>CM062807.1:816405762-817130715 GCA_031772625.1 Pinus tabuliformis
CAAGCTTCATTTCATTCAACTAGGTGGATGGAATGAAGGTTCACTTTTGAGATCTTAATCAAAGACTCGATTTGGAAAAGGGAGTTTTTTCATTTTTTAATGAGGTTGAGACAATAAAAGAACTATCCTCAAGACCCTTGTTTCATTTTTTAATGAGCTCAACACAAGACAAAGAACTATGCCCATAACTCCTTGGTTCATTTTTTAACAAGGTTGACACCAGACCAAGAACTATCCTCAGACATTTGTTTCATTTTTTAACGAGGTTGATACAGGAAGAAACTATCCACGGACTCCTTGATTCATTTTTTAACGAGGTTGACACTAGACCAAGAACTCTCTTCGTCGAAACTATTCATGGACCATATGAGAACATGGCTCCCAAGAGGTCTTCACTAAACAGAAGGACCATGCTCTGGGAGGAATACATGGTAGTGGGTACTAATGATAGATCGGGTCCCAATGCCCCCAGTACCTGATGTACTAGACCATCTGCTGTGAACATCAATGGAGGCAGAACGGGTAGCCACATAATTGACCTGTGGCGGGGAAGATACAGCTTGCAAACAAGAGCCGATAGGGGATGATGATGGCAAAGGAGACGCGTGGTGACTAATGAATGACAATTGATCAATAGTCACAATTCTTCCTTTATGCAGAAAACAAACCACACAGAAAAGTGAAGAAACAAGAGCTCCCAAGACATAAATATAGTCGCGTCCAAGGAGAATATTGAAATCTAACGCACCTTGGATGACCATCACATCTATATAGACGGTCTTGCCTCCCAAAGCAATAGGGAACTTTGGAAGGATCCCTAAGGGTTGACTAGTTCCTCCGTCGAAAGCCAACAGATTCTGGGTGACAGGCACAAGTTGTGGGGAGCCCAAAGCTTGCCAAGTAGTGGAATACATGAGGTTAACAGATGCACCTTCATCCAATAGAGTGCCAGGTACTACCATAGTGTAGGCGTGTACTGTGATCTAGAAAGGCACATAAGATGGGAGGAGGAAAGCAGTCAAATGACTCTAGTCGAAAGAAACAACAGAACTACTTGGTAGGGGTATCATATGATTTCCCCCCTCCACTGCAGGAATAGAAGAAGGACTCTCCTGAACCATCGGGATGGGAGGGTCACTATTTGATTCATGAGAATCTTAGGAGATGAGAAGAACATGAGAAATATGATGATTATGCTCTTCTGGAACAGAGTGAGCAACTGGTGGTGAAACCAAGTCGACACTCTCTGCGACCAATGGTTGGTCAGGAACAGACACAAGAGAGTTAGGCTCAGGAAGAGAAGGGTGTGTAAGAGATGAATCTAAGTCAATCTCGTTATCAACTGGGGGAGGGTCAAAAGAAAGCCTCTAATAACCAATAGGGAGTTGGGGGTGAGAAACCATAAGGATTTCCAAAACTTTGGAGTTTGTATCCATAAGAGGAGAAAGGTGAAGAAGATGGTCTTCTTCACATAACCTACAGGGAAATCTAGTCTTCCCTTTCTTCTTACCATCTCCAGCCAAGAGCGTAGCATCAACATGATCTCCAAAGGTTGATGACAATGGTCAATCCAGATTATGAGACCATACATGTAAGACTCTGGGAATGTTAGGACAGTCTCGGAGGAGATGATCACCCTTACACAACAAGCAAGGGAATTTGACCTTCCATGGAGGATTAGAAGGTTTGTCAATAGGGGGTGCATTTGGAGTAACCTTCACATGGTCGGCCCCTTGCTTAGCTGACTTCTTCTTCATCATCTTCTTCTTCTTCTTAGCCTCTTGGTTACTGGATCTGAAAATTTCACCAGGCGAAGTAGAAGAGGAAGGTGAAGAAACAAGGGAAGAAGGCAAGGGGTCAACCTTAGAATCATCATGGCGTGATTCGAATGAAGGAGATGGTGGGGCCGGAGTCGAGACACTTGGGATTACTAAAGTCGAAAGTAACCAGACAGGTAAACCAATGGTTAACCCAGGGAGGGACAACGTTGCCATATAAGGAGCACCATCGTTTCCGAAGGAAGGAAAAGGACCAGGATTCCCTTCTGAGGGGAACCCTTGACTGGTAGACTCGGGAAATGTTTCCATTGGAGTCGACTCTAAAGAATCACTAAGGAGATCAATTGTTACCAGGAATGTTTCGTGGGAAGTTAGGTTTAGAACATTGAAACAAAACTTTTCCTTTTCATGTTTTAAGAGTCGAGAAAAGGACAAAAGGTGACTCTATCACTTTCGATTGGACATGAGCTCAAAAGGATAAGTGCTTAGATGATCCTTTTACTTTTAAAGAGTCAAAAAGGAATGAAAGTGACTGCTCTGGAATTCTAGGCAAGAGTTTGACCAGACAAATTGTAAAACTACATATACACCTTGGTGATAAAATGAAAGAGAAATGACCAAGGACTTCCTGTACGGCAGTCAATCTTCCCGAATGTTGTGTTCGGTGCGTTATGACTCGTAAGGCGGTAGACTCGACTTCCTATGGATAATAGGATGATAACCTAGTGGGGTCTTGTTGAAGCCCTGAAAATCGGGTCGACAACAAGGTGGATACCCGCCCGGTCTGGACCTTGGTTGGCAGCTCCTTATCTGTTTGGTATAGCGGGTCTGACTGGGGATAATGGGACCAGTTTCCCAATCTAGGGGTGTGTGTGTGCAAGATTGGATGTTGCTGATCTAAAAGTTCTTATCTAAGCTACTTTAATCTAACTCTATGCTATTGTAATCTAATGAAAATAGCACATATAATCTATGCTAACCCGGGATGTAATTCTTCTATTATGCGATCTAAAGAGATTTCAAATAATAACTAGTAATAAAGATCATTCAGCGATTATAAGAATAGAAATCAATTAAGATGAACCACTTTGCATAAAAAGTTAGGCAAAATAGTTGTGAACAACATATCGCATAATAAGTTATTCATACATCAAACATGAATAAATGGCTCCACCGTACAAAAGTGCCAAATGGTAACTCAAACATTCATGTAATAACATATAAACAACTAAAAACTGTATATCACTTTAAGAATATAAGCAGAAATGGTAAAGAGATAAAAGTACCATTTATGACTGGTCCTACTCATAAGCTTCAAGCAACAATGGTTTATCTCTCCTTGTTCTAATATCTACCAAGAGTACAGAAGTGCAACATCAGTAGCAGATATCAAATGCAAATATCAATAAACCTTGATCCATTCATTCATCAAAACCTCCTCTGAGGGTGCAAAAGTGCATGTTTTGAGGACAAGTTTTTGACAAATTTATAGACCCTTCTCTAAATGCATGAGAAGGGTTTAAATACTGCTACTAAATAACTTAATTACATAAATTTAGGATATGGTTTAAATGACTGCCCTTTTTCTAAGCAAACTTATTTCTAAAAATTGAATCTAATTCCTGACTATTTCTGCATTTGCTCCTTAATGTTGCGAGCATTCAACATTTGCCTGGGAAGAGTCGGATGGTTGCCTTCCGCTTTTGTTTGAGCTATGCAAACAGAAATGGCAAGCGCTGGCAACAATTTTAGTAAACTAGAAGATATTTTTGGGAATCATCCTCTGGCTGGGTGAATTTACTGCGTATATACTTGGTAACAACCCAAATTTCCCTCAAATTGCTTCTGCCTTTGCTATCTTGATTTCCGGACTTGTGAATGACTAAGCAAGTTAGGGACTTTGCTTTCTGAACAATTTTCTTAGCGATGCGCGATTAAAACTGCCTCCGTTCTTTGATCCGGGACTTTCTGGTGCATTTTCCGCCTTTAGCGCCTTTTCCTTCACCGGGTATAAGCTTCAGGATTTTTGTAAACATGCTTCTTTTGTGAGATTTTGACCCTGAGTGTTGAATCTCCTATTGATATCAGCATCTGTTCAGTAATACTCTGAAATTTGCGTTTCTGTTGCATGCGGTAGCCGTCTATGAGGGCATCTCTTCTCTGTTCTCCGAGCATTGACGCTTTCCCTTTTTCCTTAGATGTTTCCTGCACATTGCTTCATGTTGTCTCCTTTTTTTCATTCCTGCAGTTCACGCAAAGGAAAAGAGTAATGATAATAAATATTGACATGAAAGCTCTAATCTCTACGAATGTATAAAATCATGACACCCATCGTGAAATGACTCTTCGAAAAACACAAAACTGTCCTTCATTAACACTTTGGCATACGTTCATTAATTTCCTTTAAGGCGCGCGCCCAATTTTTGGTTTACGGACAACTTTTCTTGAATGTTGAGCCGAGGAAAATTTGCGATGGGCGATTTCTGCAACTTGCATCGCAGCATCGTGTTATCGCAGATTGCAGCATCGCAGTATCGCGACATCACAAGATCGCAGATCATTGCCATTCGTTAAATTATTGTGTGTTGTTTATGCGATGCTGCGATATGCGATGTCGCATATCGGCCATCGGAGATTTCTTAAGATCTTCATTTATGGGCGCTTCTTAATGTATGCGATGCGATGAATTTCGCGTCGCTTTTTCGCAGTTTTTATTGTGCTCATAAGGAAATGCTTTATTCTCTTCTCGCGATGCGATATATTTTTAAGGAGTGTAATACAAAAAATTTTATAAATTTTTTTGAATTTTTTACTAAGGGTCCCCACTTGTTTAGTGTTATTGCTAATACTAATGAAGGAGGGGGGTTGTTGGTGGCCACAACAATGGCGATTCACTCGGAAGAACCAGTTATCTCTGTTTTTCTATTGAATCTTAACTTCCAAAACAGAAAAATTTTCATAAATCTAAATTTTGTTATGGACAGATAGAGTACATTATGCCTTATTCTATCAATGATATTTTGTTTCAACCTCTTTCTATTCTAATTGTTTGCTTCCTCAGGCTTGTCCTTGTATTTACATCAGCCATTACTTGGTCTTGTAAAGATAAAATAAAGTCTTCTCTGTGTGCCAGCTTCAAAATATGCTCGTTTGTCGTAGGTAGAGCCTCTGTTACCAGCAGGCGTCCATAGCCTCGACAGGGTTACCTGTTACCCAGCAATGATCCTTTATCCTACTTAATTTTATCTACAACCTTCAAAGAAAAATCCACATTGACACTTTTTCCTTTTTTATTCTTAAAGAACAATGTCTTGGTTTGATAGCCAAATTATGACACAGTCATTCACTTGATTTACACTTTTGCTGAACAAGCTAGCTCATGATGAGACCCCTTGTCTTTTGATTTCAACAATCTTGAGTCATTGCCCTGTTTTGATGGACAATATTTGGCAAAGTCAGCAAGTTATAATATCTGCGATCATGATAAGCCGGCTCGTGATGAGCCCTCTTATTCTTTAAGATATAGTGTTTCTTGGATTGTCCCTTTGAATGCTGCGATTTTCTTTAATAGGGAGGAAGTCATTTTTTTCATTAAGAAAGCTCTCGACGACAATAATAGAGTTTGAAAATAGTTGTTTTACAGAGAATCTTTATTTTGTTATTGATACCTTTCATTGTGCTGATATAAAACAATTTCTTCGCTAAAGGTTGTTTTCATCAAATTTTTTGAAGTTGAAACTGGTATCATATCTAGGCTAAAGTTTTTAACTGTATCTGTCAATAATAAAGATCAGATTTCTAAAAAATTTGCTATTTATACAAGCGAAAAGCTCAAAATATGAAAGAAAATTGGTGCCTTTTCCGTGAATACCTATAGTAACCATTTACAACTGGTTTTATTATGAAAAGGAAAAGAAAAACTATTCTACAAAAGTAGAAGAATAATCTTCTATGGAAAATATATTTTAAGAATTTGTCCATTAACAAGTAAAGAATCCCTTCTACCTGCTAAATCCTGTAATACAAATGTTGATGGACCTATGACTTCAACAATCTGAAAAGGACCAAGCCACATCTTTTGAAATTTTGTATGTTTGCCCTTTTCTTCATGAGCCTTATCCCATTTTAAAACTAAATCTCCCATCTGAAAAAATTTTCTGGTCATTATGTTCGAATCAAAAGAGGATTTTATTAGCGCTTGATGATGAGCATGGGTTTTCTTAGCTTGTTCTCATTGTTCTTCTAATTTAATTATTTCCATTTGTCTTAGTTGCATGGAGGAAGTAGGTACTTCATCAATGTATTGTATTAAAGACAAAGAGGGAATGACTAAGTGAGTTGGAAGAACCACTTCTTTGCCATAAACTAAATTAAAGGGAGAAGTGCCGATCGAAGCTTTTTTCGTTATTCTATCTGCCCATAAAGCATTTACCAAAGCTTTATGAATCCTGATTAGGTTTTTATTTGTTGACTCAGCTAACCCATTACCTTGCGGATAGTAATTGGCCGAATATTTCAGTTTGAACCCTGTTTTAAGTGCAAATTCAGTCATTGCATTTCCAGAAAAGTATGACGCATTATCAAACATTAAATCCGATGGTAATCCAAACCTAGTGATTATAAATTGATCTATGAATTCAATAACATTTTCAGAATTAGTTGTCTTGAGAGGAACTACTTCTACCCATTTAGTAAAATAATCTGTTGCTGTGAGGATGTATCTATGCTGCTTAGAAGAGTGAGGAACGATCTCACCTATTATGTCCAAGCCCCACTGATTGAACGGTTGCTCGATGTTTACCGGCTATAGTGGCAGGGACGGTTTATTTTGTCTTCCAGCAGCAGTTTGGCAGACTTGACATTTCCTTACGTAACTGTGTGAGTCTTTGAATAGTGTAGGTCAGTAATATCCTGCACGTAAGATCTTATGTGAAGTAGCATCTCCAACATAGTGTCCGCCTGCTGGTCCATCGTGGAGTTCCTGCAAAACTTTTTCAGCTTCATTTTTTTCAAGACATCTAAGGAGAACAGAATCATAATTCTTTCTAAAAAGAATATCATTTATGAGCTGATATTGTTTAGCTTTCAATCTCAGAGCTCTTTTCTTAGTGTGATCCAGGTGTGATGGAGCATACCCATTCTTAAGATAATAAATGATGTCGGCATACAATGATTCTGCATCGTTTAGGCTTACCTCATACATTTGTACCTCTTCAGATGAAATTTCAGAAATTTTCGATGTTCCAGCCAACATTTTGCAGAAGCCTTGACCTCTTACAATGTTTGCTGGTTTGATCTCAAGGTCGTATTCTTGTAAAGCAGTGATCCAATTTGCTCTTTTCTCACCCACATCCTTTTGTACTAGAAGATTTCTTACCGCTGGAAACGGTACTATGATCTTAGTATGGGTTTTAAGTAAGAAAGGTCTGAAATATTTGATCACTTTGAAAACATCATAGGCTTGTTTCTCCACGTCTGAATAATTGAGTTCAACATCTTGTAAATTCGAGCTAAAAAATGCAATTGGAGCTTCCGTTTTTTCTTGATTTGCTTGAGTTAGAATCACAGCATATGATTTCTCTGAGGCAAATGTGTATAAAATAAAAGATTCTGAAAAATTCGGGTTTGCTAAAGATGGAGCATTAATAATAGCTTGCTTGATCAGGTTGAATGCTTTATGTTCATCTTGACCCCATTTAAAATTTGAATCCTTTTTAATCATGGTTTGCAAAGGAGACACAATTCGTGAAAATTTTGGGACAAATCTCTTTACAAAATTGATTTGACCAAGGAAAGATTGCATGGATTTTTTATTATGAGGTAGGGATATTTCAGAAATTTCTTTGATTCTGTTAGGATCAATGTGAATACCGGATTTTGACACTATGAATCCTAGAAGTTTCCCTTCACTTAATGCGAAAAAATATTTCTTTGGGTTAAGTGAAATTCCATACCTTAAACATCGTTGAAAAATTTGTTTTAAGTCTTTGAGATGGTCGCTTCGTTTCTTGGAGTACACTGTTATATCATCCAAATAAATTACTACAGATTTATTGACTAAACCATTAAATGCGATGTCCATGGCTCTCTGAATTGTAGCGCCAGCGTTAATCAAACCAAATGGCATCTTCCGATATGCGTATGTGCCCCATTTAGTTCTGAATGTGGTTTTCAACTGATCATCGGGATGTACCAGCACTTGATTATATTCTGAAAATCCATCCAAGAAAGACATCAGTTCTGAGCCTGCTACTGCCTGTAGTATCTGTTCCATGGGTGGAAGAGGAAAATTGTCCTTTTGACAGGCTTTGTTAAGATTCCGAAAATCAATACAGATTCTAATATTTCTGTTTTTCTTTCTAACGGGTACCATATTGGAGACCCATTTGGAATGTCTGACAGGGAAGATTATTCTGGCTTTTAATAACTTATTCAAGTTAGTTTTTATCTGATTTTCTAAATTGGGGTGGATCTTTCTCAGTTTCTGTTGGACAGGTTTTTCGTTATCGATCGTAGGAATAGTATGTTGAATGATAGAAGTGTCGTATGTCTTCAGCTCATCATAATTCCAAGCAAAAACATTTTTATATTGTCTCAAAAGATGAATATACACTAGTTTCTCTTCAGGGACTAGGCCGAGGCCTAGGTTAACGTTTTGTGGTTATCATCGGTTCCTAGGTTTACTAATTCGTAGTTCAGAGTTGGACTGTAGAGCTTTGAATGGGTAGACCTTTTAAACCGATTTTTCAAATAGTATAAGTCTTCTAACTTAACCATCGATTTAGGTATAGCATTATCAGTGCTATTTGGTTGTATTTGTTGATCATGATGGTCTTCGTCAATTATTTGATTGGAGTAGGATCCTTCAGAAGTGAGGAAATTTACAATATCAGGATCGTCATTGAATACTCTCCAATTTGTAATGTTGTCAGGGATGGATGGTCTAAAGATTAATTCTATTGAGAATCTATCTGGACTAAAATCTTCGGAGGGAATAAGCTTAGAGGCTACGTTAGCCAAAAGGTCTGCGCTTGCGTTTTGGAGTCTCGGGATTGAAGAAATATTAAATGCTATGAAATGCTCAATTAGATCTTGTACTAAAGATTGATAATGTTTTAAATGACCTAATAGGCAATGTATAGTGTTACGTACCTGTTTGACGATAATCTCAGAGTCTCCGAAGACTTGAAGATACTTGACGTTCAACCCGATTGCTTTGTACAAGCCTTGCACCAAGGCCTCGTATTCTACTGTATTGTTTGTGCAATCGAATTCGAGTCTGCATGTAAGCATGGTCTTATTTCCTTCTAGACTAATCAAAATGCATCCTGCTCCTGCTCCTTTGTTATATTTAGAGCCATCAAAATATAATTTCCAAAACAAAGATGTATTTACAGGTTTATCTACAAAATTAACACACTTTGAACTATCAGTTTGGGAAAAAATTTCGACTTGGGACAAAACTGAATTTTCTAAGTAGGGTGATGTGTGAGCATTGAAATTGCCGAGAAAAGAATCTACCGAGTAATTGCCTATGATACTGCTGTTATATGCTACTGCTTCATTTTCTCCCTCTAATTCCGTTACTATGTACTTCTGGTGTAACTCTTGTTCAACCTTTATTTGATTCGGTTTACCGTTGTAGAGTAACCACATGTGCGACCAGTCGGTTGCAAAGTATCCATGGAGTTTCTCGGACCAATCCCTGCTAAGAATTAAGCCATAGAATTCTGGGATATCAGCCACTAGAATGTCAATAACCTAACATACCTTAGAGTTGGATGACAATCTTATGGTTACTTGATTAAGTTCACCAATCACTTCGACTTGAGATCGATCAAGCTGAACTATGCGCACTGCGGATTTTTGTGGTTGAACATTCAACTTGGCACATATTGATCTGGGTAAAATATTCGATGAAGCACCGGAATCTACCAAACAATTGTGCACATTTTTATTGAAAATTTCATAAGTGAGAAGAAACGGGGGAGTGTGAGATCTTTATCTTCCTCCAATCAAGGCGATATCATTTGGATCAATCTTATTGATCGCGTTAGTTGGAGGTCTTCCCATGTTGTGGGAAGCTTGAGAGAGTATAGCGGTAGGCAAAGGTGTAATAGGGACGGCATGTAATTCTTTCATCATTATCTTCTGTTGATGTTTCAATTTTCTCAATTCATAAAGAGTAATATTAGCCCTAGTCTTTTTCATGTCATCAATAATATTGTACTCCATTTCATCCGACACTATCAGTGTAGTGTTTTTGATGGAGTTGTTGGATATGCTGGGACTGGGCTAGATTGAGTCGCTTTAGTGGTCGTTTTCTTTGTTGCGACTTTATCTTTTGTTGCAGGGCTTGCGCTCTTCTGCTTAGGGGTAGTTTGGGGAGGATCAAGCTGATTTTTGCTTCGTGTGCTAACTGGAAATACTTCTTGATCTTCTTCTTGTGGGAGGATGAAATCCCACATTCCTTGTAATTCCACAACTTCTTCGTCATCAGTCTAGCCTTCAGTGGCACTTTCTTCTTCTTCCTCTTCCTCAGTTTCAGCACTTGAGATGGCATTGGGTGGTTTTGCATCCGTTGAAGGACCTCTTTTAAAAGCTCTGTAGGGCTTTTTTGAAGAAGTTTCTACTACTTGTTTTTTTTATGTCAACCATCTCATTAGACATGGTCTTTAAAACTTTCCGCAATCCTTCCAAATCGAAAGGGTCTTTTGTTTGATTCTTCTTGGAGTCTTCCTTGAAGGTGATTTTTTTAGACTTGCATTCCTCTATCGCGGATCTCTTTTCCAGTGCTATTACGTGTTTCTCTACTGCTATCGCCTCTGTCAAGTTTTCAACTAAGGTTGTTTTATTTGCTCTATCCACGAATATTTCTATGTTCGATGGTAAAGTAGTAATATACCATTCACATCGTACTTCTTCGCTGGGTTGGGAAGCAGTGTGAATTTTGTTGAGAATTTTATTGAACCGTAAATTGAAATCTTTGATAGGCTCTTTAGCTTCGGCTTTAAGATTGGATAGGTCATTGATTAACGTCGCCGTTGATCTGTCATCACCAAACTTGGTAAGGAATTGATTTTGGAAGATATCCCAACTTGTGATAGACTCGGAGGGTAATGAAAAGTACCATGACCCGGCTGTTCCTTGCAGTGTATAGGGAAAAAGCCGAACAACAACGTCTTCATTAGTAACTCCGTTGAGATTGATAGAAAGCATGAAATTGTTTATGTGTTCTTCTGCTAGCATGCCTGCTTCTGGATTGAATTTGGGCAGCCATTTCTTAGGATGGGCCGTATTTGACTCAAGGGCGCAGGCATTAAAACTGCCCCGGGATTGTTCCATGGAGACTGGGCCATCGTTGAGCTGCTAGTAAATGAAAGTGTAGAAGATGATCCCTGTGGATGGGAAGATGAGGATACTATGATCGTAGATGATTGAAGAGGGGTTGTGGGAGTTCCGATAGACGGATGGATGATGGTTTGGAATGGATGTGTGGGTGGTTGACTTCGCGGTGAGGTAGTTGAAATGGGTGATGTAGACGAAAGAGTCTCACTGTCACACGCTTGTGGTGATTTCCTCACTCTTTTCCTAGTGGGAAGAGGTAATTCGGTTGGCTGGATGCCAAAATTTTCACTCTTTAACCTAGTCAGGGGATGAGCAGGATTGTACTGCGAAGTCACACTGCTTTGAGATTTATCAGACCTCTGAGGAGAAATGGAAAATCCTTGAAGTTTATGAATCAGAGATTCAACTCCAGGAGGTTCTAAGGTAGATGGGTCTGAAATATCAGGGTGTGTAGCAGCGATTGATACTCGAGCGACTTCTGACTCCGGATTTAAATGTACTGGGGAAGTCGGGGGAGATGATGAGGGTGATTACTCTCAGAATGGTATTTAGATTTAGATTTAGGTGCAATTCATAGTTCAAGCCCTCCTTCTAGCGCCAAATATGTTGAAGTCCCGAAAATGAGGTCGACAACAAGGGGGATACCCGCCCGGTCTGGACCTTGGTTGGCATCTCCTTATCCGTTTGGTATATCGGGTCCCACTGGGGATAATGTGACCAGTTTCCCAATCTAGGGGTGTGTGTGTGCAGAATTGGATGTTGCTGATCTAAAAGTTCTTATCTAAGCTACTTTAATCTAACTCTATGCTATTGTAATCTAATGAAAACAGCACATCTAATCTATGCTAACCCGGGATGTAATTCTTCTATTATGCGATCTAAAGAGATTTCAAATAATAACTGGTAATAAATATCATTCAGTGATTATAAGAATAGAAATCAATTAAGATGAACCACTTTGCATAAAAAGTTAGGCAAAACAATTGTGAACAACATATCGCATAATAAGTTATTCATACATCAAACATGAATAAATGGCTCCACCATGCAAAAGTGCCAAATGGTAACTCAAACATTCATGTAATAACATATAAACAACTAAAAACTGTATATCACTTTAAGAATATAAGCAGAAATGGTCAAGAGATAAATGTACCATTTATGACTGGTCCTACTCATAAGCTTCAAGCAACAATGATTTATCTCTCCTTGTTCTAATATCTACCAAGAGTACAGAAGTGCAACATCAGTAGCAGATATCAAATGCAAACATCAATAAACCTTGATCCATTCATTCATCAAAACCTCCTCTGAGGGTGCAAAAGTGCATGTTCTGAGGACAAGTTTTTGACAAATTTCTAGACCCTTCTCTAAATGCATGAGAAGGGTTTAAATACTGCTAACTAAATAACTTAATTACATAAATTTAGGATACGGTTTAAATGACCGCCCTTTTTCTAAGCAAACTTATTTCTAAAAATTGAATCTAATTCCTGACTATTTCTGCATTTGCTCCTTAATGTTGCGAGCATTCAACATTTGCCTGGGAAGAGTCGGCTGGTTGCCTTCCGCTTTTGTTTGAGCTATGCAAACAGAAATGGCAAGCGTTGGCACCATTTTTAGTAAACTAGAAGATATTTTTGGGAATCATCCTCTGGCTGGGTGAATTTACTGCGTATATACTTGGTAACAACCCAAATTTCCCTCAAATTGCTTCTGCCTTTGCTATCTTGGTTTCCAGACTTGCGAATGAGTTTGTTTTATGAACAATTTTCTTAGCAATGCGTGATTAGCACCAAGCGCTAATCGCGCATCGAAAACTGCCTCTGTTCTTTGATCCGGGCCTTTCTGGTGCCTTTTCCGCCTTTAGCGCCTTTTCCTTCATCGGGTATAAGCTTCAGGATTTTTGTAAACATGCTACTTTTGTGAGCTTTTGACCTTGAGTGTTGAATCGCCTATTGATATCAGCATCTGTTCAGTAATACTCTGAAATCTGCGTTTCTGTTGCATGCGGTAGCCGTCTATGAGGGCATCTCTTCTCTGTTCTTCGAGCATTGACGCTTTCCCTTTTTCCTTAGATGATTCCTGCACATTGCTTCATGTTGTCTCCTTTTTTTCATTCCTGCAGTTCACGCAAAGGAAAAGAGTAATGATAATAAATATTGACACGAAAGCTCTAAGCTCTACGAATGTATAAAATCATGACACCCATCGTGAACTGACTCTTTGAAAAACACAAAACTGTCCTTCATTAACACTTTGGCGTACATTCATTAATTTCCTTTAAGGCGCACGCCCAATTTTTGGTTTACAGACAGCGTTTCTTGAATGTTGAGCCGAGGAAAATTTGCGATGGGTGATTTCTGCAATTTGCATCGCAGCATCGCGTTATCGCAGATCGCAACATCGCAGTATTCCGGCATCACAAGATCGTAGATCATTGCCATTTGTTAAATTATTGTGTGTTGTTTATGCGATGCTGCGATATGCGATGTCGCATATCGGCCATTGGAGATTTCTTAAGATCTTCATTTATGGGCGCTTCTTAATATATGCGATGCGATGAATTTCGCGTCGCTTTTTCGCAGTTTTTATTGTGCTCATAAGGAAATGCTTTATTCTCTTCGCACGATGCGATATATTTTTAAGGAGTGCAATACAAAAAAATTTATAAAATTTTTTGAATTTTTTACTGAGGGTCCCCACTTGTTTAGTGTTATTGCTAATGCTAATGAAGGAGGGGGGTTGTTGGTGGCCACAACAGGTCTCCCAATATATACGTGATGGTACGGGGAGCACAAATCCATACTAGTATCTATTGTATCACAACAGGAGGAATCACACAACCTTAGTGAAAACAATAGGGACTAGGTTTAATGATGCAGGAACACATCTCTAGCCTAGACCTCTAGATATGTGAGCGTTAGGTTCCAATGTGTTTTTAAGTTCATTCAATAAATTTTAACAGTTAATCTTGAATCAAGTCTTGATTTCAAGGCCCTATCGAATGTATCTTTAACACTCCTAGAATGCAACTAAATGAGCAAAAATACCATTTTCGTTGGATGACCAACTAGCTAAGGAAGAGTGAGAGGTTCAATGCATAACAGTTGAATGGCAATTGAGCAAACCAATCAAAGAAAAAGGACACTTCTACCATTAACTCAAACTTCCAAGAAATCTGAACAAGAAAATGAAAGACACACTTTTTGCTTTTCAATGTCTTAATCTCAAGGATCTACTAATGCAAAAATCGTCTTTCAAATTTTAATACTAGATGAATGCAATTTTTTGATTTTCTTGAATAAATGATAAGCAACTACATGCACAAATGAATCAAAGACTCAAAACTAAAGAAATTATCCTTTTTACAAAACTGGAAAACTATCTCATCGACTGGGAAGCAAAGCGATTTATGCCAAGTGAAATAAAGGGACCAAACGAACAAGACAAGGAAGTTTGGTGACCAAACACACACACCGATCAAGAGGATGACAAACAACAAAAAAGAAGAAGCCTCAAATAATGAGAGAGATTTTACCAAGCAGAGTCTAAAGATCTTAATGAATGAGTGACCCAAGAAAACCAAGCAGTGGAGAAACCCTAGGGTATTTAGGTCACACGGTTCAAGAGAGAGGATTTGAAAATACTTGAAAACCGAAATCAAAAATCTTAACAACCAACACTTTTGACTCAATAAAGAGGAGCAAAACAAGCTCTGAGGACAAAACACACTGGCCGATCAACCAAACAAACCTTAAAATTTGAAACTTACAGGAATCGTTGCAAGTAAAACACTAGCAACATGCGCCAACAACAAATCGCCACACCTCCCTAACCAAGCACTTTGCGACGTTGTTACGAAAGTACATTAGTTAGCTGCGCCGAGCCGATTTCAGGCCTCGTTGCAACTATTAGACAATTTATCTGCGCTGTACAGTAAAAGGTGCAACCCAGCAGACAACGCATACGCGAATACTTCGTGACTGTTAGGAAATATTCAACGACGACCCAGAATCAAAAGAAAAAAATGAAATTTGGACTGGAGCAGGGCCAAATCTATCACTCAGAAGGGTGGGAAGGCTATAGAAGTAGTCCAACAGCTTCTAGAACGAAGTATGCTACCCAAACAATAAGGAAGACAATAAACCATCAAAGCCAATCAACGCAAAAGACAAAAGACTAGTATTCCCTAGTATGGTCACCAACTTGTGACACAAGTAAGTTCCCTCTGCAGATAGAGGCAACCCCTCTAGCCCTAGAATGGGTCTAGTCACTACACAGACAATACCAAAACGAATTTCCTTAGAAAGTTGGTGTTATGAAGACCTACCTTTAATCCGACGTTCGATGAAGTCCTCGTCACGTTGCTCTAGCTCTTATTCTTCTAGTCACTCATACCTGAAAACAACATGTAGAGAAACACCATGAATGCAATAGAAAATGACCAAACAATCTACTTGAAGAGTCAAGGAACCTCAAGCTATCGACATACAATTCAATGCACGATATAAGAAACAAGCTATTTATTTGTATTAATATAAATCAAAGTAAAACTTACAACCGAGCCTTGACGTCGTAAGCCTCTTTGAAGGGTCCTGTCAGCATGTCTCTATAAGCATTCACTTGTGAATCATCTCTGAAGGGAACATATGACTCTCTCTTCTGTCCAAAAGGGTTGATACTAGAAAGCTCTCAAGCCAACTCTACTCAAACATCTCTCAAATCAAAATACAAATGAGGCTACTTCCACACTCCAATAACACTCTCTACCTCTACTCCTCTCTTAGCAACTTGAAACTATCAAATTACATCTAGCTATCATCCAGTTACATCCAAGCTCGCTGATGTTATTCATGGAGGAGATATTTATAGGAGGGAGAGTTCCCATGAGAGAAGTAAGGAAGAGCTTATCTCTCAGGGAGGTTGCACAAAAGGTGGAACAACTATCCCGGAGGAGAAAGGCGAGCTCAACTGACCCAACAACCAGCTCTAGGACCACCCATGAAGCCATTTCATCTTGAAGTTTTGACGAGTTGTTGAAAAACTTGCCAAATCTAGCTCATCGCGGGTGCAACATAGAGACAGAGCGAAGACTTCACTAGGGCTAGTGTTAACTTGAGCATCTTCGCGAGGGGGATAACTTCTAACTCACAACGATCTAGAAACTTAGAAAAAAAGGGTCTTCTACAGGGATAATGAAATGAGACACTCTTCCTGAGATTACAAGGAAGGTAATGACATATAATTGGCAACATGACATAGCACAGATGTCAGTAACATGGACTGGCAGTATCCATGATCAAGGAATGCAGAGTCGATGACAAATTACTATGTAACACTCCCTCTCACTGATAGAGGAGTTCTCCACTAGTCCAAGCTCGTATCTGAAGTATAAAAACTTTGTCTGAGACATATACTTTGTGAGAATGTTAGTCGTCTACTCATCATTGGAGATATATTAGAGCCTCACTTCTCACTTTTGTACCATATCACGAATTTAGTGGTACTTGATTTTAATTTTCTTTGACCTTCCACACAAATTTAGTTGTCACAAAATATCATGGTCGATTCCAACACTTGGTCAAATGATATTATGAGCAGATTCTGAAGCCACACTACTTCACAACTCACAAAAATATTTGCAATATACTCAGTCTCTATAGTGCCGAGTGTGACAAATGTTTGCTACCTGTGAAGCTCAAACTAAAGCAACAACTTGATGTGCTCTTTCTATCTTCTAAACTCCCTACTCAATCCCATCATATGTGCTTCAACATTTGAGACATATCTCAGACCATATCTAATTGTACCATGTCAGTACCTCGACACATGGAGTGGCTCATGCCTTATCTCAAACATAAATTGATGGCTTCCTTTACTAGATCCATCACTACAACTACTTTCTAATCACCCTGACTGGGTGCTCCCTTTGACACTAAAATAGATCCTACTATGGAAATCCTAGTTGCTCCCTCTGCCACTATTTCCTCTTAGTCACTAAAGCATATATGTTGTCTAGCATGGTCCATTCATAGAAAGGTATAGTGCTCTGAGAGACCTCTCATCTCTGGGCATCAATATTGTAGTCCATCATCTAAAGGATCTCAATAGTATAATTACCTTGACCAAGGAAGTAATGCATCAAATCTAGATCCTTCATCTTGAATTCTAAGGTCATCTTCCTTTGAGATTAAAGTAAGGATTCTATGGTAATCATGACTGCTCCCTCTATCACGAAAGAAAATATTTCTACCATGGTTTCTTCCTCTGAGTCAGAATAGTCATCAACAAGATTACGGGCTCATCAAAACCCAAGGTACTTGAAAACTGCAGTAAATGTCTTGCCATAGTCTTCTCCCTCCTTTTGGGAGAACCTTCTTACCATGGATTTTGATTTCTACTACTCTATGTTGTAATCTGATACATGCTTGATCATGTAGATCCACTTGGAAGTCACCATTGACTTCCCTTAATTCTTGGAACACTTTCCACACACATCGTTATTTCAAACTTGCTAGCCTGATTGTTTGCTTCCTCTAAACTGGAATCTCTTCTAGTCATCTAGCATGGTTTTAGATTTCATGTTCCATTCCTCCCTCTCGAAAACAAATCTCTCTAGTTGAGTTTGTGCTCCACCTTGGGAGAATCCTCTTGTCATAAACTTTGCTTCATTCTTCCTAATGCTTCCATCTCCTACCAGAGCCTTGACAACCTTCATAATGTACCTATAACCTTCATTAAGAAGTCCTTTTAACTAAGGATTGTAGGGAATTTTCAACTCCCTCTTGATCCTTGCCTTCTTGGAGGAAGCATGACAATCTCATCAAGCTAGAAATTATTATCCTTGTCCTCATCATCATGTTTCTTTCATTTCCTTTTGGGCATGAGCTAGGGTTTCTTATTTCAACAAAAACAATCAATCCTAGGGTTTTTTCCATAAACCCTAGGGATTTCTTGTATAATCCATGTAGCTTGTTAGTATTTACAAAGTATAAAACCATAGATTTTCATTTTACATCTTCTTAGAATCTCGTTTTCATGTCCATTATCCAAGCATGTTGGAGAATTACTAATAATTGTTTCTTGAGATTTTCAAACCAAACATCCTACACACATCGAGTTCTATAATCATTCAATTTTATTGAGAGAAATTACAATTTTAAAAGAGAACTCAACCACTTTTTCATTGTGAGCTTATCATGTTAATGCTTTTCCTTCATCATGGTGAGATATAATACAATGTCTTGCTTCTGAATCACAAGGAAACATAAAACCCTAAAATATATAAGTCCATATTTTTATATATTCTTGCAAGGTTTGGTCCTTATGTTTGAGTAGTTATTCAAGCTTTCTTCATCGAACTACAAATCCGAACAATACAAGATATATCACTGTAGTATATGGAATTACAGACTTTATATCTCTTAATAATTTCTTTTTACACTCACACAAGTTTCCCATATACCACGATGGTTAATATGCTACACATCAACAACTATCCTTGAAGTATTGTTAAAGGATTTCTTTATAATTGCATACAATTTGTAGATCATTCATAGAGTCCTCTAATGTATTTTTCATTCTTCAATTCATTGACAAAAAACTTTGGTATATCAAAATATTATGATACAAGTCTTCAAAATTTTGAGAGAGCTTCTCTTATGATGATAAGATATTATCTAAGAATACTTCAAACAAGATTATAGTGATGATGCATAGCTCTCATTCCAATGATTCCAGAAGTTCTCACATTATAGTATGTTATGCATGGAAACTTTATCAAGTTAGGAACCAAGAAATATGTCAAGTTGAAAGCTCTTCAATCATCTCACCTCTTTAATGTCAATGCCACTTAAGGTTTATGAAAGAGGGTCTTCACCAATCTTATTTAATGAAACTGATTTCAAAACAAGTTGTCTTTAGTGAGACTTTTTGGAAGCTTTTCCGGTGGGTTTTTCTGGTCTAATTTCTCAAAAATATGGCAGGAATCTATTGAAATCACAAGCTTGATGAGTAACCCCTACACAATCGAAGTGCAAAAACCCCCTGGAAAAGCTTCAAAAAAGTCTCACTAAAGACAACTCTTTTGGAAATGAGTTCCCTCAAATAAGATTGGTGAAGACCCTGCTTCATAAACCTTAAGTGGCATTGACATTAAAGACCACTCCATTTCAAAATGCATATGCTTGAATCGCGGACTTTCAATTATGCCTTATTCCATATTGAAAAATATATTCATAATTTATGGAATTTTTTGCATTCTTTATATTTTGGTAATTAGACATATTTACGAGGAATTACTGCCCACCATAATTTATGGAATTATTTTCACTCTTTATATTTCGGTAATTAAACATATTTACAAGGAATTACTACCCACCATAATTTATGGAATTCTTTGCATTACTTTCTCTACTGAAGCTTTGATACCATGTTGATTTTATAGTGATGCATTTGGTAATTACTTCCAATGATATATGAACATCATTAAGTAATTACACACAGAAATTTCAACTTACTTTGACCTCTTCCTTAGATCTAGTGACACATATTTTTGTAAATTAAATTTAAAATTAATTTTCTTTCTTTTAATTTTAACTTAACTTAAATTCAAAATTATTATTTTTTTTCTTTCTTTTGATTTTAATTTGTGTATGAGGAATACCTTCCGCATCTACCCAAAAATCAACATTGATTTAGTAAATAAAATAAAATATTTTATGCAATAATAATTGAATACATTAAGCATAATTATAAAATATTTTAATTTGAAAATTATAATAGTTTTTGTGAATGTGGAATTTTGTGACAACATTAACATAGGTATAGTCATGGACTCTTTGTTAAGAATCTTTATTTATTTAAAAAAATATTTGAAAATTCTCGAGATATCAATAAATATTGACAAGATTAAGGTTATGGTTATTAATTTTACAAAAAAAAATTGTTTATTTTAATTTTACAAATGATTAATAGAAAGTGAAAAGCTTATTTTTATCTTGAAAATAATGAAAAAAGAATAAGATTTTCTATTCTTTTATGGATATGAAGTTTATAGTTACAACATTTTCAAACATAAGTAAAAAATAAAACAACTTCAAATATAACTTATAGTTTATAATATTTATTATCGTATTAATTAATATAAATTAAAATTAATTAATTAAATTAAAATACTAAAAAATAAGACTAAGACTAAAGTGAAAGAACTCAACAAAAAAATACTTTTATCCTATCAATATATTAAAATCTAATTATAAAACATTAATATTACTAACAATATTCCTAATATAAAACATAAGATTTTAAAACAAACAAATTAATTATAAATTTATTTATATATATATATAAAAGCTTGACGCATCGGATTTGAACATTAAAGCTCTTGATTTAATTAATAAAATATTTTATATATATATATATAAAAGCTTGACGCATCGGATTTGAACATTAAAGCTCTTGATTTAATTAATAAAATATTTTTTATATATATATATAAAAGCTTGACGCATCGGATTTGAACATTAAAGCTCTTGATTTAATTAATAAAATATTTTTTTACAAGTAAAATATTTATAAAATATTGATATGTGATAATAATATATATAATGTCAGTTAATAAATTCGAAATCAATAATATCGTATAAAATCTGCGTTCCACCACGTGGAGTTTGGTGTTAGATAGAGAACACATGCTGAGCTGCCTAGCTATGAATCTATATGAGATATACAAACCACTTTTTTTGATATATATATATATATATATATAGTCTAACAAGGTTGAGGAGTTAGTTTGGAAAATTATGGAAATTCCAGTCATATTTAGAGAAAATCCGGCAAAGATTTTTGTAAATTCAAGTTATAGTTGTTAAACTTTAAAATTTTAGGTGTCCTGGACGTTTTTGATGGTGTTGAATCCATTTCCACCATCAAAAACACGATTCAAACATTGTCGCTACAAAATTTTTTGAAATTTTTTTAACTGTCAAAAAAATTCCTCCGCCTCGTTAAAGGACTCCACACACACATATATATATATTTTCCAGAAAATTGTACTGCGCCGAGACCCTGAAATTTTGGTATATAACCTCTATTAGCTGCGCCATGACTTGAAATTATTGGCCTTGACATGGGGAGACAGAAAAGGCACGAGTTCCTTAAAACACGACAATTCATCAAACCCCACACTGTAATGTGGATTCTGACTGATTTCCAAGTTTAACGAATCGGGAAATGAGCAGCCTTCATGCCCACAATCATGTTTCTGGCTCCCTGTAGAGGTTGCCCCTTGGAATTTCTCGATTCGTAATTAATTAGATGTTATATGTTATTTAGATGTTATATGTTATATTTGGAATGTAAGTAATTATTTAGAGGTTATATTTGGAATGTAAATTAAAAAATGATTTGCATTTTTGTTTATTGTAGATTTGGCAAACTAAAATATATTTAGCTTTGTTTCTTATTAGATACAAAGAATTTAAAATCCAAAAAATATAAGATTATTTAAAATTAGAATTAAAAGAACAATATATATAAAGTTCATTGGTTATAGTGTTATACAAAGGTTTTACAATCCTCATAAAAATATTTCAAAAAGGGGAAAACACGTTCAAATTATTTAAAATTAAGAGAACAGTATCTATAAAATCTTCATAGGAATATTTCAAAAATGTGAAAACACCTTAAAATTATTTAAAATTAAGAGAACAGTAACTATAAAGGATAAAGTTTACTGGTTGAAAGATAGATATATTCTATAAAAAAAAAATAGTTATATAATATTATTTTTTATATTTAAAAATTTAAAAATATTTTTTTGCTTAAATATTTTATAATTTAAAGTGGATAAGTTAGATTGGCAAAATAAGAAAATAAGAAAATATTCTTTAAATGCTTGAATCTTTTTCTTGTATTGACTTTAAAATAGATAGATTATATAAA
Source organism: Pinus tabuliformis (assembly GCA_031772625.1). Classification (NCBI taxonomy): domain Eukaryota; kingdom Viridiplantae; phylum Streptophyta; class Pinopsida; order Pinales; family Pinaceae; genus Pinus; species Pinus tabuliformis. The sequence continues at coordinate 816,427,836 of CM062807.1, forward strand.
ATGAATCTTTTTCTTATATTGAATTTAAAGTGAATAGGTTAAATAAAGTGAAAAAATCCTCTAATAATACTTCTATCACCCACTATATGCTCATTTCACTATTTCACATTAATTTAATAGCATATTTACCTTCCAGTAGAGTCAACTACAAATAAATAATACTTGTTCAGAAACTACAAAGAAGTCAACTGCAAAGAAATAATACTCTTTCAGAAACTAATAAGAAATAATACTAGTTTAGAATCAAAGTAGACTTTAAACACAGAATATAATTTTATTGAATGTGGATAAATTAATCCTTTTAATATCATTTCAAAATAATAATATTATCATTCTTTATTTTAAAATTTTCTAATTTTACAATATGAAATATTCATACATTAAAATTTTTATTTATCATAAATTTATATTCAATTGATTTTAATAAAATTATTAATTAATTTTATTTTTGGATTTGGAATCATGACATGTTTTTTAGTTGTAGTTTAATGAGGTTTCAAATTTGTTTAGAAAATTATAGAAATTTTAGTATGATTTTGAAAAATCTAACAGATTTTTTTATAAATCTAAATTATAATTATTAAGTTTCAAAATTTTAAATATTCCATAAATTTTTATAGTACTAAATCTATTTCTAACATAAAAAACACAATTTAAACATTTCTCTAGCAAAAGTTTTTTGTAAAAATTTGGGGCAACAACGCCTCTTTATATTATAAAAGTCGACAATCTCAATTGTAAAATCCAGACAAGGATACCTTTTTATGCTCTAAAAGAAATATTAAAGATACCTTTTTATGTTCTAAAAGAAATATAAAATCTAAACTAATTTATTTAGTAATGTTGATAGCGAGAAAGCGAAGAGTTCTGTTTTCTTTGCAGATTTTTGGAGCCAGGCCCACATCATGCAACTGCTAGCATCATCGAGAAACAGAAGACAGGGTACAAGAGAAATCTTCATATTTTCTGAATTTTCATATTTTTTATAACTTATTAAAAATATGAAAATGCTTCATATTTTTAAATTTTACATTCATTTCTTGAATTCACAAAATAAATACACAAAATTTACAATCTACAAAAACAAATACTTTAAGTTCATTAAAACTCAAAAATATTTCATATCTATTAAATTCACATTAAATAAATACAAATATCAAATTTACCTAAAATGAATACATAAATAATGCTCTATAAATACTTCACACATATCAAATTCATATAAAATATATACAAATCATATTACATTTGCATAAAATAAATATATAAAATTTATAATCTATATGAAAATAATTACACTTAAATTTAAAATAAATACAAATAATATCACATCTACATAAAATTAATGGATAATATTAACAATTTACATGTACACTTAAATTTAAACCAAATTATTACAAAACTGACGGCATGTAAAACAATACTTTGTAAATACATTTGCAATACTCTCGTACACAAAATTATATTCTCCTCACATAATTTTGACCATCACTTTTGAATATGGATTGTATTTGAGGATGTTTTTCATCATCCTTGTAACACCTCCATTTAAACACATAAAAAAAAAATTAAAATAAAACAACAAACACAAATATATGTATACATATTTATTAATGTCCATATATTATGTAACTAAAGCTAAAGTGCATTTATTCAAATATTAAACCTGTCATGAATGATTTGATTCATAATTACCAAATTAATGATGGGACCATATAATACAAATGCCGAATCCTTTGAAATCGATTAGATTATAGACTTAGGTACAATGATCATTAAAAGAGGATTATTATACATATGTTTTTTATCCTGACATTAATGTCAATTTGCCGAAGAAAAATTTAATTATTTTGGGTTCGTGGTTTGCCCAAGCGCTAGTGGTACAAGTCTGTGCCTCGATCCTAGTGTGCGTATTAATTCCTTGTGATTTTGGGGCTTGCTGGCAGCCTAAGGTCTTTCCACCTGTCCTTCTTCAACCATGCTTCTTGGAGTCTGGCCCTTTCATCGACGGTTCTCTTGAGCTAGCTGGATCGAACAGCTCATCGATTGTCAGGCATTCATATCTCGCCTAAGGGGTCTCATTTGGTTATGGTTTTGCTTCGAGGGTTTTTGGCTCCCGCCTAGTTTAGGTTCTCCACGGTAATGTTTCTCTGATTTGGAATCGTGGTCTCTCATGGAGGGTTTTGACACTCCGCCATTATTCTGGAGCACCATCAACAAAGGCATGCATATCTTCTTTAGGTAAGAAAATGGTTAAGGTCTTAATTCAAGCTTTCATTTTGTTTTATAGTTCTTGTTTCATCTCAGGCATGCATCTCTCATCAGTTTCTAATACTGTTTCTTGTCATGTGCAAGGCGAAGATCTCCGAATACGGGGGTTTGGTGTGGGTCTGCGGCTAACCCTTCAACCGGCTGTACTCTCTGCATCCTTACCGGGTATTCTAATCCTCTTCCGATTCTAAAGTTTGCACAGGGTTGTTGGCTGTTTAGATAAAAGTCTGTAATGGTTATTTCAAATGGAATTGTTGAGTCTGTAAGTAGGTTTTGAATAGGTGAAATGAGACCGTAGGGGGTCTGAAACTCCGCAGTTAGTTTTTGTGCTCAATGTTATTTAATTTTTTAAAGAGCCTTACAACCTTAGCCGAAGGTGAGAGATCTGGCACTTGAGAGAACTGGTTGTTCTGTTTTTCTCATTATCTAGACTATTTGATGGTTGGACCCTTTATGGTAATTTTGGGGACAGAGACATTAATAGCGAGGTTTTTCTTTTCATTTCACTTCTATATATCTATAATGCTACTTTTGGAATGTCGAATGGTTACTCACAACGTTCTTCAGAGTGAACCCTTCAATGTCTACTCTGTTTCTCCAGATGTGATTCTCGTCTATTTTTGTTAACGAAAGGACTACTAGTCATATCTTTGGACATACTTAGGGTTTCTAAGTTAACTCGTAATTTCCTTTATGCTTATAAGAATAGTTTTTCTCTTTGAAATTCCTATCGATCTGGTGGTAAACACAAGATTTCCTATGTTGTAGCTGTGAAGCTTTTGTGTAAGTAGAGAATGTACTTATTCTGTTTCGACTTACGTTACATGCTTTGGTTTATATTATCCCGTTGGGAGCCAAGTAAATCTGTGGTAAATTCACTTCTTGTCTTGAAAAAAAATTACTTTTCCCTTTTTTTTTAAATGACTATTCTAGCTATTTTCATGGTCTTGATCAAATGTTAATTCTATACATAACTGTGAAAGTCACGAATACCGAAGTCCTATCTTTTACAAATTTTTTGTCATTTTCGGCAAGTCATAGAAATTTCTTACTTTCTTTCTGTTTTTCTATACTCAATTTACAGGGTTTCTTTCGCTTCCAGTTTTACCATGCAATTATGAAATTTTAATTTACTTTTACATCTAAATACAACAGTAATAATCACAAAATCTTTAACTAGCATAGAGGATTTTCTTCTAGTATTTTTTTTCTATATTTACTTTGCTTTTATTTATCAAGAATGAAATTGATAAGGTTCTCTTGCCATAACTAAAATATCAAGGACCCTGTCTTTTAGTTTACAGCGGTCACCTACAGTCATGATTTATTGAAACGGTTATGAAATGAAATTAATAAGATTCTCTCGCTATGCTTAAATAATAGATTACATATCTTTAAGTTTACAACAATTACTACAGTCATGATTTATTGACACAGTCTTAACAGTCAAACTAGATTGCAATAAATAACTTATGTTAGAGATTCTTTTTACTTATCTATTTCCGCTACTCTGGATTGATTTAAAAATCAAGATCTGCACTTAATTCCTCCCTGCCTTGAGATACCAAACTTGGTCAATCTCCCCCCATGCTACTCCTGGCTTCAGGAGTTCTCTATCTTAGAGATTTAATAATTTACTAGCTATCTGATCCTTACCAGACACAACTTTCTCAAACTGTTTGACCCTTCAGCACAGTTTCTAATTTTTGTTCCTGATCTCAGATCCCCATCCTCTTGATCATTTACTGTAATATACTCTAGGATTTAGTTTTGGAACATATAACTATTTCCATAACCAATTACCTAGTAAGAAAAATAATAATATTTACCCATAATTGTAATATATTATCCTTTAATAACTAAAATTCTAAAAATAGTTTATAATTCAAACAAATAGTAATAGTCTATTTGGTTGTAGGAAAATTAAAATATTTACATTAATGGGGGATATTACATCTTCCCCCCTATAATGGAACATTGTCCCAATGTTCTCCTCTTGCAAATAAACCCGGAAAGTTCTCTTTCATGACCTGTTCATTTTCCCAGGTAGCCTCTTCCAGCCGGAAGTGCTAGCACTGCACTTTAACCTTGGCGATAACTCGTTTCTGCAGCATTACTTCTCTCTGATCTAGTATAACTAGAGGCTCGACCAAGAATTCTCCTTTCGGTTTGACCTGAACATTGCAAAAAAAATCTTAAGTCATTAACTATTTATTTAACACATTTGTAACATATACTTCACACATATATATACCTCACTTGGATATCTTGCCATTGAATTATGTGTTTAGCGTCATATACATATTTCTTAAGTACAGAGACGTGAAAGACGTTATGTACATGAATATGACTAGGTAAGGCAAGTTGAGAAGCCACCGGTCCTATTCGAGCCAAGATTTGAAATGGCCCGCAATATCAGGGTGCTAGTTTGGCACACCCGGCTGATTGTAAGGTGCTTTTCTTGGCTCGCACTCGAATGTAGACATGATCCCCTACCTGGAATTCTCAGAAACTCCTCTTCCGATCGACAAAGTTATTTTGCCGGTCTTGAGCAGCCTTTAAATTAATCCAAATCTTTTTCACCATTTCCTCCAATATGTCCGGCCCTAGTAACAGTTTGTCCTTTGTGTAGGTTTTAACCCCGTATAGAAATCACCTGCATACGAATTCTAAAACACAGAAAATAAACAATGTGAGAGCATAACACATAAAACACATATACATAGAGATTTTCCCCTGGATCCCAAAAGTGGGACTACCAACTTGATTTTTCATTATGTTCCTTTCAATGTTACAATACATATTTATACATGCCGAAGCATCTAATACCATGGACTGAAAACCATCGTGTCCAAAACCATGGACTGAAAACCATTGCGTCCAAAACCATGTGCGAAAAATCATTCACAAAACCATAGGTAGGTCCGCCCAACCTAATATAGGGTCCAAAAACAAAATTTTCCGGGGCACTGCCCCGAACCCTATAGAGTGGGGTTACCTGCACCCCTCAAACCCCCTGTGATCCCCCTTGCTACGCAATTGACGCAACGAAGGGGGCTCCCCCCCCCCCCTCCCTTCTAACCCCCTGGTTAACTACATGGGCTAGTCGTGGAAAGAATATAACACAACCCAGCATTCTCCCACTTGTTGTTTTCTTTCCACAGGGGGCCACAAGAGAGCTTATTCATTTATCCGGCCCTGCAACGCCCATTGTTTCTCTACACCAAGAGAACTTCTTAGAGCTCACAGATTTTGTCAATCCATCTGCAGTATTCTTCAAAGTGTCCACCTTTACCAGCAACACCTTTTTGTCTTCTATCATATCCCTCACAAAGTGATACTAAACATCAATGTGCTTTGTCTTTGAATGATATGCAAGGTTCTTTGCCAAGAAAATTGAACTTTGGCTGTCACAGTCTATCCTTATATCTCCCTGTACTAACCCCATACTTGAACGCAATCTCTACAACCAAACTGCTTCCTTGCTTGCATGAGTGGCTGCCATGTATTCTGCCTCTGTAGTTGATAGTGCCACTATAGATTGTTTCTTACTCATCCAATTGACTGCACCTCCAAATAGGTTAAACACATACCCACTTGTAGATCTTCTCTAATCCAGATCTCCAACCCAGTTTGCATCAAAAAAGCCACGAATATCTAACACTATGTCCAATCCTGGTCTTCCTTAGTAGCACAAACTATAAACACTAGTGCCACGCAAATACCTGAAAACTCGCTTCACTGTTGTCCAGTGCTCCTTCCCTGGTTTTGTCATAAACCTGCACAATACTCCCACTGCATGTGCAATGTCTGGTCTTGTACAGCCCATCGCATACATCAGGCTACTGACTGCGCTTGCATATGGAACACGGGACATGTCCTCTTCCTCTTCTTGTGTCTTGGGACACTGTTCAGTAGATAAATTTACACCTACAGGAATAGGAACCTTCACCGGTTTACTATCTTGCATATTAAACCTCTGCAATATTGTCTCGACATACTTCCTCTGGTTTAACCAGAGGTTCCTCTTTGTCTGATCTCTTTTAATTTCCATGCCCAAAATATAGTTTGTAGCACCAAGATCTTTCATGTCGAATTTGGAGGACAATTGAGTCTTCAAATCATGGATAATTTGTTTGTCATTTCCAACTAGCAACATATCATCTACATACAAGACCAGATAAATAACATGGTCACCAATTAATTTAAAATACACACAGTGATCTACTTTGCTTCCGGTGAAGCCAAGTCCCCATATAAATGTATCAAATTTCTGATACCACATCCTTGGTGACCGTTTTAACCCATACAAAGACTTCTTTAACTTGCATACTAGTTCTTTCTTACCCTTCACCGCAAAACCTTCAGGTTGCTTCATGTAGGTCTCCTCTTCCAGATCCCCATGAAGAAATGTTGTCTTCACATCCATCTATTCTACCTCAAAATCAAAAGCAGCAACAATAGATAAAAGTAATCTAATAGAAGTTACCTTGGCAACAGGAGGAAAAATATCACCAAAATCAATTCCTAGCACCTAGGAAGAACCTTCTTCTACCAACCGAGCTTTGTATTTCTCCACCTTTCCTTCTTCATTTGTCTTCTTCTTGAACACCCATTTGATTCCAATGGGTTTCCTTCCAGCCAACAACTCCACCAGATCCCAAGCCTCATTTTTGTGCAAAGATGCCATTTCATCAACCATGGTCTCTTTCCAGAGTTTTCCATCCTCTGAATCTATTGCTTCCTTCACAGTTATGGGATCATCATTAGTAATAGATAAAGAAAAATTTGAACAGAAACCAGATGGACTATACCTTTCTGGTTGCCTTCTTCTCACACCTGGAGTTTGTGGCTCTTCATCTTCTGATTCCTCCTCTGCTGTAGAGTCTTATTCTTCTTCCTTTAGCTCAAACTCTATCTTCTCAGGTTCCTTTGGTTGGACTTCATGTTTAATAACATCTTTCACCCCTCTGAACACCACATCTCAGCTGTACACAACCTTCCTTGTTACTGGGTTCCAAAGCTTATAACCCTTTAAACCATCCTTATACCTAATAAAGATGCACTTTTCAGATTTACTATCCAACTTGGTTCTTTTATCCTTTGGAACATGTACATATGCATCACATCCAAATACCCTTATATGTGAGAGAGAAGGTTTCTTACTAGTCCATACCTCTTGTGGAGTCTTATCTTCCAATGTTGATGAAGGTGATCTGTTGACCAGGTAACATGCAGTCTCCACCACCTCTACCCAGAATTCTTGTCCTAACTCGGCACCACTGAGCATGCTTCTTGCCCTTTCCGTCAACGTCTTGTTCATTTTTTCTGCAACTCCATTTCTCTGAGGTGTATATGGAGTAGTCTTCTGCCGTACTATACCACACTTCTTACAGAATTCTTCAAATTCCTTACTACAAAACTCTCCACCATTATCTGTCCTCAGCACCTTTATCTTCTTCTTTGTCTGGTTTTCCACCAGAGCCTTAAATTCTTTAAACCTGTCAAAGACTTCAGATTTCTTCTTAAGGAAATATATTCATGTATTCCTTGAAAAGTCATCTATAAATGATACATAGTACACAGACTTACCCAGTGATGGAACCTTCACAGGTCCAAACACATCACTGTGCACAAGCTCTAATATATGTTTCGCCCTCTTACCACCAGAGGGGAAACTCACCCGATTCTGCTTCCCATATACATAATTTTCATAGAAATCAAAATACAAAGAGCTATTACTCATACCTTCTACCATACCTTTACCATGAAGTATTTGAAGGCCCTTCTCTCCAATATGTCCAAGCCTTTGATGCCACAACATGGTCTTCTCTCCAGAGACCACTCGATTTTCTACTCCACTTTTAGGAACCACAGAACTGTTGCACCCATCAATAACAGTGCTACCTTGTAGCTTGTACAGAGTTCCAATTCGAACTCCCCGCATCAATACTAGCACTCCCCGAACCATTTTGTAGGTATCCTTCTCGAACACTGTTTTTACACCTGCATCATCCAACTTGCCTATGGAAATCAGATTTCTGGCCAATGCAAGAATATGTAGAACACCTGGAAGTGTTCTAACCCTTCCACCTTGCAACTTCAACTTTACTTTTCTGCGACCAACAATTCTAGCCTTCCTATCATCCCTCAAGAAGACATCACCACCATCATATTTCTCATACTCACAGAACCACTCTCTATGGGGAGTGAAGTGAAAGGATGCACCTTAGTCAATCAACCATGTCTCATGATCTACATGTGTACTTGAAGAAGCCAAGTACACATCCCCACCTTCATCTGAGGTGGTTTTCACCTCTGCAAAAGGAGCATCATCAGATCCCTTTCCTTTGTCAGGAGTTTTAGATTTACAATCCCTTTTGTAGTGCCCTTCCTTTCCACATTTCTAGCACACCACCTTTACAGGTTTTCCTAGAGATTTAGATCTCCCACTCAATGAATTATGTTTGTTTCTGTTCTGGGACCGTCCTCATACGAACAAGGCATCACCATTTTGGATGAGACTATTTCATCAAACTGTAAGGCAGTTGCATTGCTACCTATTGCAATAACTAGACTATCCCACGAATCTGGTAGAGAACACAACAAACTGATGCACTTATCTTCATCTGAAATTTTAATATCAATAGATAATAACTGACTTACCACAGTATTAAATGTGTTCAGATGTTCTGTCACCTAGTCTCCATCTTTCATCCTCAGGTTATATAGCTTTTTCCATAGGAACAATTTATTCACCAGAGACTTAGATTGGTACAAAGTCCCTAACTTGTCCCAAAAAGCATTCATCGTAGCTTCCCTTGATACATTCAACAATACTGAATCCGAGACACACAATCGTATTGTGCTCTTAGCATCCCGATCCAACTTCTTCCATTCTTCATCGAACACTCTCGTTGGTTTAGTACCTGGATCTACCGCGATCCACTGATCTTTATCCACCAATAGATCCTCCATCTTGAGTTTCCATAACTCAAAACTCTGACCATTAAATTTCTCGATCTCTATTTTTCCACTGCTCGCCATCTTCTTTCACCACCAAAATCGATCTCGTAGATCTCCCACTGAACAGGGTCTACCACAGGCCCGAGCAAAACCCCTTAGCAACAAAGGCATCCCCTTGAAGCCAAAGAAACTCTGATACCAAATGTAGGGTTTAACCCCATACAAAAATTACCTGCATACGAATTCTAAAACACAGAAAATAAACAATGAGACTACCAGCTTGATTTTTCATTATGTTCCTTTCAATGTTACAATACATATTTATATATGCGAAGCATCCAATACCATGGATCGAAAACCATCGTGTCAAAAACCATGGACCAAAAACCATCACGTCCAAAACCATGTGCGAAAAATCATGCACAAAACCATAGCTAGATTCGTCCAACCTAATATAGGGTCCAAAAACAAAATTTTCCGGGGCGCTACCCCGGACTCCAAAGAGTGGGGTTACCTGCACCCCTCAAACCCCTAGTGATCCCCCCCGCTACACAATCGGCGCAACGAAGGGGGGGATCCACCCACCTTCTAACCCCCCAGTTAGCTATGTGGGCTAGTCGTAGAAAGAATATAACACAACCCAACACTTTGGTCCACTCCAACTTAAGGGTGTTCTACATTTACAACCATATAAAACTTCAAAGGGGATCATGTGAAGAGATTCATGGTACTCGTTGTTATATTCGAACTCCACCAGGTGTAAATAATCTTCCCATTTTGTGGGTTGTTGCATTACATATGTTCACAGCATGTCCTCAACCATATAGTTTACCCTTTCAGTCTTCCCGTCCATTTGCAGATGGTAAGCTGTACTGAAGTGCAGTTGTGTGCCCAATCCCTCAAAGAGGGCTTCCCGTCCGTTTGCAGATGGTAAGCTGTACTGTAGTGTAATTGTGTGCCCAATCCCTCAAAGAGGGCTTTCCAGAAGGCTGATGTAAATTTTACATCTCGGTCAGAAATAATCATCTTAGGGATTCCGTGCAGTTTAAAAATGTTCTGCATAAAAATATTAGCAATTTGGAATGCCCTATAAGTTGATTGAATAGGTATGAAATGAGAATATTTTCTCAACTTGTCCACCACCACCCTAATGGAGTCATTTTTCTTCCTTCATTTAGGCAGCCCGGTAATAAAATCTATATACATGGTTTCCCATTTCCATTCTGGTATAGGTAGAGGGTGGAGTAATCTTGTTGGGTTTGATGCTTAGCCTTCACTTGCTGGCATTCCAAGCATCTAGCCAAATATTTTGCCACTTCCTTCTTCATACTAGGCCAGAATAATTCCTTCCACAGGGAAGAGATCATTTTTTGGTATTCAGGATGACCTCCATAAGGAATCTTATGGTATTCATCCAAAATTAAATTTTTGAGATGCTGCTGGTTGGGCACATATTTTTTTTTCCTATAAGCCAGTAAATTTTATGCATTTATTTCATAACCCAGTTGTTGTTCATGGCTATTAGAATTTTTTGCTAACATCCATAGTTGTCAATATATAGAGTTTTACATGACTGATTCTTGAATTTGCCCAAAACAAGTTGTTCGTGATTCACTAAAAGAAATTTCATATAAACAGCTTACCTTTCGACTTAGAGCATCTGCCACTCAATTTTCCTTCCCTTTTATGTGTTTGATTTCAAAATCGAATTCACTTAGGAAGTCTGCCCAACGAGCTTGCCTAACATTTAAAGTTAGCTTCTTGAAATAATTAATCAGACTATGGTGGTCAGTCATTAATAAAAATCTCTTACATAAAAGATAATGTCGCCACATTTTTAAGGCGTGGATGACTACTGTCAATTCTAAATCATATGCTGAATATTTTTTATTCATATTCCTTCAGTTTTCTAGATTCATAAGCCACTACCCTGCCTTCTTGCATAAGTACGCCACCCACTCCCTCCTTACTAGCATCCGTACAAACCACATATTCCTTGTTGGGATCAGCGATGCTCCGAATGGGTGCGGTGGTAAGCAGATGTTTGAGCTGATCAAAACTCTTTTGACAATCAGGGGTCCACTTGAAATTTCTTCCTTTCTTTTGTAAGGAAGTAATAGGATATGCCACTTTAGAGAATCCCTCCACAAACCTGCGGTAGTAACCAATCAGGCCCATAAATGATCTTATGTCGGCCACATCTTTTGGCACTGACCACTCCATAATGGTTCTTATCTTTTCTGGATCAATTGCAATTCCATACTTGGTGATAACATGTCCCAAGTATTGGATCTACTCTTTAAAGAAGTCACATTTACTATACTTAGCGTACAATTGATGCTCTCTTAGGACTTGCAATACAATGCAAAGATGTTCCTTATGCTCCTCCATATTCTAAGAGTAGATCAGAATGTCATCGATGAAGATTAATACAAATTTATCTAAAAACTAATGGAAAATTCTATTCATGAGACACATGAAGGTAGTTGGGGCATTAGTTAGCCCAAAAGGTAAAACCACAAACTCATAATGACCATAACGTGTCCTGAAAGCAGTTTTTGCAATATCATCCTCCTTGATTCTGATATGATGATACCCAGAACGGAGATCGACCTTTGAGAAGATGGTTGCACCCCTCACTTGGTCAAAAAGCTCATCTATATGGGGAAGGGGGTATTTGTTTTTAACGGTCAGCTTGTTTAGCTGGCGGTAATCCATGCACATTCGCAGGGTTCCGTCTTTCTTTTTAACAAATAATATCAGAGCTCCCCAAGGAGACACACTAGGACAAATATATTTCTTATCAAGCAACTCCTGGAGTTGCATCTTTAATTTTGTTAGTTCTAGGATACTCATTCGGTATGGTGCCTGAGACACTGAGGCAGCTCCTGGAATCAGCTCAATAGTAGAATCTATGTCTCTTTTTGGGGGTAGGCCTAGCATTTCTTCAGGAAATACATATGGAAAATTTTGTGTTACAGCTATGTCTTCTAATGATGTGGGTTTATCCTTAGAGTCAGCATACCCTACTTGTATAACATATATTTGGAAACCTTTCCTGATGCATTTGGATAATTGGGAACCTGTTATTGGCCTTATTTGCAGAGGTTTCCGAACACCCAGAATTTCCTGTCTTTCACCCTTTTCATCTCGGTAGCTAATAGCTTTTGTCTTACAATTTACGAAAGACCAGTGCTTTTCTAACCAGTCCAGACCTATCAAAATGTTGTATGACCCTAGGGGTAGCAAGTTTAAATCAGCTATAATAGATTTACCATCTAATTTCAAGGGGCAGTTATTTACCTTAGACAAAACTCTTCTTTTTGCTCCTGTGGCTAGCTGTACTAACCATGGGTTTTTAAATTTAACCACTTGTAAGCTACATTGTTATACTATCTTGGGACTGACATAACTTAACATAGCTCCAGGATCTATTAAAATAGAGAAAGTCTGGTAAAAAATAGTACCTTGAAATTCAACCATAGTTGGTTGAAACTCGGTCTGACGATCTTCAAGAGCTACGTTGATCTTAGGGATGCTTCTAGCCACTTCTCCCACAGTGGAGGCCTCCTGAATTTGTGAAATATGGTTTTCTCCCCTGCGTTGAGTGCAATTTTTAATATAATGCGGGCCTCCGCATCCCCAACACTGTACAAGGGGTCCATTAACTATTTCTGCTTCATTTTTTCTAGTTTGTTCATTGGTCCTAGTTTCTCCTGAATCCTTAAATCTGGGCTTATTCATATTCCAATTACCTTGACCTTTAAATAATCCCTTGTTGTTGTTGTTCTTATTTCCCTTATGGCTGGAAATGAATTTATTTCCCTTCTTGTCTGCCCACCTTTTACTCATATCTCCTTTTGGTTTATTCTGCTGATAATAGATTCATGCTTTCCGAATCACCTCGTCCATGGTTTTTGGGTTGTCAAACTCCAGCTGTTCTTTCATAAATAATGGAAGACTACTAGAAAACTGTTGTACTTTGGCCTTTTCTTCACGAATATAAGGAACATATTGCAACAATGAGGTGAATTTGGTTATAAATTCATCCATAGTCATTTGGCCCAAGTGGAGGTCTTGTAACTCCTTAGCTTTCTCATAATAAAATCTCTCGGTCAAATACTTTTCCTTGAAGAATTTTTTGGAATTTATCCCAGGTTATACTCTGTTCATTGACTCCATGGACTGTTTTTACTTCTTCCCACCATAATGTAGTTTTCCCTTGTAGCTGGAAAATGGCTAGATGGGCCTTCAAATTGAAATCATATTCATACAACTGGAAATATTTGTTCATATTAATTAACCATGCTTCCGCAACCTCTTCTTTTTCGCCATCAAAGAGAGGAGGCTTGATTTTTCAAAATTCTCCTTGGAGTTCTATTTTCTGTTACTTCTTTGTCATGTGATCTCACACATTTCCTGATTCTTCCTCCTGGTTTTCTTCTCCTCTTCTTTCTGTTTCCATGCTTTCAGTTCAGAATTCCTGTTCCCCAGTTGTGTGATCGTGCTCTAAACTAGGGGCTAGTGGACATGATTTTGTCTATTCGACAAGCTCTTTAAGATTTTCTCTTGTACATGCATTAGTCTTTCGTTTTCTGCCCAGAATTGGGCCATCTCACCTTTTTGTTCTTGGACAGTGGTTCGGAGGTCTGTGTTGGGAATTTGTGTATCATCACCCAGCTGCACCCAAACTTCCAGGTTGCCTTCCTGAAATGTTGTTGGCCCTGTTCCCATTATGGAACCATGTAGTAAATTTCTGGTTCGCCTCATACTGAACCTTGCTACTTCCTACGTGCATATTATCAAAAACTGTTATTTCTTACCCAGAGGTCTCAGTTTTGGAAACCTGAGTCCACTCTGATACCATATGTAACACCTCCATATTAGACACATAAAAAAAAAAAAATTAAATAAAATAACAAACACAAATATATGTATACATATTTATCAATGTCCATATATTATGTGACTAAAGCTAAAGTGCGTTTATTCAAATATTAAACCTGTCATGAATGATTTGACTCATAATTACCAAACTAATGATGGGACCATATAATACAAATGCCGAATCCTTTGAAATTGATTAGATTACAGACTTGGGTACGATGATCATTAAAAGAGGATTATTATACATATGATTTTTATCCTGACATTAATGTCGATTTGCCGAAGAATTTAATTGTTTTGGGTTTGTGGCTAGCCCAGGCACTAGTGGTACAAGTCCGTTCCTCGATCTCTACGTGCCTATTAATCCTCTGCGATTTCGGGGCTTGCTGGCGGCCTGAGGGCTTTCCACCTGTCCCTCTTCAACCATGCTTCTTGGAGTCTAGCCCTTTCATCGACGGTTCTTTGTAGCTGCCTGGATCAAACGACTCATCAGTTGTCAGGCATTCATATCTTGGCTGAGGGGTCTCACTTGGTTATGGTTTTGCTTCGAGGGTTTTTGGCTCCCACCTGGTTCAAGTTCTCCGTGGAAATGTTTCTCCGATTTGGCATCGTGATCTCTCACGGAGGGTTCTGAGACTCCGCCATTATTCTGGAATACCATCAACAGAGGCATGCATATCTTCTTCAGGTAAGAAAATGGTTAAGGTCTTAATTCAAGCTTTCATTTTATTTTACAGTTCTTGTTCGATCTTAGGCATGCATCTCCTGTTGGGTTCTAATACTGTTTCTTGTCATTGTGCAAGGCGAAGATCTCCGTATATGGGGGTTTGGTGTGGGTCTGTGGCTAACCCTTCAACTGGTTGTACTCTTCGCATCCTTACAGGGTATTCTAATCCTCTTCTGGTTCTAAAGTTTGCACAAGGTTGTTGGTTGTTTAGATTAAAGTCTGTAATGGTTATTTCAAATGGAATTGTTGACGTCTGTAAGTAGGTTTTGAATAGGTGAAATGAGATCGCAAGGGGTCGGAAACTCCGTGGTTAGTTTTTGTGTTGAATGTTATTTAATTTTTTAAAGAGCTTTACGACCTCGGCCGAAGGTGAGAGATCTGACACTTGAGAGAACTGGTCGTTCATATTTTCTCATTATCTAGACTATTTGATGGTTGAAACCTTTATGGTAATTTTGGGGACAGAGACATTAATAGCAAGGTTTTTCTTTTCGTTTCAATTCTATGTATCTATAATGCTCCTTTTCGAATGTCGAATGGTTATTCACAGCATTCTTCAGAGTGAACCCTTGAATGTCTACTCTGTTTCTCCAGATGTGATTCTCGTCTATTCTTGTTAACGAAAAGACTTCTGGTCAGATCTTTGGACATACTTATGGTTTCTAAGTTAACTCGTAATTTCCTTTATGCTTATAAGAATAGTTTTTCTCCCTGAAATTCCTATCAATCTGGAGGTAAACACAAGATTTCCTGTGTTGTAGCCTTGAAGCTTTTATGTAAGTAGAGAATGTACTTATTCTGTTTCGAATTATGTTAAATGGTTTGGTTTATATTATCCCATTGGGAGCCAAGTAAATCTGTGGTAAATTCACTTCTTGTCTTGAAAAAAAATAATTTCCTTTTCCTTTTTTTTAAAAAATTGACAATTCTAGATATTTTCCTGTTCTTGATTAAATGTTAATTTTATACATAACTGTGCAAGTCACGAATACCAAAGTCATATCTTTTACAAAAAAAATCATTTTCGGCAAGTCATAGAAATTCCTTACTTTCTTTCTATTTTTCTATACTCAATTTACAGGGTTTCTTTCACTTCCAGTTTTACCATGCAATTAGGAAATTTTAATTTACTTTTACATCTAAATACAACAATAATAATCACAAAATCTTTAACTAGCATAGAGGATTTTCTTCTAGTCTTTTTTTTCTATATTTACTTTTCTTTTATTTATCAATGAAAACTACTCTGGAATGAAATTGATAAGGTTCTCTTGCCATAACTAAAATATCAGGGACCCTATCTTTTAGTTTACATCGGTCACCTGTAGTCGTGATTTATTGAAACGGTTCTGAAATGAAATTAATAGGATTCTCTCGCCATGCTTAAATAACAGAGACACTGTCTTTAGGTTTACAGCAGTTACTATAGTCATGATTTATTGAGACAGTCTTAACAGTCAAACTAGATTGCAATAATAGCTTATGCCAGAGATTCCTTTTACTTATCTCTTTCCGCTACTCCAGATTGATTTAAAAATCAAGATCTACACTTAATTCCTCCCTACCTTGAGATACCAGACTTGGTCAATCTCCCCCCATGCTACTCCTAGCTTCAGGAGTTCTCTATCTCAGAGATTTAATAATTTACTGGCTATCTAATCCTTACCAGACATAGCTTTCTCAAACTGTCTGACCCTTCAGCACAGTTTCTAATTTTTGTTCCTGATCTTAGATCCCCATCCTCTTGATCATTTACTGTAATATACTCTAGGATTGAGTTTTGGAACAGATAGCTATTTCCATAACCAATTACCTAGTAAGAAAAAGAATAGTATTTACCCATAACTATAAAATATTATCCTTTAATAACTGAAATTCCAAAAATAGTTTATAATTCAAACAAATAGTAATAGTATGTTTGGTTGCAGTAAAATTAAAATATTTACATTAATGGGGGATATTACATCTTCCCCCCCTAAAATGGAACATCGTCCCAATGTTCTCCTCTTGCAAATAAACCCAAAAAGTTCTCTTTCATGACCTATTCATCTTCCCAAGTAGCCTCTTCCACCTCGAAGTGTTGGCACTACACTTTAACCTGGGTGATAACTCATTTCCGTAGCGTTACTTCTCTCTGATCTAGTATAACCAGAGGCTCGACCAAGAATTCGCCTTCCGGTTAGACCTGAACATTGCAAAAAAAACATTAAGTCATTAACTAGTTATTTAACACATTTGTAACATATACTTCACACATATATATACCTCACCTGGATATCTTGCCATTGAATTATGTGTTTAGCGTCATATACATATTTCTGAAGTAAAGAGACGTGAAAGATGTCATTTGCACGAATATGACTAGGTAAGGCAAGTTGATAAGCCAACAGTCCTATTTGAGCCAAGATTTTAAATGGCCCACAATATCGGGGTGCTAGTTTGGCACACCCGGCCCATTGTAAGGTGCTTTTATTGTCTCTCACTCAAATGTAGACATAATCCCCTACCTAGAATTCTCAGAAACTCCTCTTCCGATCGGAAAAGTTCTTTTGTCAGTCCTGAGCAGCTTTTAAATTAATCCAAACTTTTCCACCATTCCTTCCATTCCCTCCAACATGTCCGGCCCTAGTAACAGTTTGTCCTCTGGTCCACTCCAACTTAAGGGTGTTCTGCATTTATGACCATATAAAAATTCAAAGGGGCTCATGTGAAGAGATGCATGGTACCCGTTGTTATATTCGAACTCCACTAGGTGTAAATAATCTTCCCATTTTGTGGGTTGTTGCATTACATACGTTCACAGCATGTCCTCAACCACTTGGTTTACCCTTTTAGTCTGCCCGTCCATTTGTGGATGGTAAGCTGTATTGAAGTGTAGTTGTGTGCCCACTCCCTCAAAGAGGGATTTCTAGAAGGCTGATGTAAATTTTACATCACTGTAGAAATAATTGTCTTAGGGATTCCGTGCAGTTTAAAAATGTTTTGCATAAAATATTAGCAATTTGGACTGCCCCATAAGTTGATTGAACATATATGAAATATGCAAATTTTCTCAACTTGTCCACCACCACCATGATGGAGTCATTTTTCTTCCTTGATTTAGGCAGCCCGGTAATAAAATCTATAGATATGGTTTCCCATTTCCATTCTGGTATAGGTAGAGGGTGGAGTAATCCTGCTGGGTTTGATACTCAGCCTTCAGTTGTTCGCATTCCAAGCATCTGGCGAAATATTATGCCACTTCCTTCTTCATACCAAGCCATAAGAATTCCTTCCCAAGGAAGAGATCATTTTTTGGTATTCGAGATGACCTGCATAAGGAATCTTATGGTATTCATCCAAAATTAAATTTTTGAGATGCTGCTGGTTGGGCACATAAATTATTTTCCTATAAGCCAGTAAATTTTTTGCATTTATTTCATAACCCAGTTGTTGTTCATGGCTGTTAGAAATTTTTGCTAACTGCCATAGTTGTCTATATATAGAGTCCTACATGGCTGATTCTTGAATCTGCCCAAAACAAGTTGTTCGTGACTCACTAAAAGAAATTTCATATAAACAACTTACCTTTCAACTTCAAGCATCTGCCACTCAATTTTCCTTCCCTTTTATGTGTTTGATTTCGAAATCGAATTCACTTAGGAAGTATGCCCAACTAGCTTGCCTGGCATTTAAAGTTAGCTGCTTGAAATAATTAATCATACTATGGTGGTCAGTCATTAATAAAAATCTCTTACATAAAATATAATGTCGCCATATTTTTAAGGCGTGGATGACCGCTGTCAATTCTAAATCATATGATGAATGTTTTTTATTCATATTCCTTCAGTTTTCTAGATTCATAAGCCACTACCCTGCCTTCTTGCATAAGTATGCCACCCACTCCCTCGTTACTAGCATCCGTACAAACCACATATTCCTTGTTGGAATCATCGATGCTCCGAATGGGTGCAGTTGTAAGTAGATGTTTGAGCTGATCAAAACTCTTTTGACAATCAGGGGTCCACTTGAAATTTCTTCCTTTATTTTGTAAGGAAGTAATAGGATATGCCACTTTAGAGGATACCTCCAAAAACTTGCGGTAGTAACTAATCAGGCCAATAAATGATCTTATGTCGGCCACATCCTTTGGCACTGACCACTCCATAATGGTTCTTATATTTTTCGGATCAACTGCAATTCCATCCTTGGTGATAACGTGTCCCAAGTTTTGGATCTACTCTTTAAAGAATTCACATTTACTGTACTTAGTGTATAGTTGATGCTCTCTTAGGACTTGCAGTACAATGCAGAGATGTTCCTTATGCTCCTCCATATTCCGAGAGTAGAGCAGAATGTCATCGATGAAGATTAATACAAATTTATATAAAACTGATGGAAATGCTATACATGAGACACATGAAGGTAGTTGGGGCGTTAGTTAGCCCAAAAGGTAAAACCACAAACTCATAATGACCATAACGTGTCCTGAAAGCAGGTTTTGCAATATCTTCCTCCTTGATTATGATATGATGATACCCAGAATGGAGATCGATCTTTGAGAAGATGGTTGTGCCCATCACTTGGTCAAAAAGCACGTCTATACAGGGAAGGGGGTATTTTCTTTTAACGGTCAGCTTGTTTAGCTGGCGGTAATCCATGCACATTAGCAGGGTTCCGTCTTTCTTTTTAACAAATAACACCGGAGCTCCCCAAGGAGACACACTGGGATGAATATATTTCTTATCAAGCAACTCTTGGAGTTGCATCTTTAATTCTGTTAGTTCTGGGATACTCATTCGGTATGGTGCTCGGGACACTGGGGTAGCTCCCGGAATCAGCTCAATAGTAAAATCTATGTCTCTTTTTGGGGGTAGGCCTGGTATTTCTTCAGGAAATACACCTGGAGAAGTTTGTATTACAGGTATGTCTTCTAGTGATGCAGGGTTATCCTTAGAGTCAACATACCCTACTTGTATAGCATATATTTCGCAACCTTTCCGGATGCATTTAGCTAATTGGGAACCTGTTATTGGCCTTATTTGCAGAGGTTTTTGAACAACCATAATTTCTTGTCTTTCACCCTTTTCATTTCGGTAGCTAATAGCTTTTGTCTTACAATTTACCAAAGACCAGTGCTTTTCTAACTAGTCCATACCTATCAAAATGTCGTATGACCCTAGGGGTAGCACATTTAAATAAGCTATAATAGATTTACCATCTAATTTCAAGGGGCGATTATTTACCTTAGACAAAACTCTTCTTTTTTCTCCTGTGGCTAGCTGTACTAACCATGGGTTTTTAAATTTAACCACTTGTAATCTACATCGTTCTACTATCTTGGGATTGACGTAACTTAACGTAGCTCTAGGATCTATTAAAATAGAGCAAGTCTAGTCAAAACTAGTACCTTCAAATTCAACCATAGTTTGCTGAAACTCCGCTTGATGAACTTCAAGAGCTGCGTTGATCTTAGGGATTCTTCTAGCCACTTCTCCGATAGTGGAGGCCTCTTGAATTTGCAAAATCTAGTTTTCTCCCCTATGTTGAGTGCAATTTTTAATATAATGCGGGCCTCCACATCCCTAACATAGTACAGGGGGTCTATTAACTATTTCTGCTTCATTTTTTCCAGTTTTCTCATTGGTCCTAGTTTCTCTTGGTACCTTAAATCTGGGCTTATTCATATTCCAATTACCTTGACCTTTAAATAATCCCTTCTTGTTGTTGTTCTTATTTCCCTTATGGCTGGAAATGAATTTATTTCCCTTCTTGTCTGCCCACCTTTTACTCATATCTCCTTTTGGTTGATTCTTTTGATAACAGATTCGTGCTTTCTAAATGACCTTGTCCATGGTTTTTGGGTTGTCAATCTCCAGTCGTTCTTTCATAAATAATGGAAGACTACTAACAAATCGTTGTACTTTGGCCTTTTCTTCATGAATATAAGGAACGTATCACAACAATGAGGCAAATTTTGTTACAAATTCATCCATGGTCATTTGGCCCAAGCAGAGGTCATGAACTCCTTAGGTTTCTCATCATAAAATCTCTCAGTGAAATACTTATCCTTGAAGATTTTTTTGGAATTTATCCGAGGTTATACTCTGTTAATTGACTCCATGGACTATTTTTACTTCTTCATACCATAATGTAGCTTTGCCTTGTAGCTGGAAAATGGCCAGATGGGCCTTCAATTTGTAATCATATTCATACAATTGGAAATATTTGTTCATATTAATTAACCATGCTTCCATGACCTCTTCTTGTTCCCCGTCGAAGAGAGGAGGCTTGATTTTTCGAAATTCTCCTTGGATTTCTATTTTCTGTTTCTTCTTTGTCTTGTGATCTGACACATTTCCTGATTCTTCCTCTTGGTTTTCTTCTCCTCTTCCTGTTTCCATGTTTTCAGTTCAGAATTCTTGTTCCCCAGTTGTGTGATCGTGCTCTAGACTAGGGGCTAGTGGATGGTGATTGTGTCTATCTGACAAGCTCTTTAAGATTTTATCTTGTTCCTGCATTAGTCTTTCATTGTCTGCCCGGAGTTGGGCCATCTCACCTTTTAGTTCTTGGACAGTGGTTCAGAGGTCTGCGTTGGGATTTTGTGTATCATCGCCCAGCTGCACCCAAACTTCCGGATTGCCTTCTTGAAATGTTGTTGGCCGTGTTCCCATTATGGAACCATGTGGTAAATTTCCGGTTCGCCTCATACTGAACCTTGCTGCTTACTACCTGCACATTATCAAAAACTATTATTTCTTACCCAAAGGTCTCAATTTTGGAAACCTGAGCCTACTCTGATACCATATGTAACACCTCCATATTAGACACATAAAAAAAATTAAAATAAAATAACAAACACAAATATATGTATACATATTTATTAATGTCCATATATTATGCGACTAAAGCTAAAGTGCATTTATTCAAATATTAAACCTGTCATAAATGATTTGACTCATAATTAGCAAACTAATGATGGGACCATATAATACAAATTTCGAATCCTTTGAAATTGATTATATTACAGACTTGGGTACGATGCTCATTAAAATAGGATTATTATACATATGATTTTTATCCCGACATTAATGTTGATTTGCCGAAGAATTTAATTGTTTTGGGTTCGTGGCTGGCCCAAGCGCTAGTGGTACAAGTTCGTGCCTCGATCTCTGCGTGTGTATTAATCCTCTACGATTTTGGGGCTTGCTGGCGGCCTGAGGGCTTTCTGCCTGTCCTTCTTCAACCATGCTTCTTAGAGTCTGGCCCTTTCATCGACGGTTCTCTATAGCTAGCTGGATTGAATGACTCATCGGTTGTCAAGCATTCATATCTTGGCTGAGGGGTCTCACTTGGTTATGGCTTTTCTTCGAGGGTTTTTGGCTCCTGCCTAGTTTAGGTTCTCCACAACAATGTTTCTCCAATTTGGCATTGTGGTCTCTCACGGAGGGTTATGAGACTCCACCATTATTCTGGAACACCGTCAATAGAGGCATGCATATCTTCTTCAGGTAAGAAAATGGTTAAGGTCTTAATTCAAGATTTCATTTCATTTTATAGTTCTTGTTCAATCTCAGGCATGCATCTCCCGTCAGGTTCTAATACTGTTTCTTGTCATGGTACAAGGCGAAGATCTCTGGATACGGGGGTTTGGTGTGGGTCTATGGCTAACCCTTCAACTGGCTATACTCTCCACATCCTTACACAATATTCTAATCCTCTTCTGGTTCTAATGTTTGCACAGGGTTGTTGGCTATTTAGATAAAACTCTGTAATGGTCATTTCAAATGGAATTGTTGAGTCTGTAAGTAGGTTTTGAATAGGTGAAATGAGATCGCAGGGGGTTGGAAACTCCGTGGTTAGTTTTTGTGCTAAATGTTATTTAATTTTTTAAAGAGACTTATGGCCTCGGCTGAAGGTGAGAAATCTGGCACTTGAGGGAACTGGTTCTTCTATTTTTCTCATTATCTAGACTATTTGATGGTTGAACCCTTTATGGTAATTTTGGGGACAGAGACATTAATAGAGAGGTTTTTCTTTTCGTTTCAATTCTATGTATCTATAATGCTGCTTTTGGAATGTCGAATGGTTATTCACAGTGTTCTTCAGAGTGAACCCTTGAATGTCTACTCTGTTTCTCCAGATGTGATTCTCGTCTATTCTTGTTAACAAAAGGACTTCTGGTCAGATCTTTGGACATACTTAGGGTTTCTAAGTTAACTCGTAATTTCCTTTATGCTTATAAGAATAGTTTTTCTCTCTAGAATTCCTATCGATCTGGTGGTAAACACAAGATTTCCTGTGTTGTAGCCATGAAGCTTTTGTGTAAGTAGAGAATGTACTTATTCTGTTTCGACTTACGTTACATGGTTTGGTTTATATTATCCCGTTGGGAGCCAAGTAAATATGTGGTAAATTCACTTCTTGTCTTGAAAAAAAAAATCCTTTTCCTTTTTTTTTAAATGACTATTCTAGTTATTTTCCTATTCTTGATTAAATGTTAATTCTATATATAATTGTGCAAGTGACGAATACCGAAGTCCTATCTTTTACAAAATTTTTGTCATTTTCGGCAAGTCATAGAAATTCCTTACTTTCTTTCTATTTTTCTATACTCAATTTACAGGGTTTCTTTCGCTTCCAGTTTTACCATGCAATTGGGAAATTTTAATTTACTTTTACATCTAAATACAACAGTAATAATCACAAAATATTTAACTAGCATAGAGGATTTTCTTCTAGTCTCTTTTTTCTATATTTACTTTGATTTTATTTATCAATGAAAATGACTCTGGAATGAAATTGATAAGGTTCTCTTGCCATAACTAAAATATCAGGGACCCTATCTTTTAGTTTACAGCGGTCACCTACAGTCATGATTTATTGAAATGGTTCTGAAATGAAATTAATAAGATTCTCTCGCCATGCTTAAATAATAGAGACCCTGTCTTTAAGTTTATAGCAGTTACTACAGTCATGATTTATTGACACAGTCTTAACAATCAAACTAGATTGCAATAAATAACTTATGTTAGAGATTCTTTTTACTTATCTGTTTCCGCTACTCCAGATTGATTTAAAAATCAAGATCTGCACTTAATTCCTCCCTGGCTTGAGATACCAGGCTTGGTCAATCTCCCCCCATGCTACTCCTGGCTTCAGGAGTTCTCTATCTTAGAGATTTAATAATTTACTGGCTATCTGATCCTTACCCGACATAGCTTTCTCAAACTGTTTGACCCTTCAACACAGTTTCTAATTTTTGTTCTTGATCTCAGATCTGCATCCTCTTGATCATTTACTGTAATATTGATGCAACAAAATTGCATCTTTACCCAATTCGCGCATGGAGCTATGGGTTATGGACCCATCTATACATCGGAAGCATTTCAATCAGCAAACTTCACAACAAACCTGACCAATCATCGTCAGTCCTTCTTTGACTTTCCCCTTTGTCAAGCGCTTCAATCCACGCCGTCAATTTCACTCCTTCAGATCCAACAGATATTGCGTTACCCGCTCACCAAATAGCTTGGCTGATCTCCACCATCGATCAATCCTGCATGATCCAACGACTATCGCGCAATCTCACCATGAAATCTTGCACGACCAATATCAGGTCGAGAGTGCATGAGAAAAGTAGTTTTCTTGTGTGTTGGGTCCCTATAATACTAGTGATTACCCCATTACTATTGTAGTTGCATCCCTTATTAATATTGTCATGCCCCTATTATCCCCATATTGTTATTACTGTGCCCCATAGAATACCTCTATTGTTATTTTTGTGGCTTTATATTATTATTGTTAGGTCGGCTAGGTTATATTGTGACTCCCTAGACTCCTATATATAGAAAGGAGATTTTGTCATTTGAATCATCCAAGAATTGTTCATTTATGTAATGTAAAGGAGGTTTCCCCCTCGAAGAGGCTGAATTCTAAGGCGTGGATCTATCTTTTCTATCTTTTCTTGAGCTGGTTTCATAACATTTGGTATCAGAGCTTTGGATTCTAGGGTTTCCCTGCTCCAAATAGATCATCGTGGAATTTTCTCTGTAACTTTTTTTCTGCGATGTTTCGGAAACTAAAACAAAAGCCCATTTGAGAAGAAATCGCGCTGAACCTCGGGTCTGAATTTCAGAGCTTTTTGCTCTATATTTGCGGAGATATGATATGAGGAAGTTAGTCTTTTTGTAGACTCCTGAATTACATTGCAAACAGGTGACCTGGGGAAAATCGTCATAACTTTCTCTCAGAGCATTGGATTGAAATTTCGTAAGAAGGTACAGAAAGAGGACGGATTGCAGTTTCTTGTATATTTTTTTCAGAACCAAAGGTTGAAACAGTGACTCGTGGCACGTCGTACAAATTTGCTCTACTGAACTAGTCTATAATCAGGTCACTGTGGGAGATTTCGCATAACTCTTCCTTGGAGAATCCAATTTGGATCAGACTAGTGGCACTGGAAAGAGGACACAGAGGGATACTACAGGTCACAATTTTAGAACTGGATGATCTGAATGTATAGAGATACATCAGAGGCAATATCGAGCTCCTACAAAGTGAAAAAAGGTGTGTAGATTCTTTTAAATTTTTGCTTAAGATTGGTTTGAAAATTTATTTTGAAGGAATTCAAAGGGCATAGTAGAGAATTATTATCACTAACTGATGTCTCGAGGAAAGAAAATTCAAACGCCTAGTAAGCAACCTAAAATCTCTATCATGACTCATGAAGAACAGGAAGAAATGCTACATGATATATCAAAATTACAAGAACAAGTGCAACAAATGTCGCTCTCACAAAAGCTAACAGAAGCTAAGATAAATGGTGTGGAATCTAAGATAAAGGGCGTGGAAGCTAAGATGTACGATTTGAAGATAGATTTGAAGATATATTTGAAGAGAGACATGGCAGATTTGAAGACAGATTTGAAGACAAACATGGCAGATTTGAAGACAGATTTGACAAATTTTCTACAAGAAATACTTACTAATGGTGAAAAGTTAGTAAAGGAAACTCATGATGCGAACAAAAGAAATGTTAATCATGATTTCATAGACTCTAATGTCAGATCGAAGACCCATAATATTCCAAAAATCGATATGAGGAAGTTTGATGGCAAGGATCCCGCAACATGGATATTACAGATGGAGCAATTTTTCGATCTCAATAATGTGCAAAACACACAAAAGGTACGTATTGCAACTTTATATTTGGAGCCAAATCAATTTGTATGGTATCAATGGCTTTTCTCTTGTACACAAATTATCACTTGGGCAATTTTTATGGAAGAATTGACAGCACATTATGAGGATAGAAAAAGCAACACTTTTTTTAGCCAATTGATAAGTCTCAAACAAAAGGGTTCAATAATGGAGCACATCGAGGAGTTCCAAAAATTAAACATAAGGGTAAAAAATATTCCAGAGGAGCATAGGATTGATGTGTTCATAGGGACTTTAAAGGATAATATCCAACATGACGTTCACCTTTGGGAACCTGATTCATTAGAGAAGGCATTCAGGTTAGTAAGAAAAATGGAAAGCAAAATTATGGCAACCAGGAAGCACACCACTCACAACTATAAAGACGGAAGTGTTGTTGCCCCTAGTCTTCCACAACCTATAAGGTTGACACCACAACAATTGGAAGAAAAAAGAGCAAAAGGGCTTTGTTACAGTTGTGATAGCAAATACACTAAAGGTCATAAGTGTGCTGAGAAGAAATTACTCTACATAGATTGCGAAGAGGAAGAAGAAAAGGAGCAAGAAAGGTCAAAAGAAGAGGATATACTCCAAGAACAAAACCTAGATAAAGAAGAAATGAGTCCGACCATATCTTGTAATGCATTGGCAGGAATTACCACTCCTCAAACCATCAAGATAGAAGGACAAATCAAGAAGAAAAAGGTAATAGTGTTGATTGATTCAGGAAGTACCCACAATTTTATTCATTGTAAGGTAGCGAAAGAATTGAATTGCTTCTTATATCCAACACCAGAGTGTCAAGTGATGGTTGCAAATGGAGGAACAATAAATTTCTCTAGAAAGTGCCATAATATCAAGCTATCCATGGGAGAATATGTATTGACTAGCCCAATGCTTTCCATTCCAATGGGAGGTGTTGATGTTGTACTAGGAGTCCAATGGCTACAATCCTTGGGTACAATAGCTTTTAATTTTCAAGAACTTTTCATGAAATTTATGTGGAAGGAAAGGAAGTTGAATTAAGGGGTATTGCAGGGAAACCGGGAAAGATAATCAGCTCTAATGGTATGACAAAGCTTCTAAAAAAGGAACAAGGGGGTGTAATTGCACAATTATGTTCGCTAGATGTTTCCACATTGGAATCATCTATTTCTCCAGATCTCCAAAAAGTATTGGACAATCATTCCAAGGTATTTGAGACTCCCAAAGGTCTCCCACCTATTTGTGATCATGATCATGCTATTCATCTGATTCCAAGAAGTGTTCCTCCAAACATCAGGCCGTACAGATATCCCTATGCCCAAAAAAGTGAAATTGAACATATGGTTGTAGAAATGCTAGAGGCTGGTATAATTCAACCGAGTCAAATTTCTTTCTCTGCTCTAGTAGTATTAGTGCATAAGAAGGATGGATCATGGCACATGTGTCCGGATTATAGGGAGCTCAACAAGCTCACTATTAAAGATAAGTTTCCCATTCATGTCATTGATGAATTACTAGATGAATTGCATGGATCAATTTACTTCACCAAGTTGGATCTTCGTTCAGGATATCATCAAATCAGAATGAAGACTGAAGACATTCCAAAAACAACATTTAGAACTCATGAGGGTCATTATTAATTTTTGGTCATGCCTTTTGGCCTTACCAATGCACTTTCAACATTTCAAGGTTTGATGAATTCCATTTTCAAACCATTCCTTAGAAAATTTGTGTTAGTATTTTTTGATGACATACTAATCTACGACAAGTCTTGGAAGGATCATGTTGAACATGTTGACAGGGTGCTACAACTATTGGAGGAGAAACAATTATATGCAAAAAGATCCAAATGTTTATTTGGAGTACAAGAGGTGGAACATCTGGGTCATATTGTATCTCATGAAGGAGTTAAGGTAGACCCTAGAAAAATTAAAGCCATTAAAGAATGGAAAATACCCACATCCATAAAGCATCTGCGAGGATTTCTCGGTTTGACAGGGTATTATCGCAAGTTTGTTAAGAATTATGGGAGAATAGAAGCACCTCTAACAACATTATTGAAGAAAGATGCATTTTCATGGACTCCAAAAGCAACAAAGGCCTTCTAACATCTTAAAGAGGCAATGTGCCAAGCACCGGTCTTAGCTACACTGGACTTCAGAAAAACCTTTATTGTGGAATGTGATGCTTCAGGAAATGGAATTGGTGTTGTTTTAATGCAAGATGAAAGACCCATTGTTTTTAAAAGTTCTCCAATCAAGGGAAGGTTTTTACACAAAGCTATTTATGAGAAGGAAATGTTGGCAATACTCCATGCACTTAAGAAATGGCGACCCTACCTAATGGGAAGACACTTCAAGGTAAAAACGGATCATGATAGCCTTAAATACTTTTTAGAACAAAGATTATCCTCTGAAGAGCAACAAAAGTGGGTCACAAAGATGTTGGGTTATGACTTTGAAATCATCTACAAAAAAGGGAAGCAAAATGTGGTGGCAGATGCACTCTCAAGAAAGGATGAGGATGTGGAAGCATTTTTGTGCGCCATTTCTATTATCCAACCAGATTGGATAAACGAAGCAAGGGAGGAATGGAAGAATGATGAAGAAGTGTGGGCACTTATTCGAAAGTTACAACAAGATTCCAGTATGTCTGATACATTTAGCTGGCAAAATGATTCTTTATGTTATAAAGATCACTTATACCTCTGTAAGAATTCCCAACTAAAACAAAAGATTCTTATGGAATTGCACACTTCTCCCTTAGGAGGGCACTCAGGATTTTTAAAAACTTACCACATGGTTAAGAAGGAACTTTTTTTGGGATGGCCTTAAATTGGATATTCAAAAATTTGTGGCGGAATGTTTGGTTTGCCAACAAAATAAAGTTGAAACAATTAAGACACCGGGTCTATTACAACCTTTATCCATTCCAAGCCAACGTTGGGAGGAGGTTTCAATGGATTTTATCACAGGTTTACCCAAGTCTGAGGGAAAGACTGTCATCATGGTGGTAGTTGACAAACTTACCAAGTATGCACACTTTTGTGCATTATCACATCCATTTAAAGCCAGTACAGTTTCTACTGCATTTATGGAAACAATTCAAAAGCTACATGGAAACCCAAAGATTATTGTAAGTGACAGAGATCCCATTTTCACTGGAAATTTTTGGACAGAATTATTTTCTTGTCTTGGTACTCAGTTAGCTCATAGCTCATCTTATCATCCTCAATCTGATGGGAAAACTGTGATAGTAAACAAATTTATGGAAGGATATCTTCGTTGCTTTGTATCTGATAAACAGACACAATGGGTCAAATGGTTGCCTCTGGCTGAATGGTGGTATAACACTTCCTTCCATACAGCAACAAAAATGACCCCATTTATGGCACTTTATGGATATCAGCCACCATCCATCACATCATATTTAAGAGAAAATTCTAAGTTTCAAGCAGTGTAACATCACATCAAACATCAACAACAAGTCCTCCAACTCTTAAAGGATAACCTCGTGTTGGCACAGAATAGAATGAAACAACAGACAGATCAACATCGCAGCGAAAGAAGTTTTGATGTAGGTGATTGGGTATTCCTACGACTACAACCATATAAGCAAATGTCCCTCAAGCAAGCTAAGAAGGATAATAAATTATCACCAAAGTATTATGGTCCATACAAGGTGTTGCAAAAGATTGGTACTATGGCATACAAATTGGAGCTTCCTGCAGCTTCTCGATTGCACCCAATTTTCCATGTTTCATGTTTAAAGAAAGTTATAGGCGACAAGATCACAGTTCAAACAATATTGCCAGAACTTGACGAGGAAGGAAAAATTATATTGGAACCGGAAGTAGTCACAGAAACAAGAACTTGACAGCTACGAAATCGATCAATTTCGGAGTATCTTATCAAGTGGAATAACTTATCTGCTGAAGATTCCACATGGGAGGATGAGAATTTTATACAGAAGCATCAAGAACTACTCAAGCGTTGAGGACAACACTTTTTTGAAGGAGAGGGGCATGTTGGGTCCCTATAATACTAGTGATTACCCCATTACTATTGTAGTTGCATCCCTTATTAATATTGTTGTGCCCCTATTATCCCCATATTGTTATTACTGTGCCCCATAGGATCCCTCTATTGTTATTTTTGTGGCTTTATGTTATAAATGTTAGGTTAGCTAGGTTATATTGTGACTCCTTAGACTCCTATATATAGAAAGGAGGTTTTGTCATTTGAATCATCCAAGAATTGTTCATTTATGTAATGTAAAGGAGGTTGCCCCCTCGAAGAGGCCGAATTCTAAGGCATGGATCTATCTTTTTATCTTTTCTTGAGTTGGTTTCATAACGTTGTGCTATGTGTCTCCCGCTAAGGAAATACCGGTTACAACTTTTAGGGCACGCGAGATATGCTTACCGTCTTTCCAAGACCACTCCATCCTTCTACTAATACGTGGTGTTAATCTCTACCATTCCTCTTCCGTCATTATTATCCATCAATCTAGCCGATCCGATGGTTTCCGCTGTGTTGTTCAATCGACTCCAATGGCGATTGAAACTCTCCTCTGTTGATCAGTTCTCAAATCCAACGGATCTCTCGTTCGCTTATCGGTGGAATTCACATTACAATACAAATTTATCTCTGCCATACTTGTTTAAGGTGAAGTTCATAGGAACTTTGTCCCTTACACTCGCACATGCATATTTATTAACTTACAGTAAATAATGTATATGTAAACAATACACAGACACACAAAATCCATACATCGCCTGAATGTATAATAACATGCATATTTCAATTATAAACAGAACTCAATTACAGGCTAAGGCCTCATGGCCCGAGTCACAAATTGCCCTGCGACTACATTGCATACTCTATCTCCCTCTTTCACACAACACAGATTCTCTTATATAGGAAATTACAAAGGGAGGAATTGTTTAAGATCCATGAGTTTCTCCCACAATCGCTCAATCAAACCCCTAAATCTCTCCATTTGCACGCATGGCAGATAATTACATTTAATCAAGTCTTCTAGAGACTTATCAATTCCATCAATTTAGCATTGTTTTAAAACGAACTTTCACAGCTTTGAATATAAATTTTAATTAAGCGTGGTCAGATGCTTCTGCATCAAATATACTCTAGGATTTAGTTTTGGAACAGATAACTGTTTCCATAACCAATTACCTAGTAAGAAAAAGAATAGTATTTACCCATAACTATAAAATATTATCCTTTAATAACTAAAATTCCAAAAATAGTTTATAATTCAAACAAATAGTAATAGTCTATTTGGTTGTAGTAAAATTAGAAAATTTACATTAATCGGAGATATTACAATCCTCGAATAACTTTTTCTGACAAATTGTAACTGTATAATTATATAAGACAATGTTAGTTGTGGTTAACTCGCATTAACCCATATCTCCTTCTACCATTATAATAAGCGTTAACCTTGGTAAATGATGCGCATGCGAACCATATGTGAGTATAAATTTAACTCTCCGTAAGAATGATTTGTTAGATATTTTCCTAAACAATCTACAACATCAACGTAGGTACACCAATCCATTTGTTCCATGTTTGTTTCCTATTTTCTTTTTAAATAATCATTCATATCCAATGCGAATATGATGGTAAGATTCTTTTGGTATTAGAAGTAGGATTTTATTAGGAAGAGACTACCTTTGCTCACATATTATTAATTATAGAATTTTTCTTCATAGGCAAATTAAATCAACTTACTGGCTATGAAGTAATATTTTGTAAATTATTTATCTAAAATTTTAGGTTTAGATTAATTTATATGAATATTTTTGTGTCTGATGTATAAATAATTTTTTGGAATTTATAAAGTAGAATCAGTCTCATATAACAAAGTGATTTATCTATTATATTTTTTGGAAATTATAAAATAGAATGAGTCTCAATTTATCTGTTATAGTGGATGAATGCTTTCTCAAAATCTATGTATTTTTTTTAATGAGGCAAGTTTTAATTTTTTTTATCTATTCTATTTTTTTTTCTTAATTTTATAATTTTAGTATGTTAATTATAAGAGATTATATGATTGTTTGATATTTCTTTTTTATGTTTTATAACATGGTTACATTAAAATATGTTTTTCTAAAGTGGTATCATAAAATCTTATAATCTACTTTCATTGATTTAATATTTTAATGTGTTGTAACATTGGTATGGAAGTATTCTGATCCTTTTTAGGGTTTGATACCATCCATGGGGAGTTCTTTTTTAAAATAAGTTTCATCTTTTAAAGTATAGACAAAATTTCAAAAGTTTCGATGCTATTTTTTGCAAAGCTTCAAGAGTTTTTCACTTCTTGTGACATATGAGCTCTCTTCGCTCAAGATTTTTCTCTTTCATTTGGTTTATAGGTTGTATTTAGCACTACAAAAATTGTGTTAGCTTTAGTAAGGCTAGTGTTTAAAATTTTACAGAATTTGGACTTTGAGTGTGGTTAAAGTTGCCTCTTGAAGATGAAATAAAAAATGTAGTTCTTTTGATAAATAAAAAATGGATACTGTAACATACATTTTGTTGCACCCTGTAATTGTAGATATTTTTGTGTGAATTTTAGGACATTTGTAAATTTATATGAAAACGAATTGATAGTTGGTTGAAGGGAGGGACATGGATCCAATGCTCTAGCAAGGGTGGTGTTGCTTGGATTGCTTGAATTTTCTGTGGTGCCATGAGCAGGCCCATGCCAACCTCATTCATCTTCATTAACTATTACCATAACCACTAGCAGTCAACGTCGATAGATTATGAAGTTTTGGAATGGGAAGCATGGGTGTAAGACAGTGCTCCCCTCCTCATGGATTGAGACATGGAGTAGTTGTCTCGAGAGGAAAAAGAGAGGGGTCAATGGTTGCTAAGAAGAGACAACACAAGAAAAAGAAGACAACACACAATAGGTAGAGAGGGAGAGACGAGACCATGCAAATGAAAATAGAAGGCACATATGAACACACACACCAAACAATAGATAAATAACATGCCTTATAGAGAAGAAAGAGCTAGGAGGAATGGGAAATATTGAACTAGACTAGATTGTCCTTGAGTTTGTGCTTAGATATTTGAGGTGTCACCCCCTGTATTGTTATGTGGAGGCCATTGGACTGTGAATCTAAGCTAGAATGGTCAATGAGAGGCTTTAAAATGGATGATAAATCATTGTGGTGCTTGTTGTAGAATTGATAAGCCACTTGGACAAGGCAATATGAACCACTATGGGGCTTGTTGTATTGTTGATAAACCACTTAAATAGAGAAATTTGAGCCCTTGTAGTGCTTTCTATGAAAAGAAAGTTGTGAAACTACTTAGACAGTGGATTACAAACCCCTATATTGCTTGCTATAAAAAGGCAGTTGTTAAACCACCAAAATTATGGATTCAATCTCTTGGAGATGAGCATAATCCCATCATGGCCATGGGTGAAGCATTGTGATTGAACTCAAAGAGTAAATGGGCCACTATGGTGCTTGTTGTATAACTGTTAAACCACTTGGAAAAGGAAATTTGAGCCATTGTGGTGCTTTTTGGAGAGTTGTTAAACCACCTATAGTGTGGATTATAGACCCCTGTATTTCTTCCTATGAAAAGACAGTTGTTAAACCACCTGGACAATGGACTTCATATCCTAAGTGTTTGACCAAGTCTTGGTGTGAAATTTTTGTATGCAAACATCCCCTCGGACACTGCATCCGACTTGATGGTGGTCAACTGCAAGAGAGATTGCAGTCAACTTGGCCTATGGTTGGGTGGAGAGTTGAAGTCCCTCCTTCAATTGCCATCCATTTCGATTTATTTAGACATGTATAATGGTTTATGCATATTTAAATTATGAATTACAACAATCTTTAATATGTTAATGACCAATGTGTGGTTCTGCATTACTCATGTAAGAATGCCTGAAATCATTTCCATATTAATGATTAACAAGCTATCTTATGTATCTATGGTGATAATGCATGCTTGAACTGTGTGGTTATTGCCATCTTCATGAATTGTAGGATATTTTATATGTTTATGACTGGTGGTCTAATGTTAACTCAAAACTAACCATGTATCTTGTAAGTTCTCAGTTATATTAAATGTTGGAATTGGGCAGGTCACTGTCTTACCCATGATTGTGTTGGCAAGTTATTACCATGTGAAAGTTATTTTAAACCTTGAATCTCTACAATTTTTGTTGTTGTTGTTTAGATTAAACTCTAGTATTCAGTAAAAAAATCACGACGTAAGGAAATGCATGATAACCTTCTTAATAATTGAGTTGCAGACTTGTATTATCGGCTGGAGGTCAAGGATTAGCCTCAGAAAACACTTCTAAGAAATTTGGTGTTGAGGTTCTTGCCCCTTGCCTTAAGGACTTCCTAAAATTCTCTTATTTCCTTTTCCCTTACTGTTCTACAACAAATCTAGTGATCCAAGGTCCAGGGTCAGCAAGGATGGGTTATAACATAAGTAGGTTGGACCTCATCTCAATCATGGATCTCCTTTCAAGCGCCTTATGCATACGAGATTTGAGAATCTGGAGGTTGACGGGGTCAACACCATACGTGCATGACTGGATGGGAACTAGCCAAACTACCTTTGCATATAATTTTGGATTTGTATATCCGAGGGTTTGGGGTGGTAAGGATTGCCATGCCACTGAAAGGGTTAGATCCATATAGGGCATATATAATAGGAAAACAATGAAAAATGCCAAGGCATGGGGACTTGGTGAAACTTGTTTCAAGTTGGCATGGTGATACCACAAGGGTCACCACGTGGTATATGGTTTCCCTTTTGTAATGCCCCCTAATAATAATAAATAATATAATATAATATAATATGACAATATAAGTAAATAAATAATAAACAATAAAGAAAATATAATAATGGTAAATAAATATTAAAAAATAAAGGAAAGATAATAATAGTAAATAATAAAGAAAAAATAATAACAGTAAATAAATAACAAATAATGAATAATGAAGAGAATATATAATAATAAATAACTAATTGAATTAAATAAAACTTAAAATAAAGAAATAAAAGTTGGCATGTTGACACATGGAATGTGTGCATGTAGATCTTCTTTCCATTTTTAGAACCATTTTTTCCTTCATCCATTCTCTTGGGAGAAAAGTGTTGTGAGACAAAAAATTCTCTAGTAGTAGTACATTGATTGAGCGCTCA
Organism: Pinus tabuliformis; assembly: GCA_031772625.1. NCBI lineage: Eukaryota > Viridiplantae > Streptophyta > Pinopsida > Pinales > Pinaceae > Pinus > Pinus tabuliformis. Next base: position 816,463,071 of record CM062807.1, read on the forward strand.
GGGGTGGCCAATTGCAGAAAGATTATGTGCAGTTGAGTCTATGATTGGGTGGAGAGTCATCCCCAAAATTGTTGTGGTTAGTGGGATCCAAATAGTGTTCAACTCCAAAATCCCAAGTAAGAAATATCATTGCTACAGATAAGTTGTCTCTACTCATATTTTTCGAAATTCCATGTTAATTAATTGAATAGTTGTGTGTTGATTATTAATCGCATAAATTGATGTAATTAATTACATATTTAATTCCAACTTGTTATATATGGTATGAAAGCGGATTCAAACACTAGAGAGCTAAGATTTGAAAAAAATTATATACAACTAATATTAAAATCGATTTTATGAACTTACAATATAACCTCATCATCCAAGAACTCAGAACATATTTGAAAGCAGAACTAAGACTATAGGGTCAGCAACATAAACATAACAAATTTGAATGAAAATATTGTAAAAACAAAATGTCGACCATAGTGGGAGTCAAACTATCTCAAGACTATAGTGTATAGACATTACAATTTTCGTGAAAAATCGACCAAGTGGAAGTCGAACCCACGACCTATTGATCTAACCGCTTCCTATTACAACAGGGAGCTTCTCAGGATCCCTTCAAATCCCTCGACAAAGAGGGCAACAACCATATTTCTGCAAAAATTAATTATCATATATTTTTTAATACTACCAGAACATCCAATAGAGTGTAATAACCCATAATACTAAATTAAATATGTATATGTAAACAAAAGTTCGTTGAAATAATGAATGGTAGTAAAACATTTAAATTATTACATGTGTGTATTCCTCCTTAATAACGTATTGCTAACATTAATAGGAAAGGAAACTATTGAGATATAGTTATAAGTTTATTCTTTGTATAAGTTTATTTCATAGATTTTATTACATATTATTCTTTGAGTATTGTTATATTATTACACGTGGTATTATAGAATAAAACAAATAGCAGGGAAAATTAAAAATAAAATATTTACTTAATGAAATTGAATTTATTTCTTTCTTTCCTAGGATTTATATATTATTATTTCACTAAAAGTAAATCAATTTCTTAACATTAATTGTTGTATTTATATATTAATTGCTTTATTTTATAATTTATAAAAAATTAATTGAATAAGTGCGATAATAAATAGTTATTCATTGTAAAATAAAATGTAAAGGTTATCCATGTTCTATTGTATAATTGTAATACTAGAAGTAATTTGGAATTTAAATTTGGTTCACTATAGGGAGAATCATGGCTCCTAAGCATCGAAGACAAACCCAGGTCACCCCTGAGGTAGAAACTCCACCTCCTTATGTTTGACTTATCTTCTTATAGGTTTACTCAAATTTCAAGTGTAGACACTCATTTGATGAAAAATTAAGTTCCAAATCCAACGTGTACCCATTATGCATACTTTTGAGAAGACCCACATTGATAAAAATTAAAGATACATTAACAAAATGTGTTTAACACGTTTTTTTAATGTATCTTCAATTTTTATCAATGTGGGTCTTCTCAAAAGTATGAATACTGGGTACTCATTGGATGTGGAATTTATGTTTGCATCCAATGTGTCTACACTTAAAATTTGAGGAAACACATAAGGAGATAAGCGAGAAATACAATTAAAAAAACAGTTTTTCTTCTTTCCCTCCAAAATATTAACATGTACCTCTTTTTAAATTTAAAGGATTTTGATTGGTTTACATATCATGACATGGAAATCACGTGAAAATTTCATGGGAACTTTTAGGATGAAATTTCCTCTAATGTCATCTCTAAGACTAACTCACATGGATCTAGGTATCATATACAAGGTTAGATCTCCATAAGACCAATGATACCCTCCCTAATTCGAGATCTAGACATCGTCACAAGTCGGCCAGATGTCCACCCAAGCATCACACAAGCACACAACCCAAGATGCTTCATCTCTCCCTATAAACTAAATAAGATATGTCCACTAGTTCAAGCATGCTTCTAAATATTTTAACTTCTTATGGAGAGATCTTGCACAATCACAACCTTAATTAGTAACATACTTTCAATATATATATGTGTGTGTGTGTGTGTGTGTTAGCACAAATCTCTTAAGTATTCAATCATTCTGATGTTTCTTAGGTCATCACAATATCCAAACTTATCTTTATGGAAATTTCTTTCTTCAGTACCATCCTCAACCTCGAAATTTTTAACATATTGTTGGAAATGAGCTCACTCCTAAGGGGGGTTGAATCAGTAGCCCCTGTGGTTATATAATTTTTTAACTCTTTTTACCAAAATAAGATAGGATCAGTAACCCATCAACATAAAATCAACATATGAAAACACCATGATCAACATCAAACATGCACATAAGAAGACACAAGGTTTTCTCGTGGAAAACCCTCTCCAAGTCAAAAAATCACCTGCCTCTCTGTTATTCAAATATTTTATTATGATGAACAAAGTTTATATAGAGGAGCTAGCACCCAGTAGCTCGAAGACTCAACTACTAAGACAATATACTAGCAACATGAAATAGAAAGACTCTTCGCACATGAATCTAGAACACCCATTCGCTAGAAGCCACCATGACCAACGAGCCTTGTCCAACACTACTGGACACTGGGGATATCTGCTTCTCATTCTGATCTATTTACTAGAAGTCACCCACCTTTTATACACATTGTCTACTATGAGCCTCAACACCTCCATGCGAAACATGTTTCATGTATTTTCAATCTGGGCTCTCAAACTTGCTCAACATGAGAAACCGAGCAGCTACTCGAATCTCAATCCAAAAATGATAAGTTGATATGGATCCTCTACTAAAAAAAAACTACAGATATGAAATATGCTAGACAAAGCACTGTAGCACACACTCACTCCACCCATACACTCACACCATCGATCAATCAACTCACCAAATCAATCGACACTCACACGCTAAAATAATCACAAGAATATATGTCAAAATATCATCAATAATTTCCAATCAATACCTTGGGAAAATACCATGGTTATCCCAATACCATGGACACTTGTACTGTATTAAACTCCAGGTCAATACCATGGGGATATACCATGGTTAAGCGAATACCACAGACCCTTGTACCATGGTAATCTGCAAACTCAATACCTAGGGTACATACCATGGTTAAGCCAATACCACTGACACTTGTACCATGGTAATATGCAAGCCAATACCATAGTCAGATACCATGGTTAAGTCGATACCAAGGATACCTGTACCATGGTAATACCAACACCCAAACCAAGCAACATAAGAATACATATGTAATCCCATCCATTAAAGAGTACATCTGCCTGCAACACAATCATCTGCACACTCAATCCAACTAACTGCAACACATGGCCATGTTGACATCAATGCCAACCATCAAACACTGCAACACAATGCTTGCATCATCAATGCCTCTGCAACACATCATCAATGCCAACACATATCCAAGTTTTGTTTGCAACTTTATCAATTAGAATAATCAACTGTAGTGATTTAGCTATTTTTTTATCTTATTCTTTCATTATCGATATTCTTCATATTTCCAAGATCATGTCCTCTTTCTCAACTATGGAGGATATACACTTTCCTTCATCCAATCTCCCTCTCAACTTAGGGATATCAACAACTTTATTCTTTCAAATGTACAGGTTTTTTCTATTCGACATTAGATAAAACAATGCTACCCATGTGTTTCGTGGCATGGACTAACCACCTCTCATGGATCCTTATATCCGGCGATGTGATTGTTGACTAACACCTGCGGGTTTTGGTCTAATGGTAATGGTGATTACCAACAAGTGGTATCATAACATATGTCATGAGTTCAATACACACCGGGACCGCATTGGGGGGAGATTTTTAGACATTGGATAAACCAAGTCTCCCCCAAAAAAAATACCACAGAAGCTTAAAGTCTAACATACCTACAAATTATCAAAACAATTCAAGAATTTATAACAAGAAATATTAGGTTTATGAAATCGAGAAATCAAAAAAAAAAAAAAAACCTTTACAAAACTTAAAAAAATAGTTTATGTTGGAAGTAGAAGGATATGCAAGAGGAAGACTCAATAATATAAGTATTGACTTCAAATTCTTCAACTTTTCTCTTATTGTGTCTTCATAAAAAATTGTTGCATGTTCTCTTTCTCTCTTCTTTTTTCTTGCATTTTTCAAGACATTGGCTCTTGCAATGTCCTATCTTATCACAATTAAAACATTCAATTTTAGATAAGTCAATCTTATCCATTGGTTCTTTAAAATTCTTATGTCCTCCATTTTTCTTGTAATGGGAAGAATATGCATTGGATGCGTTGTTATGTTCATCTTCCTTCTTATCACTACTAATGAGATTAAAGCTTCTTGACTGCATGCATTCCAGATTTCTTCAAAGGATGGTATTTATTTCCAACTGCTAATACCTGATGTAAAGGAGCTCCCTGATTTTTGTAGACCTAGTAGTGCAACAATCACAAGCACTTTATTTGGTATAGCTTCATCAATGGCTTTGATTTCACCTCTTATTTGGGATATCCTTACAAAATAGGAAGACACAGTGTCATATTTTTCCATCTTTATTGTTCTTAGTTTAATCTTGAGACTAGCTACTCGACCAATGTTTTCATTGTAAATAATTTAGAGAGATCTTCATACATACCTTGTGTAGTATATATACTAGATATGTAGGGGATTAAGCTATCTTTTATTCCATCTACAATTAGATTCATGGACAATATGTCTATTTCCATGTACTTTTCCTTTCTTGCATCATCTATGGGTTCCTTAACTTTTCCTAGTACAAAATCCAATACTTTGTGCTTTGCAAAGATGAGATCTATCCTCTTCTTCCATGCTCTATAGCTCGTGGCTCCTTCTACTTTGTTTTTTGTCTTCATTGAAGATGTCAAAGATAATATTTCCCTTGTTTGATATGGATAATATTCCTTCCTTTTCTTATATGGTCATTCTCCTTATTATCTTCATTAAAATCGTTTTCTTGACCCTTCCAACAATAGATTTTCAAGCTACCTTTTTCCTTCCTCCTTCACCTAAGCTCTAACACCATGTTAAAAAATTAGAAAGAAAGAAAGATTTTCTTATCTTGAAAAAGACTTGTGATATTATTGTATTCTTATTAACTTTATTTATGTTCTTCTTTTATCTTCTTTTCATCAATAAATCATCAAATTAAAGCATGAAGAATAATGACACCAAATATAGGCACTTAGCCAGGGTAAAGCCCCTATAAAGGGGAAAAACCCAGTGAAACTCTTCTGCTATTAGACTCAAATCAAACTAAGACAGTCCAATACCTTATACCTAGACTAAGAACCTCCTTTGATCCACCAAGTCAGCCTCCAAGATGTTTTACCAAACTTCAAAAATAAATTACAACAATACTGCATCAAAGACATAATTTTCTCCCTACTTCTTCATAATTTCAACCCTCCTACAACTGTCCAAAAACTCACATGTGTCGCAAAAGAGAGATAATTTTTTCTTGTTTTTTCTTGACAAGTATCTTCTTTTTCTTCGCTAGAGTTTTCTCCTTCTTCGCTAGGTATTTCACTCTTCTTTTCTCTTCCTGCAATTGTAGATTGAACTTCCTTGGCTGGTTATCTGAATGAGGTCAAGTATATGCCAATATATAGTTTTTTGAGGCTTCTAATTAGGCCAACTTGTCTTCTTTGAGGCTGACTTGGTGAAGGAGGCCTATTTGACTCAATTAACATCAAAATAAATTTTCTTTCTTAATATACAAATCCCAAGAAGGGTATATTTGATGATGACAAGGACTAGAACTCATGACATAAACCCTAGAACCCTACAATGGAGGATTTAACCTAAAAATAAAATAATAAGGGCATGAAACCCATGCTAATATATAATTTTTCTTTTATAATAAAATTTAATTTTCTTTCTTTTGACAGATACATTTCATCATGACTCAAATATAATTATGAATCCCAACACTAGTAACATTCTTCAACATGGGAAAAATTTCTTAGTATAATCAATTGCTTCTTTCTGTGCATAGCCCTTTGCAACTAAACAAGCATTATACTTATCAATTGTGCCATCGATTTATACTTGGTTTTATAAACCCATTTAGTGCCAATTACATCTTTTCCCTTTGGTAATCTGACTAAGTCCCGTGTATCATTCCTCATTAAGGGATCTTTCAAAATTTTTGTCCAACATGTTGCTTTCTAAATGTCCCCTTTCAAGCCATTTAGGATTCTTCTTAACTTCATCTATCTTTACTAATTTGAAATTTGATTCATAACCAATATTCACTGCAACTTTCTTCAATTCAAATTATACATGTTGTGGCTGGTAGATTCCTTACTCATCAAACACAACATCTCTACTTATTATCACCTTCTTTGCTTGAGGATCAAACAACTTGTAACTTATTTTTTTAGTAATGTATCCAATAAAGATACACTTCACACTTTTATCATCCAATTTCTTCCTCTTTTCCTTAGGAACATGTGCATATGTAGTACAACAAAAAACTTTCATATGTAGAAAACTTGGTTTGTATCCTCACCATGCTTCTTCTGGAGTCAAATTCAACACTGCATTTGTAGGACATCGGTTAAGAGTGTATACTACTATGTGTAGTGCTTCAACCCAAAATTCATTTCCAAGAGACACAGTCTCCATTATACCACACAAATATGAATGCACCAATGTTAGATGTTCTCTGGCCTTCCATGTTTTATTTAAGAAATTATCCCTATATTGTTCCGAAAAAATACACCCTTCACATATGTCATCATCTAAATTTATATAAGAAAGACAATTCACCATGTTTTTCTTTCTCAGCAACACCAAACTATAAAAATTCAGGTGTCCCATCCTTAAGTGCCAAAGCTTACTATTTGATATTTCTGTTTCTTTCAAACTCTATGAATTACTTAAATCAAAGGATAGCTTGAAAATTTTGTCTTTAGACATTTCTTCTCTTACTACAACTGCAATTTTGTTCAACTTATCCATGATTAAGCAATATTATCCATTATCAAACACTAGCTTGTAGTGTTGTTCCATCATTTTTCCTACAAAAAGTAAGTGCCTATTCAATGTTGGTGTCAATAAATTGTCCTCAATTAACTTCTTCTTTCCATGCAATGTTGTTATTGCAACTATGCCTTTCCCTTTCACTTCAGAAACACTATCATCACCAAATATGCCTTTACCATAATAATTGTCATTAAATTTGGTAAACAACTCCTCCTGAGATGTCATATGAGTTTAACATCTCGAATCAATATACCATGCTTCATTTTCTTTGCTATGTACCATCAAACTTGAGATGAATAACTTCTCATTCCTAGTTTCTTCAACAACTATATTGGCACCCTTAAGCTCCAAATCATTCATTTTTTCATAACAATTTTTTTCAAGATGGCCAAATTTTTGGCAATAATAACATTGTGGTGCTCTACTTCTTCCTCCATTTCTTCCTCCACCTCTTTTTTGTCCTCTTCCGCGAGATCAATATTTACATCCTCCTCTAAACTGATTGGGATTCCTTCCTCTGCCTCTCAAAGGAGATGCATTTCCGTGTGAACTTTTTTTTATTTCTGCTTTGATTCTAATTATGATATTGAACCCCATTTCTTCCTCTTCCTCTATGATTTCGAGAAAATGCATGTTCCACTTTCTCAAATGGTTGATTTTATTCAATAGTTAACATGAATCCACTTAATTCATCAATTTTCATTATATTTAAGTCTTTGGATACATAATAATGATGGTGACCATCTGAAACTTGGGCATAACACTTCTTAAAATCTTCTCAATTAGCCTTCTTTCTAGAACATATTCACCTAATGACATCATCTAATTAACAAGATCTTTCATTTTTGTGATGTAATCATGAATGGATTCATTACTTTTCATATGGGAATTTTCAAAATTCCTCCTTAATGTTTCAATTTAGATACAACAACACCTTCATATGTGTTCTTTAAGATATCCCATGCTTCCTTAGATGATACTACACCACTGATTCTTGGAAATATAGATTCATCGACAATGCTTCTTATAAGTGAAAGTGCTTCATTATCCTTCTTAATAAGTTATTTAAGAGATTTATTTTTAAAATCACTTAATGCTTTGAATTGATCATGAGAAGGCATAGTATATCCATCAGTTACAAGTTCCCATAAATATTTAGCGATGAATATAGGTTGCATGTGTTTGCTCCAATAAAAATATTTTATGCCATTGAGTTTAGGAAACACAATATTGCTTGTCGCCATTGAATACTAAGAGAGAATTATATAGAGAAGATGAACAAAAAAAAAATATGCCCCACTTTGATTCGTGACAAGAACCAATGTCCAAAAAATTTGAGACTCAATCACCACCACGAAAAAATCTTTATTTAATAGAGAGTACAAGATGGCACAACAAGCGCATAATTACAACCAATTTCTCCTTAGAAATGAAACAATCACCACTAAAATAATTAATACTTCTCTCCTTCGATTTTCAACTCTTTTACAATTCCCCTTACAAAATGGAATTTAGAAAAAACGTAGCCTCAATTTTAAACCCACATACAAACTTAATATTAAAATTCATTAAATCTCTCATGCTCAAAGCATTCTCCACTCATTCTCTCTCATAAATATTACATTAAAAATATTAACAAATAAATAAAAGAGAGAATTTCATGTTTACTCCATTCTTCTTTAGATTTTACATTTTTCAATGTAAAACAAAACTCCATTTAATATGCCACTCCATGCATAAGAATTTATCATACAATTTAATATTTAAACAAAAACCTTCATGCATAAATTCTACATAGTTTCATATGGTTTGTATGCGTGACAACTCCCTACAAACATGTCGAAGATCCTCCATGCAACAAGTTCAGTCTATGTCACAATCCACACACCAATCAATAAAGTATTCCATGCAATTTATTTAGCATGAACTTGGCTGCACATAGCTTGGTGCCAATCCATGTAGCAACCCCCACATGTACGTTGTGCTCAAAGGAACGAATCCACACAATTTATTCACATGAACTTTACACACAGTCATGAAACTATAAATACTTAATGCAACCTCCAGGTAGTTTAACACACGTCTCTTGCAATGTTACTTGCTCCAACCTACATGCACAAAGCATATTCCAATATCTTGTAGGCATATTGCTTCCACAAGTAAGGTGCCAATCCTCGCTACAGAGTTAAATATTGTTCTCTAAATTTCAAAAAAAAAAATACATCATAGGCTTTGCTACTCAACACACTAGCCTCAATTCACATGCAACACTGGCCACTCTAGCTACAATACTAAATGAAGAAAACATAGTAAAAAGGAAATTATAGAGAAAAAAACCATTCAACAATAACACACTAGATCTCAACATATTTGATTATCAAAACCATGTATTTATACATTAGGAGAGACCTTCGAGAATCTTCCATCTCCACAAATCTCTCAACAATCATTCCATAAATCACCCCACCAATCTCTCCATAAATCTCTTGCACAAAATAACAATTTTAACATTTAATATTTAAAAAATGATTCATTATTCCATCATTGATCTTATCACAATCCTCATTGCTAGTTGTTGATCCATACTGAGCTGAATTTTGACTTGCTATGCCTCCTCATCACTGCAACTATGCATTTCTCAGGCCTTGTTCTCTGCTGATTCGACATGCACACCTCTCATGACCTCCCTCTTTGCAATTGTGCAATGTGCAATTCCAGTCAATAGTGGTTGATCCCTTTCTCACTATGACTGTGGACTGTGTAATCCTTGGCCTTAATTGTGCACTTCCAAACAAAAACCACTCACTCCTTGCCTACTATTGATGCATGTTGCACATCCAAGGATCCCTCTCTCTCTCAGCAACTGCTCATTGCACAATCACAAGCCTCAGTCATCAACCTTGCCTCTTTTGATCAGGCATACACAGTCTCTCCTCTCCATCATTGTGCACTGCACACTTTTAGTGACCAGTGAGGTCACTCTAGCCTCAATCTTTTCCCTTGTGCTCAGAGATTGGACAATCCTTCCACCCAGTGACTACCTTATGTGTTTGATAACTTGATAGATTAGGAGACTATCATAGGGACTAATTTTGTATCACCATGAGTGCATATTTGTTTGTGGGTGCTGCTAATAAGGATCTTATCAGTCTCACGTCCTCTACAGATGCAATGCCTCCCATTACAAGACGAACACTAGTTAAGGAGGCCATTGAAAGTAGTATTAAAGGTCCTAGAGAGAGTTCTAAATCAAAACCACCTATCTTGGAATATACTAGACGCTTTTTTGATAATTCCACTACTATATCATGGCTGGCTATAAAAATGCTTTCAACAAAAAAGAGTTCCCAAGGGATATTGAAGACAAGGAAATCTACGTCAATTTTAAGAGATCTAGATTCCATAAAATTGCTTGTAGATATCCTGTGTTACCATGTGCAGAAACAAGTGGATGACTTTTTCATGGTCTAGACATCGAGAACATGGTTCTTAATAGTGTAAGTGGGCAGGATCTCAAATCATATCGACCACATGATATTCATTCCTACTACAAGTTGTCAAAGCCAAAATTTTATTACAACTATCAGTATTATGCAACTTGGGCTTATTTGAATACCAGGGATGTGATTAGCTCATGATGGTAGGAACCAGCGAAGTGTCGTCAAAAGTGAGAGGGTATCTATAGGATAAAATCATTAATGAAGGTATATCAATACCTTATGGTAATGTGTTGCAAACAATATGGATGAGAAAGCACTAGGTTTTGTGGTGAAGGATGGATCTACCCGATAGTCATAGAAGGGATAATCATCAACTAGTCATAAATATTTTCCCAACAGTTGCAGATTAATATATCAAAGGTAAAGAAGGATGTAAAATGTGGGAAAACATAGTTCTTCATGTCTACATACCTTCTTGATGGAATCTATGCAAGAAATGATTTTTTGGGTCTAAAGTGGAACTTGTCTCAACGGTCTCTCTCTATCAATAGATATTGCAAGCTACTTTCCAAGTTTAGTTGTAGGGGATTTTATGCCAACCTAGCTGACCACTTCTTTTTTGTGCTCTATCATATGATATTTTAAGAAGAGGCACCTTGCATGATAGATCAATTGAAAGAAGCGGTTATTTAATTTTCAGATTGGTTCACTTATTCCCAAGCCACCTACATCAGAGTCTTTGGTTCCCAAAATTCACCGAACATTTTACCGAAGGACATGACTGATAAAGTGGTCATGTAGGATATAGGATATCATATTTTCTCAGGGCTATCACAACTATTGTAGAAGGATAATAAGGAACCTTGGCCTCTTCTTCCCTTGCAAGTGGGAAACTATGAGTTAAAGATCTTGAAGATAGCAAAATAAGAATTTGAAGAACATAGATGTCTGAGGTTTGGGGAAATTAGCTTACATATGTATGACCCTGGAAAAGTATGAAAACAACACTATGCTAATATTTTTTCCTAGCCTTATGATTCTATGTCTCTGGAAGATGAAGAATTAGTACTATGCTTCCAAAAAAACTAGGCCAGGTGATGGGGCAAACCCTTCTAACATGATGCATTTATTAGATTTTGTAAAAGAAGGGAACCAACAGGAATTTCCTACTCAAGATAGTGTTTTCAATCCAAAGAGGAATTTGAAGAAGCTTGGAGGAAGTAGCATGAAGAATAGTAGAAACAAGAAGCAAAGCAGAAATAAGAAGAGGAACACAAGCATGAGGAGGAAAGGAAACAAAAAGAAGAGCAATTAAAGAAGAATAAATAAGACATGCAAAGAAGAAAGGAGGAATTGAGAAAGAGAAAAGAAGACAAAACTATAAAGGAACAAGAACAAGAAGCCTTGAAAAATCAAAGGGAAGAAGAAGAAAGTAAGAAGAAGTAGGAAGAGGACTTGCAGGTTGAGCAGGTGAATGATGAACATGAGTAGGATGATCAGGAAGAAGATATTATGTTGATTGCAAAGAAAAAAAGATATCGGTCCCCACCTCCTCTTACTGGTGACCATCTCCCATTTAGTGAGATGGGAATAATTCCTCTGCCATATGATAGAGCTTTGAACATCTCAAACTTTATTTTTGACTAGTTGAAGAGAAGAATAGTGTGGGAGAGAATAATTTATTTTCTAAATGACTGTCGTCACCTTGTTTAAATTAACACAAAATGGTGATTGTGCCAAATAATAGGGAGATTCCAAGAGAAATTGCAACATTTCTTGAACCCACTAAGGAGAACACTGATTATCTGATTAGAGAAAATGAAGCATTGGTAAAGGAGATGGCTTTGGCAAGGCAATTGGTTGTGCATATCATGCTCGAGAATCAGATATTGTCTTCCACTAATGCTAGCACAATAGAATTGAGGGAATCAATATTGTAGGAGATCAAGACTTTGGAAGACACTATGAAGTAGTTATATGACGAGATGTACATTCTACATGAAGTAGTGGTTCTCCTACATGAAGTGAAAAAAGGGTCACAAAAAAATGGTGAATTTCTTAAAGATAGGTTACACAGCCATAGATGTGATTCATGATTGGGGGACAAAATATATGAATACACCTATAATGTTTTTCAGGAAGAGTAGATAAGATGCAGAAGTAGATAGGGAAGAGATCATGGCGTTTTTACATATTTATGAGCATATCCATACTTCTATTACCAACATCATAACAACATACTCGTGCCTATATAATGGATTGGGTTCCTTGGTCATGATGCATAGGATCCCTTATGTTGGTACATTTACGGATCTAAAGAGAAAGAGCCCTATTAAACAATAAATATAATATTTATTGTATAATATCAAATAGGAAATGATTGAGGATGAGCTCGAGGTGACCAAATAAAATATTCTGCAATATGAGACCATGCCAACAAAGATACACATGAATTTAATTATGCTGTTGAGCACCATTCAAACATAATCCAAGACCATATATTTGAAAGCATTAAAGGGAAAAATCGGATACAATCTAGATCCACTAGTGAAGGTTGTCCACATAGTAGTGGAGTATAAATATTGACACCAATATCTTACTACAAAGTTACATGTTGTTGTCGTCGAGTTATTTCTATAATATTATGCATGATGTATCAATTTATCTTATAGATAATATCCACATTTTGTCTTATTATAATTATTTCTTATTTTAATTTTGTCTTTTAAAAATAATAAATGTGTAAAGTGGCAATCCAAGCATCACATAGGGAATATGAAGAGTCATTAGTAACCTCAAAGGTTAAAGAGAATCTAAAAGACAAATGGAAGCTTAAGATTCATGAGGGAGCTCAAGAGTCACGAGGGGAGGTGAAGGGTCACCTCACTGCTTATAAATAAACACTCATAACTCAAGCACAAAGAGGGACTTTTGAAGTTTTTAGCCTTGGATTCTCTAGTTTAGCATACGAGAGAATATATTTCTTTGGAGAAGAAAGTGGTAGTTTCATGTTCCACTATTTGGGCTAGTGTTTCATCTTTGTAATTTTGTACTTGGGGCTTTTACTTAATGATCAAAAGTTCTTGGGGTTAGTACACTTTCATGCATTTATTGTGGATATTGTAAGACTATTCTTTTAATGTTTGCAGTATATGTTTATGGTCATACATGATAAAGAGAATGAACTATTTTGTTAGCATTTGTATTATCTTGTTGAGTGTGGATTCTTATTTTCTTTCATGATTGTATTTTTCTTATGAACTATTTTGTAGGTTAACTAACGAATTTGTCTTTGCTCTTGTGTGTCTCTTTTAGAATAGTACTATTACTTTTCTTCTAAAGGCTCACTCTTTCATTCCTTCACATATCTGAACGGGGCTCCTATCCCAAATGGTGTGAGGTTTAATTGGTACTTCATACCAGGTATATCCCCTTACCTTTTGTGGCTTCCAACACCGTAAACAAGTTCCTAACATTCATTTTATCTTAGAATCCTTCAAAACCCTTACCTATACAACATAAGTAGTGAAATTCCTGCATAATTTGGAATCTCGTAAATTTGAGAATTCCTTATGTACAGTAATAGTAAGGAAGGAGTAAATACCCAAAAAGAAAGAAGAAAGAAATTACTTAGCCTCAACCAAACCATTGTGGGAGATCCATTTCAAAATACTCTACTCATTACATTGACTTTTATATAGCTCTTAAGTAACCTCATATTCCCACATTGAACAAACCCTTATTTGTGTATGCTATCAAAATCCCCTTACGAAATTAATTGTGTTGGTCTACTTCCCTTGTGACCCTTTAGTTTTTCCCTATGGTCCCATGGATCATACTAGAGACATTTGAGCAATGGAAGAAAAATGAATGGCATAATGCAAGAAATCATGTCCCTCATCCAAGTGGTAGATGTAACCAAGGACCAACTTCAGAACCACATAACCAAAATCAATAGGAAACTCTTATTTTATTTTCATAAAGTTGACAAGATAGAGGGTAAGCATGATGATGTTGAATGTTCTATTAATGAAGGCTCTAGAAACTATAATCACTTTATAAACCATTCTCCCAATATGTTGCATCAATTACATTTAAGTTAGATTTCGATATGTTGGATGGATCCAATTTGATAAAATGGGTTGGCAAAATGGAACATTATTTGTCCCTTCATGCTATATAGGATGACCCATTTAAGCTAAGTATAAGAGTTATATATCTAAATAAAAAACATGGGTAGTGGTGATAGTGGGAAGAAAAGCATCTCCAAGATACATTGCATAGAAGTAGTTTGTGAAATACCATTTTACTCACCTTGAAAAATGATATTAATTTTGTGGTACTACTTACCAAATTTGCATAAAATATTAAAATATCATGGTGTAAGAATATATTTATTCTTTTGAGCACTTGGAAATTGGAGTAGAAACTTTGATTGATGAATTTTCCAAGTAATGTTATAATAGTCATCTTAAGGGGGAATAACAATCCACTTTGAGATGAATCACCCCACTACCAACTAGATTTCATGCAGAGGTTGTGATATTTTCCCAATCCAATATTTGTTCCATTAACTCATTGAAATTGTGTTCCTTCTTAATGTCATACTCCACCCCTAAAGATCCACAAGATGACATGGGAAGAGATCGAAAATTGTCAATTCAAGTGTATTTACTATAATTATGATGAAAAATATTTCCCTAGGCATAAATGTGAACATAAAATATCTATAACTGGAAATTATTTTACGTCGAAGTTGAAAATTTGAATCCATAGGAAATCACACCTCCTACATAGGATGTTATCACTCTGGACCAACATTGAAAAGAACCTAAAATCTCCCCTCATGCCTTGAATGGAATTTCATCTCCCTAGACATTAAAATTTGTTGGCTATATCAAGCATAAGAAGGTGATCGTATTAATAAATAATACTTAGGCACCCACAATTTCATTCATCATCATAATGCGAAATAAACCTATAATGATATCCATGTTATTAATGAATTTCAAAATCATGATTGCAAATAGGGGATCAATGAAATGTGGTGGCTAAAATGATAATGTGAAACTCCAAATGGGTGATTATTTCTAAAAAACTCACATGTTTTCCATCAAAACGAAAGGTTGGGATATCATTTTTGGTGCAAAATGGTTGAGAAAATTGGGTTAAATAACCATGGATATCTTGGAATTATACATGAGTTTTGAGAAGGATGGGAATTATTAGACTCTCAAAGGTATCAAAGAAGATTCTAAAAAAAAAAAAATCAATTCTCACCATATGTAAAAGCTCTTGAAGAAGGTTCACTAAGGAATTATTGTATAATTCCATGTCATCCACATTTATAAGGATTCTTCCCTATGAGCTCATCCTGAATTTGCAATTGGTGTTCGAAAAGCACCGGTAGGTCTTCAAACTTCCCCATGGACTAATACAATCACTTGGTGATAATTCTTATATCATGTTATTAATATTTACTACAACATGGGTCTCCTCATGGTCGAGATAGAGTAGAATTTTGGGCATTTTGAGGGGATTTTTGGCTATAGATATAATTTGAATAGGATGTTAAATAGGGAGATAATTAAAACCAATAAAATATGTTAAAAAAATAACTAGATAAAGAGGAATTAAGTTCTAGGTTCATCATTTTTTCAAAATCCCTATTTAAAATGGAAGTGAAAATGGTCATCACATCCTACGAAGGTGAGATTGATTTTGTTAAGTTGAATCAGAAGTTGCAACAGTTGGAATTTTATTTCAATGTCCATGATGTTGGAGAAAGAAAAATATTTCATTTGATTAACTAAAATTAGGGGTGCATGCCCTAACCTAGTGGGAAATCCAACACTTAGGCTAGAGGGTGTTCCAAAAATAACTAAATGGATATGTTTAAAACCCTCATAATTTATATATTATACCCTATTGGTATTGTAGGGGACTAGTGGATTTTCTAGCATCACTTTAGGTAGAGGTAAGGGCATAATGTGCAAAAGTACACCATTGAATTTAAGAAGTTGATGATTATGTTGGGTATATCTCCCAAGAACCCAAACCTACTCCTCATGTATTTGGAAGGTATACATAGTGGAAGTAAGTGATCATACTTAAAATAGGAAAAATGATGAGGATTGTGTTTAAGCATAGTAACTAGATAATACCAACAATAAGTAAGGACAACCAAGTGGTTACAAACATAAATACAATGAAGATGCTTCCAAGGAGGAGAATAAGAAGTGTAAAGGAAATACAAGAAGACAACAACCACTACAAATTAATTTGGGGATCCAAACAACCATACCAACCATTGTAATATCAATGGTCACATGGAAAATAAGTGTTAGAAGCTACATCTAGATATTAATCCAATGAAACATAAGAAGGATTGCAAGAATAAAAACCTACCAACCATGAATTCAAGAAACTAGGTATAGATAAGTTTGAATGTAGATGAAAATATTGTTTACACTATAGTGCATAAGGATGTGAACTTGAGTATCCTTCATCACAAGGAAGAGAAGGAGATAACTATACTCTTCTATATTATGATCTAGGTTAAGAAGAGAAAGGTGGATGCTCTATTTTATTCTTCTTCATAGTCTAATCTCATAGTAGAAGATTTGATTAACAAGGTTGGATCAGAAGTTCATCATCATCCTAACCCATCTCCATTGGGGTGAGTAAATAATCATGAAAATCTCAAGGTCACTCAATAGTGTAAAATAAAATTTGTTATAAGTGAATACCATATTGATGAAGTGGAGATAGATCTAGTACCACTTAATGTGTGTGGTGTAGTATTTGGAAGCCCCCACATGTATATTTGGGATGCAATCTTCATGATGAGAGAAAACCAGTACCATATGATCAACGATAGTAATTATTTCATCATCAATGGATAAAAAGGTATATCCAACATCTCTTTAATAAGTTCTAACCCATACAATATATTGATCAATTCTAGTAGAAAATTTGTATTAGTTTTGTTAAGAGAGAGTCAACCACGCTATGATTTGGTAAAAGTAAAGGCATATCTAGAGGAATGCACTAAAGAGAAGAAATATTAGTTGGAGGAATTATTGTAGGAATATAGACAAGTGTTCTTATTATTTAAAGGGTTAACACCTAAAATGGATGTGTATAATGAGATATAGTTGTTTCTTGACTCGCTATTACTAAATATTCGTCTATCAAAATAGACGGTCTAAGAAGTAGATCAAGTGAAGACTATTGGAGTAGGAAGTAACTTGACACAACACCTCACCATGTGGGTCACCTATCATCATAGTGCCCATGAAGGTTGGGACTTGGAAAATTTGTATTGACTACATACCTTTGAACAAGATCATTCTTAAGAATATATACCTTCTACTAAAAGTTGATGATTTTTTAGATTAGTTGCAATATGCCAAGTACTTCACCAAGTTAGATCTTGAATAGGGATACCGCTAGTTATGAGTTAAATAATAACACACTTTGAATACCACATTTCAGAAAAGGAAAGGTCTAAAGGAATGGATAATAATGCCTTTTAATTAATGTATTGCACAAACTACATTTATGTATTTAACCAATGATGCATTGCATCACTTTCTAGATTCATTTATGATAGATTACTTATATGTACCTATTGACGGTGCCAAATCCGCCAACATCAGGGATCACCCCGGTATGAAGTCTCAACTAGACCTCACACCATTTGGTGTGGGAGTCCCATCCGGTACGATGGCCCAGTTTCCATTATCTTAAGGATTTCCCTCAACTCTTGTTGGTCAACACAGGAGAGTGGTTTGCTTTGTCTTCAAGAAGTGAGGTTCGCTTGCTTGGTGAGTGTAAGTATCACTTGTGTTAGTGGTTCTTTCACTGTCGAAGGAGAGGGTGAGAGTGAGTTCCAGGTCAATTGGGAGCAGTACCAACACTACTAGGAACACACAACACAACAGGACATAAACAACTTCCAGAGGAATAGTCCAAACAGATACGGAAGTCACAACATACAAGGTAAGGTAACACATACAACACTCAACGAATGAGTCCAAACGAGTGCAATGGTTTTTACAACGGGCTTCATGTGAAAGGTCTGTCTGATGTCCATGAGAGTAGTCTACATGGGCGAGACAACGTTAACAGCATATACAACACATTTCCATTAATAGATTATGCATTACAACAAGTGAAATAGTTCAAATGTAGAACATAGGTTAAAACAACATGCATTACAAGTGTTAAAGATTAGTCTTACAACATATACAATACATGTGTGAAAATGTGTTGGCCTGTTAGCAGGCTTCTGAATTAAGCGAAAGTTCCAAGACACATTGTTACACCATACATCACTGTTGGGCTATGCAATAGGTATAATTTACTTTTGATTACGCTATCTCTTTCCTCCTTTTTATGCATGTGTGCCATGATATAATAAGGTTTTAATGAGATTTCGATAGAAAGTTAATGAAACTGCTCTTGATACGATTTGGATTTCAAAACTAACTTTCGTTGTTTTTATGCAAAAATTAGCGAATGGAACAACTGCTGTTCAAAGTATTGAACATCAAAGGCTAAACAGAGAAAACAACGCACGTCTTGTGCGGTCAAATCGAGAAGCGAATCTGGAGGATCAATGCAAGATGAAAGAATTATCTGATAATAACATTTTCTCTTTAATTATAAAGGGGAAAAATGAATAGAATAGAACTTAACTTTTCACTTTTACTTCAATTGTAACTCTGAGATACAGAGCATTATTCTGAGGAACATATCGTGCTGTAATGACATTTGAATTTGATGAATAATATATAATTCGTGTTGTTGTTCATTCGCAATAGTCTGAAGTAATCTAGCAGTAATCACTGGTAGCTTGGGCCGGTCACTGGTGGATTTCACTGTTGTTCCCTGTGATATACTTTTCTTTTACTGCAATATTGATTACTCTATTTTATAGCTTTACGATTGATTTACTTTCATCAGTGTTGAGTTTGTATAATCATTGCATTAATTCTTATTTCTGTTGATTGGTTTCATCTATTTGTGTTGTCAATTGATTTTGTTATTAGGTAAGAATCATCTCTTGTTAATTAAGAGCTAGAGTGTTATTGGTTAAATCAAGTTTATCACTCTTATGCAGAAGTCTAGATTAAGCTGAAAGAGCTCTGTTATTGCTACGGTGCACTCGGTTGATGTAATTGCAATTAGAGTTTTTTATTACGATTGAGTTTGGTTTTGGTTAAGATAGAGTTTTGATGTTTGAATAAGTTAATTTCCTTGAAGTTACAAGCTTGATGTTTATGGTTTGATCCGTTTACTCTTGCATTGAAATCAATAAGTTATTTTGAAGTATTACTCTCTATAGATATAATGATTTACATCACTTGCACATATTGTGTACACTCTTGAAAGAAAAAGACTTACCCAGGTTGATAATTAATGTGAGGCATTTAAGAGTTCTAAAAGATACCTTATTTGCACCCAACATTTTGGCGTTGTTGTCGGGGAGAGTGTTTCCATTTCACAGAAGGTGATGTGTGTTTTATGTTTGTGTGCTGTGAAAGAACTGGGTATTAAAAACAGAAGGTAAGAACCTGCGTACGAGTAAGTAAAGTGCTTGCTCCCTCGCTCGCTTTTCAACACAATTGCATAGGAATAGATGTTTGATGTTTTGTTGATATGAAATCACTGGGTATTAAAAACGGAAGGTAAGAACCTGCGTACGAGCAAGTAAAGTGCTTACTCCTGCGCCCACTTTTCAACAAAATTGCATAGGAATTAAAGTAGAAATAAATATTTGAATTTCTGTGTGAATGACTAAGAAGAAAAGAGTAGAAAAAGATTTAATTCCTTCACCCATATCCGAAAAATCTAAGGGATTGGTGCCCCTTGGAAGATCAACCTTTATCGACGAAATCATAAGGAAAGCTGAGTCTCAGTCATCAGTAGGACCCTAAATCGTTTCTACAAGAAATCCTAAAGTAACCCTTCAAGCCGCAAGATCACCATATGTAGCTAATGTTGAGATTCACAGCAAGCCTAAAGGGTTTGAACGAAGTTTTTAGAACACTGAAAATTTGCAGTTTAGCCCTTTACAAGAAGGGAATTCTTGCAATCTCCGTGAAGGAGAAGGAGAAACAGGTAGCTCTGAAAATATTAATTCATCAGAACCGGAATATCCTGAAGTAGAAGTTGAACAGAGGACACCTAGTATTCCTGACCAAGGCAGTGCTATTAAAATCATCTTAAAAGTCTCTTATAGCTCCCCCAGGAACAGATCTCCAGCTCTAGAAATCCCTGAAGAATATTGGCATATTTTTGACCAAATGGCTAATAATCTGTGACAACCTCAGACCTCTACATTACAATGCCATATTGTCGATACAGCTGTCAATGCTCCCATGAAAGCTATACCATTACATAATATTCCTACCTTTCATGGGTTAATGTCAGAGGATCCTAATGCATTCCTTTTCGAATTTGATGTTTTATGTAGGGGATATGATTACACTACCGACCCCCAGAAACTGAAGTTGTTCCCCTCTACTTTGAAGGGAGTAGCTCTGCGTTGGTTTATGGGGCTTGGTGGAGGTACCATTAATGACTGGGATCAAATGAAAACAACATTTCTAAAAAAATACCAAGATTTTTGCCGAACTAGAGAACTGAAGGATGAAATCTTTCAAATGGTAGCTAAGACTAATGAGACTCTTGAAGAATATGTAGAGCGTTTTCAATATAATCTGCAAAGATCTCCTTATGCAAATTTGCCTCCTGAAGTTCTTAAAACTACGATGATCAAAGGTACGAAAGACAAATGGGTAGAAACATTAAATTTAATGGGGAAGGGTGATATTTATCAAGAGGATTATGACAATATTATACAATTGTGCATCAGGCGTTCAAGATGCAGTACAAGGCCGAAACCAACAGGGTGTAATGCGATCACCAGAGACAGCAAAGCCTCAGGAGGAAGCATTATAGGAGTTGAAATTGGCAATCTACTGGAATATTTCAAGACTGATACCCTGGGGACCCTGATGACACAATTGGATATCATGCAAGCCAAACAAAAGCAGGCCGAAGCAGAATAGAATCTGGCTATTTTCTATCTATGTTGCAGAAAGAAACATAGTCATAGAGAATGTCTGTAAGATATGATACAAACGTGTGCCATTTCCACTAAGGATCATGCTATGGAAAGTTGTCCATCACTCCCTAGATTAAAAGAAGTTTTCAAGGAAGTAGACGAGGAAGCAGAACCAATATATTTGATGAACTAGTGTCGTCAATGGAAAACACATCTGATAGGTATGACTACAGAACCCTCTCCATTCTTTCCTTCTTTACAATTTAATTCTCAGCAGTATTCAAGGGCAACATGGTAGAACCAGCCACCTTTCTCTACTTGGCCACCCCAAGCATTGTCTATGCCATCATGACCCAACCAATCAAATCCAAATAATAATTGGCCAAATCCCTCCTACCCTCCACCGTTCTAGTAGAACAACACCTATTTCTCTCATTGTCTCCTTCTACCTCACAAAATCAAAATTGGCAACCGAATTGGCAACGATCCGCAAGCCAGCCTATGGGAACAGTTCCTCTGCCTCAACCAACCTTACCAACACCTTACATGTTGCAGCAAAATTCTCAACCTAATATATGACCGCAACTCCCAGCTCAACCCAACCCAAACCCTAACAATAGACCGATCCAGTCAGTACAAATTATTGAGAGTCTAGACCCCGAAGTTGAGACGAGAGAGTGTAGTGAACTTAAGTTAAGATCTGGACACATAATTTCTCCAGATGAGGACAAAAATCTGCAACCTGAAGTTAAATAAACATATCCGAATAAGCCTTTGACTATAGAAAACCAGCAAACAAATCAGGGAGAAGATATAGTCAAGCAGAAAGACCCTGAACAATTCATAACTACTTCTCCCCCGTTCCTAGAAAGATTGATAATAAACCAATTGAACATCCTGACTTTGATCTTCTAGGAGAACTCAAAAATCTTTGCATAAAAATACCCCTCCTCCAGGCCATTCAATATATTCCAATATATGCTAAAACTATTAAAGAATTGTGTGCAAAGAAGTCTCTAAGGAAAAGAAAAATAACACCAACTGTCCATGTTGTTGGAACTTTGTCTGATTTATTTCTAGGCAAAGAGACACTTGTAAAATACGAAGACTCGGGAAATCCCATTGTCACGGTCTAGATAAATGGTCGCTTTTTTCCCAATGCTTTAGTAGACTTAGGGGTAGCCATTAACATTCTTACAACAGAAACTTGTGAAGTGCTTGGCATCACAACCTTAGAACCAACCACTACCTTGCTAGAACTTGCTGACCATTCAGTAATTAGGCTAGAAGGAACATTACAAGATGTAATGGTTTCTGTGGACTCTTGTGAATATCCGACAGATTTTTTGATTATTAACCCCAGAAATTGGCTAGATGGACATCCCTTAATACTGGGAAGGCCTTGGCTAGCAACAACCGATGCTTATATAAGCTGCCGAATAGGCAGTATGACCATAACCAGAGGGAATGCTGTTAAGAATCTAGCTTTATACCCTCCTACACATCCAAGCCTGACCATTGTAAAAACTAGGAAACAACCTGTAACATATTTAACAGAAAATATTCGTTCACCATTGACTGTGGTAGATGCGCTTGAATTCAAAAACCAAACAGAAGATGATGTCATTAACACCTTTATCAATCACCCTACTACAATGTCTAATTTGAGATGTCACATGATTGAAGTAGTCCTTGATAATGAAATCAAAGAAGATTCCTTGAGAGACATTAATGACCAACCGATACCAACAACCACTGTCTATAATAGGAAGCCTATTGAAATCGAGCTAGGGAAAATCCTGAATATTAACAGTAATCTGAGTGATGACTAGAAACAAAGACTCATTCAAGTCCTTAGGAAATACAAATGGGCTTTTGCATGGGATTACCCAAACATGAAAGGGATTGACCCTCAATTATGCATGCACAACATCTACACTAAAAAAGATGCAAAACCTATTCGATAGCCATAGCATAGATTAAATCCTCATCTAAAGGATATTGTGAAAGAAGAGCTTCAAAAACTGTTAGATGTGAATTTTATTATCCTATATCTGATAGTAAATGGGTTTCCCCATTAGTAGTCATCCCCAAAAAGAATGGAAAATGGCGGATATGCGTTGACTATAGAGAACTCAACAAAGAAACACAAAAAGACCATTTTACTCTTCCATTTATCGACCAGGTCCTAGACATGCTAGCAGGAAAGAAATTCTTCTCTTTCCTAGATGGCTTCAGTGGCTACAACCAAATTCAAATTGCCCCTGAAGACCAGGATAAAACTACTTTCACCTGCCCCTGGGGAACATTTGCTTATAGGGTATTGCCTTTCGGATTGTGCAACGCACCTGCTACATTCCAAAGAGCCATACTTAGTATTTTTACAGACTTGATAAATGAAGGATTGGAGGTGTACATGGATGATTTCACACCCTATGGAGATGACTTTGATCAGGCATTGTAGACATTGGAGAAAGTCCTAGAACGGTGTATTGCTACTAGACTTTGCTTAAGCCATGAGAAATTTCATATGATGGTGACAGAAGGCCTGATTCTGGGTCATTACATTTCAGCAGCTGGAATTCAGGTAGATCCAACAAAGATACAGGTAATCCTCTTATTAGCTACTCCCTGCACTCAAACAGAGGTACGTAGTTTTCTGGAATTTGCTGGATATTATCGTAGATTTATAAAGAAATTTGCACAAATTGCTACACCATTATATGCTTTGATAGGAAATGTTGATTTTATATGGACTGGCAAATGTGACATTGCCTTCACATATTTGAAACGGTTAGTATCAACAACACCAGTATTAAGAGGCCCGAATTGTGATATACCTTTCCAGATTTCATCAGATGCATCAAATACAGCTATTGGAGTTTTTCTTGGCTAGGAAGAAGACAAGAAACCCTATGCTATATATTACATCAGCAAAAACTTAACTCCTACTGAGTTGAATTACACAGTAACAGAAAAGGAGTTTCTAGTTGTTATTTATGCTATCAACAAATTTAGACACTATATAATTGGATACCCTGTAGTTCTGTATACTAATCACTCCGCTATTAAATACTTAGCCAATAAACCCATTACAAATGGAAGAGTGACTCACTGGTTACTACTTTTGCAGGAATTTGACATAACTATAAGGGATCGACTAGGGAAGGAGAACCTCGTGGTAGACTTCCTCTCCCAAGTGCCAATAATAGATGATACAATGAAGGTGGAGGATCAGTTCCCAGATGAACATTTGTTTGTTGTGGCCGTAAAATGCCATGGTATGTAGACATAGCGAATTACTTAGCAACGGGAAAATTGCCCAAACATTTGACACCCAGAGAAAGGAAATTGACTATGCAGTGTAGCACTCATTTCCCCTGGATTGGAGGATAACTTTTTCACACGGGAGCTGATATACACATCTGCAGGTGTATCAAGGGGGACGAAATTTATGATATCTTAAAAGACTGCCATGATGGACCTTGCGGTGGACACTTTGCAGACCACAGAACTGGACATAAAATTCTACAGATGGGC
The DNA here is from genome assembly GCA_031772625.1 of Pinus tabuliformis. Lineage (NCBI taxonomy): Eukaryota > Viridiplantae > Streptophyta > Pinopsida > Pinales > Pinaceae > Pinus > Pinus tabuliformis. Next base: position 816,488,162 of record CM062807.1, read on the forward strand.
TACTACTGGCCCACTATTTTTAAAGATGCTAAGAAATTTTTCCAAGCATGTGATAGTTGCCAAAGGATGGGCCACCCTAGCCAATCTGATGAAATGCCCCTGCATCCACAGCTGGTGATAGAGCCCTTTGAGCATTGGGCATTAGATTTCATTGGGTCGTTCAACCCACCATCCAACTAGAAAAAGTATATATTGGTTGCAACAAATTACGTAACTAAGTGGGTGGAAGTAGTAGCGTTACCAAGAGAAACAGAGGAAACTGTTATTAATTTTATTTTCGAAATTTTTGTGTGGTATGGCTTACCCAGAGAAGTAATTACTAATGGGGGACCACAATTCGTGGGTCACAAGATTGCTACTACACTGAAAAATAATCACATCACACATAGAATTACTTCTCAGTATCACCCACAGGCGAACGAGCAGGTGGAGAGCACCAACAAAGTTATCGAAGCTATTCTAACAAAGACAGTCTCATCACATCAACGAGACTAGACTGCTTGACTGCCAGAGGCCTTGTGGGCGTATCGCACAACTTGGAGAAACACTACTGGATACTCTCTATATCAACTGGTATTTGGTAAGGAACCCATTTTTCCCATAGAATTTGAAATATAAACCTTGAGGACAGCCCAGGAAGTGGGACAGGATTTAACTAAAGCCCAAGTTAATAGGTTACAACAGATGAATGAATTAGATGAAATTTGGCTACTGGCTCTACAACATACTGCACTCATTCAACAGCAAAGAGCCAAATGGCATGATGCCCTGATTAAGAAAAAAACATTTCATGAGGGCGACTAGGCACTTCTCTATGATTCCAGGTTTCAAGACTTCCCTGGGAAACTGTAGACTAGATGGTTAGGCCCCTATGAAATAAAGAAAGTGCACGACAATGGCACTCTTATGTTGGCCACCATTGATGGGTCTGGTTCTTCTTTCAAAGCAAACGGGCATCGGGTGTGCCTTTACCAAAAACCACTTACCAGAGAATCTTTCTACCAGCAGATACATGAGGACCCCACCATGCAAGTTTTAGCTGCAGAAGGCAATCCTTCAGCAGCTTCATGTTTATAAAATTTATTTCTTCTCTGTAAAATATGTAAATATGATTGCTGAGTTGATTTTATTTTTCTTTTTCTTTGCTTGTTTTGTTGTTCAATCTGTTGAACAACACTTGCTTTCTTTTCGTCGTCTTGTTGTTCAATCTATTGAACAACTACTGTTCAATCTATTGAACAACACTTTCTTTCTTTTCATCATTTTTTTGTTCAATTTATTGAACAGCTGCTGTTCAATCTATTGAACAACACTTTCTTTCATTTTTGTGTTGCATGTTTGTTGTTCATTTAATTGAATAGCTGTTGTTCAATTTATTGAACAGTTGCTGTTCAATCTATTGAACAACACTTCTTTTCGTTTTGCGTGTTTGCTGTTCATTTAATTCAACGGCTACTGTTCAATTTATTGAACAACTACTGTTCAATCTATTAAACAACACTTCTTTTTGTTTTGCGTGTTTGTTGTTCATTTAATTGAACAACTGCTGTTCAATTTATTGAACAACTATTGTTCAATCTATTGAACAACACTTATTTTCATGTTTGTCGTTCATTTAATTGAACAACTTTTGTTCAATCTATTGAACAGCTGCTGTTCAATCTATTGAACAACACTTCTTTTCCTTTCACGTGGTTGCTGTTCATTTAATTGAACAGTTGTTGTTCAATCTATTGAACAACACTTTCTTTCTTTTCGATTGTTTTGTTGTTCAATCTATTGAACAACACTTCTTTTCTTTGCGATGTTTTGCTGTTCATTTATATGAACAACTATTGTTCAATCTTTTGAACAACCGCTGTTCAATCCAATTGAACAACAAAAGTTTTTCTTTTGTGTGATTGCTCTTTGCCCCATTTTTCTTTGGTTTTTCATTTTGTTTTCTTTTCATGGCATGAAGTACACTACTCTTACAAGGACAAGAATTTATGGATTCTATTGAAAGGATTTAACATCATTAACGTTATGATCTTTAACAGGACAACTTCTTGATGATAGATTCTTTTCAAAAAAAGGGACACAGTTATTTATATACTACTTTACTGCATCATTTTCTGCTGTACATGATACTGATTGATCATATTAAAACCATGCTGGTTCCACCCTTCTTGGTTATAATCTTCTCTATCTATAACAAATAAGACTATGGGTATACTTTTTCTATTGACATGTTCAACTTCTTCCACCATCCCTGCTCTTAAGGAGTATTGAGCCTCCCTCTATTTATCATAAAATTGTGTAATAACAACAAAATTTTGTGTTCAAATAGAGGATGGGGGGTCTCATTCCAAGCCAACCTACCATGTTCATAAGGCTATAGCAAAGTGACATTCCCACTATGGCCACCACACCAGGGTTATGATCCATTGGATAGCTAAAAGATCCTTGGAACAGTAGGTCTCATCACGAGCTGACCTGATCACTTTTGCTACATCCCAGTGAATGGCAGTGTGGTTATCTGGTTACCTTGCCAGCACATTGATCTCTTATGTAGAACAACACTGGAACTCTCCATTTATAACTTGAGGAGACTAGCTCATGTTGGTTAAAAAGCAACCCTGCCTAGGCTATGGATGCCTGCTGGCAGCAAAGGCTCTACTTATGGTATTGAAGTTATATTTTATCGTCAATTACTACTATAATACCCTCTTCTTATTCTTTCTTTTTATCGAAGAAATTATTTCCTTAATTTTTCCCTGTTTAGAACCGTTATGCATGAGATACTACTTTTCGATCACTCGTATCATTTTCGGCTAGAATACCGTCAGCAGAGCATCTTTTTGGCATATTGTTTTCCTTTTATTTCTCGCATAACTTATCATCAATTCAAAGCATCCTATCTCTTATTCATAACTATCTTTACACACTTCGCTCTCATGATAACCATACCTCTTGTTGTCCTATCATTAACATGCGTACTCTGTTTCATTTACTACCGCACTGTTCATTCCCTTGCCTTGTAGTCAAAACAACACTTTCCATGTCTACTCGGTCGTAGGCGACCTATCCTTTTAAGGAGGGGGAAGGATTCCCATTATGCCTTTGCATGCGCTATATTTATTCTGCTTATTGAACTTGATATGTTGCTATGATATCCCATGATCAAATGACATGTGGTAGCATGATAGTTCTTGAATTAATATTATTAATTCTCATGGAAACTCCGCTTAACATTATGAAATGTAGTTGTTACATCCACTTGTTGTTCTATTGTACCAAAGAAATTTCTATTCTCCGCTGTGTTTTTCTGCTGTGTTAATTTTTGAAATTGTATTGTACCAAAGCAATTGTTGTTCTCTGCTGCGTTTTTCTGCTATGTTAATCTTTGAAATTGTAGGGCAAACATTGGAAGAATTCGAGCATTATGGGTGGAAAATCAATTCGTCGAGAACCCTTGGTGTTGGAGATTTCCGACAGATCCAGGGAAATTCTAGTGCATGCAGGATAGATATCATACTTCACCAGACTTCAGGCCCCTAGAGAAGAAATTGCTATCAAGTTTTTACAACACTTACAAGATGGGCAGTCCACAGTAAAGGGTGTAAGGATAACAGTATCTGAGGTTGTGATAGCTGAAGTTTCTGGGTTGTCGACAGAAGGAGCAGTATGGCCTAAAAAGCACATAATGTTGCATGGAACGATGGAGATTTTCAGAGATGCAAGCGAGGAATTAACACGAAAAGGAAAGGGCATTCAACCGTCCTCTCTGGGAGAACCATGGTGTGAATTAGCAAGTGTTGTCCAGAAGTACATCACCTGTGATGGTCAACGGGATGTGGTAAAACCACGACAACTTAAACTCTTAGTCGTTTTAAAGCAGAAGCTTACTGTCAATTTACCATTTTTCTTAAATTCATTATTACACGACACAACTGATAGAATAAGACAGGCTAGACATCCTGAGACTGTAGTTAGTCATCATGGTTTGATTAGACTAATTGTTAGTCATAGTCTTGCCCAAAAAAATTTAATTTGGGACAATTTTATAGCACCACTAGAGATAGGGACAAACCATGTAATCCAAACCCCTGCAACCATGGAAATTGAACAGCAGAACCCTGTTCCAAAGAGGAAACAAACTGCTCATATGGCAATAGGACCCCATAAGCACAGGCGTTTAGTAAGGCTAAACCCAGTTTAGAGGACTTTCATAGATCCTCAGGGTAGCGCCGAACGGCCAGCAGAACCATCTAGTCCAATTACCATATAGGAATCTAAACCAGAACTGGAGGAAGAAGGTCACTCTGAAGCAGAACAAGAGGAAGAACCTAATTCTGAACAGGAACAGGAGGAGGAACCCAACTCTGAACCTGAACTGGAGAAGGAACCCAATTTTGAACCAGAACAGGAGGAAGAGCCTAATTCTGAATTATAACCTAAGGAAGAATGCAATTCTGACTTGGAATAAGGGGAAACACAACATTCTTTTCAAAATGATGATGAACCAGAAAATGAAGCAGGGCCTTCTCAAACATCACCTATGAGCCCCCAAGATAATTTCTTGTAGGACTTTGAGGAAGGGAAGGTAGGCAGGATCTGCGTAGTTTCCAAAACCAGCGGGAAGCGGGGACTAGAAGGCCAAATTTGCATAATTTTCTGGAGGAATAGGTCGGGCTGCAAGGAGGGTTAGCAGGTAGATATTGCGTAGTTTTTGGGGGGAACTGCCCGGGAGCCTGGCAGCCAAATCTGCGCAATTCCCAGAGGGAATTGGTAGTTGGCTGTTGGGGTCACTGGCAGCCAAAACTGCGCAATTCCCAGATGGAATTGGTAGTTGGCTGATGGCGTCACTGGCAGCCAAAACTGCGCAATTCCCAGAGGGTACTAGCAGTTGGTTGTTGGGGTCACTAGCAGCCAAAACTGCATAATTCCCAAAGGAACTGGAAGTTGGCTACTGGGTCACTAGTAGTAGAAACTGCGCAATTCCTGGAGGGAACTGGTAGCCTACTGCTAGGAGCTGCTAGTAGAGGAAACTGAACTAAGCCTGGGAGGGCAACCTGCTGATCATCTCTACGCAATTTTTGAGCTGAGTGGACTGTTGGGCAGTAGAAGGCCTACTCATGAAAATTGCGCAATTTCTTGGATGGGTAGCTGATCGACTGCTCGGATAACTAACTGGGAAAACTGTGCAATTTTCTGAGGGAGACATGGACAGACACTTGGTGAACTGAGCTAGTAAGGTTAGTGGCCCCTGTGCAATTTTTAAGGGTAGTCAGTCCCGGGGTGACTGTCAGGTCCGACTGTCCGGGTGGTCAGTGTGAAAGTGAATTGAATTTCTTGCGGGAAGCGTAGCTTGGAAAGACTTTCTTGATGCTTCTGCACTGTTCTGGTTGATAGTCGATTGAGTCGATGGCCAGGTGATGGTCTGGATGTCCGAGGGGAGTCTAGTCATCAGAACTTCAGAAAAAATGACTAAGTGTGTGAACGATCAAAAGATGTATAGGTGATCATGCAAACACACACTCACATAACTCGATGATGAAACAAATCAAACCATCCAAATGCACATGTTCAACATGACTAACCGACAATGCAAGTGACAAGCGCGACACTCATGATTGACCGTTCATTGATCGAGACGATGTTTGCGCGATAGTGAATGTGACTCCATGTGTGAGTGTGATAGATCCTTTCATAACGAACACAACAAGCACATACGAAGCGAAGACTTTGAGCATAACCAAAACATGGTCGCAAGCATGACTTAGACATCAGCATGCAAAAACTTGAATGAAATGAACAAGCAAGGCGGGTGCAAGGACTCACATGAGCTCACCGAGTGAACCCGAGTGTGTGCAGTCATCAAGTGAAACTCTCAAGGGAGGCTTCGAAATTGGTTGCAGGCCAAAATTTTGGAGGGTGGCTGTAGCCACTACAACAGTACCCAAGAGGAGCATATATCACATCTCATGTAGGTGATAGAAACTCTAAGAAAAACATCAATTAGTAGTTAATCTTAAGAAAAGTGAGTTTTCTTTGTAACCATTGGTATATTTAGAGAATGTGATTAGTGGAGGGGAACTTAAGATAGATATTGTGAAGATGCAGACCATTCTCATGTAGTTAGTTCATATTAATTTCATTAAATATAGGATCTTTTTTGGAGAGTGTGGTACTTATCAAAGTTTATAACATCCTTTTCAGCTATAGTTTCACCACTACATGCCATAATAACTCGTGATAAAAGTTTCCAATGACGGAAAAATTAGTAGAAATGTTTTCATGATATGAAATAAAAGATCAACCAAACATTTGCCCTTGTATTTCCTAATTTGTAGAATTATTTGAAGTGGATATGGATGCAAGTGTATATGATATGGGAGATATCTTGATGTAGTGAAGTAAGCCAATATTCTGTCACTACATAATGTTTCATGGTGGACTCTTGAAATACCTTATGCACAATAAGGAACTCTATGCCCATATTCAAGTTGTTAAGATGTTGAAGCACTTAATTATGGGCAAGGAAACCATTATTTACACTAATACCTATCCATTGTAATACTTGCAAGCCCAAATTAAGCTTCTAAAAACCAAGTCCTACGAGTGGATTCAGTTTTGAAGCATTTTCAACTAGTCATTGAACGATAGCGCTAATAAGTTGGTAGACATGCTTTAAAGTACACCCACATCCAATAGTATATATTTGTGAAATATCCATAAGGATCATTTTAGCCATTATGCATACAAAGAGGCATAAATGGAAGATGAGTACCTTACATATGTGTCTCAACACCTACGTGGCCAAATTTGTGTAGAAGAGGGTGATTTCAAAGTTGAATATCATCTCCATAATTGGTTGCTCTATAAGATAAACAAGATCTATGTTCCTAAAGGTGAAATATTTTAGCTTACTAGAGAGTATCATACCTCTAAGGTTCAAGGACATTTTATTGTTGCAAAGACAATTTCCAACTTGCATAGGTATATTTATTGGCCCATAATTCAAGAAGCATCTTGGTTTATTAGAGGATGCATACTTTGTTGTTCAAACAAGCCTAGTAATATAAATAAAGTTTTATGCCATATCTTACTTGTATGCACTAGACCCTAGAATAACATATTCATGGATTGGTGGGTGTTTTTTCAACAAATAGGAAGGTGTGTGACTATCTTATTATGGTAGTAGACAAGTTTAATAAGATGCACATTTGTATGCATCGTGAAAATATCATCAAGGGATAAGAAGTGACAAAAATTGATCTTTGAAATTGTTTGGGTGCACTTTGGGATACTAAGGAGTGTCAAGGCTCATATAAAGATACTATATTTCTTAGTTCCTTTTGGACTACACTTTAGGAGAAGATGGACACCAAGTTGAAGATATATAAATCTTTCCATCCATAGGCAGAAGAATAAACTAATGTAATCAACATGAAATGGGTTCATATTTTGATGGGTTACAATAATTATCATCCTGAGATCCAGAATGAAAATTTTATTAATATACAACACACTTGTAATGAATCAATCCACTCTTATATTGATGTCTCCTTTAGAAAATTACTTTAGGTATTTGAAACCATCACCCCTAGAAGTTTCATATGGACATGAAGGAGGAGTGATGGAAGAAATCATACGAGATCCATTGGAATTAGAAAAAGTTGTTGAAAAAATATATATAGATCCATTAGAAAGTACAAGAGACATTGAAGAAGTCAAAGGAAAAGTACAAGGCCCAAACATGATCATTACATTATTTAGAAAACATTCAAGGTAGGAGAGATTTTGTTTGTGTCTAAACAAATATAGGTTGTAAGGTCCTAGCATTAAGAAGATCAAGGATATACTATATGGTCCTTTTAAAGTGTTAGGTAATTTTGGTGATAATGCTTTTTGTAGAGGAAAATATCCTATGTATAGGTGATCCCTCTTATTTATGTAATAGAGATAAATAATTGAATGAAGGATTAACTACAATGGATTTTCCACTAAATCTAATTTGTAACTTCAATATCTATTAATAAGTGAGGAAAATAGGTCTTACCTTTAATTGTTGGTTGTCCTATCATATCCACTTGCACACATTTACCATTATCAACCTTGCTTAGCATGAAACATATATATATCTATATATATATATATATATATATATATATATATATATATATATATATATATATATATATATATATATATATATATATATATATATATATATATATATATATATATATATATATATATATATATATATATATATATATATATATATAGATATATATATATATATATATGAGATATATAAAAAAAACAATAGGGTATTTTACCTTAATACTACCACAACACCTTTTGGATCTAAGCTCTTAAATATACTTCATTTTCCATTATTGATTTTTCTCCACTAGCATAAAGCCCATCAAATATATATATATACAAACAATCAGGTATGTTACCTTAAGACTACTACAACACCTTTTGGATCTAAGGTCTTAGAGATACTTCATTTTTCATTCTTGATTTCTCTCCACTAGCATAAGGCCCCGTAAACTTTAAACTTTCTATTTATTTCACCAACATAAGGACTCATAATACTCTAGCTACTATATATTTTCCCTATCCTTGATTTGGCCTATTCAATTAGGAATTCATAAGAGCTTGGAGATAGGCTTCATGTCATGTGAATTGGGAGGATACAACTCATATATAGGCTTCATGGCATGTAAATTAGGTGCATACAAGTCATATATAGGCTTCATGTCATGCGAAATAAGAAATTATAATTGATAGATAGGGTTTATGGCATGTGAACTAAGAATTTACAAGTCATGCACAAGTTCCATTCTCAATTATGATATTTTTCAAGTTGGATATAAATAATTCCCATGCTTATTTGTGATAAGTTGTGATATTTTCCATGCTCATTTATTATTTTTTCCAACTTGTTATGAAATTTATTCTAAATTATGAATTCAAATGATTATGATATTTTTACTCATTTTGTGCTTTCATACTCATAACATCTAATACCATCCTTGTAAGGCATATGGTAGAAAATACAACTATAGATATTTCCAATGCTTAGAGGTAAGAAAAGGAATGGATGCCAATACAATACATTGTAGATCCATGAAATGATATGCGATTCCATGGCCATAGAAAAGTAGACAATAGATTTGTGTCATAAAATATATCATAGCCATGAGAAAATATGATGTGGTTCTATGCTACAATATTCATTAGGAATACATGTAACACCACTTATAGTTCACATATAATAGTGATATAGTTGGTCACAACTTGGGAGCATAAATGTATGATTCCCCCTAAACCCAAGGTATTTGAACCTACCATGTTGATGATATGATTCTACATCGTGGGAATAGATGAGCCCATGTCAAACATGGTATAAATTTTCTTGATTACTATTCATTGTGAATACCATTGTTATACATGAGAGGACCCACAAATAATGAAATTGGACCCTAAGGTAATGAGTACAATCTAGTGAGTCTGAATAGAGAAGGCATTGTAAAGTGTTTGTATAATCGATTGATCAAGAGTAAATGAAAGAAACCCATTATCAGTTAGGAGAAATCTTACCACTAATGACTCCAAGTTCCAAATTACTAGCTAATTTTTAGATCCATTTACTAGATAATGTGTTGGTGCCAATAGTAATAGATCCATCAAATGAAGGAATTAATGTATCCCCCTTTAATCAATGTGAAACTATAATCGATAGTTTATGTGAAGAGATAGAATCACCAAGTAAAACTAACCTAGGTATGGTCGATGTGAAAGGTCAACAACATCGTAGAGTGAGTAACACAAACTTCACTTTCCTTGAACATATAGCATGACATATTGATGACTTGGCAACATTGTCTTAAGATCACTCACAATATAGTGCAATAATGCATGGGCCATTGAATAAATACCCATAGTGACTAGAAGAGTAACCAACCAAAGGAGTATATGACCCATAATCATGATACAACTCTTATGCAATCTATAACCCAATTGTAAGGAAATATCGTAAATAGGTTCCATGTTAAAGGATGACAATGAATAACAAATACCAATTTATTGAATATAGATCAAGGCTATTCCCTCATCCCCCATTCCCCACCCAACTCTTTTTTTGTGTTCCTTCTTCATGTCTTTATGAGAATGAAAAAAAATGGTTAATAGTGTAATGGTTTGTATGAGTGTGAAAAATAGATAAAATATTTCTCATTGGAGAACATGAGTGGTTCATTGGCTTGTAGCTACATTCCAAGTGCATGGAACAAAAATTATGTACATTGAATGCAGTAAATATTCATGGCAAGTAATGTCCACTTGTAGAAGTTGTTTTATAGGTGAAAGGTCACTAAATGAAGGAAAAATAATTAAAATGAAAAATGGTCAAGAGCGATTGAAGTGGTGGTAAGTGGAACTAAATAAAACAATAACATAATAGTATGTACCAATACATAAGTAGCAATGGTAATAGTATGCACCAATACATAAATAACTTGAAAGAAATGGGCATAATAACACTTGTATGGCTTTCCTTCCAAAATTGGGTCCTTAGTCATGTAATGGTGTTACCTCCCTAGGTAGGAGTGCTTAATAGATGACGCTATTAGGTGTTACCAACCCCCAAATGGAAGTGACATGTCCTTGGTCCACCCTTCAATCAATAGGTTCCATGTGAATAACGATGGAACGAAGGGGGAAAGAACTTTATGGCCAAGTTTTATGGTTAAAGGGACGAGATATGATGGAATATGTCATCCTAGATGTATATATGTACAAAGGAGGAAATCATGGATGCATGAGTTACCTTAGCCTTTATTTCTCCACCCCTCTATATTACCTTTTAATTTTTCTTGATTTTTCCTTTTATTACCTCTCATAGCTCGAGGAATGAGAGCTTGATTTGTATGATGTGTAGCAATTATTACCCCCTGTAGGATGGGGCTATTCATAACCCATCATGGGTTGGGACATGCAAGGGTTCCTTGTCTTCTATGAGATAGGAAAATAGTGGCTTATCAACCAGGATGACCATATGATAGAGGTAGAGCTCATGCTTGGATTTTTCCCACATGATTATTTGTATGTCATGACCATCTTTTGAATTTTGATTTTTCTTTTGTTTTCCCTATGGCCATTACATGTTATTTCTTTTATTTTATCTGCATCAACCTCCCAGGGTACATTTCTAGGCCCTACCCAAGGTATGAGGATGTGTATTCCAAATCCCAATGAACCAATGCTTAGTTGGCCCGAAGAAGGGAGGTGGAATAGGGACTCATAATGTAATATGGAAGGTGGTAAGTATGGAATAAGGATGGATGGGGATATGTTATCTCAATCATGGCTTCCCAAATAGTGCTCCTTCCTAAAGTCATGGTCCATTAAGGGAGGATGCACATGACTAGGATAGAAAATTAACCCCCATTTAAGTTCAGGGAATAAGGATGTGGACAAGAATCTTATTTTTTCCAAGTCACCCCATAATCCACGCCAAAAGTCCCAAATACAAACAAGCATAAGCACTCGATTGTAAAATGAATAAAGTATTTTTTTATTAGAATCCCACCTTCCAACATGTGCTCTTAACAAATGGGCAAGGAAAATATGACTTATGCAAGTGGCGAATATATGAATAGACCATTACATTGGCTACAAAGTGGCTCTGAGGGGTTGTTTGTTGCTTGCTAGAAGCGATGAATAGGAAAAAATATTCTCCTAGGGTCACCCACTGTTGGTGGGTAACATCTGTCTCCAATTGGGTCGTGAACTCATTGTAGAGCACATGATCCATGCACTTGAATGGGAATTTCATGATAACTTTAGAAATCTCTTGGGACCACAAACCTATAACCTACATGTTACAATACAATTGTTTGGGAGAATGTGCATTGGGTGTACTATAATTGCGCATGATTTTCATAGAAGTAATAATCCATATGGACTAAAATTTAATCCAAGTGCAATATAATCTATCATGAGAACATGATATGATGATATTAGCTATGAAAAAGGAATATGCAATGGACCTACACTACCATGCATGTTATATTATTCCAGAGCTAAGTATAGTCATATAACAAATGTAATTAGCATATTAATAGATCAATATAATACCCTTTTTCCCTATTATTAGTAAATTATGATATGGGACAAGAAAACATCACAATCATCGATGCAATATCTATATAAAAGATCATAAGGGTGGTAGGTGGTAAATTAAGATGCCCACTCTTTATGAAAAGGATTCATGGATACAAGGAAAAAAAGTAATCATTCTCACACCACTGAGTGATTCCTTCAAATTTGAATATAGAGAAGTGAATGATCAAGCTCAATCATTCCTTATCAAAATCCTCCTTAGCGATGAAACGATTCATGGTATCCTTAGGGACACAATGGAAAGGATGAGGAGATGGAGGATCACAACAACTAGGTTGTTCATTACAAGGATCATATTGAAAAGGGGCCACCAACATAGGCTTATATCCTTCAATATTCATGAAATGGGGAATAATAAGAAGCACCAAGGATGATATCAATACACCTCTCTGATCATAAGGAATATAAGGCAAGACACAATTTCTATTAATATCATCATCAGTTTCATAGATAGGGTCCTCGTCAAAATGATGGCTAGTGATTTCCCATTTCCCTTCTTAAATATGTAAGTAATATCTAGTGTTGACCTCCAAGGGATTAATGTGATCATATTATCCAAGGTCCTTAAATATTACATCATTAGGAGTACTATCATTGAAAAAAGTAGGGTTATCCTCAACTTCACTTTTAATAAAATCATCATCTCCATTAAGATCCACACCATGCTTCTTTTCAAAACCAGACTTGATGACTTCATCCGTGCTTTTGTCTTGATGTTATAAAAAGGAATCTTACTCTTTCACTAGTGTTCTTCATTAAATTCTTCAACATACTTAACAATCCCCTCCATTTGGAGAGTTATATCAAATATTATACAGGCTTCCTTCATAGTTTAAAAACTTGGTCTTTTGTATGCTAGGAAGCATCCAACCAATATAGGGAAAGAAGGAATGTTTTTAGGATCACATGAATTCTTAATCCAGTCATTATGCCAAGGTGCAATAGAGATAAGAAACCACCAAATGAGAATTTTTGATGAACCACATTGATGTTTAAAGTATACTTGATGAGCTAGCCACAGGATCGACTGCTTTAGACGAATCCCCATCAAACTGTGGGAATCCTCTCAATGGGCATGTTACCCACTACCTATGAGTGACCCCTATAGGAGAAATTTTCTCCTAGATTTGTCTTTAGTCGATAGCCAACAACCCCTTGCAGCCACTTAATAGCTCAATGTTCCACCATTCTCCACCGCCTGAGCCAGCCATTGTGTTCCCTCGCTCATTTGTTATGATCGTAGGTTTGAAGGTGGGTCTTCCAACCCTGAAGGTATGACATTTCATTATGTAATTGGATGTTTATGCTTACTTTTATTGGGAAAATTTGGGCATGTATTAGTGGGGGGATTCAACGAAAATAACGGGCATTGGTTGTACTCTTGTTCCCTTACCTCAACTTGGGGGCTAATCTTGTATCCTATTCCCATGGGATCTCCTATATTGACTACTAGATTTAGGAGTGGCACTACATGGGAAACCATGATTTTGGTTGTGTGGCCCCACTTCTAGTTGACACCATATATCTCACACCCCTCCAATCATTGCAACCCCTTTCACATTTTTCCTCGTTTGGGTCCACATTTCTCCATTGTGTCCACAAGATGTTAGCCTCCCCTTCCCCTTTCCCACCCATTGGGTCAAGCTTGGAATGATGCCCTGGAGGTTGATGTAGCTAAAAATAAAGGTTAAAGCATGTTATGGCCACATACAAGAGGTAATGTACCATAAAATGAAAAATATGGTTGGTACAATAAAATTTAGCGTGTGGGAAAAAGGCAAACATGATCTCTACCTCCTTATCATTATGGACATCACCCTAGTTCCTACAACCCCTATGAGTGCCCCCTGAATCATTAAGGAACTCGTGATTGCCCCAAACCCTGGTGGGAAATCAACTTCCCTACCCTAAGGGGGAATCCACCGCTCTTACACATCATGCTCTCATCCCTTTGAGCCCTGAGTAGTAAAATCAAGAAAAATCAATAAAAGGAAAAAGGAATATGAAAAACAATGGAAACAAAAGTCTTGTCTAACTCATGTACCATGATTTCTCCCTCTTGCATTCATACACCCAATGTGTGGGATTCCTTCATCATATCTATCATTGTACCATGGCATGTCGCTTGGATCCTTCCCTCTTTCCCCCACTCCATTCCACCATTATTTCAGATGAAACCTACCATTTGATGGATTTATCATGGACATGTCACTCCCTTAGAGGTTGAAACCACCTAATTGGGTCTATCATTAACCTATCTTGCCCAACAAGGTAACATATGTACATGTTTAAATCACATTTGGAAGGGCATGCCACTATGAAGTGTCCACTTCTACCCTTGATTATCAAGCTTATTTACTAAATTGTACTAATGATTAATTTTACTAGAAGGTAAGGAGACACATTAGATCTTATATAGTATTGTAGGTGGGTCTTCATCTTGGACTTGGTCTCCCCATATGGGATCTAGGCCCTCCAGAGGGCCATAATGTTAGGTCTATTTTAAACCTCAAAATTCCTGTAATGTTAATAATAACTTAAGTTATAACTTCATTTCAAAAGATAAATAAATATTAATTCATAATTCTGTATCAAAAATTAGTAATTTATTACCTAATGATAGCGAAATCCATTTGAAAGTTTTTTTATTTATAATTTCATCTCAAAAAGTAGTTAGGAAAAAATGGTTGAATCCCATTTAAAGAATTAGGGTCAAATTTCCATCCCAAACAATCCACATAATAAGATAAAGTGAGAAAGTTATGTAAGTGCAATATTTTTAAAATTTATTGTTTTTTAAGAAACAAAAACCTTGATATTGATTGGTCTTCTCTATGTTGGAAAATTAAACTTTTCTCCAATTCAAATCTTTATTTTATGATCATAAATAAAACATATTGGCATATTTGGGTCGTCTCTTTTATATGAAAGGATAGAATTTCAAATGTTAATTGTTTTGCATCACTAAATCCATATTTACCATTTCACATTTACTTAATACATTTATCAAATTACAATACAAATTATTAAAAAACAAATGACACCATGTAAATATATAGTTCAATGTGTTTATGTGTTTGTATCGACAAGGATGCCCACTGTCTCCCTTACTGTTCCTTTTGGTAGAAAAACGCCTTAGCAAGTTGCATTTAGAAGCCAAAATAAGGGGTGATTTGAAGGGTATTTATTTGGCTAAAGATCTGATAATTAACAACTTATTGTTTTTGGACAATATTATTTTATTTTTTGATGGATCCGGATGAGAAATCAATGCCATCAAGTTTGTCCTACAATTTTTTCATAAAGCATTAGGTATGGAAGTGGATTTTCAAAAATCTAGTATTTCCTCCCTTGCATTCTCGATGGATAAATCCATAAATGCACAAACACAATTTCCTTTTCATATAAATCTTTTCGATGAAGGGTTGAAGTACCTTGGCCTTCACCTCAAGCCAAATGACTACAAAAAATCATATTAGCAATGGCTCATTGCAAAAATTGAAAAGAGTCTAAAGGTGTGGAGTTTTTGGTGATTTTCTAAAGATGGTAGGTTGGTGCTTATCAAATCTATTTTGTAGGCCAACCTTGTATATTGGATGTCCTTATCATGGATCCCCAAACGTGTCTTAAATTGTATCTACGAGTTGTGTTGCACATTTTTATGGGCTAGAAAAAAAGAGGAATTCGTCCTTCCATAGGTCAAATGGAACAAAATCATTGTTCCAAAGGATTGGAGGGGTTGGGGCATAAAAATAATTCCTTTATTTTTTAAGGAATTGGAAGCTAAAGTGGGGTGGAGTCTGCTTTCCATGAACAATTCTACTTTCTATTTGCTAAGTTCTAATTTCTATTGTTGACTGGATCGGATCCCCTGACAAGAAAATTTCTAATGCTTTAGTGATATGGAAGGAAACTTTAGTTTCCTTCTCTATAATTGAAAGTGGACTTGCATGAAAGGTAGGAAATGATGGAAAGGTGAGGATTCAAGAAGACCCCTGGGTGGGATGTGGGGAAATCTTTTGTCTCTTGGTTGCATTGGTAACATTCTTAAAAGACAATACCAAGGTTACCCTGAATCAAGTGGAAAATGAAACTTGATCCATGATATGGGCCCAAGGATGAGCTAATGGTAATTAGCTCAATTTTCCAACTACTTTCATGGGAATTTAGCAAAACTACACTACTCCCATAAACTTGTCACATGTCAGAATATGAGACTAGGAGGATTCACTGTGCTAGGTACATTTTTTATTCAAGGAATATACACCCAAATAGGATACTTGTACTTGATCCTCACAAATAGACTGAAGTCCCAATCCTAGTGGTGGAAGATATTGTGGAAATTAAAGTGCCCAAAAAAGGTTTAGGTATTCATGTGGTGCCTTATTGAAAACAAAATTCCCAGTTGGGATAATCTTCGAAAGAGGTGGAAGGAAGGGCCTAACTAGTGTACTTTGTGCAAAAATGTTGAAGGATCAGTAGCACACATGTTCCTATATTAGCCTTTTACACTGAAAAATAGGTTGTTTGCAAACAATTGACTAGCATAACAATTGTATGGGTTGGATAATTTTTTATGGAGTTATGATAGTCTTAGCGGGAAAAGAAAAACAAAAAAGAAGCACACAAACATTCCTCCACTCATTTGTTGGGGTGTGTGGCTTATAGGAAACAAATACATCTTCTAGGACAAGCCTTCATCAATAGATCAGGTGGTGGCACAGGTCATAACCAATTTCTCCTTGTTGCTTGTGTCGGTCTCAAGGCATTCCCCTCATGTTATCACTGTTGAAGAAATCAATATTTGTTCTCCATGGGCCTATTTTGATGGGTTTTCCTTAGAAATTGGAATGTGCAGTGGTGTGGTTTTTTTGTTCCTACAGGAGCATAACTCTTTCAAAATGTAGCTTAGTTTTGGCAGAGGATCAAATAACTATGCTGAATTACTAACCTTACAATTTATCTTATTATTCATCATTGAAAAAGGATGCCATACACTTCAAAGTTTTGGGGAATATTTGGTCGTGATAAATTAATTTAATGAGACACAAAGATGCCACAATCATACATTGCTTCCTATCCTTTAAGAGAAACACACATTTTATCATATTTCATGTTATTTGATCCAAAAGGATCCTAGAACACTCTCTAAGTTTTCATAAACTCTTTAAAATTATGCCAACAATTCAAAGTCTTAAAAGATCAAGCTTATCGGAGGAATCCTCATGACAGTTGTGAATGGTGATCAGTGCAGATCAACGAAGGCCGTCGATCTAGCGCACAGAGCAGCAGACCATGGTAACGCACATTGGTACCAATCGGCAATTGCAGGGACAAATTTGGAGCAACCTGGGTAAACCGCATATCGCAGGGCAAACCTCTCAGTGAAGAGAAGCCCCGAGCACCTGGATCCGAAATATTATGAAATGTGAAAAAGTAATTAATTCGGTTCCATCGGAGCGGGATTCCACAAAACCAGCAGGATATTGGAAGGGCTCGAGGTGGTAAGAGGTTTCAACCAAGTTCCGCCCGATGCCACACATCGATTGCCACGCGTCCAATGGAAGAGAGAGAAAACTGCTCACATTAGACGGGTAACCATCGAGCTACACAACTGCCTGATATGAGTGACCACCGTAGGATTTGGGGGGCCCAGATCAACGACGGAGACACGTTCCGATGGATGATCAGATTTGACGAGGTTATAGAGCAAGATCACACAGGATTTGAAGTCTGATATGGATGATGAGTTGGCAGAAGATTCGGTTTCGCGGGAATTCTTGGAGCAAACAGAAATAACGATCGTTCAAACATGTCCAAGAGAACTGACACACTCATCCGTTACAGAATAGGTGGCCACCTCCCTGTGAAGCGTTATGCAGTGACTATAAATGCTGAAAGAAGGGATTCATATGGACAGAGGTGGGGAATCAGAAAGCCAAGAAGTGGAAACGAACAGTCAGGAAGTAGATGGCTTTAAAGCCACAGGCTGGCAAAGAGCAAAGCAAGATAGAAACGAGAGCAATAAGTAGAGCGGTAAGCCAAAAGTAGAGAGAAGCTGGGCTGACCTAAAGGCAGCATTGAGCCAGAGTTAAGACAGAGCCAGAGAGAGTCAGAGAGTTTGTGAACTCTAGAGAAGGCTTGAGAGGTTCAAGCGAACTCCTCTGTATGCTTGTCATGTATTGAGTCTCAGATTGGGCTCATACTATTGTACTCAACACAGACAGAGAGTCAGTGAGGAGAGTCTGTGTACTCCTAAGAGACTTGGGGGATCCAAGTACAGTCTTACTGATTTATACCTGTTGTGCGAGACTCGAATTGAGCTCACTATTGTAAAAACTCTACTTTGAAAACATAATAGAGAGGCCACCACTGAAGGATGGACCAGGAGATGTAGCCCAGGAGTATTGGGTGAACTCCTTATTAAACTTGTTGTGTTTATATGTGTTTTCCTGTTATGTTTTCTTTATTGTTCCATTGCCTGTGTATTTCACAATCTTATCGTTTCGTTGCACAAAATAACACAGGCACATCCATGCACATGAGTCTGTAATACCTTATTAATTGTCTTAGATCGATTTCAGATCATTATCACATCTACATGGAACACAATGCTTCAACAAACCAACTATCTAAATCAAGTGCTTAATAGGTTTAGGGCAGATGGGAAATCTTCGAGTAGCTAGGAGAGAACACACAACAATGCCTCCATAGCCCATTCATGGACATCATTCCATAGGTTTAATTTCTTATTTGGGGTTGGAGATCTTCTAGTATCACTTTTTGTTTTATGCATATTTATACACATGCTCATGGAGGATTTTAATGTCTACTTATATTTCTACATCTTTAATTTTGATACTATATGATGATGATGATGTAATATGTTTTCATAGACTTATTCTCTACTGACATTGGAAAGAATATGTGTTTGATTTTGTAATTTTGTTTAGTTAGTAACTTTTGAACTGAATGCATCTTGATGCAACTAAAAAATGTTATTTCTTCATTACTAATGAAAAATTACATCTTGTTTCTTGTGTGTGTGAAAGTGCAATCATAAGACCTATGAAGGAATGCCACTTCTTTTCACTTCCATAAAATAAAGTGCAATCATAAGAATTAATAGAAAATGTTTGTAGAGTGTTTTCTTAAAATAACATTAAGTAAAATATAGAAGGAAGAATTTAGTAGTGAAGAATGAGAGTCATGTGTTGAAACTTTTGATTAGTTGATAAAAGTTCAACATAATTATCACAATGATATTAGTAAATATACTTGATATATGGCTTATTTTTTAAAGAAAAAAAGAAAAAAACATACATATATCAACTACATTTACTAATATCATTGTGATAATTACGTTTAAATTTTATCAACTAATCAAAAGTTTGAAAACATGACTCTCACTCTTCACTACGAAATTTTTCCCTATATTTTTTACTTAATGTTGTTATTATAAGAAAAATGTCTACAATCATTTTTATAAATTCTTACGATTGAACTTTCTTTTATGTAAGTGAAAAGAAGTGGCATTTCCTTGTAGGTCCTATGATTCCACTTTCTTCTAAAAAAATTAGATGGAAAATGATGTTAAAATAAGATAATTTATAGAGCAAGGTAGGAAATTTTCCAAGAATGGTGAGAAGGATAATTTACTCTTGCTATTATTTTTTGTCTTCGAGGGTAAATTTTGGCTCTAAAATCACAAAGAAGAAGGGTCAGAAGGTGTGTTACCAGTACTATAGTTTTTATTTTCAATATTATTAGGTCAAATTAGTGGCAGTTTGAAGGTACATAGTGCTCAATTCGTTTGGTGATTATTATCGGTAGCTCAATTTCATAATCGTTGAGTCATAATTCACTAGTATAAATCAATCTTGAGCATGGATTTAGCATTCACCTAGATAGATCAAATATTTGCATATGCAAACCTCTTTTACAGTGCAAAATTTAAAGGAAAAATTTCATCCCTCTCATCCCTTGATAGATCCCAATAAATTTGTAGTGGTTCTCACTCTCTCTCTATATATAATGTATAAATTTTCATTGTTTAAATTGTATTTTTTAATTCTATTTGGAGTACATATCGTAAACTTGTAATTCTGATAATTCCAAAAAGTATATGTTTATTTTCAAGGGAAAAATGATATAAAAAAAGTACCTAAAAATAATCAAAATGTAAAATAGTGAAACTATTTTAAACATTATAATCATAATAACTTCTTTTCAATCACTTTATACGTGCATTGAGACATTTTATCTATGCATTACATTATCCACATTAAAATTATTTTTTATTATTAATATATTTTTAAGTATACATCAATATTACTTGGTTCTACATGTTAAAATATTTTATTGATGACCCACATCAACATTTTTTATTATTATGAATTTTTTATATGTTATATATTAATTTTATATTAAGAATTGAATGAATTACACATCTCCCTCTTATTATACTTGATATATTTTATTTTATTTTTTAACTTTCAATTAATTTTTTATTTGGAAATTGAATATTTGATTATATACAACATTAGAAATATATATATATATATATATATGAATTTGATATTGCATAAATTTGTTAATATAGATGTTCAAATAGTTTTTCCAAATGTTGTGTTGAAATATTTTTGAAAAGTATAAGGTTAATTATTTTACTCGCATCTTATTTTATTCCTAATTACTTTAGCTTTTTAAATTTGATATGGAATTATCCCCCAATCTAGGTGCGAGACAGATCATTGTCCCTCTCGAGACTCTCGACAATGGTGAAATGATGGGTGACAGAGCAGAAGGGCGGCTCAACCGAGGACCTTACATGCGTGATCAGGATGGTGGGGTGGAAGATAGCGTGGGTGAGTTTAATGTTGGAGAAATTTGATGCAGGGTTCATAATCTTTAGGTGATGAAGGGGCATAGCCCCATTCATGCATTTTTTTTTGTGTGCTGGAGACTGGTTTTAGGAGGTAAGCGGAGGTTCTTGGTTCACTATCCTCTGGTGGTAAGCTCGGTTGGGAGGTTTTTCTCGCAGTACGTCACTGAATGTGGGTTCATCGTGACTATAGTTGGGTATGTACTATTTATTTTCTCCCCTCCTTATCTGTGGCCTGCTCTATTTTTGAATGTCTCTTGCAAGTTTCTCGACCCCTCCTGCAAATTTCTTATTGAGTGAACTAGAATTGACTACTCAACACGCGAGCATGTTTCTGTGGTTACTTTTTATGTTGAGTTTGTTGTTTCTATGTCGGTGTCTGTCTTATATGGTATTATATTGCTTCAAATGGGAATGTATGGAACAATTCATGTTAGTTGTTTTCTATGGAAGGATTGTCCGCCTGATGGAAATGGTTTTCTTCGTGATTTGTTGAACTGGAACAAGAAAGTCTCCTATAATTCTTCATTTCTATGTTTTTATGGTTATGGTGTGTTTCTCCATGGTAGTTGGCTCAAGGAGCCAGTCTATAGCACCTCCCTTCTGAGGTGACAGACGATCTCTGGTCTCTTTATGTTAATTGAACCATCTCAGCACAAGGTGCTGGTTATTTTGCATGAATTGCATTGGTGGTTGGCCTTCTCGACCTACTATGTTTTTGTATAGCCTGGGCCTAATGTAGTTCGCTTCTTTCTCTTTTCCTCTGAATTTGTGTCAGGTTATATTAATTGGGGTTTTCACTCAGTGCGCACGCAGCTGGTCTATTCTCGTACTGTGGCTCGACCTATTTGGGTGGAAGGGTATACTGTGGTGGATTGGTGGTTTATATATATGACTCAGATTTCTCCAAGTGTTGGTTCATCAGGAAGGGTCAGGGTTGTAGTCACAAGGCTGGGAATAAAGGTGGATGGGGTTCCTCCTCTACGCAGCCACCGAGGAGAAATGATAGAAAGTCTGATGCTCATCTTATCAATGTCACGGACCAAGCATATAACACAGGTACTCCAACCTAGCAAAAAAAATTGATTTCTTCACGGGAGGCGGATCTCAACCAGTGTGTTGAGAATGAAGTACAGCTTGAGGATTGGCGTCTCTTGGTTCCTAATCCTAACCATACCCGTGGTCGGCTCACTCAGTATAAATAGAAGGTTGACCTTTACTCGATGATGAAGAGTATTTTCTCCCAAGATATTATGAATTCTACAGGCTTCGTTAAGTTTGACCCATATTTCCAGGAAATTCAGAAAGAATTTCAACTTGTCCAATTTCAAATTCAGTAGCAGAATGTTCATCTTGGTCATATTTAGAAGCACATTATGTGCCTTCCTCAATCATAATTACTAGGTTCTAGCGCCAAGGACCCAGTCCTGGTGGAGTCCTCTGATGATTAGTAGCTAGAAATATATTTTTTGTTTATTTTGATGATGTATATGTCGGTTAGAAGTACTTAGGTTAGTATGTTAGGTGTAAAATGGTTTATAGAAATTGAGTCCTATAAGGCTTTGTGTGATAGACTTAATATTCTCAGATTTTGGATGGCATACAATGTGGTCCGATGGCCAACAGACTTGGTTTCCCAATGGGCAGGTTGAGGCCATGAAATGTATTTGATGGATGTAACTTGATTTTTTGCAAATGAATGAATGAAAGGTCCTACAATCTTACAACAAAAAAAATTGATATGGAATTATATTATCTCATGTGGACATCGAAATATATTATTTATGACTGAGAGTGAGTGAAATATCTTTACCACATTTAGTTGTTATATCAAAAAAGCCTAGATCCATCTTAACTCTAGATCTACCAAGCGTCGAGAGGGATCAAATCTCTTTTCACTCTAAAATAGGTTTGCACCTCAAGATATTTGATCTCTCTTGGTGCTTGGTAGATCCCAAGTTAAGATGTATCTAGGTTGGTTTAATTATTAATTATAATTATAATTACATTTACAATTATAATTAATTTCATTTCTTTACTTTATTTTTTATGTAATTTGACCAAATCAAAATTTTTAATGGGACAGGAGGGGAAATTACAACATCTCTTACATCCTAGGCTTGTCTTCCATATCGGGTTGGAGAGCACCTCTCGGCACAACAACAAATTGAGTGACCGTAGTGAGGTTAGGATTATTGATGTTTTTAATTAAAAATAAATAGACATGTATATCCATTTTTTTTTTTAATTATAACCGACATTTCTTTCCTATTTATTAAACATTTTTTATTTATCTTAAGAGGGATACATGTCAACTCTAGGTTGAGCATGGACGTAATCACACCTCGCCCCCATATTGGGTTGTAGAATGGGCCTCTCGACGCAATAATATTTATATAAATTTCAATTATTTAGGTGAACATAAGTTTTCTAGAGATTAAGAGATATCTTACTAAGCTCAAAAATTCCTTCTCAAACATTTTATACAGTAGGTGATGTTAAAGGAAAGTAGTTGTAAGAAATTTACAGACTAAGGAAAGGAAAAATTGTGTCGTGTTGTTTTTTTGGAAGGTGGATTTTAGTTAAACAATGATATGTGACAAATGGTGTGTTTTGACTATTATGATAGTTTCAAGATTAGGCCAAATTAATGCTACGTTAAAGGTAAGCAACACTCTCATCGAAGAAGACAACCCAAGGTTTTTAATACCATTAACCTTGATAGGCTTGTTATACACATGTTTGTTTTTGGAATAAGATTTCTAGAATTTTAATATTGTAATTAAGAATTATTAGGTAGATTATATAGATTTAATTTTTATTGAATATTTATATAATATGTTTAATAGTTATAACAGAGGATTGAGTCTAAGTGAGTGTTACATTAGTTTAATTTTCAAATGAGATTAGGTTAACTTAATGCTATGTTGGTCAAGTCTATTATATAAAAATTAATCAAGTCTATAATTAGTAATTAATTAGGAAAAGGGCATGATCAAAGATCATGCCCATTCACCAAGAGGCACCCAAGGCAGTATTTAAGCCAGGGGCCTCCCACATTTGTAATCATCTTTCAATTTATTAATAATATATGTATTTATTCAGAGTGATTCACTCCATTTGGTATCAGAGCAAGCTCACTCCTCAAGACTCTGTTGTTTCTCGACCTATTGCCATCGTTTTACTTCCACTATCATTGTCCCTATACTCTCATGTTCATCTTCATTGTGCCTATCTGCTCGGTCCTCACACTACTCACCGCGTCGAACCTCCACCCCACTCTGTCGCTCGTCCCTTTTTGTTGTTGCCTTACCTATTCCCCGACCATGCCTGTCTTCAATTGCTGCCTGCGATGTCTCCCGACCATCTATTTGTGTTCCAACCTCATTAGACCATCATTCTCCCTTTCATATTCATCATTTCGGCATGCTTCCCACCATATTTTCCCTATCATATCCGTGTTCCTTCAGACTGACGTGTCCCCTCTCGACTGACACGCCTTTGCAACCCTGACTATATATAGTTATAAATTTTAATTTATTTGTTGGAAATAATACTAAGATGGGGGGTGAATCAGTATTTGTAAATCAAATAATATTTCATTTCCATAAACAAATTTGTATACGCTACATTAGCTAAGTGAACCAGCGTGTACACGCAACAGTTCTTAAAGCAACCAGTGTATATGCAGATAACTTTTGATTTACCCAATTTATCATGCATTGAACTTTAATAAGTATGTTAGAGATTAATTAGAGAGTGAAATAAAAGCTAAATAAAGCATTACACATAAGCATCACACATGAACACCAAGATATAACATGGAAACCCAATGTGGGTAAAAGCCACCTGCTGATGTCGTCTCTGTCTTCTTTTAATAATAAGAAAAATTTGTTTACAATCTTGTACCGGTGCAGTCTTATACCAGTATGCAGGCTTGTACCTGTAGAAGGCGCAACCTTCTCTTGTTTTCCATCTTCTACTGAAAGGGATCTACAAACCCCTAGCTCTTGTAATAGCCAATATGTTTACTAGTACGTAGGTGTCACCCTACAAGAAACTTCACTCTTCTACCAGGGACCACGTTTCATAAATTTTCAGACTGGATACTCCTGGAACACAACACCATAATCTGAAGGCCACGTTTCATCCAATTTTCATATTGGACCCATCAAAAACATTGAAGCTCAAAATCAATCACCAAGTACATAAAACAATCACTAAAACTCCTGAATCTGATCATTTAGAATACTATCACCAGAATACAATCACCAAAACAAAACCTAGGACTCTGTAACAGCAAATAGAAAAACCTGAAACATTCTTAATAACGTATATGCTACTTCCTTGTGTCGAACCAGCGTGTGTATGTGCTTTTTTCAAATCCAACCATCATATACATCTGTAAATGTTAATTAATAATTTTACAGCTATTCCAGACTTTAGTTATACCTAGATCATAACATTTACAGAATAATACATGCGTCAGTATTCAGATCTAGAATATACATGAGCAAAACCACATAATTATAGTTCATTTTACGCCTTAAGATCCTGATCCATCATTGGATCTAATTCCTCATCATCCGCTAAGGTTCATCCTTTGTTCAGATCCAACAATGCACCATAACCCAATAACCTGCATACTAGATTTCACACTTCATCAGATATTCGATACTTGCACACCTTGGCCTAATGATCTTCTCCTCCTTATATAGATTTAGGCCTTTCTCAATACCATGGATCAAAACCACTTAGGACTAATACCTTGGACCAAATACCTAGGGTCAATACCTCGGACCAATACCATGGGTCAAAATACCTTGGACCAAATACCACGGACCAAAAGCTTATTTTTCGAACATATATGCGCTTTTCCTTTTGTGAAAGTGTGTGTGTATGTATACATGACTTGCATATAGCGAACTTGCATGTATATGGAGTTTGGTCAAGGAGAACCTGCGTATACCTCTCTTTCTTCATTCTGTGTAGTCTAATTTGCAAGTCTTTGTTGTTAACCTGTTGTGTTGTGATCTTTCATCTGATTGAGTTGCCATCAAGGACAACACCTGTATCATAATGCCAATAATCTCCCCCTTTGGACTTGATGGAAACAACAACACCGAGTCACTCTCCCCCTTTAACATCAAGGGCAAAGGGTCACGCTCCCCTTTGACATAAATTATGCTTGTTATTCTCCCCCTGAGTACATGTTGAATTCTCTGATATGCTGAAATGTACTGATTGAGCTCCCATGATGGAGTCCACGCTCCCCCTAGCACAAGCAAAGTCTGCAAAGATTTTCTAAAAGAATAACATCACTTTATACATACAGCACCAATGAACTTCCTATCATCAATGACTCATACATACATCCATCTCCCAACCAAGTGGGGATATATCAATTGTTTATACATGAAAAAAACAAGAAATATTACATCCTCCATCCCATGCATAGTGGGGTTACACATTAGGTCTTTTCATGACCTTTACATGAAATTTATAGTAAGGACAACTGATCTAAACAAGATCATGATAGTCATCAACAACTATCATACATCATATATGATATGCACCATCAACAACATTAGGATCAACAATTTGTATGCTTCCATCATCAAAAGAGTCACCTAAATCAAAACAATTATGCGGATCTGTACCAAGATCTTCTAAGATAATGCCAAAAATGCATTATCAGAAGCATATGCTCCCCCTGAACCTATGCCATATGTTCAGTAAGAAATATCAAGGCATCATCATCAATCAGATATACATCAAGTTATCAACAACTTATGAGGATAAACATATTTCCACATGCTATCAGCAGTTTGTAACCATCATCAAACAGAGCAGATAATTGATAGAACCATATCAGATCCCTTTTTTTTTAGACTGGCCCACTGCTTTTCCTCAAACCAACATATACGTGACTGTGCACACAGAAACCCGTGTATGTATGCGACTACGCTTCATGAAACTCGCGTATAACAACCTTTCTCTGAAAAATAGAATTTAACAGCAAGATGATGCAACAACTACTCCTAGCTTTTGTCTGAGATATTCAAATGTCTCCCTGGGTAGTGGTTTAGTGAATATATCAGCAACCTATTCTTTGAAGGGAACATACTCCAATTTGACCTTTTGTTCAAGCACTTGTTCACGCAGAAAATGATATTTGATCGGTATGTGCTTGGTCTTGGAGTGCATGATTGGATTCTTTGAAATACTGATGGCACTTGTATTATCACATAGAATGGAGATGGGTGGAGTACATGTGATATGAATGTCTTGCAAGGTTTGCATCATCCAAAGTAGTTGTGTGCAGTAAGATGCAGCAGCCACATATTCTGCTTCAACTGTAGATAATGCAATTGAACTTTGTTTCTTGTTGAACCAAGACACTAACCTGGAACCCATATAGAATTCACCACCACTAGTGCTTTTTCTGTCATCAACACTTCCTGCCCAATCTGCATCTGTATATGCATGAAGAGTAAGATATGTATCTCTAGGATACCATAAACCAAAGTTCTGTGTTCCTTGAAGATATTTGAAAATCCTTTTGATTACCTGAAGATGTGATTCCTTTGGATTTTCTTGGAATCTTCCAACTATTCCTACTGCATGCATGATGTCAGGTCGGGTACCTGTTAGATAAAGTAGACTGCCAATCATGGATCTGTAAGTTAGTTGATGTACTGCTGTTGATTCATCATTTGAGTTGAGACTGCATCCCGTTACCATTGGGGTACATACTGGTTTAGAATCTTCCATGCCATACTTTTTCAAGATCTGTTCGAGATATTTAGTTTGTGAAAGAAAAATACCATCTTTATTTTGTTGAACTTGTAGACCAAGAAAATAGGTAAGCTCACCAAGCAAAGAAATTTCAAACTCTTGCTACATTACTGAGGCAAAATTCTGACTCATGGATTCTTCATTGCTACCAAATATGATATCATCAACATAAACAACAATTATTAGCAATTTATCAATGTCAATCTTTGTATATAGTTTTCTATCTGCTGACCCCTTTGAAAAACCCTGTTGGTGGAGATATTTGTCAAGACGGTAATACCAGGCCCTTAGAGCCCGTTTTAGACCATAGAGAGCCTTTCTGAGTCTGCATACAATTTTTGCATCATTTCCAAGAATGAATACTTCTGCTTGTTCAAAATAGACTTCTTCTTCTAAGTCTCCATTAAGAAAAGAATATTTTACATCCATTTGGTATACTTTGAATTTCTGAAAACTAGAAAGAGCAAGAAACATCCTTATGGCTTCAAGTCTAGCAATAGGTGCAAAAGTTTCCTCAAAATCTATACCGTCTTGTTGAGCATATCCTTTACAAACAAGTCTGGCCTTGTTTCTAATGACTTCTCCATTTTCATTCAGCTTGTTTTTGAATATCCATTTAGTTCCTATAATATTTTTTTCATGAGGTCTAGAAACTAATTCCCAAGTATTATTCTTTTCAATTTGCTCAAGTTCCTCATTCATGGCCTTGACCCAACATTCATCTTTGCATGCTTAATTTACATTTTGAGGTTCGGTGGAGGATAGTAATGCTAGATAGCTTGAGGATTCTGCAATAGTTCTTCTTGTCTGTACACCTACCTCTTTTTCCCCTAAAATTTGAGTTTCTGGATGATTTTTCTAAACATACCTGGACGGAGTCTTTTCTTCTACCGTTATCTCTTCTTCTAGAGCTTCATTGGTTTCTTCTTCAATATCATCATGATTTGATGTGGGAAAATGCTCCCCATCTTCTTCATTGTCATATTCTTTTTTTTTTGTTTGTTTTGGATTTTTGCATGCTTCATCAATTACAACATCAATACTTTCAACAATTTTCCCAAGTCTTTTATTATAACATTTATATCCTTTACTTCGGGAAGAGTAACCAAGAAGAATACCTTCATCTGCTCTGGGCTCAAACTTACCAAGTTTTTCATTAGTCCTTTTGATATAGAATTTGCTTCCAATAACTATAAAGTATTTTACCATAGGAGTCTTGCCATACCAAAGTTCATGTGGAGTTTGAGTGTTGTTTACCCGAACATTTGCATGGTTGAGAATAGTTACGGCAGCGAATGCAGCTTCACCCCAGAAGGTTGCAAGAGTTACAGATTCATCTAGCATATTTCGATCCATTTGTTGAATAGTTCTGTTCATTATTTCTACCACTCCATTTTGCTGAGGAGTCCTTGCGGTGGAGAACTGCCTTTTTATTCCATGTTGTTCATAAAAGTCAAAGAATTCATCCAAGGTAAGTTCCCTTCTTGATCAGATCTGAGGCATTTGATTTTTCGATCTGGTTCATTTTCAACCAATGCTTTGAAGGCTTTGAACTTCTCAAATTCTTCATCTTTATGCTTTAGAAGACCTATCCAACACATTCTGGAAAAATAATCAATGAATAATATAAAGTATTCTTCTCCACGAGGTAAAGTATTCTTCTCCATGAGGTGACTTTTTCCTTGATGGTCCACATAAATCAGTATGAACAAGTTCAAGAGGCTTACTAGCTGACCCTTCTTTTTCAATGAAGTGAGATCTAGTTTTCTTACCGAATTGACATGGTTTGCATATTGTATTTTCAGGAATACTGATATCTAGAAGATCACGAACAACCTGAAATCTGCATGCTTTTCTTATTTGAGAAAAGCTTAGATGTCCCAATCTTTTGTGCCATAGCTAGTTTTCATCATTTTTGCTTAGGTAGCACTGTTGTTGTCCTCCCTCGAGTATGTATAAGTTATTTGGAGTTCTTGTACCTTTGATCACAGTTTCTCCTGTATCAAGCTCACGAACAACACATCTCTTTGATCGAAATACCACTTCATTTCCTTGATCACACATTTGACTGACACTCAACAGGTTATGCTTTGGACCATCTACATACATAACATCCCCAGCTTTAACCTTTTCTTTCAAGAAAACAAAGCCTTTACCTTTTATGACAACAAGATTGTCGTTACCAAATGAGACATTCTTTTCTTTTTCTAAGGCATTATATGAATGAATTTTTTCTTTGTCACCTATCATGTGTTTTGAGCATCCACTGTCGATGTACCACTGATTTTCTTGTCCTTCTGCATACAAGGCTATACCACATCTTTCTACTTGAGATTCTTTCTTTCTCCATATTTTGGGATTTAATGGAGTTTTCTCCTTTTGAGATATTTGCCAAAATTTACTCATGCATTCAGATTCTTCATGGCCAAAGTTGTTACAGATTGAGCATTCTATTTCATTTTCAAGAAGAGAAAAGTTATTATAGGAACTTTTCTTGATCCCTGTCACATTCCTTTGATTTTGTGCTTCTCTAGTCATGATGGTTTTGTAAGCAACACATTGAGCAGCTTTGTGTCCAAAATTATGACATGAGAAACATTGACCATTAAAGAAATTCCTGCGATTATCGAATCTATTGACCTGGTGATTGTAGTTTCTATTCATCTTTGAAGCAAATTGAGTATGATTTACCTGAGGTTGGTTGTGAATTTTGTTCATCCTTGAAGTAGATTGAGCCTGATTTACGTGGTGATCTGATTTATGCCTTTGCTGACGATTTTCATACTGTTCACTGTTCTTTGCTGCATCAAGATAGCTTTTAGTGGAGGTTGATGACTTCTGTGATTGAGATGCTTCTTCAGTATATCCAAGACCTGTCTTTATCAAAGGAGAACGCTGCACTTTGATAATTTCATTTAAGTTTTCTGATCCTTTAGCAAATCTAAGATTGAAAGATTTTGTTTTCTCAAGATCCTTTCTTAGACCCACAATTTCACATTCTAGTTTTTCATTGTGTTTTTCTCTTTCAGCAAGTTGATATGTCAAGGTATCTATAATCATATTCTTTTCTTCTGAACAGATTTTGAGTTTAGAGATTTCTTCATGAAGGTCATCTTCTTCTAAAGCATCCCAAAAAATATCATCTTCATAAGCCATTAGAAGTCTATAGCCATTACTATTTTCATCTTCATCATTATTTGATAAACCATCGCTATCTTCATGAGTATAGTAACTCTTTTTACTTACACTTTGTTTTCTATTCCATTTCTTAGATTCCTTCCCTTTATCATATTTATCTTTATGAGGACGTTTGGCACCATAATGACCTACTCTACCACAGGCAAAACATTTAAAAGTTAGTTTACCTCTAAATCTTCCGAAACCTCGTTAAAGCTTCTTGACAAAGTTTACTTCATCTTCTTCTTTTGAAATTTGTCCTGATTCATTGAGTTCTTCTTCTCCTTTTGCCAAAGCTTTAAATGCAACTTCTCTCATATCTGATGGGCCTCCTGTTCTCATCTCAAAGGAAGTTAAGATTTCGTGAAGCTATGTCATAGTGATAGTCTGTAGATCCTGTTTTTCTTCTATGGCAGATACTTTTGATTCAAATTTAGCAGACAAGGATCTTAATAATTTCTCAACTAAGGTAACTTCCTTTATCTCTTCACCCAGATTCTGCATGCAATTAACAACCTCATCTATATGTAAGAAGTAACTAGCTATAGTTTCATATTGAATTCTTAGAGTTTGCAGTTTAGCACGTTTTACCTGAGAGTCTCCTTCGTAGATTAGAACGATTTTTTACCATATTTCTTTGGCTGATTTGAGCTGCATAACTTTGACAAATTCCAATTGTGATAGACTTCCCAATAATGTATTGAAAACCCTGGCATTGGTTTCATAATGTTTTTTACCTACAGTATTTGTAAGAATTGTTGATGGAAATGTATATCCTCCTTCCATGATTTCCCAGACATCTGTTCCAAGTGATTGTAGATAGGTTTTGGTTCTTATCTTCCAATAAACAAAGTTACTCCCATCAAATATTGGTGGTCTGATGGATCCCACGATTTCTTGATTACTCATGATGATGGATCTCCCTTCAAGCGATCAAGCTTCTTCTGAAGGCCCTGCTCTAATACCAATTGTTGCAAATAATACTGAGAGGGGGGGTGAATCAATGTTTGTAAATCAATAATATTTCATTTCCATAAACAGATTTGTATACGCTACTTTAGCTAAGTGAACCAGTGTGTACGTGCGACAATTCTTAAAAAAACCAGCGTATATGCAGATCACTTTTGATTTACCCAATTTATCATGCATTGAACTTTAACCAGTATGTCAGAGATTAATTAGACAGTGCAGTAAAAGAAGAATAAAGCATTACTCATAAGCATCACACATGAACACCAAGATATAAGGTGGAAACCCAATGTGGGTAAAAACCACCTGCTGCTGTCGTCCCTGTCTTCTTTTAATAATAAGAAAAATATGTTTACAATCTTGTACTGGTGTAGACTTATACCAGTACGCAGGCTTCTACCTGAAGAAGGCTGCAACCTTCTCTCATTTTCCAGCTTCTACTGGAAGGTAGCTACAACCCCTTAGCTCTTGTACTAGCCAATATGTTTACAAGTACGTAGGTGCCACCCTACATGAAACTCCACTCTTCTACTAGGGACCATGTTTCATAAATTTTCAGACTGGATACTCCTGGAACACAACACCATAATGTGAAGGCCATGTTTCATCCAATTTTCATACTAGACCCACCAACAACATTGAAGCTCAAAATCAATCATCAAGTACATAAACCAATCACTGAAACTCCTGAATCTAATCATTCAAAATATTGTCACCAGAATACAATCACCAAAACAGAACCAAAAACTCTGTAACAACAAATAGAAACCACTGAAACATTCTTAATAAGGTATACGCTACTTCCCTATGTTGAACCAACGTGTGTACACGCTTTTGTCAAAGCCAACTAGCGTATAAATCTGTGAATGTTAATTCATAATTTTATAGCTATTCCAGACTTCAGTTATACTTAGATCATAACATTTATAGAATAATACATGCGTCAGCATTCAGATCTAGAATGTACATGAGAAAAACCACATAATGATAGTTCATTTTACAACTTAAGATCTTGATCCATCATTTGATCTAATCCCTCATCATTCGCTAAGGTTCATCCTTGGTTCAGATCCAACAATACACCATAACCTAATAACCTGCATACTAGATTTCACATTTCATCAGATATTCAATACTTGCACACCTTGGCCTAATGATCTTCTCCTCCTTATATAGATTTAGGCCTTTCTCAATACCATGGATCAAAACCACTTAGGACCAATACCTTGGACCAAATACCACGGACCAAAAGCTTAGTTTTCCAACATATATGTGTTTTCCCTTTTGTGAAAGTGCGTGTGTACGTATACGCGACTTGTATACAGTGAACCTACATGTATACACAGCTTGGTCAAGGAGAACCTGCGTATACCTCTCTTTCTTCATTCTGTGTAGTCCGATTTGAAATTCTTTGCTATTAACCTGTTGTACTATGATCTTTCATCTGAGTGAGTTGCCATCAAGGACAACACCTGTATCATAATGCCAACATTATTAACCTACCTAAACCATATATATACATTTTATTATATAGTTGGTTATATAATATTATTATATAGTTTTTATAACTAATTAATAAATTATAAAAATATTAACTATACAAGTTAATTTAAAAATAAAAATAAAAAATAGGATCAAGTTAAGAAAAAGGGTTAAGCTAGATAAATATACACCACCACATACCTGAGAAATGACTTTGTCAATGTCGATGGACGATTTCAATAAAATATTGATGGATCTTGAGACTAATGTGACTTGACATGGAAAATAAATCGAGGAGCTCTAGGATACCTAAAAAAGAATCTAGAGTTAGCTCAAGAAGAACAATACTGAATTTAAAAAGGATCATGCAATCCTTTCAGATATGGTGAATCGAAATCATTATCAAGCAATGGTGATGTTGACCTATGTTTCTGACAAATTGAATATTTCACTTAATCAAATACCCTAGGATAATGAAGCTACTCAAGATCTCAATTCTTTGGATACATCAAACTCGTCAGACTCACATGAGAAACCTGAGTCTCCAAAATCATCATCCATGCCCCATCAACAAAATAGTAACACAAATTTTCAAAATATGCAGCTCTGGAATCAATATTACTCAAATATGCAGCTCGCAAATCAATACCACTTCTTCACTCCACCAGTTGCTACATATCAACAAAGAGAAAAGCTTGGGCTCTCCAAATTTGATGGTAACGAGAAGTGCAGCGTTGCATAGTTCAATAAATTAGAAGAATATTTTGATATTTACGATATTGATAATGATGATGAAAAGATCGACATGCATCCATGCAAATGGAAGGCGAAGCATATAATTGCTATATGTGCTGGAAAAAGATGACACTTGCTATCAGTTGGAGGAAATTCAACAATGCATTCCTTAAAAGGTTCCAAGGTGTCAAGGAAGAAGAGTTCTTCATGACACTCACCAGACTGCAACAAAATGGAGATGTGGACGAATACACTCGAGAATGGGAAAATTTAGCTACATGAGTACCTGGGTTGTCATAAACGTGTCTCATTCAATCATACACCATGGGACTTAAACCCCATCTCCAAGATGAGCTTGAAATTCATGACATCACTTGTATAGAAGTAGCAAGACAAAAGGCAAAAGATATTGAAAGAAGCACGAAAAATATGCAGTGGCAAAAAGTTAAAAGAGTATATTCAAGACGAAGATTTTCCCAAGATGCGAACATGGATAACACAAAATATGTTCGACCACATCTCAGTGAAGGAGAAAAAACTAACTTGGAAATGCAAAGAGTGAAAGAGGGAAAGTGCAAACGTTGTGGCGAAAAATGGGACCCTAAACATAGGTGTGCTAAAGAAAAAGAAACCAAGAACCCATATAAATGTGAAGCAACTAAGGGTTCAGACAATGAAGAACCAGACGTAGAAGAAATTGAAGATTCTTTAGATACTTCTCTAGAACCAGATAACGAGAATATTCCACAAGTGTCATTATTGCCATGACAGGTATGTCGCAACCCTAGACATTAAAGTTAAAAGGACATATCAAGAATAATAATGTAATGGTTTTGATCGATACCGGTAGAACCCACAACTTTTTAGACTCAACTATGGCGAAAATACTCAAAATTTTCACATTTCCCATGCATAACGTGAAGGTTATGGTAGTTGATGGTAACAAAATTGATAAAGTAGGGAAATGCCATAAAGTCAAATTACAGATTCAAGACTATAATCTAAAATCTTCATTCTAAACTGTACCATTAGGAGGAGTGGATGTGATCCTAGGTATCCAATGGCTTCAGACCCTAGATACTTACTCTACCAACCATCAAAAGAAAATTATAAAATTTAAATGGGAAGGGAAGAAATACAAGTTATATGGGTTCCAAGCCCCTGTGAATAAAATTGTATCCTCATCTAAGATGATGACAATGATTCGGAAGGGAGCACCAACTTATCTAGTGTATTTTCATCAATCAAAAATGTTAACTTCAAAAATGATTAAAGAAGATTCACTTAAAGTTCAAGCACTAATTCAAAACCACGATAAGGTGTTCCAAGACCTTCCAATGAAGTTTCCTCCTAAAAGAGAAATCGAGCATACAATCGAAGTCAAATCAAGATCAAATCCCATAAACATCAAACCGTATTGATATCCACATCATCAAAAATCCAAAATTGAAAGATTAGTCCATGATATTTTAAAATGTGGGATTATCACAAAAAATAGAAGTCTTTATGTTGCTCCAGTTGTATTATGTCGAAAGAAAGATGGATTGTTCAGATTATGCGCCAATTATCGAGGACTAAACAAAATAACAATTAAAACAAGTTTTCAATCCCTTTTATCGATGAAATGTTGGATGAACTACATGGAGCTAAATACTTTTCAAAATTGGACTTAGGGTCATGGTATTACCAAATCAGAATAAGCTTGGAATACATAGCAAAAACTACATTACAAACACATGAATGCCATTATGATTTTAATGTAATGCCTTTTGGTTTAAACAATGCACTAGCAACATTCCAAGCTACTATGAATGAGCTATTTTGCCCATATATAAGGAAGTTTGTGTTAGTGTTCTTTGATGACATTCTAGTTTATATTAGAACATGGAAGGAGCACCTACAACATTTGGATCAAGTTATTATTGTATTAGAAGAGCATCAGTTATATGCCAAGTATTCTAAATGCACTTTTGGAAAAGAAGAATTAGAGTATCTCGGACATATAATATCGGAGAAAGGAGTAAAAGTAGATCCTAATAATATCAAGGCTATAAAGGAATGGCCCAAACCAGTTAATATCTCCAAGCTAAGAGGATTCTTAGGATTGACTAGGTATTATCGAAGATTTATTAAAAAATATGCCCATATAACTACACCCCTAATGAAGCTTCTAAAGAAAAACTCATTTCGATGGAATGATGAAGCAGAAAAGTGTTTCGACGACTTGAAGAAAGTTATGTCTAATGCCCCTGTATTGGAAACTCTAGATTTCTCAAAACCATTTGTAATTGAGTGTGATGCTTTAGGTTTTGGCATAGGAGTAGTACTAATGCAGGATGGTCACCCAATCGTGTTTGAAAGTAGGAAGCTTAATAAGAAAGAACGTATCAAGTCTATACAATAAGGAAATTATTTCTATTATTCACGCATTTGTCAAGTGGAGACAACATCTCTTGGGAAGTAAGTTCTTAATACGAACAGGTCATAATAATCTTCAACATTTCCTCTAGTAGAAAACGCTATCTATAGAGCAACAAAATTGGATAAAAAAAAAGCACATCCTTTGACATAGATATATTACATAAGAAAGGGAAAGATAATGTAGTATCTGATTCTCTGTCTAGGAAAGACGAAGAACCATCATTACTTGCAGTTTCAATTGTTGTTCCTGAATGGATGAATGAGATTCGAAGTGAATAGAAAAAGATACAGAAACAAGTGCTATAATCAATAACCTTCCTCAGAATTCCAAATTTGAATGGAAAAATGATATTCTATGGTACAAGGCAAGAATTTATCTGAGTTCAAATTCCAAATTTAAATCCAAGGCTCTCAAAGAGTCGCATGATTCACTGTCAATTGGACATGTAGGATTATTTAAAACCTACTATAATGCATGCCAGTCATTTTGTTTGGAAGGGAATGATTAATTATATTCAAAAATATGTAGGAGAATGAGATAAATGTCAGAGGAATAAAAATGAAAATATTATGACACCTGGACTACTTCATCCTTTAAATATCCCAAATCAGAAATGGGAGGAAATAGAAATGGAATTTATTGAAGGTTTACCTGTGTCTGATGGTAAGGATAAAATTCTTGTAGTAGTCGATAGACTCACCAAGTATTCTCACTTTATTGGAATGAGGAAAGCAGACTCAGAAAAACAAATCACTGAGATATTTTGCAAAAATGTTTACAAATTACATGGATTTCCCAAGGTCATTGTAAGTGATAGAGATGCGAAATTCAAGGGTAATTTTTGGAAGGAATTTTTCAAACATATAGGAACCTACCTCAACATGAGTTCAACCTACCTTCGTCAAATAGATGGCCAAGCAGAGGTTGTCAATAAATGTTTAGAAGCCTAGCTACATTTTTATGCCATAGATAAAAAAAATAAGTGGGCTCGGTGATTACATCTCGCTGAATGGTGGTACAATTATAATTACCACACGTAGGTGAAAATGACTCCATTTCAAGATCTTTACTGTTACGAACCTCCGAAATGGAAGGAATTTTCTATCATCGAGACAAAACTTCCAATTGTTAAAGACCAATTAGAAGAAACCTAAAAAGTCATCCAAACTCTAAAATAAAATCTAAATAATGTAAGAAATCATATGAAGTAGCAAGTTGACCTAAACAAAACATAGAGAGAATTTGAAGTTGGAGAATGGGTATTTGTTAAACTTCAGCCTTACAAGCATATGTCCTTAAAACAAAAAGGGAAAAACAAATTGGCACCAAGGTTTTATGGACCGTAACAGATGAACAAAAAGATCAGCCAAGTAGCATACAATTTAAGCCTTCCTAATAAAATTCATGTTCACAATGTTTCCCATGTATCCTGCCTTAAAAAGGCATTTGGCGAACATCAATCAACACAAACAACACTTCCAACTTTAGATGATGAAGGAAGGATCATTCTAGAACCAGAAGGTATTATATCCATCAGGAAAAAAAGTTGTGATCATGAGTAATCAAAGAATACCTGATCAAGTGGAAGTACTTACTAGAAGAAGAAGCTTCTTGGGAGACAAAAGTGTTTTGTCAACAACACTCGTCATTACGTATTGTTTAAGGACAAAGAATCATTTCAAGAGGAAGGAAATGTTATATAAAAATTAATCAAGTTTGTAATTAGTAATTAATTAGGAAAATGGCATGATCAAAGATCATGTCCATTCACCAAGAGGCACCCAAGGTAGTATTTAAGCCAGGGCCCTCCCACATTTGTAATCATTTTTTTCCCCAAGGAAAAATCGTAATTTTTTTCATAATGAGAAAATTTACATGTTGTAGATGCTAATAAGAATATGCATAATAATCATGTCCTAATTTCTAAGGATCTATAGATAATCTAGAAGACTAATCTATTCTTTTTTACCTTTCTTTTTTTTCCACTTTTTGACAACTACCAGTGTTGGGTGTGGATGTAATAATAGACATTTGCATCCCTTTGGTAATTAGTGGGATTTCTTTGTTAAAATCAAAGCCTTCTGATCGATGTGTTCTTTTTCTTCCACTAACTTCTTTCCCAGGGGTGTGTTGTTCACTTTGTTGTTGTGGGATGGATGACCTTGGAATTAAAGTGGTGTAGTTCTCGATCTCATCCTTCTGTGAATTATTCTGGGTGGTTTTCTTTTGGCTTTTGTGGTTGTCTTTTTTTCATGTCTTTTTTGTTTTGTGGATAGGCACTTTGTAGATGACCAGTTTGTAGACATATGTGGCATCTAAAGGCGGTATTATCATAGTCCAGGGGTTGGGACCATTGCTAATTGTTATGATATAATAGCATGTGATCTGGTAATCCTTGACTAAGGTGTACCTCCACATAGATTCTAGCAAAGGTGAAGATATCCTTAGTGAGTCGATCTCCATCTTCTTTTAAGAATTTACCAAGAGCATTTCCAATGTTAATACTTTATGGTGCCAAAAATGTAGAGGTAAGTTATATAGACGTACCCACACCGCATTTTGGAAACCACAATGGTATTTGAGTCAAAATCTGGAAACCATGGTGTTATGAAGAGACCTGCATTACCCCAAAACTATGGTCCTTCATGCAGTGCATATTCCTTGTCTTTAGTTGTGTCAAACTTAACAATGAAGAATCCTTTTGAGCATAAGTGTATGTCACAACTTTTTTGTCCATATAGAGAAAATCCATTGTCTTAGGGCTTCTGGTTTGGGACAAAATCCATTAAATATGCAGATCACAACTTTAGAGATAAAATCATTATGGATCTCATTTACCTCAGGCAGAGTAATTGTTAGGGCTGGGATCTGAGTCATCTGCTCCAAAATGTAGGGACCGAGAGTGGTGGTTCATTGTTTTGTTTTTTTTTGTGGCTCCGTCTTTCCTTTGAATGCATCTTTGAAGGTGGTTGGTCCTTTAGAGCTTGTCTGAGGACATCCTCCTAGAAGTCTTGTATTGAGGAAGATGGTTGAGTCACAACCAATGTTATAATTTTGTAGCTTGAGTTCCTCCTGTAGTTCTTTCCTTGCTTAGATCAGGAGTTGTAGGCTAGATGGTATACCCATCTTTTCTTCAATCCTATGTTTAATATTTTTTATCTTCTCCTAGCAACTAATCTTTATACAGACAGTTTTCCCTTCGAGGGTTCTGATAAAGAGATTTCTCGGTGTTCCTTCATGTGGTTCTATCGTGGGGTCTTCAAGATCTGACCGAAGATTGTTGACTACAAGGCAACGTTCTAGCCCAACCCTTGGTGCTTTCTTGAGATCTGAGTCATTGTGTACTCTGTCTCGCAGCATCCACAAGCTAAATCTATGTGCAATCCCAAGCTCCTGCAATAGCGAACGATTCTCTACCCTAGAACATTGTGTACATATTCCTTCCCCTAGATTGTGATCCCAGTATTGATGTAGAGTGTAATGCATAGTACGATTTGAAAAGACCCTTCATTGATCTGGAGGTGTCACCATTAGGGAATTTGAATCTGATTTTCTCAGTGGAGGTTTTCCATTTGTGAGCATAGATCTTGTATATGGTGTGAGTGAGGAAGATATGTTGGTATATACCATAGTTGATGATATTTTTGAAGTGGAAAGAATAGAACCATAGATGTGCTCTACCCACAACTTGAATGTGACCCCAATTCTTCTGTCGATCGGGTG
This sequence comes from Pinus tabuliformis, assembly GCA_031772625.1. NCBI lineage: Eukaryota > Viridiplantae > Streptophyta > Pinopsida > Pinales > Pinaceae > Pinus > Pinus tabuliformis. Next base: position 816,528,535 of record CM062807.1, read on the forward strand.
TTTGAGGTAGCGTGTGTCAAATTCACATCGATTTCCCCAATTCGATCTTCATTTACAAATTTCATACAACGTTTCGACCATATCATAATTAGAGTAGGGATTCATGGAGTGAGCGGTCAGTTGTGCTGTAGATATAGTAAAATTTCATGTATCCCAATCAACTACCATCATCACCCAGTTCCTCAAATGAGATCTCCCACTAAGGGTCATCTATGTTCCATTGAGGGCCATGCCAATTAGAGCTAGGGATTCCATATCTGGCCAGAGTGGGGGTTGATCTACAAAATAGATGGCTAGATCAGAAAGCTCATGACCCAATCCATGTAGTATGCTTCGACTCAGTAGGGATGACACCCGTTCATGGCACAATGGAGGCCAATTGAATAGATGGGGGGCGTGATTTGCACCATAGTGAAACAGATCAAATAAATGACTTGCAGAAAATATGCATGTATCTTCATAGCTTCGGTGGAGGCACCGATCGCCTATCCTACATTCTCCATTGTTAATCCAGATGACACTATCGGAGATCTCATACTCATAAACCCTCGCCATTGATCGAACTCCTGACACCATCATAAATTGAATCCTTTGACCCCCACATTTGTAATCATCTTTCAATTTATCAATAATATATGTATTTATTCAGATTGATTCACTCCAAAGTCCCACTAGCACAACTGATTGAGGATGAGCCTTGTTAGAAAGGCAACCTAGGATCGAACCTCATAAAGGATGTTGCATCTGTGCCAGGGAGAGGAGACACTCTAAAATACCGTCAGCTTAGGGATGGTGTGGCCCAGGTCGGGTGTGATCCTCGGGTGAATTTGATGGCTTAGATGCCCTTGGGTCACAGTTTCTCAAGCCATGGGTTAAGCCTGGATAAACACATATCACTTGAAAAAAAAAATTGCTATGTTAAAGGTAAATATTATTTTTTTTGAAGAAAAGAAGGTTGAGGATTCTTAATTCCAATTGCATTTAGAGTCATGTTTATTACATTAAATAGTATGTTTATTTTGGAATATGATTTCCATAATTTAAATTTCATAATAGATAATTATTATATGGGATTTAATCTCCATGAAATATCTATAAAATATTTTTAGTAGTCACAATATTCTTGAAAATTGTTTTAAAAGTAGTTATGACATTATACTTGTGTTATTAAACTCTTATTACTTATTGTTGTTTTATTATGTTTACTTAGAAAAATAAAATAACAAATTGAGCATTGTTCACACTCCAAACAGAAAATCGCATTATTATTTCATAGACAGGTATAGGTTACATATATAGCTTATAGATTATAGATTTATCGAAATCTAGATCCTAAGAAAGTGGATTTGATTAGCTAAAGAAGTAACCTAGAAACTCACAATTACAACCTGTAATTCACATGTAACACATATGGAAGCATTAGTTCCAAGTCCCTCCCTTAATGCTTACATGTCAAATATTAAAATCACAAATTACAATAATAATTGATCTTTTTCTTATTAGTCTTCATTAGCACTTACACCTGGTCTTGAATCTCATAGACTATTCTCTTTCTTTAACCACCAGATTTGAAATAACATTTCATCCATTGAAGACACAATTGTTTTTTATCATCATTAATGTATTTGTAGGATTAATGATTCTTTAATACCCCGAAAAATACCCGATACTACATCACTCTATGGACCTACTTCCATCTATAAAAATTCAACAAACTATAATTTTAACAATTATATAGATAAGTGGTCTAAGTATTGATTGTATTCAAAAGTCAATCATACAACTTGACATTTTTGGCATACAAAAAATTACATACACACAAATATAACTTGTAACTAATGTTCTTAAATCACCGAAGAACGGCAAGAAACATTAACTTCTACTAATTATTAGCTTCCATTTCATTCATGCACCACACAATAAAACTGCATATAGGAATCAACAATAAATTGTTGCATAGTATTTTTCTAAAATATTAGAGAGAGACCAGGGCTCCCTAATAGGCTTGATGATTAGTTATCCACATTGCATGCACACTACTCAAAACCTTTGAGAAATGAAAGCAGATACTTCCAATCCTTATAATTCCCTTCCATAGATATCACATGGTGTATCTATAGTTCGCCTAGAAAAACACTTTCAAAACATACTTTAAACTATATATCCATGCCAATATGACCAGATCTATGCTAATTTTGGCTTCTTCACAACAAATCTATCCACAATCAAACTTCACACAACATCCATAACACTAGATCTTCACAATTCTCCTTTGCATGCAACTATCCACAATCCACACACAAAAAAATCACACATTTACACTAACCTATTGTTAAAATAAATTACCATCACATTTCTCTCATATTTCTAGGCCCTCTCATAGGGAATTAATCCCAAAGCTCCAACTCTGATACCAACTTAGAAAAATAAAATGAGAGACTGAACATTGATCACACATAAACATAAATCACATTAATATTTCATAGAAAGTTAGATGTTACATATATAACTTATAGATTATGGCTTCCTAGCAATCCAAATCCTAGGAAAGTTGATCTAATTATCCTAAGATAATAACCCAGAAAATCACAATTATAATGAATAATACACATGTAACACTCATGTAAGCATTACTTCCAAGTTATTTTTCTGGTTATTTTTTTGTTACATTGTATATATGTTTAATTCATATATTAAATATTTTTATAATTATTAGTAACAATATTAATTTAAAATAAAATTATAACTATCTTGACTCAAACCTTTTCTGGTACAGAAGATATGAATCTTAGAAATGTTTTTCCCTTTCAATTTCAGTTTTATGGACGTAGGTGGTTTATGAGAAGTGCATCCACTCCTTTACTCTAGAAGATTATATTAGCCTTAGGGATAAACCTCAGGTTAATATATCTATTATTCGGCATGTTGTCCTCAACTCTTTCAACATTATTTCTTTTTTCCTTACTTGGAAGGTTGGTAATGGAACAAAGACTTTTTGAGACAAGGCCCATGGCTTGGTTGTAGTATTTCCCATCCCCTACCTTAGGCCTCGATCGGCCAATTCAAAGACAATGGGTACTCTCACCTTGATCATATCAACAATCCAGCTATGATTACTGTATGGTGTCAAGGGTGGTTATCTGTAAGGGCTTTGCAGATAGGGTTGGAATATTGGGATGTCTAGAAAGAATATTTAGAGGCTTTATATGCCACCCATATAAGATTGTTTCATTCTCACAATGAATTGGGTTGGGTCCATTCTCTAATAGGAATTTACACTCCAAAGGTGGGGATACCTTCACCTAAATATGGAAGCTTCTACTGAAGATGGGGAATGATGGTGGAAAGGTGTTTGGAAACTGAATTGTCTGACAAAATCTTGTCTCTTTATGTGGTACATCCTTACTAAAATTGTGCCTACTTGGGACAAGATGCAAAGGAATCATAAGATTGGTCTTGGTTGGTTCATGCCTTGTAAGAATGATGGTGAATCCATTGAACACCTATTTGTTGACTGTCTGTTTATTTGTAAAATACATAACATATACGACTCTTTCTTTTGGTCATGATTATTCATGGAGTGGAAAATGTTTTTAGGAGAGGTGGAGAGGTAGAGTACAAAATGAGAATACAAAACCATTCAAATCCCTACCTCTTATCATTTTTTAGGGAACATAGTTAGAAATAAACAAAGACATTTTTCTAGATGTATCTTCTTCTCTGCATCAAGTGGTTGCAGATGTTATTTACATTCTGTCTCATTTCCCTCAATCTGTTACTATCCCCATATCTAGAATTGGTATTCAAGAGGAGCCTAATAGTTTTCATCCTTGTGGCTTCTTTGATGGGGCCACATAAAGGGATGAATATATGTGTGGAGGGGCCTTTATTTTATTCTTATCTGAGAAACACTTTTTCAAAGCTTCCTTGGTGTTGATGGTGTTGGATGCCACCAACAGGTGAGGGGGTATCCTCGATACGAAGTCCAAATTAGACCTCACACCATTTGGGATAGGAGCCTCGTCTGAAATATGTGCATGACCACCATTATAGTGATATTAAGGATATGCCTTGGCTACAATAACAACACAAGAGATCATACACATGATTTCTAATAGAAAATATTCATTATTTTACATGAAAAATAGTTCATAAGATAATAACTATCATGAAACCATATAACAACACTGTTGGGCATGGAATCCCCCCACATCATGTTTTGGGGCTCAAAGCCCAAGTTTTGAGTAATATTATTGTAAAGCCCCACGAATTGCAAGCGCGGAGCGCGAATTGTATGTTAGAGTCATAGGGTTTTCCGCCCTAAGTTTTGAATGTAGTGTCGGCCTACCCATGGTCCGCAGACCATGGGATTGTATAAATAGAGCGAGGCTCTAAGTTGTAAAAAAGGGGATGGAATCTGATAGATAGAATAAGATAGCGAGCATAGAGCAAGAGTCTAAGTATCTTGGGTCGTAGTAGTAGGAAGAGGCTCTGTAGTTGAGTGCGTAGAGGCCTAGTAGAGTCTGCAGTTGAGTGTGTGGACCCCTACAGCTGAGTGCGCAGGGCGGAGTCAAGTCTGTAACAAAGGAGGAAGAATAATAAAGAGAAGTTTTATTTGAATTCCATGTATTTGTTCTTGTGTTATTACATGTGTGATATCATTTGCAATTATACTATTTAGTTACTGCGTGCATTTGTATGAATGGTGAATATTGTTAAGTATAACTGAAAGCATACAGATAAACTAAGTTAATCAACTAATATCGGGTTACTGATAAGGACTTGGGTAATAACATTGTTCGGCCCCTGAGTAGGGTTGCATGAAGGCAGTATCTCAGGCTACGAGGTACTGATAAGTGTGTGTAGTGACGTGCGTGCATGATCGAACCACGGACCACTTGGAACCCATCAGACATCCCTAGGGTGCGGAAACCTGGTTCTAGCACCCTCCCATACTACTTCGGGTGAGACCTCAGTCCGTGCTCCATAGACTGTTGCCGAAAGGGCTAGTAGTACCAGGATTTGTTTGGCTAAATCATCTCTAAACCTGGGTCAGGCCCCAACAAGCCAACAAATGGTTTCATTTCTGGGACAAAGATCTGCATAAGGGATGTTTGATGTCGTGTCACTGGAATCCAATGAAGAAAGAAATTGAAGGGCGGTTACACAAAAAGATTCATGAGTTCGCGGCGCAGGAAAACAAGAATCCGCGAGTATCAAAGGAATAGTGGTTGGAGCACTACTTATATACATAAATCCATGAAATTTTCTTTGCATCCTTTCCCTCTAAGTTGTATGAGTGGATCGCAAAGCTAGCAGATAGTCAGGGAAGGTGTAGGCTTGACAAACCGATTGTGTGGACTCCAGAATTAGTGCGCAAACTAGAAGCATCGGAAGATAAGATCACGCGTGCTGTGGACCATTGGCTCGATCAAATTATAGGGGGGTTTATCATCGAGTTTGCAGTAGACGCGACAGTTAGCTATAGCAAGGCGGAACGACGCTTCCTCAAAGGATCCAGAGGTAAGTACATTAAATATTTGAACACTTGGATTAAGATGTTATTGTATGAAAAGTAGGCTATGTGAATAAATTTATGTTTGGGGCTACGTGAAGTGGGAGGATGTATAGAAATGAAGGTAGCGTAGAGATAGAAAATAGCCCCTTGATTTCGCCTCGGTGGGAAAGCAAGGAAGAGCTCGCGAAAGTTTCTCCAAGAAGCGCGGTCAGTCTGATAATGCAACGAATTCCATGCCTACCACCTCAACCTACACCACCACCAGTCTCACCATCTTCACCTCCATCTCTGCCCACACCACCTCCGCCACCACCACAGTTCAATATGGCGAGCGTGATAAAATTTCCGGTATTCAAGGGAGTGGGGAACGAAGATTCGGACCAATTTTGGTTTGTGGTAAGGGCCGTATTGGAAGCACAAGGAGTCATGGAGGATAATATAAAGAAGGCAACGTTGGTGAGTGCGTTGTAGGATCGCGCACTGACATGGTACATTAAGCATTCTAATGACCATCCAAATGTGGGGATCGTGGATATCTAGGTCGCACTGAACAGGGAATTTAACAGGCCAAAATCAGAGACACAATCGATTATCAAGTTTAAGGAGATCGTGATGCTTCCAGGCAAGACCCCATGGGATCTAGATCAGAGACTGAAGAGTATGATTCGTGAAGCCAACATGACCTTGACAGATGGGTAGCACCGCACATGGTTTGTAGCATCACTAACACTGCATCTAAGGATGGCGCTGTCGCAGCAGAAGTTATCCACCCAGGCTGAAGCTTTGGAGATTGCAATGAGACTGCACAAGACCCCAATAAAAGATCCTAGCCTGGGAGTCCAACAAATCCATGTGCAACTGCAAAATTTGTGTTTGGAAATGTAAAGTTTGAAACAGGACAGGACAACTCGCCCAGAAGCGTGCAAGGAGGTATGGTGGATAAGATGCAAAGGCCAGGGGCATGACAAGGACCATTGTCCAGTGTTCGTGAACTACTTAGTGGGAGGAGGGTTGATGCCATTAAGACCAGAGGCACAAGCAGGACCAAGTGCGTCACCTGCATTATGGTGTGAAATCTTTCAGATAGGAGGAAAACATGCTACGATAATTGTCATCTATTGCAAAAGTATACATAGATGTCCTAGCAATTGTTATGTAATTTTTGTAGGTCAGTAGACCATGATGAGCGCACCTGCAAAAGTTACGAGATGATGATGGATCAGACTCCTGCCTACAGAGTGCAGACCGAAATGCGAGCCCTCGACCCAAATGGAAGAATGGTGCGCATTGGATTTCAGGGGCACGGACGAGGTCGAGGTGGAATGGGACCAGGAAGGGGTCGCAGACAACTAATTTGTTACAATTGTAGAGGGCCAGGGCACTATGCCTATGATTGTACGAATTTGACAAGAGAATCATGTTTATACTATACTCATTTTGATCATGAGATAGAGGAATTCCCTACACTGATAGCAAGGCTGCGTGATAAAGGGATACTCCAGCCTCCCCCGACTCAGAATTTGCAAATGATGAGGTCTGAACCGCGTGAAGAGGACCCGAATGTAAACATAGTGCTCCAAAGCGGTATCACGACAAGAGATGACAAAGGTAAGTAGCTTGAAGAAAGTGTGTGGGTTTGCAAGGCTCCTACAAAGGAACCTGAATTTGATTTGGAGCGTGCGAAGGAGACATTCATGGAAGCTAAGAAGAGCTTCACAGAGGCCTCCACTTCAGGTAGTAAGGATCACCTAGAGCCGGAGATGGATCCTTCAATGATCACTACCTTTCTGGAGACATGTATGAAACTATTGCATGAAAGAAAGGCTGTGAAAGGGCTACAAGAACTTATCACTAGGTGTGCTAGGTCAAGAGAACTATGCGTAGTCTGAAAGCTCGAAAAGCACACATCACGAACAGGAAGGGAAATGAGATTGACTGTGAAAATCGAGGAGTATGAAATGGATAAAGTACTTCTAGATCTAGGATCGGATGCGAATGTGCTACCAAAGCAGACATGGGAGTGCATGGGCAGGCCCACGTTGCAATGATCCCCTATTCAATTACGGATGGCAAACTAGCAAAAGATCCTACCGATGGGAAGATTGTAAGGAATAATAGTAGACATCGAAGGTGCGAGCACGCTTGCAGATTTCGAGGTGATAGAGATTGTAGATGACAGCAATCCCTATCTCGCACTACTGGGAATAGACTGGGCCACTGATATGAATGGAGTAATAAATCTAAAGAAGTGCAAAATGATTTTTGAGAAAAAGTCACTACGTGTATTGGTACCTTTAGACCCTGCAGAAGGAGCGCGCTACACAAAGCCAGTGCGCGACGACAAGAGCGACAATGAGCTAGACTATATCTACAAGATAACAGCTCAGGAATAGGATTGGGTGAATCCTACAGCGGATGGCCGGATTTTGTGGGAGCACGAAAGCTCATGCACATCAGATTTGGATGAGGAAACAGAATGATGGCAGAACCGGTTACACGAGGTAACCACGCTCAATTGCAACATGATGGTAAGATCACTACACTGCGTGACAACAGAGTTAAGAGATCTACCTGTGTATGATAGGTTGATGGTGATGGATGAATTCCTGAGAAAATTTGAGAGCGAAGTACCAAAACAGCAACGGTTCAATGCTCTGAAATGGGCACTGCGCACTATGCCCGCAAGGTGGTGGGGTACGCATTAGAGAAGTATTGAGAGCTGGCGCAAATGCAGAAGGGGGATGCTTATACGATTTGGAAAACCTCAGCTATAGATGGGAGCTGGTTATGAGGGGTGAAATAGCTTGCGCACCCACCTTTCCAGATGGGTACATGCGTATGGTACGCAGCCCGCACGAATGCACACTGCTATCATGATAGGAAACAGGAACAACAAGCAGAAGTAGGCAAGACAAGTGTGTGAATGACAAAGCATGATAAAACCTAGTGCGCCAAAAATCATACACGGGGAAGCCTTTCACAAGGTGTGTGAAGTGCTGAATAGGGTCCACCATGTGAGACGCATCGACTGGGACCTGCGCGTACTAGCGGTTGTATGGGCTTATAGGACCATGTGAAAAACTCTGACTGTGCAAGCGCTTCCGAAGCTGAAGTATGAAGCAGGGGCTGTAGTCCCTGTGGAGCATGCAAAGACGAGTCCGCGCATAACAACACCCGTAGATACGATGGTTCGCACAGACCAGAACGAAGAAATCACACAGTTGTGCGAAACAGAACATATAAGACTTGAGGAAGAAATCCGACGGGGAAACTTTAGACTTTGCGAACTTGAAAAAGACCGAGTACGGCTAAGGGAGAAAAGCACTTTAATGGACACAGAGGTCAAGAAGCTGGAAAACGAAATAAAGGAAGCATTTCTCATCGAAAAATCGAGGATGGCAAGGCAAGGTGTGTACAGTCATACTGACAAATTGGAAAGCTATCGTCATGAATTGGTTAGTCTGCTGCTGTGGCTGAGACCGCATCTCGCCAAACATAGTGACCAAGGTAGCGCAGTGAAAATAGTAGAGTGTGCGATGCCAATCACTACAATGGAAGATGGGGATTCTCCACAAACCATGGTGGAGGACGAGATGAAGGCTCACACGAGTGGTGCACCCACCTGACTAGCTGTAGGAAGGACAGTCTTAGTGCTCCAGGCAGTTGAAAGGGAGCGCGGGACTATGAAATATTTTGCCTAGGGGCTATGCAATATGAGAGATGCGCGCAGGACTAAGACATCACAGGGTTTGTGACCGTGCATGGAGGGCTGTGCTGCTGTGCGGGTTGGCTGGGAAGTGACCATTGGTGTCACTATTCATGACGAGATGTCTGATTTGAGGCCAAATGGAGTGGGCGATGGGCATTTAAGACGCGAGTTATGGGTAAGATTTGGGAAAATATGCCGCCAAGAAAGCATTAATGGCTCGAATTTTGGGGGAATGATAGAATTCAAATTCGAAAGGTGCTATAAAACTCACAGGGCTAGCCAAGGAACAACAATTGGTCATTTAAGAATTGAGAGTTTGAGCAGAGCACATAGTGTTGAGAGCCGAGCGATAATTGAGCTCCTAAGTTCGCGAGAGACAAAAGATAGTCTAGAAATGATGACGGCCACTAAGGATGGGTTAGGAATTGAAGAGGTCACTGCCGGTGAGGCTGTGTAGACCCAAATAGTGGGGGATGTCCTAGAAGGCGCCGAGGTCATAACAGATATCCCCAAATCACCATGGATGCCACAGGGGAAGAAGGATAAATAGGTAATGGGTCCAGCATGCATGTCCCTGACGAATTTGCGGCACAAAAAATTATCAATGGAAGAAAAGGGGAAGGTAGTCACAATTGAAACAGATGAGGAAGAAGAAGACTTGTAGGCCCTGATCACTTCCATAGAAAAGGAAGAAGACGTGGAGGACGATATCCAACCGTTGCGCTCTACAGCAAAATTGCCCACATATGTTCCTCTACGGAAAGGGAGGACCAAAGTACCAAAGGATCTGGATGAAACGAAGAGTTCACTCCAGACCTCGCTCCTCCCCGATGGTATCATATTTGAGGGCACGCACCTAGGCCGTGTACCAACCATGAAATTCGAAGATTGGGACCTCGCTAACAACAAGAAGTTCCCCACACCTAGAGAGCGGGAATTTTATGAAGCAGAACACTAAGGGGGCTGTGATAACGCTAGAGCCACAAAAATGGCTGCGTAGTGTGAAAAAGGCCAGGTTGCTACACTTGTTATGGATTCCACATTTCCACGGCATGCCCATCACCATTTTTGTCATCAGGCAGCTGCTCTGCCTAGTGCATGATGGTATCTATGGCTGGAGGAGCCTATTCCCATCACGACAGACCTCATCCACTGTATTTCTCGGCTTCCTTATAAGGGAAAGGACCCCGCGACTATAGCCGAAAAAACTAGAGATTTGGCTCTTGCAGAAGCCATGAAAGCAAAATATAAGCTGGAGAAAAAGAAGAGGGGCTATGCCATCTCTAGCATCAAGGACAAGGGGGTGCACGTAGAAACTCAACTCCTTGCTGGTAAAGTGATGAGAAAATGCCGCGTCGATGAGGTACCAATGTCGGTGGTCACGTTTGTTGGGTGTGGAGCCTGATTATCTTCTGTATTCAAAGGTATTGCCACATTGGACCCGAGTTCAAAATGGGGTGACAATGCCACCCGTAAAATATTCATTGCAGGGGGGGGTCCAGGGGGGTGGCTGCGACCTTTTGGGAGCCCTCCCTTAGTGGGGGGATCGGGGCAGCGCCCCCAAAACTAATAATAGATGTAAAATTGCCTTGTAAAATGTTGTAATTTCATAGTCAATTTGGGTCATTCATTAGGCGGAGATCTGACGGTAGAAGTTATGTTTAATTTAGGGTTTTTTGCCCTAGAAGGCAACCCCTGGCTATATATGAGGGAATTGTATTGCGTCTATTTATATCTATATTCTGAGTGAGCAAGAGAGAGGAGATTGAGAGCGAAGAGGGAGTTACAATGAATCTACTTTAGGTTGTATCTCTTCAGTTTGCTAAATAATATAAAAATAAGGATTGGTTGTTTCTCCGTGGACGTAGCCCAAACTAGGTGAACCACATATATCTATGTCTTTCTTGTTTTATGCATTTTCTGTGTTTATATTTCTGCAATAATTTATGTGTTCCATTGCTCTGTAATATATAATTTTCTAACAACTAGTATCAGAGCCGAAGGTCTTTTTTGGCTGATAAACTCGCAGGAGAGAAGGGTTCCTGGTTCGAGTGGGAGCAATGGCGGAAGATGGTAGGTTTAGGGTCGAAAAATTCAACAGCCAAAACTACCAACTATGGAAGATGCAGATCGAATATTATCTGTATCAGAGATATCTGTACCAACCATTGAGCGGAAAGACAAAGAAGCCGACAAGTATGACAAACACAAAATGGGATATTCTTGAGAAAAAAGCACTTGGAACAATACGGCTATGCCTAATGGTGTCGGTAGTGTTTAATATTTCAAAGGAAATGACAACAGAGGGTTTAATGTCAACGTTGGCCAAACTATATGAAAAACCCTCGGCCTCAAATAAGGTATTTCTTATGAAGTGTTTATTTAATATGAAGATGTAAGAAGGTGGATCTGTTGCTGATCATTTAAATTAATTTAATATAGTTACCAACCAGTTAAGTTCTGTAGGGGTAACTTTTGATGATTAAGTTAGGGCTCTGTTATTTCTGTGCTCATTGGAAGAAATTTGGAGTGGTTTAGTTATGGCCATTGGTAACTCTATCTCTGGATCTAGTACTTTAAGTTTGATGATGTTTTTAGTGCAATCCTTAGCAAGGAAATGCGACAGAAAAGCTCCGGTGAGACATCACGTAATGCTTTGACTGCAGAGACTAGGGGAAGAAAAATGGAAAAAGGAAAGAGCCCTGGATATCGCAGTAAGTCAAGAAAAGGTAGATCCAAGTCCATATCAAGGATAGCATGTTGGAAGTGCGGGAAGAAAGGACACCTGAAGAAAGGCTTCAAGTCTTGGAAGGGAAAAGAAGGAGACGCGCAGCAAGAAAACAATCATGAATCAAATGTGACAGGTGATGTGTTGCAAGATGATTTGATTCTTTCTTTAGAAAATATTATTGATGCCTGGGTGGTAGACTCAGGGGCCTCATTCCATGCCACACCTGATAAGAAACATTTTCATGATTATGTTAAAGGATATTTTGGACAGGTTAGATTGGGTGATGATAAACCCTATAAAATCATTGGAATGGGTACAGTTTTCATAAATCAGTAGAATGGAAATCAATGGCTATTAAAGGAGGTAAGGCATTTCCTAGATCTGAAGAAAAATCTGATTTCAACACGGCAGTTGGGAGGTGAAGGTTGTGTGACTACTTTTACAGATAAAACCTGGAAGGTCACAAAAGGATCCCTGGTAATAGCAAAAGGATAAAAGGTTGGTACATTGTATTTATGCAATGGTATTTGTAATTTTGTTAATGCTTTAACCTCTACAAGAGACGATACAACATTGTGGCATCATAAGCTCAGGCACATGAGTGAGAAGGGGATGCAGATTCTTCACTCAAGAAATTTGTTGCCAGGTTTGAAGCATGTTGATTTAAAATTCTATGAGAATTGTGTTTATGGAAAATAGAAGAGAGTCAAATTCCTTAGAGTTGGGAAAGAAAAGAAGAGCGAAAAATTAGAGCTTGTGCATACAGACGTATGGGGACCTGCTCAGGTATGATCTCTTGGTGGCTCTCATTATTATGTTCCTTTTATTGATGATGCAACCAGAAAAACCTGGATTTATTAGATTCAAAATAAATCTGATGTATTTGATACTTTTAAGAAATGGAAAGCTTTGGTTGAAAATGACACAGGAAAAAGGTTGAAGTGTCTCAGATCAGACAATGGAGGTGAATATTGTAGCAAAGAGTTTGATAGGTACTATTCAGAGAATGGAATTCGTAGAGAGAAGACAGTTCTAGGAACACCACAAGAAAATGGTATGTCAAAAAGGATGAATAGGACAGTCATGGAGCGTGCAGGGTGCATGAGATTGCATGCAAGATTGCCTTTACAATTTTGGGTAGATGTTGTAGATATTGTTGTTTATCTAATAAACAGAAGGCCTTCAAGTTCCTTGGATGATGGTATTCTAGAGGATGCATGGATAGGTAAAAAGGTAAACTACTCTTTTTTAAAGACTTTTGGTTGTGAAGCCTTTGTCCACATTAATAAAGAAAATAGAGCAAAGCTTGAGGAAAAATCAAAGAAATGTACATTTATTGGATATGGTGTTAATGATTTTGGTTATCACTTTTATGATTATGAAAAACACAAAATCATTAGAAGCAAAGATGTCATATTCAATGAAAAGGTTTTGTATAAGGATCAGTTGCAGGAAAAGAAACAGGAAAAAGAAAATAGAGAATACACAGTGCTTGATGAGATCACAAAAAAAGTGATGGTACCTGAAAATCATAATGATCAACAGCCAGAACAAAAACCACAACAACAAAAAGCACTTCAAACACATGAAAGTGGTGTTAGAAGATCTACCAGGATAAGTAGACCCCCTGAACGATACTCTCCTTCACTATATTATGTATTGTTGACTGATTCTGGTGAACCAAAATGTTATGAATAAGCAGTACAGGTAGAAACCAGGAAGAAGTGGGAGCAAGCCATGAAAGAAGAGATGGACTCCTTAGCACATAACCAGATTTGGGACTTAGTCAGGTTTCCTGCGGGTAAAACAACATTGCAGAATAAATGGGTTTACAAGTTGAAGGAAGAATATGGAGGTAGAAAAAGGTATAAAGGTAGACTTGTGGTGAAAGGGTTTGCTCATAAAAAGGGTATAGACTTTGATGAAATATTTTCTCCTATTGTTAAAATGACTTCAATTAGAACTATTTTAAGTCTAGTAGCAACTGAAGATTTTCATCTTGAGCAGTTAGATGTAAAGATAGCGTTTCTCCATGGGGATTTGGAGGAAGAGATATATATGTAGCAGCCACAAGGATATGAGGTAAAAGGGAAGGAGAAACTAGTGTGCAGGTTGAAGAAGAGCCTGTATGGCTTAAAATAGGCTCCAAGGAAGTGGTATCTAAAATTTGACAGGTTTATGTCTGAACAAGGTTATACTATATGTCACTCTGATCATTGTGTTTATCTCAAAAGGCAAAATGATGGTAGCTATATTATATTGTTATTGTATGTAGATGACATGCTTGTTGCAGGTTCTAACATGCAGGAAATAAATGTGCTCAAAGGAAAATTGGCAAACTCATTTGCAATGAAGGATTTGGGTGCTGCAAAACAAATCCTTGGTATGAGAATAATTAGAGACAGGAAGAATCACAAATTAACATTGTCTCAAAGTGAGTACATAGAAAAGGTGTTGAAAAGTTTTAATATGCAGAATGAAAAACCAGTTAATATACCTTTGGCTAGCCATTTCAAGTTATGTATGCATTAGTAGTTGGAAGCTTAATGTATGCAATGATCTGCACAAGGCATGATATTGCACATGCAGTGGGAGTTGTAAGCAAGTACATGAACAATCTAGGAAAAGAACATTGGATGGTGGTGAAGTGGATTCTCAGGTATTTGAGAGGTACCACAAATCAAGCATTATGCTTTGGTGGTTCAAACATTGCTCTACATGGATATGTTGATGTAGATATGGTGGGTGATAGAGATAATAGGAGGAGAACAACAGGGTATGTGTTTACTATAGGTGGAACAGCTGTCAGTTGTGTCTCAAAACTGCAAAGTGTTGTTGCACTCTCAACAATAGAAGCAGAGTATGTTGCTGCTATAGAGGCTAGTAAAGAAATGATTTGGTTACAAAGGTTTATGGATGAATTGGGTGAGAAGCAGAAGTTTGGAAGGTTATACAGTGACAACCAGAGTGCCATACATCTTGCAAATAACTCTGCATTTCATTCCAAGACTAAACATATACAACTCAAGTACCATTTCATACGGTCAGCATTGGAAGATAGACAGTTGAAGCTGGAAAAGATACACACCAGTCAGAATCCTGCAGATATGTTAACAAAAGTTGTAACCAAGGAGAAACTAAGAATCTGCTTAGTTTCAGTTGGTCTTCAAGTATGTTGAAGAAGATGAGAAACAACCAGGTCTAAAGTGGAGTCATTGTCTAGCAAATGAAACAGCGGTGGAGTTGCTATAATCAGTCTCCAAGTGGGAGATTTTTGGGTGTGGAGCCTGATTATCTTTTGTATTCAAAGGTATCACCGCATTGGACCCCAGTTCGAAATGGGGTGAAAATGCCACCCGTAAAATATTCGCTGTAGGGGGGGTCTAGGGGGGGCGGTTGCGACCTTTTGGGAGCCCCCCCCTGGTGGGGGGATTGGGGGCAGTGCCCCCAAAGCTAAGAATAGATGTAAAATTTCCTTGTAAAATGTTGTAATTTCGTAGTCAATCTGGGTCGTTCATTAGGCGGAGATCTGACGGTAGAAGTTATGTTTAATTTAGGGTTTTTTGCCCTAGAAGGCAACCCCTCACTATATATGAGGGAATTGTATTGTGTCTATCTATATTTGTATTCTGGGTGAGGAAGAGAGAGGAGATTGAGAGCGAAGAGGGAGTTACAGTGGATCTGCTATAGACTATATATCTTCAGTTTGCTGGATAATATAGAAAGAAGGACTAGCTGTTTCTCCGTGGACACAGCCCAAACTGGGTGAACCACGTATATCTATGTCTCTCTTGTTTTATGCATTTTCTTTGTTTGTATTTCTACAATAATTTATGTGTTCCATTGCTCTGTAATATATAATTTTATAACAGCATTGGCCTAGCAGTGCGCGAAGGGGGTCCAATTCAACTGGGCTGAATTCCTCTGCGAGGAATTTTTGTTAAACTGTTGCGAAGCCCAGGAGAAGGGTAAGGCCTTCCACTATGCATGGTTGCTCTTATCCATCTTGCTGATAGCAGGAGAACTGCCAAAGGATAGTCAGTTTCCCAACATTGATCGAGACATACTAGAGGCCGCGAAGTACGCTTCGGTCTAGGCCACCAAGGACGTGAAATGGATTTGCGATACAAAAAATTTCTAGGTGCTCATGGAGGTAAGCATTCGAATGTGGATCAACAGGAGGTCGTGCCTATCACCTATGGTGCACAATAGTCTACAGAGTTTTGCAAACTTCAAGGCAGATATGCACAACATTTATATTAGGGCACGAAAGGACCCAGTGAAGCAGTGGACAAAGCTACCATTTGTAGCCACTGATGACACAATCTTCACTGTATTGGAGACATGGCCTCCTGAGTGGCGCACCATAGATTTGGCGGAACTGGAGAAAGCGGCCGCACAGAAAAAGAAGGATGATGCCAAGCTGTGCATCACCCAACTGGCCACAAGAAGGTGGAACAAAAAAGCGGCAGCTGAGGTAAGGGCAGTATGCGAAGCGGCACAGGAAGCCGCGGAGTAGAAGAAGGTTGCAGAAGCAGCAGCAATAGCAGTTCAGATAGTTCTAGTGTTGCCAAATGTAATGGATCAGATGTCGCTTAACATGATGAAAGGCATTGGCCTTAACCTAGCTTCCCTTCCTCGGGAAATGCTATATCCATTACAGGATAGGATAATGGCAGAGCTGTGGGCCAGGGAGAGACACACGATCCAGGTTCTCAGTGAGTAGAAAATTAACATAGAACAGCTCAGCTTGCAGCGCGACGAGTTGGTGTCGCAGAATCAATAGTTGGTGAATACGGTAGACGATGCTTGCCGACGCGTCCTAGAGCTATCCATCACGACAGATCTACCATAAAAGTTCGGATCCACAGTTTGGAAAGTGGAGTCCGTGACGTGAGAGAAGAGATGACAAGGGTGCAACTAGAGCTAAATCTCTAGACCACCAAGTTGTGGTTGAAGGTGCAGCCTTCCACTCCCCCAGAAATAAGAGAAAAATGCACCAAAGCTGTTACAGCAGGGTTGGAAGATATTGGAGGTGCAGTGTACGACTGTATGAATATGTTGGAATAGGCACTAGAGGTCCTCACGACTTTGCAGGAGGATCCCAACATCCAGCGGCTGGAGACAGAGGCTTGCAAACTCTAGCAGCAGTACAACAACATCAGAGGGACTACGCAGACAGTAGTCCTCACTCAGCGGCTTGTGAGGATGCAACAAGCCAAGGTGTTAAAGGAGCAGATGGACACAGCACACCACAAGGAAGCAGTTCTCAAAGCATGTGTCCAACCATGGATTGACGAAGCCTTCACAATCACGGTAGATATTGAAGGAAAGCTCGCGTAGATTTAGGGGATGCATGCACAAATACAGGGTAGCACGCCGGAAA
Organism: Pinus tabuliformis; assembly: GCA_031772625.1. Taxonomy (NCBI): domain Eukaryota; kingdom Viridiplantae; phylum Streptophyta; class Pinopsida; order Pinales; family Pinaceae; genus Pinus; species Pinus tabuliformis. The sequence goes on from CM062807.1 coordinate 816,545,879, forward strand.
CAGAGGTCTCAGAAGAGAGAATGCAGCAGGTTCAGCAAGCAGCAGCTCAATGCGCTGCAGACATCAAGACCGTTTGGGATCAGTTGGAGGGACTCTGTGCCAAGATTTCCGCACCAATAGAGTGACTCGAGGGTGAGTCATGATGTTTGTGTTGGGGGCCTATTGGGCATGGAATCCCCCCACAGCATGTTTTGGGGCTCAAAGCCCAAGTTTTGAGTAATATTATTGTAAAGCCCCGTGAATTGCGGGCGCGGAGTGCAAATTGTATGTTAGAGTCATAGGGCTATCCACCCTAAGTTTTGAATGTAGTGTCGGCCTTCCCATGCTCCACGGACCATGGGATTGTATAAATAGAGTGAGGCTCTAAGTTGTAAAAAAAGGGATTGAATCTGATAGATAGAATAAGATAGCAAGTATAGAGCAAGAGTCTAAGTATCTTGGGTCGTAGTAGTAGGAAGAGGCTCTGCAGCTAAGTGCGTAGAGGCCTAGTAGAGTCCGCAGCTGAGTGCGCGGACCCCTGTAGCTGAGTGCACAGGGCGGAGTCGAGTCTGTAACCGAGGAGGAAGAATAATAAAGATAAGTTTTATCTGAATTTCGTGTATTTGTTCTTTTGTTATTACATGTGTGATATCATTTGCAATTATATTGTTTAGTTACTGTGCGCATTTGTATGAATGGTGAATACTGTTAAGTATAACTGAAAGCATACAGATAAACTAAGTTAATTAAATAATATTAGGTTACTGATAAGGACTTGGGTAAAAACATTGTTTGGCCCCCGAGTAGGGTTGCGTGAAGGCAGTATCTCATGCTGCGAGGTACTGATAAGTGCGCATAGCGACGTGCGTGCATGATCAAACCATAGACCACTTGGAACCCATCAGACATCCCCACAGTGTGAAAACCTGGTTCTAGCACCCTCCCATACTACTTTGGGTGAGACATCAGTCTGCGCTCCACGGACTGTTGCTGAAAGGGCCAGTAGTACCGGGATTTGTTTGGCTAAATCACCTCTAAACTTGGGTCAGGCCCCAACAAGCCAACAAACACACATCCAACAAGATAAATACCAAAGTCAATGAAATAGTTCATTTTATTTAGTATGAATGAACATAAACATATACCATAGACATTTAAATAATAGTCATACAACATCCATGATAGATGCAGAAACCTGGTTCTATCATCCCCCAATACTGTTTCGGGTGAGACTGCAGCCTGTGCTACGTAGGTTGTTGTTGAAAGGGCCAGCAGTTAGGGTTTTGTTGGTTGGCGCAGATAACGCTGAACCTAGGTCAGGCCCCATCAAGCCAACAAATGGTTCTATTGTTGGGACCGAGATCTTGCTAAAGGGATGTGTGATAAATGGTTCCCCATGAAGAAAGAAAATGAGAAGTGGATTGATCGAAAACTGTACGCATTTGCAGCATAGGAAAACAGAAATCCGTGCTTGTCCAAGGAAGAGTGGCTAAACAAATACCTGTACACAGATGAGATTGAAATCTTCTTCTGCTCTTTTCCTTGTGAATTGCATGAGTGGCTATCCAGGTTAGTGGATAGTCAAGGTATGTGGAAGCTTGATGACCCTATTGTGTGGACCCCAGAACTGGTGAAGCATTTGGAGGCTTCAGAAAATAACGTGGCGCAGGTCGTTAATCACTAGATCGATCATATTTTAGGAGGATTCATCACTGAGTTCACGATCGATACGACCATCATCTATAGTGAAGCACAATGCAGGTTCTTCAAGTGACGCAGAGGTAAGTACTTAAAATCTATGAAGACCTAGATTAAGATGTTGTTGTGTGAAAAGTGGGTTATGCCATTACATTGATGTTTGGGACTACACGAAACGAAAAACCCTTCAAAAGGAATGAAGAATCAGGCTTTGAATACAGTCCGTTGTTAGGATCTTCTGATAACAACAACGAAGGAACTATTCTGAGAATGCCACGAAGCTTGCTGCAGATAGTAAGCTAGGGTATCTCGGGGATACCCCATCCATCCAATCCACCACCACCTCCACCTACGCCACATACACCTACACCTCCACCTCCACCTCCACCTCTGCATAAACCATTCAACATGGTGAACACGATGAAGATGTTGATATTTAAAGGGGTGGGAATTGAGGACCCCACACAATTCTGGTTTGTCATGGATGCTGTGTGGAAGGCACAACAAATTACTAACGATAATATGAAGAAAGAATACTTGGTCACAACATTGTAGGATAGGGAATTGACTTGGTATATCAAGTTCTATACAGATCAACCCAGTGCGACAATGGCAGAGACTCAGTAGGCACTGAACAATGAATTTAAAAAGCCTATGACTCAGGCGTAGTCTATAATAGAGTTTAAGGAAATACAATAGAGGGTAAATGAGTCTGCGTGGGACTTTGATCAGAGGTTAAAATGCCTGATATGATAGGCTAATATGAAAATCATAGATGATCAACACAGAGACTGGTACATTGCTTCATTATTGCCTCACCTTAGATTTCCATTATCACAGCAGAAAATAGGAAAGAAAGCAGAGGTTGTGGAGATCGCAAGGAGGTTGGAAGCCTCACTAGTGCAGGATATGAACATTGGAGTACAACAGATTCAGTCGTAGCTGGCAAGCCTACACATGGAGTTACAGAGCTTGAAGACAGGAAAGGAAGCTCAGCTTGAGATGCGTGCTGAATTTTGGTGCATAAAATGTAAAGACAAGGGACATGATAAGGATTACTGACATATTTATCAGAATTACCTAATTGGAGGAGGTCCTATTCCTTTGAAGCCTAAGAACATTGCGGGACCAAGCGCAAGAGTACCCTTATGGTGTATTAACTTCCAGATAGATGGGAAGCACGCAACTGACCATTGTCACCTCTTGCAAAAGTTTGTACAGAATCTGCAATAGTTGTTTTGTACCTTCTATAAATCGGTTGGGCATGATGAACGAAACTACCGAAGCTACGAATTAATGATGGATCGGACGCCTACATATCAAATGCAAGTTGAAACTCGGCCTCAGGATCAAAGCGCGGGTGTAGTGCGTGGTGGATTCCAGGGCCACAGAAGAGGAAGAGGAGGAGAGGTTGGAAGAGGGCATGGAAAATTTATTTGCTACAACTATGGAGAAGCAGGACATTTTTCACGTGACTGTCAGAACTCAACACATCTATCCTGTCAGTATTGTAGATAGTTTAACCATGTGATAGAGGATTGCCCAATGTTGATAGCCAAAATGCAGGATAAAAAGACTCAACCAACCATGCAAAATATACAGATGATGAGGGCGGAGCCTCACGAAGAGGACCATAACATCAATATCGTGACGCGAAGTGGTATTACCATGGGAGAAGATAAGCCAGAAACTAAAGGTTGGGTGTGCAAGGCTGCCCAAAAAGAGGTCAGATTTGATCTCAGCAAGGCTAAAGAAACTTTTATGGAATCCAAGAAGAACTTCGCTGAGGCTTCTATGTCAGGGAGTTAGGAGAAACCAACTAAAAACAATGAAGTGCAGGACGTGGACCCCTCGCTATTGGCTACTTTTCTGAAAAGCTGTATGAATCTATTGTGGGATAGGAAGCTGGTGGAAGGGCTCTAGGAGATAATTGACAATTGTACGAGTAAAATCAAGACTCCTCCCAAACAACGCGCTATAAGGAAATTAGATAAACATAAGAAGCGGATAGGGCACAAAATGAGGCTGACTGCATAGATTGGAGAGTATGAAATGGATCAAGTCATCCTGGATCTGAGATCTGATGCGAATGTGCTACCAAAGAAAATGTGGAAAAGGATGGGGATACCTACACTACAATGGTCTCCTATACAACTATGCATGGCCAATCAATAGAAGATCATTCCTGTGGGGTGCCTGTATGAGGTAATAATAGACATTGAGGGAGCAAGCACTCTAGTCGACTTTGAAGTGATTGAAATAGTGGATGACAAAAATCCTTACCCTGCACTATTAGGAATTGATTGGGCCTTCGACATGGATGCGGTAATTAACCTGAAAAAGTGAAGAATGACATTTGAAAGGAAGGAACTCTAGGTTATTGTCCTGTTGGATCCCACTGAAGGAGCAAGCTACACTAAACCAGTCCGCGACTATGAAGAGGAAGACAATTTGGATCAAATATACAAGATCACTATGCGTGATGAATATTGGATCAATCCCACTGCAAATGGGTGAATTACATGGGACAGAAATAGCTTGTGTACCTCGGATTCAGATGAAGAAATTGAGCACTGGCAGAATAGGTTGCTCAAAGTCTCAATGCTATGCTGCAATATGATGAAAAAATCACTTCATTGCATATCTACAGAGGTACGAAATCTACCTCATTATGATGGTCTGAATGATGTTAACTTGTTTTTGGATCAGTTTGAAAAGGAGGTGCTAGAGGAATATTGGTTCCAAGTGCTAGATCTGGTGCTACGCCTACACAATGGTGGGGGACACATAAGAATAACTTCGCTGACTAGAAAGAGTACAAGAAAATGATGAAGCTAAGGTTTAGGTATGCGAATACCTGCCTGAACAAGAAATACTCAGGCAAGGATGATCCGTGCAAGCATTTGGCATGATGGACTAAAGCCTAGGTGCAGGAGCCTCAACCAGAATGGATACATATCTTTTTTCATACCCTAGATACTATTCTGATGAACTGGTACTTGGAAACGGATCTATGCCATGGGACGACCGAGTGGAATATCCTGAGGGAAATTTTCTTGTTAACTTTCAGCTTTGAGGATGGATTTGCATGTATTGATGAAGCGCTCCAGGAAATTAAGGCCGCAATATTCAGGGCGCCTGAGGAACTAGTAGAATGGGTTCAACCAGACTGGAGTACAGAACTGCACCATGGACTCAAATGCTACAACGTATCTGCAGAAGAAGAAGAGGATCCATGAAATATCAACATTCCAGAGTCTGAGGTACTGTGCGAGGTTGAAGGACCCAAAGCAGCAAACCTTGATATAACAAAACCTTTGAAGACCAAGAAAGTGAACATTGGGTCTGACATGTAGCCTAAGTTTGAAAAGATATGTGATTATTGGGATGAAGATACAGTTGATAAGGTTGCGGAACTACTGCGCGACTACTAGTACTTGTTTCCTACCAAGTTCTTGGATCAAAAAGGAATAGTATGGGATCTAGGTGTAATGAAGATCACCCTAAAGCTCAATGCAAAGCCCATGAAACAAAGACCCTACCATCTAAATCCCAAGTATAAGGAGAAGGAGCGCAAAGAGCTGGACAAAATGCTGGAGGCTGGAATCATTGAGTTGGTGGAAGAGTCTGATTGGGTGAGCCCTATGGTTGTTTAGGAGAAGAAGCAACAAGATGAAATCAAGATATGCATAGACCTAAAGAAGCTCAATGATGCGTGAGTTCATGACCCATTTCCAACACCATTTACGGATGACGTTTTGGAGAATGTTGGAGGGTAGGAGGCCTATTCATTCACTGATGGGTTCTCAGGGTACCTTCAGATTAATATCGCGTCAGAGTATCGTAGTAAGACTACCTTCGCGATGGACTGGGGATGCTTCCAGTACATAGTGATGCCATTCGGGCTGAAGAATGCACCTGTGATCTTCTCAAGGGTTGTAATTTCAGCTTTTAAGGAGTTCATCCATAAATTCTTAGAAGTTTATTTTGATGACTGGACTATGTTTGGGTTGGTAAAGCACCATGTTGCAAGTCTGCACCTTATGTTGGATACTTGTCACATATACCAGATTTCCCTGAATTTGAAGAAATGTATCTTTTGTGTTCCCTATGGGATATTTCTAGGCCATGTGGTCTACAAGCAGGGATTAATGGTAGACCCTGCGAAGATAGTTTTTATTGTCAATTTAAAGGCTCCAAAGAATGTAAGGCAACTCCGTGCAACTCTAGGCCACACCAGATACTACATGAAGTTTATCAAAGCTTATGCACAAATAACTATGCCAATGGAGAAATTACTGAAGAAGGATGCGACTTTCTACTGGGATGAGGAGTGTCAGAAAGTTTTGGATGTTTTAAAGGAAAAGATGGTGACTGCACCCATTTTGGTGTTCCCAAACTAGAAGAAGGAATTTCATGTTCATGTGGATGCCTCTTATATTGCATTAGGTGTAGTATTAACCCAGCTAGGCGAGGGCGAAATTGATCATTCTATAGCCTTCGCGAGTAGGAAATTATCAAAGGCCAAGAAGAACTACTCAACTACAAAGCGCGAAGGGTTGGTGATGGTCTATGCACTAAAAAAATTTTGACATTACCTATTGGGCACGCACTTCAAAATGTACACAGATCATTCCACTCTCAAGTACCTGGTCAACAAGCCTGTGTTGGGGGGAAAGATCTATCGGTGGCTATTTCTTTTTCAAGAATATGACTTTGAGGTGATTGTGAAGCTTGGGCGATTGAATGTGGGACCAGATCATTTATCCAGAATTGAGACAGGTGAAGAGCCCACTAGTTTGTAAGAAGGGTTGTCGGATGCACAACTCTTTGTTGTACGTGTCGTAGACGATCACTTTGCTAACATCATCTAGTTTTTAACCACTCGTACAACCCTAGAGGGATATTCTACATAGTAGAAAAAGGAATTGGTGGTCTTTGCGGTTGATTTTTCTATGATCACTGGACACTTGTATATGATGGGCTCTGATGAAATATTGCACCAATATGTTCCGTAGTTTGAACGATCTAGCATCCTCGCTGAAGCACATGGAGGAGTGGTGGGAGGACATTATGCTGGCATAACAACCGTGTAGAAGATCTTGCGCATAGGTTTGTGGTGGCCAATGTTGCATAAGGATTCTAAGGCTTATTGTCGAGCATGTGATTCTTGTCAGAGGACAGGAAAGTCATCGCAAAGGGATGAACTGCCCTTAAACCCATATATTTCTTTACAGGTGCTTGAAAAATGGGCGATCGACTTTGTGGGTCTGATATAGCCACTAGGGTAAAACACAGGCATGCGAACATTATTACTGCAACCGAGTACTTGACGTGATGGGTAGAAGCATAGTCGGTCAAAGATTGTAGGGCTACTACAACTACGAAGTTCCTTTTCAAGTTTTTCTTAACTCAGTTCAGTTGCCCAAAGATATTAATGAGCGACAGGGGTACACATTTCTTGAATGAAACTATTGTTGTGATACTGGACAAATTCCAAGTTTATCACCAGAAGAGCACACCCTATCATACTCAAGCTAATGGTATGGTTGAAGTGTTCAATAAGATCTTGGAAAGTGCATTGGCAATGGTCTGTAACGTGAAAAGGAATGATTGGGATGTATGCATACCAATAGTTTTATGGGCATATAGGACAATGTGTAAAAAGTTGACAGACCAAACTCCCTTCAGGTTGGTCTATGGGATAGAGGTTTTTATGCCCATGGAGTATATTGTACCGAGTATGTGGATTGTAACACTCACTAATATGCTTGATCGCGACACGATGGAGGAGCGTCTCGCGCAACTAGTAGAATTAGAGGAAGATAGGTTTTTGGCAGGATTTCACCAACAAGTGCAAAAGTTGCATGAAAAGGCCTGGCACAATCAACATATTAAGTAGTGCACCTTCCAAGTAAATGATTTAGTGTTACTTTATGATAGCAAATTCACGAAGTTTCCTGGAAAATTTCAAATGCATTGGTTGGGGTTGTATGTCATCAAAGAAATTATAGATGGTGGCACAGTTCAGCTCGCGAAGATGAATGGAGAATTGTTTCCAAGAAGAATCAATGGAAGTCGATTGAAGTTATACAAGGGTGATCCTACCCCTTCGCAATGACTATAAAATACACTGCCCAAGAATTAGGAAGACAAAGTAAGGGAGTTGTGCATAGGAAGCAAGAAGGGCGCCAGCAAGAGCTATGCCATGGAGGATGGTGCTACATAGCCAAGTCCAAAAGTAGTCGTTGGAGGCACTATAGATGATTGGATGGAAAAATTTCCATTAAAAGGAGTGAGGAGGCCGCATTTATGGGGAAAATATTTGGAAACCTACCACCAAAGATGCATTAAAGATCGGAAATTGGAGGGAACAGTCAAATTCAAATTTGAAATCACCTATAAATTTGGCATGCCACCCTGTATTAGAACACTTTTCTCTCTGAAAATTAATTATGAGCTTTCTCACCTTGTGTTGCGCCAAGAGTTGAATTCTATGTCTGAGCCTGATTGGGAAGAAATTTTCTCACATCTAGGATTAGCTAATGTGTCTGAAAATTTTTGTAAGGCCTTCTTGGACAAAATGGCTGAAACTTGCCCCACAAAAGTCGTCAGTTCTGAAGTTGCAACCCCTAAAGTCGCACCGACAATGGAAGCAACACCCTATGTACCTATGGTGCCGAGGTCGCCTAGGCCTAAGTTGTCTTCCACTGAGAAGAAACAAAAGAAGCCACAACAAGTTATGATGAGACAGTCACCGTGGAAAAACCCCACTGAGGTTCGCCAAAAGGGGAAAATGGATAAGTCACAGCAACCACCAAATTCATGGTTTCTACACCACTACTACTAGAAAAGGTGGTGTTTGAAGGCACGCTATTCGGGCGCATTCACTCGCTCAAGCTAGAGGATTAGGATATGGAACACCATGAGAAGTTCCCACAGCTTGCACTGAATAAGTATTTGGCGAAGATTTATTATAAAGAGACCAGGGTAACATGACTGGAGCCAATGAAGTGGGTCGCGGGGGTTGAGAAAGTAGACCTGTTGAACATGCTTTGCAACATCAACACAATTTGTGTTCAACAATTGTTCACATTGGTGCATGATGGGTGTCTCTAGTTTGGAGAACCCATTCCTATTACTGATACATTGATCCACCAGATCACTATGTTTCCCCATCAAGAGGTGGATCCAGCAAAGGCAATTGGAGGAAAAACTAAAGAAAATCAACTCATAGACCAAATGAAGAGTGAGTTCCGCTTGGTGAAGAAGTCGCGCAGATATTTAGTCTACTCAATTACAGACAAGGCAGTGCAGTTTGCCTCGCAGATTTTGGCCTGCAAGATTAGGAGGAAGTGTCGCGTGGATGAGTTTCCAGCGCTGGTAATTCCATTAGCTACCCAATGTGCTAAAGGTGTCTAGTACAACTGGGTGCATTACCTCTCCAAGGAAATTTTGGCCAACTATCGGGAACACAAGATGAGGGCAAGGCATTTCACTATGCTTGGCTATTGCTATTAATTGTGCTAGTCACATGGAGGCTGCATGAAGATAGTCAATTCCCTCCACAAGAACCTGATTTACCAGGAGTCATGAATTTCTCTTCGCTATGGGCGACAAAGGACCCTGCGCAGGTCATGGAGACTAAAATGTTTTGGGTGTTGGTTGAGATGGATCTCTACATGGTGATCAGCGAGAGGCCGAGGCTATCACTGACTCTATATGAACAACTGGAAGCTTATGCAGAGTTCAAGGCGGACTCTCGTAATGTGTCTATTCACTTGAGACGAGATCTGAAGAAAACGTGGTACAAGTTACCCTACCTGGTGAGTGAGGCTGATGTGCAGGAGGTCATGGGAAATGGCCAGGGGAGTGGTTACACCTCTCATATCTCGGTGCAGGTACAAGAAAGGATAGGTAAAGTTCCTCCGTGCACACCACAACAACACAAAAGCAAAAGGAGGTTGAGTTGGTTGCAGCTCGAGAGAAAGTTACGTAACAGAAAAAGGAAGCTACTGCCAAGGTAGTTGTTGAGAAAGAGTGGGTGGATAAGGAGACTACTATCGACATTGAGGAGTCTGCGTCTCAGCACACCAAGGACCAAGAAGAGTTTGATGTTGAAGGAGGCAAGGGCGTGGAGCAGGGCACCCCCTTTAGAGTACATAAGCACTCCAAGGAGACAACTTCAAGACCTAGGAAGAAGAAGAAGTCTGACAGGCATGCGCATGTCGATCCAATGGTCCTCATTAAGTGGGACTTAGATGAAATCGGGGATAAGGTCCGTGACACCATAACATAACTATGGACGCAATTCAAGCATCAATACCAGCAGGTGCTGGGAAATGTGCAGAAGGATCTGCATGATATGTAGATCCAAACGGGGTGAATGCAAGCGATCGTTGGCCAGGCGAGCGGGATTCAGGTGAGCCTGTAGCAAGCGAGCATGACCATCCTAGATACAAATTGGACTCTAAACCCAAGAGTCATTGAATTGTCGGATGGAGCCCTACACGCCCAGTCAGAGGAAGTAAACACCCAACTCTCACACCTTAAGGATCTGGGTGTCAATCTCATGGTAATCCCTATCTAGACCTTCCACGAACTGCACCAAGGAGTATCCGACGAGCTAAGTGTTAGGGAGCAGTGTGTGCTGCTGGTGATCAGTGAGGTCAATACAAGAAAAGAACAGATATTCGTAGAAAAGCTGCAAGCAGTTAGGAGAAGGAAGAAATGGCCACGCATAGCTAGAACTTGGAGGTAACAATTACATAGGCATGCAATGCACTGCCCGAGCTGAACATTCCCACAGAAATAGAGTCAGCAACAAAGATTCAGAAGTTGGCTACAATGGTCTAGGAATCAAAGGATGAAATTGGTCACGTCTGATTTGAACTTCAGCTGCAGATCTCAAAGTTGCATTTGAAGTTGCATCCGATCACTCCGACAGAAGTCTGGGAGCAACACGGAGTAGCAATTAAGGAGGGGATGGCCACATTAGACACAACAGTCAAGGACTGTACAGATTGATTGGAGCAGGCCATGGAACTATGGATGTCTTTGCAGGAGGACTCCACTCTGCAGAATATCGGTACTGATATTAGGGAAAAGTAGCAACAGTTTGATGAAATTGGGTCGACTGCGTGCACTTTGACGCCAGTCCAGCGCTTCGCATGACTATAGGAAGGAAAACAAGTGCAGATAGAAATTGAAGAATTGCATCGTAAAGAGGCCATCTTAAGGGCCAGAACACAACCATGGAAAAAGGAGGCAAGCCAACTCACTTTATTAGTTCAAGACAAGTTGAATACCATCCAGAAGACACAATGGACAATGGGCTTCATGCTGGAAGGCCCTACTATAGAGAAGCTGGTCGAAGAAGTACAGTAGGCCACAGTGCAGGGTACTGCTAATTTGTAGGTTTTGAAGATGGAGTTCCGTGAACTCCAAGATAAGATTGCAGTGCCAGTCAAGTGACTCGAGGGTGAGTCACCCAATTTGTGTTGGGGGCCTGTTGGGATAGGGTCCCTGGGGGTTAAGTTTTGGTCAAATTTTGTAAATATGTAAAGTCTCCATGAAATGTGGAAGTGGAGCGTGAAGATGGTATGAGTCAAAGGGGCTTTAGTCCCTTTGGTGGGTAAGTGATAGGGAAGTTTTGAGACCCGCCCACGGTCCGTGGACCATGGTATTGTAAGCAAAATGTTATATAGATGAGTCATAGCGAGTCTAGGGGGTATCTAACTAAGATAGAAGATCATTTTTTTGGGCAAGAAGCTAAGGCAGGAAAGGTATATTTCCTGTACTTAGGCGAAGGGGAAGGCTCCTGCAGCTGAGTGCGCAGAGACCTTGGTAAGTCCGCAGGCTGATTGTGTGGGCCCCTGCAGCTAAGTGCATAGGGAAAAGAAGTATGTACTTGAACGATTATACTTAATAAAGACAGTTTTGAGCCAATTCTAATACATCTGTATATTATTTCTTATTTCTGCAGTATCTATAATTTCACTCTATGTTGAACTTTATATGAATTAATTCTTATCGGGTGCGTGAAAATAGTATATCAGTACTATTTATTCATGTTATGAATGATTAAAAGTCTTCATGAATCTCTGGAAGTTGTTTAAGTACATTTAGAGTAATTGACTATTCGGAAGGGTTAAGGGTTCGTGAAGGTATATCTAAGCCCTAGGAACCACATGGACCTATCACACAGGCCTCTAGATGCAGAAACATAGTTCTGTCATCCCCCAATACTGCTTCGGGTGAGACTATAGCCTGTGCTATGTAGGTTGTTTCCAAAAGGGCTAGCAGTTAGGGTTTTTTTTGTTGGTGCAGATAACGCTGAACCTAGGTCAGGCCTGATCAAGCCAACACTCAACCTTCATTCGTACATCTAGATTGTATCTATTTTTTAATCTCTAGTGCATTTGGATATATGGTCTTGGAATATGTTTGAATGACACTTAGTATCATGATTAATTTCATGTGAATATTAGTTGGCTTAGTCACATAATGCAGAATAGATTCTTTGGTCACCTTGAAATCATCCTAGATGGTTGTCTATTTAATGTTATTCATGAAATATTATATCTCTTCTTCAATAATACTCCTACTCTTTAGCTTCGTAAATGTACCAACATATGGCATATTGTGAATCCTCACCAAGGAATCCAATCCATTATACAATCGATAATATGTTGTTAGGGTATTCATAGCTGAAGTATGGATTTTCTCACAGATCTGTATAAACATCCTGATTTCTACCCTATCCATTTCAACATCTTGCTTGCTTTTCTTGACCAACACTGCAGGTATATTGAGATATTTGGTGCCCTAAACCTAGATTACGTCTATGGATATATAAGTTGTCTTTAGGACCTTTACCATCTTTATTTACCCTTTCTTCACTTCATGCAAAAACACCACTACTTCATGAAGAGTGAACATCTCATCATATAGTTGTGTCATAGTGTCTTCCAAAGGCTTGATCTTTGCTAGTATTATTGCCTTCAATTCCATCCTATTAGCACTAATGGAAGACAACCTTTGATTGTTAGTTGTGATATGGTCAACATGTTTCCTTGCCAAGGCCAACTCTTTTTCCAATGTTACATTTTCTCTCATGGGATAATCAATGTTTTCCTTAGTGGATTCACTAAAGGTCACATTTGTTGCTGCAACTTCTCTTGGATTCTTGAATCCTAGTAATGAGAACAATCACCCTTTCTATATTGATGGAAACAGGGTGATGGGGATAATTTGGGAAATACCTTCTTCTCTCTTGTATTATCCTACTTTTTAGTTGGTCGAAAGTGAAGTTTGAAATGTCCATAGACCTCTCATCTGGTGGAGGAACTAGTCCCATCTCACTAAATGGGAGGTGGCCACTAGTAGGAGGATTTGGGGGATGATAGCTTGAATGTTCTGCAAATGGCATACTATTTAATCTTTTCTCATCCTCATCTTCTTCATCATCAATCTACTAGGCTTGTAAATCTTCCTATTTTCTCTTGCTTTCTTCTTCTTCTAACAAATTTTATCGTTCTTCTTCCTCCTTTTGATTTTGCATGGCTTCTTCCTGTTGTTTCTTCTCGGCTTCTTCTTCTTTTGTCCTTTTCACCTCTTCCTTTATTTTTTGTGCTTCTTCACTTTTCTTCCTCTCTTGTTCTTATTTATGTTTCCTTTCTTCCTCTCACTTGTGTTCCTCTTCCTATTTTGCTCTACTTTCTTATTTCTACTCCTTTTCCTGTCGCTTTATCCAAACTTCTTCAAATTCCTTTCTTTGTTTTTCTCCCTCAATTGTTCCTTTGGTGGTCATATTTTCTTTGATTTTTTTGCTCCGCTCGACTTCAAGATCATGTAAAATCTTCATCGTAGACTTGACAATACTATCCTAAGTAGGCAGTTCTTGTTGGTTCCCTTCTTGCACAATGTCTATTGTATGAGACGTGTTAGAAGGGCCTGCTTCATCACCCGATCTAGTTTCTCTAGAATAATTCTACCAATTCTTCATTTTTTCCTCATCTTTCAGAGACATGGAAACATAAGGCCAAGAAAAATGAAACTTCGCATAGTGATGTTTGCATAGTCCCCTAGGGTTATATCTATGAAAACTCATTTCACCAAATTTGAGGCAAGATAGTTCTTCAAATTTTTCTTTCATTTCCTTCAAAATCTTCAACTCATAAGGCCGCACTTGCAGGGGAAGGAGACGCCATGGTTTCTTCTTCTTCTTTTACAATAGCTATGAGAGCCTTGAGAAAATATGGTATGTAATTTCCTACATGATAACCTTATCAATTACATACTTTAGTAAGAGATGTGTTGGCTTTTGAGAACTAAATACCCTAATACAAATTCCCTTATGAGAAGCAAACCAATCTGCAACTTCAGTAATCACTTCTTTATCTTTCTCAAACACACAGAGTGCCTCTTTGTTAGGTTCCTATAATACTAGTGTATTCCCTTATTATTATTGTCATTGTAGCCCCTTATTGTTATTTTTGTGCCCATGTTGTCCCCATATTGTTATTATTGTGCCCTATAGAAGCCCACGATTGTTATTGTTATGCACTTACATTATTATTGCTGTTTCATCTCTGATTATATTGTAACCACTTAGAATCCTATATATAGAAAGGAGGTCTTGTCATTTGTATCATCCAATAATTGTTCATTTGTGTAATGTAAAGGAGGTTTCCCCCTCAAAGAGGATGATTTTGAAGTCGTTGATCTCTCTTTTCTTCTATTTTGTGAGTTGGTTGCATAACATTTGGTATCAGAGCTTTGGATTATAGGGTTTCACTGCTTCAAACAAGTCATCATGGCATGTTCTCTATAACTTCTTTTCTACGAAGTTGCAGAAGTGTGGTGCAGATAAATTCTAAGTGTGGACACAAACAATTCCTCTAGCCCAAGAGAGCGGGTCTAGCCACAAACAAACAATCTATGGAAAATCTCCTTAAGCTAGAATCAAATAAGAGGGCCTACCTCTTAGTACGCTATTCCACTTGCTGATGATCCTGCTTCCTTACTCCAGCTATCTTTTGTTTCCTTCCTTCGAATACTTGAAACAAGCAAACAACAACAAACAACAAATGTGATAACATACAAATTTCATTCAGCCTACTTAATAGGTCAAGGAACATTAAGCCATAAAGATGTAAGATAACACTTTCATGTAGGAAATCAATCAATAGTTGTATTCATATAAGTTCAGAAAGAGATTACAACCAATGCCTTGACGTTGCTGGTCTCCTCCAACGTATTTGGGTTCCCAAACTTCTGCTAGCATCTCATGGATAGACCCAACAATGGAAGTTTTAAGGCTTCTTCTCTTTAGTCTTCAAACCAAACCAAACACACAATTCTCCCTCAAACATAAACTAGAGAGCTACAAGCTATAGATGTCTTGCTGATTATTACTCCAAACTAAAAACTCCAACTACAAAACTAGTTCTTGCTTGGGAAAAAGAGAGGTTTATATAGCTTGGATGGATGGGAGATGGTTCCTCTTATCATGGGAGAAGGCCTTATATCTTGGGTTTGTTCCATCCTAATAGGGGAAAGGAGCCCAAACTAACTTCCTTGGCTCCATCTAGCCCAACCATTTACCAGACTTCCGTTACGAAGCTTCTAGACCTGGAAGCTTCGAATCCATATTTAAAAAACTTGCCAAAAGAGGATCGACATGACTAAAAAAGGGCTCAGTCACTCTGATTGGCACGAGGAAGACACAGGTCACTAGCATCAGTCTTGTAAACTGGGGTAAAAGGAATATTTTTTGGAAATGATGCAAAAGGGAAATGTTCTGCTCATGAAGAGGGACATAATGGGAGTTTCTTCATGATGGGAAAGCATGTAGGGTTCACTGTAAAGGTCCTCCAGGATCGTGGAACGGGGAGTACAGGGACAGTGACAAAATGTTGTGTAACAAGAAGAGGAAATTAAAGCCCATTTGATCTTAAATCATTATGAACCTCGGGTACGAATTTAAAATATTGTATTGCTATATTTGCAAAGATATGATCCAAGGAAGTTAGGGTGTTTGCAGGCTCCCGAAATATATCTCAAACAGGTGACCTGGGGAAAATCGTCATAAATTTCTCTCTGAGAATCAGATTGAAATTTCGTAAAAAGGTATAAAAATAATACGGACTGTATTTTTCTGTTTATCATTTCTAGGTCTGAAGGTCGAAACAGTGACACGTGGCACTTCATACAAGTTCGCTCTACTGAACCAGTCTATAATTAGGTCATTGTGGGAGATTTGGAATAACTCTTTCTTGGAGAATCCAATCTTGATCAGATTTGTGGGGTTCGAAAGAGCACTTAGAGGGCTACCGTAGGACGAAATGTTAGACCATTTAGATTTGAAATTAGAGAGATACGACAGAGTCAATATCAAGCTCCTACAAAGCGAAAAAATGTGTGTAGTCTTTTTAAAATTTTGCATAAGTTAGGTTTGAAAAATTAGTTTGAAGTAATTCAAAGGGCATAGTGAATCATAATTATCATTAATTGATGCCTCGAAGAAAGAAAATGGAAACACCTAGTAAGCAACCTGAAATCTCTAGCATGACTCATGAAGAAGAGGAAGAAATGCAACATGATATATGAAAATTACGAGACCCAGTGCAACAAATTTCACTCTCACAAAAAGTAACAGAAGCTAGATGGATGGTTTAAAGAAAGGCGTGGAAGCTAATATGAATGGTGTGGAATCTAAGATGGATGTCATGGAAGCTAAGATGGATGGTCTAGAAGTAAACATTGAAGATTTGAAGAAAGACATGGAACATTTGAAAGGAGGTTTGGAAAAGTTGCTACAAGAAATGCTTCCTAATGGCGAAAAGGTAGTAGAGGAAACTCATAATGGGAACAAAAGAAATTTTAGTCATGATTTCATAGACTCTAACATTGGATTGAAGACCCGCCATGTTACAAAGATCAATATGAGGAAGTCTGATGGAAATGATCCCGTAACATGGATACTACATATGGAGCAATATTTCGATCTCCATAATGTGCCAAACACACAAAAGGTATGCATTATGACTTTATATCTAGAACCCAATCAGTTTGTATACTATCGATGGATTTTCTCTCGTAAACAAATTGTCACTTGGGAAATTTTTTACGAAAGAAATGATAGCACATTATGAGGATACAAAAAGCAACACTTTTTTTAGCCAATTGATAAATCTCAAACAAAAAGGTTCAATGGTGGAGCACATTGAGGACTTCCACAAATTGAATATAAGGGTAAAAGATATTCTAGAGGAGCATAAGATTGATGTTTTCATAGGGACTTTAAAGGATAACATCCAACATGAGGTTCACCTTTGGGAACCTGATTCATTGGAGAAAGCATTCAGGTTGGCAAGAAAAATTGAAAGGAAAATTATGGAAACAATGAAGCCTACCAATCAAAACTATAAATATGTAAGTGTTGTTTCCCCTAGCCTTCCACAACCTACAAGGTTGACACCACAACAATTGGAAGAAAAAAGAATAAAATGGATTTGTTATAGTTATGATAACAAATACACTAAAGGTCATAAGTGTGCTGAGAAGAAATAATTTTACATAGATTTTGAAGAGGAAAAAGAAACATAAAAATAAGAGGATACACACCAAGAACAAAACCTAGAGAAAGAAGAAATGAATTCAACCATATCTTGTAATGCATTGGCCGCAATTACTACTTCTCAAACTATCAAGATAGAAGGACATATCAAGAAGAAAAAGGCAATAGTGTTGATTTATTCGGGCAATACCCATAATTTTATTCATTGTAAGATAGTGAAGGAATTGAATTTCTTCCTATGTCCAGCACCAGAGTGTTAAGTGATGGTTGCAAATGGAGGAACCATAAATTTCTCTACAAAGTGCCATAATATAAAGATATCCATGGGAGACTATGTGTTGAATAGTCCAATGCTTTCCATTCCAATGGGTGGTGTTGATGTTGTACTAGGAGTCCAATGGCTACAATATTTGGGTATGGTAGCTTTTAATTTTCAAGGACTTTTCTTGAAAAAAAAATTCAGAAGGAAATTAAGTTGAATTAAGGGGTATCGCAGAGAAACCGGGAAATATAATAAACTCTAACGGCATGACAAAGCTTCTAAAGAAAGAACAATGTGGCGTAATTGCACAATTATGTTCACTAAAGGTTCCCACATCGAAATCATCTATTTCTCCAGATATCCAAAAAGTCTTGGACAATCATTCCAAGGTATTTGTGACTCCCAAAGGCCTCCCACCTATTCGTGATCATGATCATGCTATTCATTTGATTCCAGGAAGTGTTCCTCCAAACATCAAGCCTTACAGATATCCCTATGCCCAAAAGAGTGAAATTTAATGTAAGGTTGCAGAAATCCTAGAGGCTAGTATAATTCAACCTAGTCAAAGTTATTTCTCTGCTCCAGTAGTATTGGTGCACAAGAAGGATGGATCATGGTGCATGTGTACGAACTATAGGGAGCTCAACAAGATCACTATTAAAGATAAATTTCCCATTCATGTCATTGATGAATTATTGGATGAATTGCATGGAGCAATTTACTTCACCAAGTTGGACCTTCATTCATGATATCGTCAAATCAGAATGAAGACTAAAGACATTCTAAAAACAACATTTAGAACTCATGAGGGTCATTATGAATTTTTTGTCATGCATTTTGGCCTTACCAATGCACCTTCTACATTTCAAGGTTTGATGAATTCCATTTTCAAAACCTTCCTTAGAAAATTTGTGTTAGTATTTTTTGATGATGTACTAATCTACAACAAGTCTTGGAAGGATCATGTTCAACATGTTGATATTGTGCTCAAACTATTGGAGGAGAAACAATTATAGGCAAAAACCTCCAAATGTTTCTTTGGAGTACAAGAGGTGGAATATTTGGGTCATATTATATCTCATGAAGGTGTTAAGGTAGACCCTAGAAAAATTAAAGCCATTAAGGAATGGAAAATCCCCACATCCATAAAGCGTCTGCAAGGATTTCTCGGGTTAACAGGGTATTATCACAGGTTTGTTAAGAATTATGGGAGAATAGCAGCACCTGTATAAACATTACTGAAGAAAGATGCATTTTCTTGGACTCCAGAAGCAACGAAAGCCTTTAAACATATTAAAGAGGCAATGTGCCAAGCACTGGTCTTAGCTATGCCAAACTTCACAAAAACCTTTATTGTGGAATGTGATGCCTCGGGAAATGGAATTGGTGTTGTTTTAATGCAAGAAGAAATACCCATTACTTTTGAAAGTCGTCCAATCAAAGGAAAGTATTTACACAAAGCTATTTATGAGAAGGAAATGTTGGAAATACTACATGCACTTAAGAAATGGTGACCTTACCCAATGGGAAGACACTTCAAGGTAAAAACAAATCATGATAGTATTAAATACTTTTTATAACAAAGATTATCTTCAGAAGAGCAACAAAAATGGGTCGCAAAGATGTTGGGTTCTGACTTTGAAATCATCTACAAAAAATGGAAGCAAAATGTTGTTGCAGATGCACTTTCAAGAAAGGATGAGGATGTGGAAGCATTGCTTTGTGCCATTTCTATTATCCAATCAGATTGGATAACCGAAGCAAGGGATGAATGGAAGAATGATGAAGAAGTGTGGGAACTCATTCAAAAGTTGCAGCAAGATCCTAGTACATCTGATACATTTAGCTGGAAAAATGATTCGTTATGGTACAAAGATTGCTTATACATCTGTAAGAATTCCCAACTCAAACAAAATATTCTTCTGGAATTGCACACTTGTCCCTTAGGAGGGAATTTAGGATTTTTTAAAACTTACCACAGGGTTAAGATGGAATTTTTTTGGGATGACCTTAAATCTAATATTCAAAAGTTTGTGGTGGAATGTTTGGTTTTCCAACAAAATAAAGTTGAGACAATTAAGACCCTAGGTCTATAACAACCTTTATCCATTCCAAGTCGACGTTGGGAGGAGGTTTCAATGGATTTTATCACAGGTTTACCCAAGTCTGAAGGAAAGAGTGTCATCATGGTGGTAGTTGATAGACTTACCAAGTATGAACACTTTTGTGCATTAGCTCATACATTTAAAGCCAGTACAATTGCTACTGTATTTATGGAAATAATTCAAAAGATACATGGAAACCCAAAGATTATTGTAAGCGACAGAGATCCTATTTTCACGGGCAATTTTTGGACGTAATTATTTTTTTGTCTTGGTACTCAGTTAACTCATAGCTCATCGTATCATCCTCAATCTGATGGGAAAACTAAGATAGTGAACAAATTTTTGGAAGGATATCTTCATTGCTTTGTATCTGATAAACAGACACAATGGGCCAAATGGTTGCCTATAGCAGAATGGTGGTATAACACTTCCTTCCATACTGTAGCAAAAATGACCTCATTTATGGCACTTTATGGATATCATCCACCATCCATCACATCAAATTTAAGAGAAAATTCTAAGGTTCAAGCAGTGGAAGATCACATCGAGCATCAACATAAATTTCTCCAACTCTTAAAGGATAACTTGCATTTAGCGCATAATAGAATGAAACAACAGGCAGATCAACACCGTAGTGGAAGAAGTATTGATGTAGGTGACTGGGTATTTCTACAACTACAACCATACAAACAAATGCCCCTCCAGCAAGCTAAGAAGGATAATAAATTATCACCAAAGTATTATGGTCCGTACAAGGTGTTGCAAAAGATTGTTACTATTGAATACAAATTGGAACTTCCTACATCTTCCTGAGTGCACCTAGTTTTCCATGTTTCATGCTTAAAGAAGGTTATAGGTGACAAGCTCCCAGTTCAAACAATATTTCCAAAACTTGTCGAGGAAGGAAAAATCATATTGGAACCTACAGTAGTCACTGAAACAAGGACTTGGCAGCTACGAAATCGACCAATTTCAGAGTATCTCATCAAGTGGAAGAACTTATCCACTGAAGATTCCACATGGAAGGATAAGACTCTTATACAGAGGCATTCAAAACTACTCAAGCGTTGAGGAAAACAATTTTTTGAAGGAGAGGGGCATGTTAGGTCCCTATAATACTAGTATATTCCCTTATTATTATTGTCATTATAGCTCCTTATTGTTATTGTTGTGCCCATGTTGTCCCCATATTGTTATTATTATGTCCCATAGAAGCCCAATATTGTTATTGTTGTGCCCTTACATTATTACTGTTATGTTAGCTTGACTATATTGTGACCCCTTAGACTCCTATATATAGAAACAAGGTCTTGTCATTTGTAGCATCCAAGAATTTTTCATTTGTATAATGTAAAGGAGGATTCCCCCTCGAAGAGGCTGATTTTGAAGTCGTTGCCCTATTTTTTCTTTTATTTTGTGAGCTGGTTGCATAGCAATTGGTATCAGAGCTTTCTAGTTTATTACTAGGTGTTTCCATTTTATTTATTTGGGGCATCAATTAATGATAATTATGCTTCACTATGTCCTTTGAATTCCTTCAAAATAAATTTTCAAACCAAGCTTATGCGAAATTTTAAAAAGACTACACACCCTTTTTGGCTTTGTAGGAGTTCGATTTTGAATTAGTTGTATCTCTGTAATTGAAGATCTCTAAGGTCTAATTGTGCCATGTGTTATCCCTAAAACAACCCTAACTTCCTTGGATCATATATCCGGAATTATAGAGAGACACGATATGAAATTCATGCCCATGGTTCATCAAGATTTCAGCTCAAATGGGTTTTAATTTTAGCTTTTGAAACATAATAGAAAAAACTTTATAGCGAAAATTCCACGATGACATGTTTGAAGTAGCGAAACCCTAGAATCCAAAGCTCTGATACCAATTGTTATGCAACCAGCTCACAAAATAGAAGAAAAGATAGAGAAACGACTTCAAAATCAGCCTATTCAAGGGGGTAACCTCCTTTACATTACACAAATGAACAATTCTTGGATGCTACAAATGACAATACCTCCTTTCTATATATAGGAGTCTAACGGGTCACAATATAGTCAAGCCGACATAGCAATAATAATGTAAGGGCACAACAATAACAATAGTGGGCTTCTATGGGGCACAATAATAAAAATATGGGGACAACATGGGCACAACATGGGCACAAAAATAAAAATAAGGGGCTACAATGACAATAATAATAAAGGAATACACTAGTATTATAGGGGCCTAACAAGTTTTGGTATCCATGGTACATCCATGTGTGTTTTTGGTTCTCTTGCTATTATTGGCATGGGTTTTACCAAGTGTGGCGATGGTTTTCAACCTTTCCTTGACATTTTCGGATAGCCATGGTGTGATGGGGTTTTCTTACTTGTTTGATCTGGATTGCTAGATGGTTTCGAACCAGAGTGGGGTGGTCTTGGAGAAAACACAAGGCCTACAAATCCCTGGACCAGTAAAGATGGGATTGTGGTAAAGCATTATTGTGTATGCTCTCGTTGCATCTAGGAATACTTTACTGATGAATGGAGGGATATATGGTAAATCCTAGAGGGTGGAGATGGAAAACTCATCACAATTTAGCTAGAGATATCTAGAGGCAATCATGCTTTGTAGTGGTGGGATTGCAGTAAAGCCTGGTAGTGTATGTTTCTTGTTTGGGCCTAGGAATCCCTTGGCGTGATTGCGGTAAAGCCTGGTTGCATAGATGAGGGTTTCGGGCCTAGGAATCCCTTTGCAGGATATATGGTAAATCTTGAGGAAGCCCTGTATGGTTTTGTTGTGAGATCCACATTCATGCTTAGAATATGGCACGAGGGTGATTAGCTGAAATAAGGATCTGGTTTAGCCTAATCTATGATCAGGTGGTACGTGGAATTCCATGACTTGGTTGGATTGTGCTTATGTTAATAAGAGTTCTTTTCCTCTAGTGTTCTATGTGTAAATGTATTGGTTATTATGAGTCTTTAACAGTTGTTCTATTATTGTTATTATGTTGGTTGTATGATGGTTATAAGCATGGTTTTTTGGAAATACTTAGTAATGGCTCTTATCATGTTTTGATTAATAAATGAATAAATAATGAATGTATGACCTAATAGATGACAATGAAGCTATTTTAAGAAGGCATCAATCCTTCTTGACGAATCTCAGATAAGTATGAGACCCCTATGTTCAGATTTGTTGTTATGACCTGTAGATTAATTGTTTATGATGTGTTCGACAAAATCCCTGTCATGGATGCTAGGGTCCAGGTCAAGTCCTTGTTCAAGTTGTGCATTAGTAGTCTTGTTTTAGATATTATTTATCATTTTTGGAAATTTCATGATGTTTTGGGTAGAGGCCTGAGTACCAGCCCTGAAAAAGTGGCTCATAATTTAGGGTCATTGGCATAGAAATTCCTAAAAAGGATTGTCGTCGCATGGTTAGCTTGTCATCAGAGTGACTTGAGGCTTTCACTCGCTTGGAGGCCTTGTCATGGAAGTGACCGGGGCTCTGGTTCATTGAAAATCTAAGCTGACTCAGGGATTGGGTACCTGGAGTGTTTGGTTGTCACTTGGGGGTCCAGTAACACCAGAGGGAGGTATGTAAAGTGTTAGTTCATCGGTTCCACTTCCTTAAAGTGATATAGGAGATCGAATCATATCACAATAACTCTTTGTCACATGTTTACCCTAGCAAGCTGGTAACTTGGGTAAATGTGGGAGGAGGGTGTTACAAAGTGGTATCAAGGCGAGTTTCATTCTCTTTGGGTGATGTATAGCTTCTGTTCTCTTTTGGGTGATATCTAATACCACAGAGTGGTATCAGATCATGGTTCACCCCTTGGTCTCGATGGGTGAAATTTGTTTGTCATGCATACATGTCGGTTGCATATGTGTTCATTATGCTTGTGGTCTATGTTCTTGTTGTGTATGCATGGTGCTCGTCATTGTTATAGTTGCATTGTCATGATGAAGTTGATGGTGTTTTGTTGGAATGTGGTCATCATGAGTGCATGTCGTCTATGAATTTGTTATGCATGTCAATGTTCATATGTTGTTATGCATGCATTTTCATGGTTATGGTTGTCGTGCATGGGGTCATGGTATGAAGTTGGTATGGTCATGGATGGTAACTAGATTATGGTTAAGATGATGTCTATATACTAATATGATTATGATTGTACATGTATTGTGATAATTTGGTTGATCTTGCAGATGAGACATCCTCCCCTGAACTATACTGATGTATGTTGGTTATGTTTTTGTTTTGTTTTATCTGACATATTATGTTTGTAGGAAGAAGATCAGAGATGACTAGCAACATGGTACACTACAGTTCACGAGATTCTCCCTATATATCAGATGAGCAGCATGGTTATGGAAAATATCCTGATGTAGCACACACATTAGGAAGTTTGAAGGTAGAAATAAGAATTTTCAAAGAAGATAATGAAAGAATCATTTAGTCACAGGAGAAATAAGTAGAGGTTAAGGCATTTATCCTTAAGAGTTTTTCAGATCTATAGAGACAAGGACCACTTAGGATCATCCATGGGTAGGAGGATAGGACCAATGGGGCATATGGCAATAGATCTCATTATGGGCACAGGTCAAATACAGATGACATGATCATAGGTGGAAGGTTCTTGGATACACTGGATAGGAGAGGTGATGGACACAGGTTCTATTCTAGTTCTGGTTATGACAGGTATCATGATCATCATCGTTATCATCCTTACAAGAGGAATGACAAGGGATATTTTACAAATGATTTCAAGAAATCTAAGCCACCTATATTTTATGGGGATTTGAATAATTCAGAAGATGGAGAGGCATAGTTACTTTGGATGAAGAATTTCTTTAAGTTGCATGATTACACAGAGAATATGAAGGCCAAAATAGTTATCTTCAACCTCAAAGGGAAAGAAGACATCTAGTTGGAAGATGTGAAGTGTGTCATAGACATCAGGACAAAGGAGTTGAGTTTGCATTAATTTAAGAGAATTTTCAGGAAGAAATATTTGTGAGAGAGGTACTAAGATAGTAAGGCCAAGGAGTTCTATGAGCTAAAGATGGGATCGATGATAGATGAGGAGTATATGACTAAGTTCTTGGAGTTATTGAGGTATGTATTGTATCTTAAGGATGAGAAGGCCATGTTCAAAGATTTTTTAGTGGATTTCCATTAGTATTTAAAGATCGGATTGAGTATGATGAGTCTTGGTCACTTGAAGAACGCATTGGGAAATTGAAGCACTGTTATGAAAAATCAAAGCATAAAATGGAATCTCAGCAAGTTTGGAAAGGGAAAGACAAAGCTAAAGGTAAATGGCAGCTGAAAAGAGAAAGACCCCAAGATGTAGGTGAGAAATAAAATGTTGGGCCTTACAAGAAGTTTAATGGACGCCAGGTTGGAGAACAACAAAATAGAGGTGATGGTAGGGGAGAATTGCAGTGTTGGACATGTGGTAAGGAGCATCTTAAGAGGGATTGTCTACAGAATCAGGGTGGTAGGCCTTGGATTTACATTGCACAGGAAGTGCAGACAGTTAGGGATGTTGGGCAGACCATTCCATGGATCTATGCAACATTAGATAACAGACAGACAGATCATGAGGAATTTATTATCAAGATGGATGGTAAGATTTGCGATCAATTTGTTTCTATTTTGATTGAACCTGGATCTAATTATAGTTATGTTAATCCTGATTTGATGGATAAGTGTTCTTTGAATAAAAATTTGCATGCAGATTCTTGGTTAGTATAGTTGGCTACAGGTACAAACAAGAGAGTTCATCATTGGGTAAAAGATTGTGCATTTGACTTGAATTGTATGACTACATTAGCACATTTGAATAAACTTCCATTGGGATCATATAGTATGCTTCTGGGTATGGACTAGTTGTATCTTCATAGGACCAAAGTGGATTATTATGACAAGGCCATTGAATTCTTGAATGACAATGGGGAACAGAGAATATTGCAGGGTAAGAAGAAGGCTACATCGATTAGAATGGTGAAAACTATGAATGCGAAGCGTAGTCACAGGAAAGGGTGTGTGTTATTCGTAGTGCATATCTCTAGTGATAAAGGTAAGGATGTTGAGGATGTGGAGGCATTGAGCAGGTACCCGGTTTTACACTAGTTTCAGGATGTATTTCCTGCATAGATTTCAGAGTTGTCACCTCACAGGGCAAGTGGAATTTTCCATTCAGTTGGTACCAAGGGAAACACCATCATCAAAGGCACCCTACGGGATGATCACATGATAGTTAGTGGAACTGAGGTTGCAATTGAAGGAAATGTTTGACAAGGGGTGCATTAGGACAAGTTTATCATCTTGGGGCACACCAGTATTGTTTGTGAAGAAGAAAGATGGTACTCTCAGGCTATGCATTGATTACAAGAAGTTGAACATGGTAACCATCAAGAACATGTATTCATTGTCGAGGATTGATGATTTGTTTGATCAATTGAAGGGAGTAGTAATGTTATCGAAGATTGATCTGAAATCAAGATACCACTAGGTACACATTAAATAAGGGGACATCTACAAGACTTATTTTTGGACCAGGTATGGCCATTATGAGTTTGTTGTAGTTCCATTTTGTTTGACTAATGCTCCAACTAATTTTATGTGCTTGATGAATAATATTTTTCATACTTTTCTTGACAAGTTTGTTATCATGTTCATTGATGATATATTGATATATTCTAAGAATGAGGAAGATCATGTCAAACATTTAGCAACAATGTTGAGATTGCTAAGAGAGCATCAATTGTATGCCAAACTTAGTAAATTATGTTTCTTTCAGACAAAGGTACATTACCTGGGGCATGTGGTTGCCAAGGAAGGCATAGAAATGGATCCAGAAGAGATAAGAGCTATCATGGAATGGGCATCTCCTAGAAATGTGGGTGAGGAAAGATCATTCATGGGACTAGAAGGTTTTTTTAGGAGGTTCATCTAGAAATTCTCTCAGATTTCCTATCCTATTGCGTCATTGCCAAGGAAAGGTAAGAAATTTGAATGGACAAAGGAATGTGCAACAAGTTTCGAGCAATTGAAGCAATTTCTTACAAATGATCCATTGCTAAAAATCACAGATCCAGACAAAGAGTTTTTAATGTGTATAGATTCTTGCAAGAGAGTACTTGGTGGAGCCTAAATGTAGGAAGGATAGGTAGTGTACTATGAGTCACAAAAACTAAATGAGATAGAGAAGAATTATATGACACATGATCTTGATTTGGCAGCGATCATCCATGCATTGAGGATTTCGAGGCACTATCTTCTTGGTAGGACATTTTTATTGATGAGTAATCATAGTGGATTGAGATACTTGTTTAACCAACCTAATTTGAATGTCAGGCAAGATATATGGTTGGCGATGATCAGTGAGATTGATTTCGAGATCAGGTAAATTAAGGGAAAGAAAAACAGAGTTGAAAATGCTCTTATAGAACAGTGCAGGTGAACCACATAGCCGCTATGAGTTCATATGCGACAGATCTACAAGGTCAAATCTTACAAGTTAGTCAGCAGGATGACATGCATAGCAAGCTTATGTGTAGGTTACAAAAGGGTCTAGGTGATCAGGATAAGGACTATCATCTCAAAGAAAATGGTTTGGTCTGATTTAGGATAGAATATATGTGTCAAACAACAGTGAGCTCAAGAAACTTATCTTAAGGGAATTTCATGTTAAGTCGTATTTAGGTCACACGGGATATCAGACGACATTGACAGTGGTGAAGAAGTTCTACTACTGGTTGAATCTGAAGAAAGAGGTGGAAGATTTTGTTGTGAGATGCTTGGCTTGTCAACAGGTAAAAGTAGTGTGTAAGCATCCAGGTGGATTACTACGACCGATTATGATTCCAGAGTGGAAATGGGAGTTCATTTCCATGGATTTCATTATAGGTTTGTCGAGGACATCCAGACAACATGATTCCATTATGGTTGTGGTTGACATGTTAACAAAGGTAGTGCACTTCATTCAGGTGAAGTCTACTTATTCAACTAATGATGTAGCATAGGTCTTCATCAAAGATGTAGTGAGGTTGCATGGTGTTCCTAAGATGATTGTGTCAGACAGGGATTCTATGTTCACTTCCAGGTTCTAGAAAGATTTGTTTGCAGGATTGGGTACAAAGTTAGCCTTCAATACAACTTATCATCCATAGATAGATGGACATATAGAGAGGGTCAATAGGATTTTGGAGGACATGTTGAGAATGTATGTGATGCATCAACAACGAAAGTGGGAAGAGTATCTTCCACTGGTTGAGTTTTCTTACAACAATGAATATCAGGAGTCACTAAGGATGAGTCTATTTGAGGCACTCTATGGTAACAATTGTAACACTCCCATCCGTTGGAGTGATCCAGTGAATAGGGTGTTGATAGGACCAAACATGTTGGAAGAAATGGAAAAGGAAATGTTGGTTATTAAGCAGAATCTAAAGGAAACATAGGATAGACAAAAGAGTTATGTAGATCAACACAGGGAGTTTAAGGAGTTTAAGGTTGGGGAATAGTTGTAATTGTGCATCAAGCCCATGAAGATCTCCTTGAGTATTGGATCATATGAGAAGATGGCACCTCATTTTTGTGGACCTTTCATGATTCTTGAGAGGATTTGACCAGTAGCCTATCGACCACCACTGCCTCCGACAGGGAAAGTCCATGACGTTTTCCATGTGTCATTTCTTAATAAGTATGTTAAATATGTTGATCATGTGATTAACTAGTCTATATTGTAGGTGGATCCAAAAGGAGAATTCCATCCAGAACCTCAGTGTATTTTGCTAATAAATATGCTCATGCCCCAAAACCAAGAAATCAAGCAAGTTAAAGTGCAGTGGAAGCACTTTGGCCCCAATGAAGCTACTTAGGAGATGGCTAATCAAATGTGGGCTATGTATCCTTCCCTATTCGATGGTTGAGTCAATGTGTTTTGATATATGATTTGGTGT
Organism: Pinus tabuliformis; assembly: GCA_031772625.1. Lineage (NCBI taxonomy): Eukaryota > Viridiplantae > Streptophyta > Pinopsida > Pinales > Pinaceae > Pinus > Pinus tabuliformis. Next base: position 816,574,470 of record CM062807.1, read on the forward strand.
GGTGTTTTCATATATGTATATATGTATATGGATGTAAATACTTTCATGAGTTGTGTTATAAATCTCCAATAAGAGGTATGATTTTCATTTTATTATGATTGTCATTTTTGTTTGATTTTCAGCTGGTTGATCATTGTAAATACTACATTGAGCTAAGTTATAAAGCTCCATGGGTAGTATGTTTTTCTTTTCAGCGGTCTTGCTGGTTATGGGTGTCATTGAACACAAAGGATGACGTTCCCCCAAGGGGAGGGTTTTGCAACAACCCTGGTAAAAAATCCATGTATTAAAGTTAATAAAAGAAAAATAATAGCCAATATCATGGGACACGTATTCCAAGTTGAATGTTGGGCAAAAACATCCTAGTGTGAGTGTTCATTTAGTTTATTATGGCTAAAGGAAATTGGAAAAGGTAATGGCAAAGGCTTTGGAAAGGCAAAGTGGCAATAACTGGCATTTTATTTATGAAAATAATGGAAAATGGGAGAAAAGGAAGGTGAAAGGTACCAGGTTTGATGTGAGGTGGAAAATGAAGGAAAAATAATGCAAATTGAAGAAAATAGAGGCCTCATTAATAAAAAGGCTTATGAGGATCAGTTCATAACCTTTTTTCAGTTCAGTTCTGGAGCTTTCTCTCTTAGTTCTCTCTACTCTCTCATACTCTTGTACACTTAGAGACTTATTGGAGAACTCTAGCATTGGAGGAAGGAAGGTAAAGGAAGAACAAGAAAGCAAAGGGAAGAAAATATCAAGCAAGGAAGAGCGGTATTAAGCAACTAGAATGGGATTACCTGTAGGTATCGAGTTGTACATATGATTTCCTTGCTAGTTTTGGCATGAATTGCACATGCATGTGTGTTTTTTGTTCTCTTCCTATGATTGGCATGGGTTTTTCTAGGTGTGACAGTGGTTTTGAGTCTTTCCTTGCCATTTCTAGATAGCCATGGTATGATGGGGTTTTTCTTACTTGGTTGAGCTAGATTTATGGATGGTTTCAAAACTGAGTGGGGTGGTTTTGGAGAAATCACAAGGCCTAGGAATCCTTGGGCCTATAAAGGTGGGATTGCGGTAAAGCCAAATTGTGTATGCTCTCATAGGGCCTAGGAATCCTCTATCGGTGAATGGAGTGATATACAGTAAAGCCTAGAGGGTGGTGATGATAAATTCCTCATGGCTTAGGTGGAGAGATATGGAGGCATCCATGCTTGTATAGGCCTAGTGATCCCTCGACTAGTATGTGGTGGGATTTCCATAAAGCCTAGTAGTGTATGTTTCTTGTTTGGGCCTAGGAATCCCTTGGCAGTATTGTGGTAAAGCCTAGTTGCATAGATGATGGTTTCAAGCATAGGAATCCCTTGGCAGGATATACGATAAAGCCTGAGGAATCCTGGTTGGTTTTGTTGTGAGCCCCACATTCATGCTTGGAATATGGCATGGGGGTGATTGGTTGAAAGAAAGATCTGGTTCATCACAATCTATGGTCATCACAATTTGCGATCGGCCGGTATGTGGAAGTCCTTGACTTGGTTGGATTTTTCCTATGTTAATAAGAACTCTTTTCCTCTTGTGTTATATGTGTAAATGGATGGTTTATTATGATTCTTTAATGGTTGTTCTATTATTTTTATTCTACTAGTTGTATGCTAGTTATAAGCATGGTTTTATGGTAGATCTTAGTCATGGATCTTATCATGTTTTGATTAATAAATCGATGAATGATGAATGTATGACCTAATATATGATAATGCAGCTATTGTGAGAAGGCATCAATCCTTCATTACAAATTGCAAATAAGTATGAGACCCCTATGTTCAGATCTGTTGTTATGACCTATAGATTACATGTTCATGATGTGTTTTACAAAATGACTGTCATGGCTGTTTTGAAGAATTTGGTATCTACGGATAAATAATAATTCCCTAGATAAGTAGCCATATTTAGAACAATAGTTTAAAGCACTTTAGCCTTTTCCTATAAGTAATAGATAAGACAAAGAGGATGAGAAGACCTACCTGTAGTTTCGCTTTCCTCTTGTCTCCTTTGTATTGATCTTGTCACTCCTTCCCATACCTAACATGCTTGAGAAGTACCTATAAACATCAACAGAATACAAAGAACTGATCAAAGAAAAATATTTATTGATTACAAGTAAATGGAATCAGATACATTCACACATATAAGCATCATATAACAAGATAAGCATATGTGAAAAAGGTTCAAATACTTTATTGAATAGAAGGAAGAATTACAACCATAAAGTCTGATTCGAAGTCACTCCTCCAGCTTTGATCCCATACACATCACATCAAAAGCATGAAACTCTGACAGCATAACAATACTTGTCTCAATGTCAATTCTCATAACAACATTATCTCCTTAAAATTCATCAAAGTCCATCCCTTGATCACTTAGATGAGTGCTCAATTTATAGGAAGATGGAGGAGGTTATGTCATAAATGGTGGTATTGAATGGCCTTCCATACTTAGAATTAATTCCATGGAGGAAGGGATGAGAGGATAGGATGCATCTTAACTCATTCCTCATCCATTTTCGAGCTCATAGGAGTTGATAAGTGAGGGAAACTGCTAGAATACTCCAAGAGATAAGAATATTCCCCAAACCCTATGTGAATTTCGTTCAATCTCGCCTAGCGTAGGTCAAAGAGGGCCTAAGTGCTCTGCAAAGTACCCTGGCATGGACTTAACTGCTCTGCAGCGCACCCTTACATGGGCCTACATGCGCTGGTCCCTTTAGAGATCATTTTAGGATGTCTTCAAGTCATGAAACTGTCTAGGAAGGTGGCATTCAAAAGGTTGACTTGTTTAGGGCATGTAGCAGCTTAAATTAGGGTTTGATGAGCCCTAAAACATTGATCTAGATGATGGTAGTGATATGCCCAAATGAATCTGTAACATCTCCCCCCTAAAGCATGAAGTCAAAAAATGTAAATGTTGAATGAAATGCTTTACAATGTAATGAGGAGGTTTCGAGGTGGAAGGTGACCTGCATCAATTAAAATACATATATCATGATATTTTGATTTTTTTCATGAATCAATGAGGGAAGTCTTACCCATGTTCAACATATAAACTTTCATTACATGTACATAGACAGTCGTCTACAGATATAGACCCATGAATGGATGACCATCAGTGTAAGGCCATTATACATATGATTTAGTACTCCTGAAATCGCAGCCTGGATGGATGAAACTAGATTTGGGGTCTTCTATCTCATTCAATCGTTTGCTCAAGTATAAGTCTAACCATGTGAATGTGTAATCTGAAGTTGAACATGGGAAGACACCATCTGATTACTAGCCAATGATGTAAATTGTTAACAAACGCGAGAGAAATCACCGATAATGATAATGATCCTCAAGGTACTGCAGTACATTCTGCATGGTGTGAATAGATGTTTTGATGTCGAACACCATACAAAGTATTTCAGTTGAAGGCCAGTGATGTCAACCTATCGCCAAAAGCGAGAAACTTTCCATTGATGTATGCAAGCCTCAAGGTACTAGAAGGGTGTTTATAAGTCAACTTCTTGGATAATGTGCTGATGTTGATAAAAAGCAACTCGTCGCAGGAGGGCCTTGATGTATCCCACGTCAACGACATGAAATGAGTTTATTGATTTCAGAGACAGAATTTGACTGACGACACAAGGTTTAGGAATGGCGGTCATGAAAATGAAGGTTTATAGTATTGCAAAGGATGAATTTTAACTGAATGACTTCTCTTGGACATCTCGGCGACACTGAAATGAATTGGTAGCATTGACCCAAAACAAAGTGATGGATGGTATGGTAGAACAACGGTATGATAACCATCAAGCTGATAACCCAATGCAAGTAGTCACAGTGATCAAGTAAAAGTGTCATGTTCAAGAGCGACCTACGACCATAAAGTGTTTTTACCTCTTTTTCCCATTTTCCCCAGTCATTGCTGACCAGTACCTCTTTATTTTTTATCAAGCTTGAGGAGGATAACATATGCTTGTTGTATAATTCCACCCTTCGGGTGAATCCATCGCTATGTGATGTTTTAACGAGTCTAGCGAAGGTGAAACTCAGTCTTGTCTAGATGGACAAGTTTGTCGCTATTTGATGTTTTAACGAGTTTAACGACAAAGATAACTCGGTCCTTTTCATGTTTAGAGAGTTTCAAAAGGGACAAAAAGAAAACTCCACAAGTTATTTTTTCGTAAATTTGTATCTCAAGTCTGAAAAAGCATAAAACAATATGAGAGAGAACCTATTGATCATGTTTGATCAACGTATTCCTTTTTCGTAGTTAATATATCTCAGCCCAAAAAAGGGTTAAACTTATACTGAGTAGATGTCGTTTCCAATCCGTTAATGAGCTGAAAAGGACAAGCGCTTGACAATCTTTTCATATTTAGAGAATCTGAAAAGAGCTCAAATAGGACTCCAAAGGGGTTCCTTTTATGTTATTTAATAGAGCTCAAAAAAGAGATAAAAGTATGTTGTGTGGTCAAAGGTACAATTTATAATCGAGCATGTCAAATTCTATAAGTCAACAGTAAAACCTACTTAAAACATCACCAAATGAATTAAAAATACCTGTTTCATAGGTAAAATTAGGTAAATACTAATGTTTACTTGATTAATGAACATTAAATAAACATAAAACAATATTTTACCATGTAATTTTTACCATTTGATACTTACCATTCAGTTTTGTGCTTTGGGCTACTTTTTCACCTCAAACTTCATTAGCTAATTGCGAGAGATTCTGTGGACCATTTCTCGTGCCATCTAGACTAGGTAGGAGATCTATCCCTCCTCTTTCTTTTCAGGTCATTCTTTTACTATTTCATGCAAGCTTTAGGGTTTTTTGGGGCCTTTGGGGTTTGATTTTTTTTTCCCTGGGATCAGCTCAAGCTTTCACATCGAAAACTGTGCTGAAGAGCACCCTGATAGAAGGTTTCCTGATCTACAACACACTGTCTTTGTGCCTAGGCTACGCTGGGTGAGTTTCACAAACTTGATTTATCTGTTTGCTCCAAAAATTGTCATGTTTTTTGCATGGAAATGATCCTAACTAAGCTTATGATTGGATTTCAGGATTTCATTGGATCAAAATGTTGATTACATGGAGAGAAAAGAAGCATGAAGAACAATACATGGTTGCCCTAAACAATATGGGTACAGTTGAGGCCCTAAAAAACTGTGGGTTACTCAAATACTTCAGGTTGTCCGGAATGAGGCAACAAATAGAACTATTGCAGTTCCTAGTTTATGCATGGGATCCGACAGATCAGACTTTTCACATAGGGGACAAAATGGTCCCTATCACTATTGATGATATTTACTTTCTTACCGGACTGTCGAGGCGAGGTGCCCCCATCTCACATTCTGGATTTTCCCGTGCAGGTGAATCAGCGAGGGATTACATTCAAAAGTTTTGTCGGCCAGGTACATAGCCTAGCAAGGATGGGAAAATAAAGATCAGATATGTAGGTGATTTTCCTTTGAGAATGATGCTCTTCACAATCACAAAGTTGGTTTGCAGTGTGACACTTCATCTAGCGAACAAATCATATATGCAGTATGCACTTGAGTGTCTAGAGCCAAAAATATTCAACTGGTGTGAGGTCGTACTTCCCTCATTGAAAGAACAACTAACCAAGGTAAAAAGTGGTAAGACAAAAAATTTCTACTATGGTTTGATCTTAATCACTTTTTCCTTAGAGAGAATTCCATTGATGCAACCACAGCATGTATCACTGGGTGTAGCTAGTCTTAGAGATCCACAGATGCAACGGTGGGTCGAATTGATGGCTAGACATTCGGGTCAGTCAACAATCATTTTTTCCACTGCATTCTTCAGTTGGCTTGATCGACAACACATTGTCATCGAGGAGCATCCATACTCAGGGATGGATTTTCGTGGAGATCCAGACTTGATTCTACCGGTTGGAGCACAATGGGGTGCTATAGGTAAATTGTTTGACCAAAGTGTTTTTTGATTTTCAAGTTTCTACATGTTTTTGTGTTTTTAATGTTTCCAAGACTAAACTAAAATCATTCTCATGCATGCAGATGTGGGTACTGTTCGACCTATGAGACACTAATAGGAGGTAGGTGGGCCAACGTGGAGAAATATTGGGAGAGCAGTTATCATGAGTATCACTAGGTCTACTTAGGATGTTTTTTGCATGCATTTTGAGTTTTTGGGTCAGATGACGAAACTTGTCTTGGACACAAATTTTGTAAAAACTTTTAAAACATCTATCTATTTTACTTTCATATTTTTCTATGGTTATGTGAAATCCTATTCAACCAATGATGTGAATTGAAAATGTTACTTTTACATGTGTCGCAAATGTTTGTTTAACACATAATTCGCTGGAGAATTAGTTAATGTATTAAAGTTTCCGGAAATATGTTGATATTGAATGTATTCAAAATGGCTTTCCAAAATACGAACTCTAAGGAACATACGAATACTTGTTGGGTTTCAGACGGTACACACACTTATAAGTTGTAGTACAACAAGTTGTGAGTCCAGCCTAATGATGATTCAGTGAATGCCAAGTGAAATGGCATCAGAGAGAAGTTTGATCAATGCATTATACTCAGTGATATTTTTCATTGAACGATCAATACAAATCCCTTGAAAACTCACTAACTCGCCACTTGGAGAGAAAATAGCCCATGCTGCAAAAGATAGGTTCAGCGTACTACAACTAGCACCATCGGTGTAACCAACAAATGGTTCTGAAGATTCCGACATTTGCAACAAATGCAAAATGGATTACTAACTAGATAAAAAAGCTCTAAAATACATACTAACACACACACGTGCAATGAAATCATATATACAATGAGTTTTACTACACTCAATTAAGAATAGTAATGTTTGAGGTACAACCCATTTCGAGGCTGTGACAATGGAATCCCATCATAATCCACTAACTCGTAGGCACCTTTTGCCAAAAAACGCTTAACAATGTAAGGACCCATCCATAGCGGTTCAAATTTCCCTGCTCCAAGTTTATCAAATTCCTGATCATAAAGTAAGACCAGGTCTCCTTCTAAGAAGATACGAGGCTTGACATTTCTATCATATTGCACCTTGATTCATTTCTTATGCACTTCGTTAGCCAATACGACATCACGATGGGTTTGATCCAGATGGATAAGTTCCAAGAAACGTGCTTCTTCTTCAAAAGTGTTGGGTAACAGGTCAATCGCGAGTTTGAGAGATAAAATTTCACATTGTATCGGTAAGATTTCTTCCAAACAATACACCAACTGAAAGGGTGTGAATCCAGTTTCATTTGTCACTGAGGTTTGATATGCCCACAAGGCAGAGTACAGGATTAAATGCTAGTTTCGTTTATGAACCCCTATCATTCTTTGAAGCATTCGCTTCAGGACTTTGTTGATGGCCTCAACTTGTCCATTCGCTTGCGGATAATAAGGGGTAGAACTATCATGTGACAATCCTAACTTAGCAGTCAACTCAGCCATCATGTGATTGCGAAAATGCAACCCATGATCTGTAACTATGGCCTGTGGTACACCAAACCAAGCAACTACATGGTTGAAAAAGAAAAGAGTAGTCGTTTTGCCACTATTGTTTAATGTTGGCATCGTCTCGGCCCATTTGGTAAAACAATCAACTGCGACTATAATATACCCATGCCCCCCAGCAGAGGCAGGGTTACATGTCATGAAGTCGATGCCCTATTTGGCGAATGGTCTAACAGAAACGACTGGATGCAATGGTGCAGGTGGTAATCTATCTTTGTGGTCATAGATCTAGCATGCATGACAGCTTCTGACGACAATAATACAATCTTTGAATATAGTTGGCCAGAAGTAACTGGCACAGAGAATTCTCTATGCGGTAGCATATCCAGATAAGTGTCCACCAAAAGCACCTGAATGGAAATCATTCAATGCTTTCTCAGCTTCCTCATGTGTGAGGCACCTCCGTAAAATTGTATCAATACCACAACAGTAAAGAGTGTCGCCAATGATCAGATAATCTTTGGCTTGGTATCGGATATGTCACTGTTGTGAGCGAGAGGTATTTGGCTGGAAAGTTTGGGTCTAGAGATAAATCAGTATATCTCCATACCATGGGTCAGATGACGATATCAGGAAAAGAGACTCATCCAAAATCAATGGTTCAGATGTTGAATCAATGGAGGTCAAGGGAAGGTCACAAAGTAGGTCAGCGAAAACAAGAGATTTCTTTGATTTGGACTTCATTAATTCCATATCAAACTCCTGCAAAATGACTATCCATTTTTAGTATTTCCCCCTAGTAATTGACGTGACAAAATATATGTCATAGGGTTGCAATCCGAAATGACAGTCGTCTTCTGGAGCAGGATGTAGTGGCGAAATCTCTGTACAGCTTGAACAGCTGCCAATGCTAACTTTTCGACATAAGAGTACTTACTTTCTGTATCATTGAGATTGCGCTCAAATAATATATAGGATGTTCTATCCCATCTTCCTCTTGGACTAAAACCATGCCAATGTTGGTATCGGCAACAACGAGATACAGGTAATAGTCATTTTGATAATTCAAAGAATACATTAATGATGCTCTAATCAAGGTATCTTTAAGAGCATCAAACGAAGCTTGCGCAACTTGATCCCAATGGAAGGGTATCCTGTTTTTCAAAAGACGTGTAAAACCTTTAGCCATTTTAGCATAATTGGGAATGAACCTCCTCATAAAGTTAGCCTTCCCTTGGAGTCTCTGTAACTGTAAAAGATTTGAAGGTGGAGGCAAGTCAAGAATTGCCTCAACCTTTAAAGGATCAATTCAAATTCCATCTCTAGAAACTACGAATCCAAGCAATCGACCAAAACCAACACAAAACACACATTTGTGTGGATTGAGTTGTATCTTGTAGTGTCGGAACCGTAAAAATATAGCTCTCAAATGTTGCGGGTGATCAGTTCGCTTTCGTGAATGAGCAGGTAAATCGTCAAGGTAAGGTTGAAAAATATGCTTGATGTCATGGAAGGCATAGTTCATTGCCCTCTAAAATGTGGACCTTGCATTCTTCAAGCCGAAAGGGAGTTTCCTATAAGCGAATGTGCCCCATGGACAAATAAAAGTTGTTTTAGATTGGTCCTGTGGGCGGATATTGATTTGATTGTAACCGGAAAAACCATCCATAAATGAGAAAATTTCGCATCCGGCACATTCATCAATAATCTGGTCGATAAAAGGAGTAGGATAATTGTCTTTTGGACAAGCCTGATTAACATCCCTATAATCGACACACACTCGAATTGTCCCTTGTTTTTCATGAACAAAAAAATGTTGGAAACCAAATCAATAAGAGGTACAGGGTAAATGAAACTAGCATGCAAAAGCTTTTCAACTTCTGCTTTAATGGGGGAATCTTTCTTGGGATGAATAGGTCGAAGCCATTGTCGTACTGGTTTGACATCAGGATACGTTTTGATTTCATGTTCAACAATACTAGAGTCAATGCCTGGCACCTCCTCATATGACGATGCAAATATATCTCCAAATTCATGAAAGAGAGTACGGTAAGTATCAAATTCTAATGGAGAACAATATTTGCCAACATGAATGTTTTCTAGAACATTAGGTTTGGTCGAAATATTAACAAAAATTGTTTCTTCAATATTTGACAGGTTTCGCTCGGAATCTACTGTATCTATGAAAACAAAATTCGAAAGGAAATCAACAACTGAAGGGTGGTTAAGTTCATTTGAATAATCTTCGATGTCATCTGGAAGATGGGAACGATGATGATAATCTTCCTAAGGTTCTTCTCCTATCATCATTGATTGGACAATTCCTTCATCCGTAGAAAATATACGTGAAAAAGGATCTGAAGAAGTACCATATTCTAATGAACGGTCTACCATACAATTGGTGAAAGTGGATTTGGGTTTGCCGCGCAAGCCAGAAAAATTGATTTCTATGCAAGTTCAATGGGGCTTAGCGGCATAACTTTAGTATTACTATCAACTTCAGAACCATTGGTAATCCTCCTTAAATCAGATGAGGTGGAGGAAATCATGTTGCAAGTCTCTACTCTTCCAACTTCCACCAAATCAGATGGTGACGATAGCATAAAAGTACACATTAGGGAAGGATATTTAAAGAGACCTACACCAACATTTTGAAGTGATAGCAGGGGCTCGTGTACCAACAGAATGCTTCTAGTAGCCTGCGAACTAGATGCAAAGAAGGCAAACTGATCGATAATTGTGATTCCACCTTTATGAGGGAATGCAATTGTATGAAAGTACATGGAAACCACAAAAGCCATAGCATATACCCATGTCCTTCCAAGTAAAATGTTGTAGTCGAGGGGTCTGTCAACTACCTCAACTTCAACAGTAACTGTTTTTCCCCCTAGTTCAATTTCCAGGTTACTCAAAATCCCACAAGGCGTATATGTGCATCCGTCGAAAGCTTTTAATGTTGTTGGTGATCATGACAATGACAGTGAACCAAGTTTTTATATCATCTCATTGACATAATTCAAGTAGATGCCCCCTCGTTAATAATAGTTTGGTGAACATTTTTATTGAGAGATTTTACTTGAATTAAGAAAGCTAATTGTGCCGGTAACTGTGGTGTATATCCCGCATGGTTGAAAACCACAAGATTGGAATCCGTAGGGTCTATTCCACCAATTTCTAACAGCAAAGCCTACTTCTAGGAGGTGTTAGTGTCAGTCTTTACAGCCTTCCTCCAGTGATCAAATGTGCTCTTACATAGTGATTTTGAAGTGTCAAGGTCAAATTTTGTCATTTCAGTGAGTCTTCAAGCAAAATTTGGTCACTAGGCATTAGGCCTAGGGTTTGCCCAAATGTCAGTCCATGTCATCATTCAGCTGAGCTTATCATCATTCAGAGGTTTGTCATCGTCATGTCAGTGTCTAATGGGTCATTTTACACCATGTTCATGCTTCAGTTGTGCCTAGGCAAGCTCATTTCCCTCTCCTAGGGTTTTGAAAGCCAATTTCTCTTGGGCGGCCAAATCATCGGCAAAACTTGTTTCCTGATGTTAATACACCTTCCCCTATCCTTCATGTACCTTATCAAACACTTCCCATCCCTTAGATCCGCCAAATTCCTCATTTTTGCACAAACCCTAGTTTCTAGCTACAACTTGGCAATTTTCTAGGTTTGGCCTGTGTTTTGCCCTTTTGGACCCCTTCCCCTCTCTCAATCTCTGAGATTCCACTTTCCCCTACTTCCTAACATCCCTCCCCATTCCCAAAAATTTCCCCAAGAATTTAGAAGCCCTCTGTCCCCTTCATTCCGCTTCATTTCGACAAAATTCCTTGTTTCACACATCGGGACAAGTTTCACTCAAAAGCTGTTTCAGAGCAATCAAAGATGAATTTTTCAAAACTGAGAGAGTTTTTTGTCCACAACATGCCAAGGAAGAAAAACCTCCTTCATTTTTTACACAGGTGTCATGGTTTGAGATAAATGTCAAGAATACCGTTGCCTCAGGAGAATCAAAGGCACCTCTGAAGTGACCTTGGAAAAATCAAGTTTTCTCCTAGCTTGGTTGGCCAAATGACTTTCTTGATGGGTAAATTGATAACTAGACATGAAGATCTTTCCAATGAGCTATCCTGCGCTCAATTTGGGGTTGAGGAAGGCATTCAAAAGTTGACTGCAACAGCACTCTTCCTTGAGGCAGCCTCATTGGACACTTTTTGACCAGTCTTGGGAGATTTGCTTTTTGATAGGTCAAATCAACTCCAAATTGAAAAATTCTGGTTGGGTTGGAAAGTAGACTCAAATACCTTTCCAACGAGCCATCCTGCGCCTGATTCGGATGCCGGGAAGGCCCTCAAACAAGGCTGTGAACGTGCGTGACCAAACGGAGGTGCGCGACCAAAAACAGGCCAACGCACTGTGTTAAATTACACAGGCGCGACCAAACGGAGGTGCGCGACCAAAAACTCTGTCTGCTGTAAAAACTCACTCAAACGCCAAATCTCCCTCAAATTTGCTCAATTTTGTTGAGGTATGTCTCTTCCACGTGTTGTGTGATGGTTTTGTGGTTGCAAAGGAAGGTAATGCTCATGATTTTATGCAAGGAATCAATAGAGAATAAGCTAAATGACTTGATGTTTTGCAAGCAATATGCATGGACAGTTTGTTTGTTTTCAAGGCAATTTTTCCCTTATGTCCCTCCTTTCATTTTCCCATGTAAATTACATATGTTAACATGTCATATTTATTGATCTCATTTGCAAATTAATCATACCAACCCTACCCCTAAATCCTATCAAACCCTAGTCCCCTCTAATCATTTCAAACCCTACCTTTTCCCCATGTTATATGCTCAAAACCTAAACACTAGTATACACAGCAAATTATATATCAAATGCACAGCAAAAGAATGAACAGAAAACATTGTAAAAAAACAAATAGAAAAGTGATGACAAGGCATACATTCAAGAATTGTAAAAAACAGTGAAAATTGCTACTTGCATAGCCTTAGAAAAAATAAAGAAAAATGTCATCTTGCTGTATGATGTCAAGGACTTGAAAGCTGAATAAAGTCATGACAAAATTCATTAAAGGTATCAGCTGCATAGCTATCAAAAAAGACCAGTTTTGCTGTGATTAGGGTTTTGCATTAACATGGTATTCTTCCCCATCCTTAAGACTCTGTTTTTCCCCACCTATTCCCTATATTAAAACCCTAATTCAATTGCATTTCCCTTCATTAAAACTCCTTATGCAATTGAATGTCCCTCCCTATGATCAAAGCACACAGTGAAACCCTAATTCCCCATGGTAAAAGCAAAATGAAATGAGCTGCCTGTTACTTGTACATAAGTGATGCTGCCCTATCCCCCTATGCCCATGACATCCTCCCCTCCATCATGAAGATTTTCATTGTCCTTTCCCTTGGTGCTTAAAAAACACAGTTTCCCTAAATAAAGTATTGATTTGCAAATGGTAAGAGATGGAATGACATGTTTAGTATTATGTGATGTTTTCCTTCAGAATTCCCTGCTTATATATATTTTTCCCTTTCCAATATGTAAATTCCCTCCCCTAACATGTCCCTCATGATGTTTCCCCTTGAAAACAGCATACTTCATAGCATTTTGCAGGCAGGGCAGCGGTCATTTTGACTTGTTTATTCCACCTTGCTCAATAACACCATGTCAACCACTGAGACTAATGAGCAAGGTGATGACCGGTCTTCTTCTACAGAGGATTGAGACACAGCAGAGGCCTCGTAAGGGTGGCAAAGGTGGTCATCATAGTGGTTACATGTTTGCAAGGCTAAAATGAAAATTCTCCAAAGGAAGCTGTCAGAGGCCCAGAAGAAGAAGAAAAGGACAAACCCACTCCGTATCTTGGCTGAGGCATCTCTCACTCATCATGGTACTGATCAGCCTTGATCTAGCATCAAAATGTGAAAATTTTGAGAATTTTGGAGCATTTTGCAAATTTTTGGTAAAATTACAGGTTTTGCCCACGGTTTGGTCTCACCCCGGGTGAGACCATTTTGGAGGACTGCTCGGAATTTTAAAAACTTGGCATTTTTGGAAAGGGCATGAAAAAAGAAAAATTACCAGTACTTGGGAGCAGCCTAATTTTGAGATTTGAGCCTCCAAAAGCTCAAAATACATCAAAAAAATGACTTTCTGCCCACTTTTTGAGTTGCAGAAAGTGACCTTGGGAGAATCAATTTTTGAGGGGTCAAATCAACACCAAATTCAGAAAGTCCACTTGAGATGGAAAGTAGACAGGCCAAGCTTTCCAATGAGCCATCTTGCACCTGATTTGGATCAGTGGAACCCACTCAAAAGTAGCTGCAAAGGGGCGCGACCAGAACTTCCAGATTTGCCAGTTTTTGACTAGTTCGGCCAGAAAAGCACTATTTTCACTTTGGTTGACTATTTGGGCATGTAAATGATGGATTATTGTGTAAATTTCATGGCATTTGATACTTTTACTCTTCTTTACCACTTCTAGAAGCTTCTTTGATGTAAATAGTGAATATTTAATGCATAGATAAGCTTCCTAAGTTTTAGAGGTAAGTTGTTGAGTTGGTCTATTATCTAGTGACTGATTTAGAATTAGTTGCGACAGCTCCTAGGAAGCTGAGCTCGACCCCTAGAGGTGGGGAAAGAGGTTTGACCTTCTATATTATGCCTTCTCTTTCTCATTTTGATGGTTGGACTCTAGAGGGAGAAGTGCTATTGTATTTTTGACTTGTATTTTCTGCAATTTGAGGAAAAGGAAGGCCAAGGTTTTGCAGACTTCATTGTGGATTCTTGTGGATTATTATGTTGATGGTGTGTCTCCTACTGTTATTGTAAGTGTGTTTATGTGTTCCATTTCTTAATCTCTTGCTGCTATTTAAACAAAAGAAGTGATAAAGTTTGAATTCATGCATGCCATGCTCAGCTTTCAATTTTGTTTAAAATTTATGTTTTCCACTGTCTAGAGAGGATTCGAATTCGTTGTTTGCCCTCTTTAGCCTCTCTTCTTTCTTCCCTGATCATCTCTTTCAGTTAAAGGCATAAGCATAGACTCCTACCTTGCCCCAAAGACCCACCTGCAAAAACTGAGCTCAATCCCCGCACCCTAAATTGCACTCCCTCCAATTGCCACCAAAACCCCCAAAAATCATTAAATCCAAACCCCCTATCAATTTACTAGCCTAAAACCCTTATTCTTAATTGGTCAGCCTAATCATATTGAAAGATCTATCGAATCTGACCCGAGAGAGCCTTCTCATACCTCGTAGGGCTAGCTACGAGGTGAAATGGTTTGATGTAGCCTTGAGAGTTTGTCTATCTCAGCCTAGGTGAATTCCAAGCGCTAACAGGAGGGACAATTTTGTAACACCTCAAGCGTTGACATAGCAGAAGGTGATTGAGCAAGGTCTTCTACTATGTTATAATTCTAAGCTACTCGAGCTCGAGGGTTAAATGTCGATTTATGTAAAACTCCCTTTGGTGGTTTTATTGTCAATTCTGGCGCAATAGGTGGTGGAATATTTTCAGATGAAGTCGAAGTCAAAGGATTAGGTTGAGCAGTGGCCTGATTATTCGACAATGACTGTGGATTTCCATAATCTTTATTTCGTGTTGACACCCTTTAGACCAACTCATGCCATAAAGCAACTATATTGTGAAGTTATAGCATGACAAGGGAATGTCATGGACATCAATTATGCATGGTCATGGATAGATTACTAACCAACATAGATCCATCTTAAGCACAGATCTAACATGAGCGGAGAGGGATCAAATTTCTTTAGGTGCAAACTTATTTTAGAGTGCAAAATATATTGTGTAATTTTTTATTGTTGAAATTGTATTTTTGAATGTTATAGAGATTACATAACATGTGCATTGAACCATTTTATCAGTGCACATTAAACTTGTTTTTTAATTCATAACTCACATTGGATATTTTATTCTATACAACATTAAAATATATCATTTTAACATTTTTTGTATATAGATATATATGAAGTTGTTATCACGTGTTAAAATATTTTTAAAAAGTTTAAGGTTTAAACATCTTACTCACATATTTTTTTACTTCTAATTACTTCAGATGAAATTATATTAGGTCATATGGACAACTAATTAAATATTCATAGCACTTTTTTTCTTTTTTTATTATAGCCAACATTGTTTTTCTATTTAGAGAATATTTTATTTTTATTTTTATTTTTATGTTAAGACGAATGGACATGTTTACACATCGCCTTCACACTGGGCTGAAGAATGAGCCTCACGACTCAATGATAAACACGCCTATTTTTTTTAATTTAATTATTTATATTCTTTACATATTTTTTTAAAATATTTTTTTCCTCTTATTTAATTTTATTAGTTATTTAAAAAGTTAGAAATTATATTTTTTGGTATTTTTTAAAGTTTTTATTTTAGAATATGTTTTTTAAAATTGTATTTTTGTTAGAAATTTAATCTCCATAAAATATATCAGAATATTTTTAATATTAGTAATAGATTAACTCTAAGTTAGTTATTTCTTTTCAATTATTTTATCTTACATTAATTAATTAAAAGAAATGTCATATCAATATGTGTCATATTGAGTATGTAATATTGATAAATCATAATATTGTAACAAAATGTTATGTACAAATTAGGATTTTTCATGGTAAAGTAGGGTTAAACCTCTATTGTTATATGTTTTTTAAAAAGTATATACATTTAATTCCTATGTCAATTTATTTTTTATAACTTTTCGCACCCCTCGTTACCCCTCTATACATCTCAACAAAGTTAAAATCAAAGGAAAGTGTTTTAATCTCATAATTAGTCATATACTTAGAATACACATTATTGGTTGCTCATGTATTCCTGGGTAATTATTCTTCCAGTGTCATAAGAATATTTTCCACCTGATTGAACTTAATACGAAATATTAACTTCATATTTTCCACTAGTAATGTTAGCCATCATATAATAGTATTGTCACCTCTTGTTGGGAACCTTCCAGAGACTATGTAGTATGTAGATTCCCACCACCTATCTTGATCTTTTCCTAGAGATGTGGGAGAGGATCTACGATGGAGAGTGGCTCGGATTGATTGAATGATCGGCTGAGGCAATAACAGTTACCAAGTAACTAACCCCTCTCTTTCCTGACGCTCACTCTGCGCATCCATCTTCTTGTCTCTGCAACCCTAAGGGACAACACCATTAACCGTACCTCTCTTGGTGGAGTTGGTCTTACCAGGTAAAACATTGCACTGGTGTACTCTTTTTCTGATCACCCAAAAATTCCCTTTGCTACCTTGACTATAATCTTGGTTGCCTTGATTTGTCAGCTACCCATTTAATGATGCTTTAATGCCTTCTCTAAGTGGGTGTTTCTCCTTATTTGTGAGGCACTTGGAACTTTGGCGTACATGCAGCCTCTGGTTATCAGCAAGGTACAAAATCTCCTGGTGGTTTTCTAACCTTAACACCTCCCTGTATTTCATTCTTACACTCAAATCTGAACTCTTTGACCTCTATGGCCAACAGGTTGGACATATGGGGACTCAATATCAATTTTTTAGGTTTCTTACTCGTTATTTCCTATTTCTACAATTAAGGAAACTGAAAAAATGAAAGAAACAATGGTGGGGGTCTACGTGGAATAGGTGGGTGGCCACCAATATCCACCTTGATCATTCCTTCCCCCTTAGGAAGCAATGGTCTCCATTGCATTGAGTTCCTCCATGAGATGAGGAAACTTCTGTTGAACTTGGTCCCTAGTGAGCCATTTTCCTTGGTGAGGGAGTTGGTCGGCTTTGACAACTCGATACAGTTGGATCTTCTGTTGGTGAGTGTTCTTGATCTGCATGTCCATGATCTAATCAGTTACAGCTTGTTCCATGCAGTATGGATTTAACTCTGTTGGTGTGAGTTGTTCTACAATGTTGGATGTGTCCAGTAATGGTGGAAAGTATGGCCGAAGGTGATCCACATTGAACACTGGGTGCAGGTAAAGGAATGGAGGAATGCTGAGCTTAAAAGCATTATCTCCCACAACCTTGGTGATGGTGTATGACCCATATTGAAGCGGGTGAATTTTGCGGTGGGGCCCAGCAAGGCACTCCTTCTGCAAATGTAGCCAAACTTTGTTGCCCACCTGGAACTTGTGTGGCACCCGATAATGATCATGCTGCTGCTTGTACTTAGCATTGGCTTTTTCCAATATGTCATGGACCTATTGGTGGATGTGTTGAATGTGCTCAATGAAGTTATTTTCCTTATCGGCTTCGGACTGGACATGAGCTGAATCTACCAGAGTTGCTGCAAATGGTATGGCCACATCAATGGGACATAGTGGTTGGAATCCCAAGCCCACTTGAAAAGGGTTGTGGCCAGTCAAGCTATGGAGAGCCCAGTTATAGTTGTGCTAGACATAGGGGAGGCTCTCATCCCATGTGCGTGGATGCTTTGAGGTGTACATGTGCATAATGTGTACGATCATGTTGTTTATGACCTCTGTCTGGCCATCAGTTTGGGGATGGAAAGTTGTGGACTTAGTGAGCTTGGTGTCCAGCATCGACCACAAACTGGACAAAAATGTACTAAGGAACCTGTTGTCCCAATCTAAGATGATAGACTGTGGGATCCCAAAGTGTACCCACACTCGTTCAAAGAAGAGTTTAGTAGTGGATTCTGTTGTGATACTCTTCTTGCAGGTTGCCATAATGGCCATCTTCGAGAATATGTCGACGACCAAAAAAACACAGTCATTGCCATGCTTAGTAGAAGGAAGGCCTGACATGTAATCCATGGAGATGGATTCCCAAGGTCGACTAGGGGTAGGCAGCGAAGTATAGAGATCTTTCTTCTTGATTGTCGGTTTGGCAATGGCGCAGGCAGTGTAGGATTTGATGTACTTCCCGACATCCTATCGAATATTCGGCCAATAGAAATAATTCTACAGTAATGCCACCTTTTTCTTGACCCCAAAATGCCCAACACCCAACTGTAGTGCGCTTCCCAAATCATCTTCGCATGCTTGCTTGAAGGAACACAAAGGTGTCCCAGGTGGAATAACAAAGCATCCTGGAGGTGAAAATATGGAACTTGCTGACCCTCCAAGAGCATATGGTATGTGTGGCTGAATTCTAGGTTGCTTTTGTAGAGAAGTGGCAAATTAGAAATCTCGTGCCCACAAGAGTTGAGCACGGTGGTTAACACCATGATCGGTGGTCGGCTCAGGTAGTCTGCAACAATATTTTTGTTGCCCTTCTTATACTCGATATTCAAATGGAACTGTTGCATTATGTGGACCACTTCTAATGGAAATCATTTTGCAACTTCCCTTGCGCCTATATGAACTGTAGGGGTCGGTGGTATGTGTGGATGATTGTTTTCTTCCCCAAAATGTAATTCTTCCATTGTCGGCAGGCCTGCACAATGGAATACATCTATTTTTCATAAGTGGGATACTTTCGGACTGTTTCTGAAAGTGTCTCACTGTGATATGCCACTAGATGCCCCTGTTGAGTAAGGACTGCCCCAATAGCATAGTCAGAGGCATCTATCTCGATCTCAAATGGTTGTTGCAAGTCTGGTAATGTGAGCACTGGTGCCGAGCAGAGGTGACATTTCAACTCTGCGAATGCCTTCTATGGAGATTTAGACCAAAAGAATTTTTATTTCACTCCTCCTCTGGTGACTGGACTCAAGGGCCAAGTAATATGAGAGAACCCCAACACGAACTTGCGGTAGAAATTGGCAAGACTGAGAAAGCTGCAGAGCTCTGTCAGAGTGGTTAGGGCTGGCCAATCCCGAATGACTTGGATCTTGGCTAGATCCACATGCAGCCCCCGTTCATCAATAATGTCTCCCAAATACTGAACCTAAGTCATGCCAAATGTGCATTTCTCCAAATTGGCACACAACTTGTGTTGTCGTAATGTTTGGAGAACTTGCCAGATGTGGTGAAGGTGCTCTTCCCAACTCTCGTTGAAGATCAAGATGTCATCCAAGTATACCACTATAAATGAGTTGGTGAATGGCTAGAAGATGTCATCCATAAGCCTCATGAAGGTTGCAGGAGCATTCGTCAACTCGAAAGGCATAACCAACCATTCAAAAAGTCCCTCCTTGGCTATGAAGGTAGTCTTCCAAACATCGGAGGGTTCGATTGGTACCTGGTGATATCCAGACTTCAAGTCGATCTTGCTCAAATATTCCCCCCCCTTGAGTTGGTCCAAAAGGTCATCAATCTGTAGGATTACGTACCTATTGCGGACATTGATCTTGTTCAACACCCAATAGTCAATACAAAGTCTCCAAGTCCCATCCTTCTTCTATACCAAGACGATCGAGCTCCCACATGGCGATGAACTCGGCTGAATGTGACCTTTTTGTAGCAGCTCCTGGATTTGCCTCCTTATTTCATCATTCTCCAGAAGGGAACACCGATAGATTGGTCCATTGGGTAATGACGCACCTGGGGTCAGATCAATGGAGTGCTTGACCTGGCAGTGTAGAGGCACCCCTACAGGGGAGGTGAAGATGTCCTCGTAATCGTCCACGACCTTATCCATCTATTGTTGTCGTGCAAAGGGGCCCTATCTGGAGGTCATGGCCATCGTCTTCTTCTTTCCTTAAGGGTGTATCATCAGGAAAACAAATTTCCTAGTTTTTTAAATGAGCTTACTACATTTTTTTGCAGTAACCAGAGAGATGGTAGTAGGCGGTGCTACCTCCAGTATCTTGTACAACTTATTTCCCAATGTAACAAACAACACGAGGCCTTGAATCATACACAACATGTCACTTCCACAAGTATGGTTGGCCTAATAATAAATCACAAACCTCAAGGGGAGAAATGTCACATAATACCTCATCCGTGAAGGGCTTGATGCTGTATGGAAGGTGACATTGTTGGCTCATGCGCAGATCCCGTCCTTGGTGAAGCCACCCGATGGTGTATGGTTGTGGGTGTGTTGTGGTCGGTAAGCCCAACCAATTCACAACCTCTACTGCAATGAGGTTCTTTTGGCTCCCGCTGTTGACAAAGAACTATAGCGGGGAATACTTTACCCACATCTAGGAGTGGAAGAGACGCTCCTCCTCCTCTGGATCTTCGTGTTCCTCCTTATGGATCTTTATGGTGGCGATGATGGAATTGAGCTCCACATAAATAATCTTCTTCCCTTTTTCATTCCCCTTATCAGGTTCTGACTCTGAGTCAGAACATACATCTGATTTTGAAGCCTTCAGGTCGGCCACCAATCACTGCTTGGCCCGACACTCACTTCTGTTGTGGGTGGAGCTCTTATGGAACTCACACCACTTTCCCATGTCCTTCTTAAGCTTTGCAGTGTTTTCCTCTGCTTATGGTCTTGGCAAGTTTTCCTAGGCCATCCCACCTTAGCTTTTTCCTTTATTCTGCAGTTCGGGGGCACATTTCCCTTGCTTTGGATTCATAGACCAAAGTCTCACTTCTTCTATTTAAACTTCTACTCGATCTTGATAGGGTATCATTACATCGTCCCGAGTGAGGAGATGTCAAGGAACTCCATCTCATCCTGGGTGTATCTATTGCGTTTGCATCTATTTGGCCCTCAAATATGGGAATGTCAAAGTTTACTTGTACCTTAAAAGGTGTGGAGCCTCCAGAGTGGCTGTTGGATGTGGATGCGCCACCGATGGGCAAATGTTGAAGGATCTGCGCAAAGTTACCCATCATTGCGTTCCTTTGTTTCTCGAGCACCTCCTCGAGCAATATTTTGATAGGATCTCCTGCTCCCTCATCTTATGAATTCCAAGTGGGAGCGGCTAAAAACAGTGAGGTCGTACTTTCATCCTTTTGCTCACAATAGGTTTCCCACCAGTCCTTGACATGGGGGGCGGCTTTGAGAAGAGCAAAAGTAATATTTTCTCGACTGGAAAAATCATGAACAAAAAAATATCCTTCTAGTAGATTCAACCATTTATCTACTACGTTTGCATCTATTTGGCCCTCAAATATGGGAATGTCAAAGTTTACTTGTACCTTAAAAGGTGTGGAGCCTCCAGAGTGGTTGTTGGATGTGGATGTGCCACCGGTGGGTAACCGTTGAAGGATCTACACAAAGTTACCCATCATTGCGTTCCTTTGTTTCTCGAGCGCCTCCTCGAGCAATATTTTGATAGGATCTCCTGCTCCCTCATCTTTCTTTTCTTCCCCCATGGGAGGCCATCGGGATTTCCGAGGTTGGTCTTGCAAAGGTTCGACCAGTTCGAGCCCTAACTCCTTATATCCTGATCTCGTTGGGGACATGCAAAGAAAAACAGAGAAAGAGCAGACCGCTCTGATACCACTGGTCCGAATTTAAACAAGAACACAAAAAATTATAGATATAACCATAAATATAGAGATGCAGCAGAAATAACACTATCTTTCATTAATATCAAATAATGAAATATGCTTACAAACAGAATGAAAATGAGACTAGCTTGGGTGATGGTAGCTTATCTTTGAGAAGAGATGTGGCGGCTACATGCCTCTGAACTAAGTTACAATGAGGCTCAAGGGCCTTTTTATTATTGAACAATAAGAGAAAACCCTAAACAACCAAAACTCCAACCTGAGGAGATGTAACACCAAGAGTTTATGGGCCCCGTTGGGGTTAGTTGGGCAACCAACTTCCTGGGGTCGTAACTTGGTCATATTATCTACGTTTGATGTGCATGATACCTCGTTGGAAATATCTCTCTGAGTACTACAACCGAAAATGTGATTTCAAAAAAATTGCTTGCAGGAATATTGCCAAAAAAACATCGTTTAGGGCCTCAAAACGGCTCCGAAAGTTCAGGACCCGAAAAACTGCCAAAAATAGTAAACTATGCTACAATTAAGGAAACTGAAAGAAACAATGGTGGGGGTCCATGTGGAATAGGCGAGTGGCCACCAATATCCACCTGGATCAATTCTTGTTTTAAAATGTAATTTATCTGTTCAAACATTTGTTGAATTGTTAAGTGCCAAGACTATGTATAGTTTTAGAGTCAAGGGTACTTCTTTCCAATGCATACAACCCCAAATACTTCAAGAGAATCATATTTCATAGACATTTTATTTATCTCCTAAATGACAGTTCTATTTTGATAGTTTTCTTATTTCTGTTGCATGAGTCCCATTTGGTCATGTCGGATACTACTCACCCAATACTCTTCCTGTCAGTTATTTTAAAGGTTCCCGACAATCCCTTCATGGGGCGAAATTATAATACCCTCTTAATTGCAGTTTAGGTTTCTAGTTCTTCTATTTTTCTTGCCATGTAATATTATTATTGATATGAATAATTCCAACATTTTCAGAAAGGTTCTGTAACTATTACCACCTGAAATTATTGCAATATATTTCTGTTACAATAATGGTCGAAGAGCATATGTTTGTAATAAGTTTAATTACCGTTCAATTCATATTCTAGAATTTTTGGGTCGGGTTAAGCTCTGGCCGAGACCTTCTTATGACACTTATCATTTAAACACGAATTCCATCCAGTCACCCTGCACAGTGTCTTTCTTAGAATTTTTGTGCATTTATGTTTTCAATTTGCATGCAAATGTTTATTCGGAAGGAATTGAAAGACAATAAACGGTTGGCAGTAATCTTACACTGTCAAGCTCTATTATTTGGGCTTAAGTCCTAACCCATAGTTCTTCTTTTTAGAAAACTAAGCAATGCTTATTTCTGTCATAGAATATCACTATGTATATATATACATATCCGTGTACACAGTTTCCTACCATAGCTATTATGAGACCATCAGGTATTTAGTTTTACACAGATATCTCATAATTTAGGGAATATCAGTCTACACAATTTATTGTTTCAACAAACATATCTACAATTCACTTGTCAGTTTACTTTGCTCTCTCGAAATTGATTAGAGGTGTTGCTACCATAAGGAAGGCCAATCCCCTTTCTTATTATTTTATTTCCATAATTGCAACAACAATGCATAGATGTATATTCATGAAATATTTTTCCTATACCAACAACAATTTCCTAACATGGAATAATTTATTTAAGTCCTAATTTTTGTTTTTAAGTATTATGATCGATCTTCCTTGCACTCATAAAGTGATAATATAAGTGTGTTTTTTTAATTAATTAATTTCTCTAAAGTTAGTGTAAAATTATGTTAGTTCATATGGACATCAAAATATTTTACTTGTGTCCTAGAATAAGAGTCAACTATTTTTACCACAACTCCTTCACAATGAGTTATAATGTCAAAGGCGAGAGAATTGAGGTTTTATATATTTTTAATTAAATCTAACGAAATTTGTATATTCATTTTTGTATTTTATTATAGTTGATATTACTTTTATTTATTTAGAGAATTTTATTTGTTATTTGAAAAATAACATGTGTTAACTCTAGGTTCATCACATAAGGATTTACACATCTCCTCCATACTTAGCTATGTAATACACCAACACAATAAAAATAAAAATAATAAAAATAACAATTCACCTCAATTCAATTTGTCATATTACAATTTTATTTTTACTAAAAAACCACACACACACACACATTAAATTCATAATATAATTCAATTTATTATATTACAAACTTTGTTTTTATTAAGAAAATTACAAATATTTTTTTATTTTTAAGTAATAATATACATATTACATTAAAAAAAAAATAGAGATGATTCATATATATATATATATATATATATATATATAGATATAGATATATAGATATATCCATTTTATCATTTTTTAGTGGGGTAAATTGTACTGCCTTCAAAACTGGAAATTACAAAATAAAATTGAAAGCCTAAGTCAATCTCTCACAAGGGAGACAAGACCAAATCAAAAAATTGACACTCCATAAAGAGGTGAGAGGTAACTAAGTGCTCAGAGAAACACAATTTATCATATGAAAATTGGGAGTCTAGCCTAAGTGGCGATGTAGAAAATCAATAGAAACACAAGAGCAATAGAGCATAGACATGAAATACCTAGGCATAATGGTTAGAGTTTTTGGCAATGACCTAGATGTTCTCTTCGTTCTCTTCGGAGGTTCCTACGGACGTGGGGGGGATACTAAAATGTTGTTCAATACACTCCATCCTCCGAACAAGTCCTTCATATGTTGATGAAAATGTTCAAGAAAATGAAGAATATCTACTCTATGCTCATGTCGGTCCAAGTCAGTGTGCCCCTGGAGGAACTTCATGTGCTAGTAGAGATAAAATATGTGCATATATTGATTAAATTATCGTCTAGTATGCCTTGTGTCTAGAATCCAATATGCTAGCTTAGTAGGAAACTATGTATCTCAGAAGAGAAGCCTATGAAGGGAAGCTTATCCCTCAACATTGGTTAGATATTCCTTAATGGGACCCATTGTGAAGTCATGAGACCGGGAGGTGGCTTCCTCCAAATGAT
Organism: Pinus tabuliformis; assembly: GCA_031772625.1. Taxonomy (NCBI): domain Eukaryota; kingdom Viridiplantae; phylum Streptophyta; class Pinopsida; order Pinales; family Pinaceae; genus Pinus; species Pinus tabuliformis. Next base: position 816,599,398 of record CM062807.1, read on the forward strand.
GATGCATATGTGTACTACCCTTATGGGTCCACTCTTGGTAGTATTCAGTGCCCCTATGAACTTGAGATCGTTGATGAGGTGGAAGAGGAGTTAAAGGATAGAGAAGGTCCAAGAAAGAGATGGAAAAGAAGCAAGGATTCATAAAATCAGGAAGAGCACCACGTAACTCAGGCATCGAGAAGTGTAACAGCCCTAGTTAAAAATCCATGTAATAAAGTTAATAAAGGAAAAAATAATAATCAAGGTCATGGGACACATATTCCAAGTTGAATGTTGGGAAAAAACATAGTGATGGGAATCACTTGTGATTAGTTAATGGCTATGAAATTTGGCAAAGGCAATGGAAACAGAAAGTGGCATCAATTGGCATTTTATTTATGAAAATAATGGAAAATAAGAGAAAAGGAAGGTGAAAGGTAATAGGTTGCATGTGAGGAGGAAAATGAAGGAAAATAACAGAAAATGAAGAAAATAAATGCCTCAATGATAAAAAATCTTATGAGGATCAGTTCATAGATTTTGTTAGTTTAGTTTTGGATCTCTCTCTCTCTATTCTCTCTCTCTCTCTCTCTCTCTCTCTCTCTCATACTCTTGCACATGTATAGTTTTCTTGGAGCACTCTTGGAGGGTTTTGTGTGTAACACCCTCCTCCCACATACAACCAAGTAACCATGCCAACAGGGGAAAACATGAGACGAGAGGCTACTATGATCATATTCGACCTCCTAGGTGACATTAAGGAAGTGGAATCAATAGAACATCACACACAGTCATCCAACATCATCAACATAACCCTCAGGAGACAAGTCAGCCACTCAGATAACCTGACCCTGGGTCTCATTGTTATTTTGGACCTCTGAGGCCATATTCACTCTCATGCTATTGGGAAGGGAGCAACTAGAAACCCAAAGTCGCTCTCATAGGCCTACCTGCCAGTGACTGTGGACTAAAGTTGTCAGTTCTGTGCCAATGACCCCAGGATTTAAGCCACTTTTTCAGGCCCAGTGTTGTCGTTCTATATTTTTGAGGTTGAGGGAGTAAACACGTAAGACAACATCAAAACCACTTTGGAAGCTGGGATCTAGCTCTGCCAGCTTCAGAGAGGGATCTCTCTGTAAAATTTAGCTATGTTTTATGTGAATTTTAGGCTAGTTATTACTGTACTGATTATTTTTTATTGGATTTCTTGGTTGATTAAATTGTTATAATTCCATTGGGCTATGGAGTCTAAATATTAACTAGATCTACATCAAATTTTGAAGGAGTTTCATAGGGCAAGCTAGGTTGCACTAGTTGGATCTTTCAGAATTTTAAATGGATTATGAAACAGAAGAAATGTAAGATTCAGTAGAAACTAAGGAGCAATGAAAAATTCCTTAATTTGACTTCAGAAGAAACCATATAAATTATTAACAACCAGAATAGGGTGTTCTGTATAACATATCCTATTCATCACATATTCTATTATGTAATTAAGCTTTTCAAAAATAATACAGAAAAAAGACAATGATTAAACACATAAACTGAAGAAGAACATCACCATTTCGTACACCACATGAATCTTGTGAAAATGTCCTTGTATTATTGATGCTTCCAACAACTTTGAAAATTTACAATTTGTAGAGGAAAATTATATTCAACAATCAACCCTTAATACTTCAAACAGTGAAGTATTTATAAAAATAATTACAAAATAATCACAAAATCATTGTCTCAACTGACAGTGTATTATTAGCATTATCCTAAATAATAAAATCAATCTTTTGTAGAATGATAGGCAAGGTGGACAACTACTTGGAGAGGTGGCTATGTTTTGGAGGATTCGGTTGATGAATCAGCCTATAACTGTGTTGCGCTATCTTTTCTGATGGCTGATGTGTTGGCTGTTAGTTCTTATTGCATCTGAGTTACTTTAATCCAATAAATAACATAGTTCCTCCCACCTTTTTTCATCTGGAATGGTTAATTTAATTACCCTTCGGTAAATCTCATCAACCTCAGTATAATTTTCAAATGTTGGCTTTACTATGAAGACATGTTTTACCTCATTCTGGATGAAGAAGTCATTTCCCATTGTCTCCAAGAATGCTCTAGCTGTCATGCTTCCTTTTATACCACTAAATTTAACACTTCTTTTGGCCCCTTCCTTCATATTTAAAGAATAATCTTCATGAGTAATGAGTTTATCATTAATGACATATATGCTTGGAAATCCTTTTTGAATTGAAGCTTCAATCCTATTGAAAAAACTGTTCACTCCAAGCTCTATTGTTTCACACCTTTCCTCCAATTCATCAATGAGATTTCTTTTAGTCAAAACTTTCTTGACTTCCAAGATGGTGGCAATCCTGTCACTAATTCCTAACTCTTCAAGTTCATATTTAGTCTTTGAATTCAAGAATTTGATGATATTGGAGCCTTCTGTAGGCATGTATCCCAACTTCTCTCTTACTTGAACAATGGTTTCAGTGGCCTTTTGTATTAGTTCTTTCTGTTCAAAGATGATTTGGATGCATGGCCAAATCTCATTCATGGAATCCAGAATACCCATCCAAATGGTTTCCTCAGCTTGGGCCAAGGTCTGACCAATTGATGTATCCTTCTCCACCTTTTGTAATCTCTCTAGCAGCCTTTGTGACTTCTGCACTTCAACTAGACGAGAAGCTTTAGTTCTAACTTTCTGTTCTTCTAGAGCTTTGAGCTGCCCATGCAATGTATTAATTTCTTCTGACTGGATTTACATATTTTCCAGTGTCTTTGTCACTTGTTTAGCACTTGTAGTTTGAGTTGAAGAAGTTGTTGCAGTTGATGTTCCTGTAGCTGGGAGATGAGTGATGGGTATAGCATCTAGGGGGACTATGGCCATCCTTTGACTCTGTTCTTTCTCTTTAATCATTTTCTCCATTTCTGCCTCCATATGTCTGATATGAATATTCTTCTCTATGATCAGCTTCATCATGTCAGCCTTCTGTGTTTCATTTTATTCAATGTCTTTAGTTAAGGGATCCTCTATGGCTGGCAGTTTCAGTTGCTTTCTTAATGCTGCAATATCCAGATTTTTCTTCTTGGTGATCTTCTCTGCAACATTTATATCTTTAGGATCATATCCTATCTTGACTACCAAATCTTCCAAATATTTGATCTTGTTATATTTTGCTAAAGAAGATACCTTTTCCATTTTCAACTGGGACTGAATGTTTGCATATGAAACCTGCAACTTAGACAATGACATGGCAGTATTAGTTAATGTAGAGGAAATCATCTCACCAGTCTATTTATGCATCTCCATTTGATCAATGGGATGGATATCTTTGGTGATGAATTCAAATGATGTGCTCTTGTAGTCTGTTGGTGTCTTTGGATGTGGAATTTGGGCCTCAAGGAAGGCCATCTACATCTTTCCCTGCTTTGTGTCAAAAAATGATAATAATTTTCTCTGTGAGCTGGAAGTTTGCTTCCAAAACTGATTATAGGTTTTGTTCTTAATAATTTCATTCTTAAGTTTGATCTCTCGGTACCTATCAAAAACACTCTTTTCCTTTTCTCCTTGGACATATTGAGAAGATAAATTTGTTTCCTTTTGACCATGTGAAATCGAAGGTCCATTAGGATATGCAACAAACTTGCCTCTTGTAGGTGGTGAGTCTCCAATTATGATGGCAGCATGATCTTGTCTCCTTTTCTGCATCTGTTCTAGGAGTCATCTTTTGTCTTTTCATGTAATTGATCCTGAACTCCTTGGCCTCACTTCCTATTGTTGATGATGATCCCTCCTCTCTCTGTCTTTTACTTGTTTTCTCTTGAGGAGTGGGAGTCGGTAAATTCGAAGTAGAAAACAATTTTTCTTCAGCATCTTGCAATGTATTCTCTGCCCATTCTGACTGGTTCACATATTTTTCTATCTCAAACCTTGAGATATGAATATATGGAGTAGTTTTGTTTTCTACTCTCAACTTGGAAATGATACCCCAAGGGTCATAAGACCATGTAAAACTCAGGCTTAATTTCATCTCCTTAAGAATTTTGTCTGCTTCTTCTCCTGCTGACCTAGTGTTGCATATGAAAGGACCCACCTGTGTCTTTATCTGAAACTGGGACTTCTTCTTTGCCACCACAAAGTGAATATCATCTAAATTTAACATTTTTCTGAAGTATTCTAGGGAAACAATCCTCATGGGGAGGTATTTTAGGAGCTTATATGGTGGTAATTCACATCCATAAACTCTCATTTCTGTATAGTTTTGGTATAAATACCAATCTCCAGTCTTGGCCTGATTTGTCAAATGAAGAACCCTTTTGATGTCTTCACTGATTCTGGGTTGTGTTGAGTTGTTTAGGATGTTCATAGCTGGATGAAAAAACTCTTCAATGAACTGTTTGTATGATAATTCTTGCTACTCTTTCATTACTAAAGAAGTCCAAATAATCACAGGTTGCTAATTTCCCTCTTCATCTAGCTTCTGCATAAAAAAACTGAACTTGTCTGCTTGATAATAAAGAAACATATAAATTAAAATTGAAGTGTAACTAAACACTAGTTCTGTTGGAAATTTCAGAAACTGTTCATGGATGTTATCAGCCAAGAATTGACTGAAATTAAACAAAATGGATGCTTTGCTATCTATGGAAAATATGGAAAGGAAGCCTAGAATGGGTTCATCTACCCACTGATCAGAATAATAACCCAAAATGTATGAAATTATGGATAAAATCTATTTAGCTTGATCAGGGAAGATTGAGGAAGGGTATGGAGGATTCTTCTTTGGTAATTGGGCATTTTCTGGTAGAAAGATCTCAAAAATCTTGGCCCTGGTGGCGAAATCAAGCTTCTGATAGAGTTGGGTGAGGGATTTTAAGGAAAATGGGGTATTGTTTTCCAGAGGGGGTGCTAGCATCATCTGGTTTATGGATTGGATAGTAATTGTAAAAAGGATATCACCAGACGGGGTCATAATGGCTCTTTGGCTGGAAATATAGCGCCAAGCTTGGAATTTCCTGGTGAATTCAGGGGCATGGAAGATCAGAGGGAGAATATAATGAGGAATATTGGACTCCTAGAGTCAAATTTCATCCGTTTTATCAAAATGTTTGTCCTCCAACCAATAGTAGAGCTCTAAAAATTCAACGTCGCACTATGTTTCACTGATCTTATAATCCCTATCAGCTAAAGGAATTTGATCTAAGTCTATGGATGGAGGGATTAATGGATTAACAGGGTTCTCCTGGTTCTTTCTCTTTGGAGGCATTATTAGATCAATGAACAATTAATAGGGATTTAAGGGAAAGCTTACCAGGAACAATTTAAGGTTATGAGTTGTCAAGGGAAAGGAGGCAGCGCGCTGACAATTCCGATCTAGTTCAACAAATGTTTTGCAACTAGTCGCTTTGTAGAAAATTGTGAATTAAAGAGAATAAGCCAGTGAAAGGGATAAATAGGATGGTTCTAAAGCTTTTAAAGTCAGAAAGGAAATTTTCGTTGGAGGTTTAGTGCAGGACCGTTAAAGATTGAATGGTTACCCAGGAAGGCAAATTGAATGCCCAACGGTAATTTTGTCAGGAAAGAATTTAATTGGGCAACAACTATGAAATGTGGTTCGACATGAGTGGCGGAGGTGTCAGGGTAGGGACACGGTAAAGCAGATGAGGGGAAGACAATTTTCGGAGGGGGTAGAAGGTCGTAAGCGGTATCGGTAGGGGGGGTGCGAAATGAGGGGAAGGTGACACGTATGGATGGGGCCCGGTGCAGAATACTGCCTTTTCGGACCCCCAAGATAAGGGTCGTCGATCATGGAGATTAGAGGATCCTAAAGCTTTAAGTGTGAACCCCTTTAACCATATACGACAAAACAAATTTTTTCTATATGCGCCTTTGATTTCTTGCTTTTGAACTTAGGATAAAGTTTGAAATATAAAACATGTAAAAAAGAATTTATCCCCATCGTGCCTTTCTTTTACATAATCACTAAAACTTAGGGCAAAGGGCACATAAGTATATTTATAAAACCAACTATTTATGCCTACCTTAAAGCGGTGCATCTAGACTAGCAAACCCACAATTATTTTCTTTTATGAATGTCGTGGTTAACACTTGGTGTAGATCAAAATATTGCTCCATCTAGAATATCCATGTTATAGGATCTTTACCATTAAACATCCTCATATGGATCTTCGAAATTATGAAGTATTTTTTGAGTGCTAACTCAAATTCTTGATGATGTGGATCTTGGAGTGAAAAATCAGGTTATGGTTCTATGATTTAATATTTGTGCTCTTCAATTGTGATAAAATACTCCTCATATATGATTTCTTCCAAGAATAGTTGTTCTCCTTATTTTCATTCATCCATCTCTCTCTCTCTCTCTCTCTCTCTCTCTCTCTATCTCTCTCTCTCTATATATATATATATATATATATATATAGTATGGTCGAAATACATAGAAAAATATAATTATACACCATGTACAAAATTGTGAGTATAGAGCACAACTCTAATATTGATAAGAGAGCTAAGTTAAACAATAACTCCTTAACAAATAGGAGAACCTCCTAAACACACACACACACACATACACACACACACACTTATTCACACATTTCACATGTGGCCCCTTCATCCCTAGGTCAATCCTATTACATATACATTTACACATTACTAATATACATTCAACCCCATATATGCACTCCATCCACCCCACTTTGGGTCATACCATATACATTTAACCCAATATATGCCCCCATTGGGGCTATAACACTTTTCCATTTCATCCATCATTTTCCTTTTAAGGTTTTCCTAAAACCATGATAAATCCTCTTATTTCAACATACTACCATTCAATTCATCAACATTATTCTTTAATAGGGAGAACTTGTATTCTAAGTATTCACTTTCTTTATATTTCATGTTTGGGTTTTTATGAGAAGTACAAATAATATTTCTTAAATACCCCTTTTCCATATAAGAAAAAAATAATTCTCCTCTTTATCACAAATTTTCAATAACCAATAATCAAAAGTTATATGAATTGTAAGTTTCATATTTTTCAAGCCCTGATTTGAAGATTGTTTGGATGGATAATCTGTTCTTGACATAAATATGAAATTTGGTGCCTTATGAGTCTAAAATTACAATGTGTAGTACTTTGATATGTTTTCTCTACAATTCAATAGGTTTGATAAAGATTTGATGTGCCAAGTTGAAGTTATGATGAATTTCCCAAAGCTTGTTGATTTTTTTCCTCTTCCCAAGAGTGAACTTGTACAATGTGCCATGTGTTCAATTTTTCAAATATGATTATGAAATTTTTACTCGAGCTACTTTAGTATGTCTTTTTATATCCCTAATAATTCACATTCTGAAACTTCTCTAGGACAATGTTATAGTGAACCTAACAAGATGACTAGTTTAAAAAATTATTTTTGGACCAAGCATATGTGATCCGTAAATTGCAATGGATATTCCACTTAACAGTTCGTCACAACAGATCTGATAATAATATATTAAAATACTATATTTTTACACTATTACAGCTTTATTTAAATTCTAGATTTGTAGATTTTACTATAATTAGTGCATGCATGCGAATGGAAATTATGCAGAAAAGTAGAGAATGAAAAAATAAGTTCACACACACATAAGTGTATATTCTGGGTATATTTCTTCGCATATTTGGTATTCTGGTATCGTCTTGCATGTTAAGAGCATAACAAGTGGTATCAGAGCTCTTTCTAGGGCAGGTGGGATCTCCATTTCTTAGCGATTTTTTCTTTTTGGCTAGAGACGTGTTCCGGCGTCTTTAAACAACGGGATCTGTCGTTGAGCGCATAAACCTGTGGATTTGGGGAGGCATGCATGCAGGAAATACAAGAGGTGGTCACACTTGTTGGACTCCCTTGTAACCCCTGTGGGTACCCCTTCGAGTAGTAGCGCATTAGATAGAACCGTGCACGGACTATCTTCCAAGTACCCTCTGGGTATATCGAAAGCCCCTTAGCTCCTTTGAAACCTCGCCATAGATAAACCGTCGGCCGTCTTGCTGCTACAGTACACCGAGAATAGCACTCGGAGAGATTACTCGCCCGTACGATAGGGTAGTCGGGTTGTACAGCTAAGGGTACGGTTGATCCTCCTTAGTTAGAGCCCTGAAACATTGGGCCGAGTACTACTGTCAGACCCTTATGTATATTGTGATCTGTAGCACCTGACACTCCTCGAGACCATAGTTCCCTTTTCTATCTTGGGATCACGCATAATCTCTGCCAGATCAGATCTCGCAAGGGGGTTTGCAGCAGCAGCAGACATCAGTCTCGCAGTTCCGAGTTAGCAAACCAGCCATTCTGATCTATTAGATCCATTAGATCCGCAGCAGCAATCTGTTCCGCCGATCAGAGCTATCCGATTAGCCATTCAGATCTCTCAGTTCCACCAGATCTGAGTAGTTGTGTGGGGTTCCTATACCGGGGCATGATTTTCACAAAAACTTTTGGCAGCATTGACATTTTGAGGATTCTGCTACTGCAGTATTCCTAAGCAAGGAGTAAAACTCCGTTAGGAGTTAAAAAAACAAAAAACAAAAAAAAAAAAACTGAGACCCGCCGGGGTGCTTATTGGTGATCTATCCCATAAGAATCGGGACGACGAGCTGAGCAAGGTGGTACCATTCAATTGTTAGTGCAAAAAAACTCAGCCGGTCCCAAATTTCAAGTACACCGGGTCGGTGCATGGTAGCAACTAGAGCTCAAGCTATGGCCAATGAGAAGATCGACAAACTTGAACAATCCTTGCAAGCCATCCAAGCTCATCTTGACAAACTAATTGACGCACTCTCTAAGGGCAAGGAGGAAGCCCGCAAGGAGGCGTATATTGGCAATGGACATAGTGAGGGTGAGTCTAGCCACTCTCTTCACCTCTGGGGCACCCACCAACAATCCCGTCTGCGACCTCCCAAGCTGGATATGCGTAAATTTGATGGTTCTCACACGGCCGCATGGGTAGCACAAATGGAGCAGTATTTCAATCTGAATAACATCTTAGATAATGAGACTCAGCTTATGGTGGCGAGCATGTACTTGCACAATGAAAGATGGCAATGGTGGGAATGACATCAACGTGGCAATGGCAGTTTTTCGACTTGGGCCGCCTTCAAAAAAGCTCTTACAAAGCGTTTTGACCATGAATCTACTTTTTTGGGTCATCTCACTAAGCTCCGACATATTGGCACAGTGGATGAATATGTTACAGCCTTTGAAGCCTTAGCTTTCCGCACTAGGGATCTCCCAGATGTGTTCTACACGGAATGTTTTATCAGCGGTCTTAAAGAGGCCATACAAGCCCACGTCCGACTGCACCACCCTCCCACATGGTCGGAGGCTTGCAAGGTAGCTCGTAACGTGGAATGTGCGTTAGCGGCCCAGTCCATTCGCCCAAATTTCACCGCCAAGGGTCGCCCCCCACAGGCTCACAGCACGACTCAAACACTTAAGGTTCAAAAGGTGTCACCTGCAGAAATGGCCGAAAGAAGAAAGCAGGGATTATGTTACTACTGTGATGAAAAATACTCCCCTAGTCATAAATGCAAGGAGCCCAAATTTTTTCAAATTGATGCCACTGATTACAGCTCATCGGAGGAAGCCCCACCACTTGAGGAACCTGAGGAGGCAGAAGAGGACAACCAGAAGGACAATGTCCCTGACGAACCAGTTATTTCACTGCATGATTTGGCAGGGATTTCTTCATCTCAAACTCTCAAAATCAGAGGTTTTATTAAACATCGCCCAGTAGTAGTCTTGGTTGATAGTGGAAGCACACATAATTTCATCCATCAAAAAGTCGCAGAAGTAGTGCATTGTTTTGTACGAGCAGTTTCTAACTTCCAAGTCCAAATTGCGGATGGGGGAACAATGAAATGTGAAGGCTGTTGTGAAAATGTCAAACTTCAAATGGGGGATTATCAGTTGAAGACCCACATGTTTGCCATACACATGGGAGGGTGCGACATTGTCCTCGGTGCTGAATGGCTTCGCACTCTTGGGCCAATCACAATGGATTTCCAGGAGTTATATATGAGCTTTAAGCAGAACAACTCCACACATACCCTCCGCGGACTCCAGGCGGGAGCTCCCTCTATCATCAGCTCACATAGGATGGAAAATTTGCTAAAAAAGGGCCATCATGGAGTTATAGCTAAATTTAATGCCATCCAGGCCGTCGAATCCAATTCTCTGCCAATTCATCTTGAGATGCAACAGATTTTAAATAACCATCTGCCAGTCTTTGACAAGCCTCATGAGCTTCCACCCTCGAGAGGGGAACATGATCATAGCATCACCTTGGTTCCAGGGTCCCAACCACCAAATGTGCGCCCATACAGATATCCGTTCAACCAAAAGAATGAAATAGAAAAAATAATTAAGGAACTTTTGGAAGTAGGTGTCATTCGTCCCAGCATTAGTCCTTATTCATCACCGGTGGTCATGGTGCTCAAGAAAGATGGGGAATGGCGGATGTGTCCAGAATTCAGGGCCCTCAATAAGTTGACAGTCAAAGATAAGTTTCCCATCTTGGTTGTTGATGATTTGCTGGATGAACTCAATTCTTCACTAAGCTGGATCTTCACTCTGGCTACCACCAAATTCGCATGAAGGAAGTCGACATTCCAAAGACTGATTTCATAACTCATGAAGGCCATTATGAGTTCCTAGTCATGCCATTCGGTCTTTGCAATGCCCCCTCTACTTTTCAGAGCCTTATGAACCACCTTCTCAAACCATATCTCAGGAAATTTGTCCTTGTCTTCTTTGATGACATCCTCATCTATAGTTGCACTTGGGCCGCACATCTTCAACATGTAGATCTGCTCTTGCAACTGCTCCGCAAGCATAAATTATTTGTTAAGATTTCCAAGTGTTCTTTTGGCATGGAAGAAGTTAAGTATTTGGGCCACATTGTGGGGCGTGAAGGTGTCAAGGTGGACCCCAAAAAGATCCAGGCAATGCAGGAGTGGCCTCAACCTAAGACCTTGAAGAGCCTGAGAGGATTTTTGGGTCTCACAGGCTATTATCGCAAATTTGTCCACAATTATGGTCACATTGCGAAGCCCCTCACTCAACTCCTCAAGAAAAAATCATTCTTGTAGAATGATGACGCACAACAGGCATTTACAACTCTAAAAAATGCCATGTGTTCCACTCCAGTCTTAGCACTACCTGATTTCACCAAATCTTTTGTCATTGAATGTGATGCTTTGGGTACGGGTATTGGGGCGGTCTTAATGTAGGAAGGTCAACCCTTGGCCTTCACAAGCCAACAACTAAGTGGGAAGAATCTGGGACAATCTACCTATGAGAAGGAAATGATGGCTGTTATAGACATTTTTGTGCCTTACAACATTGAGCATGAAATCTCCATAATCTAAGGGATCCAAAGTCCCTAAACATGTTGTTCCTACTCCTAGAGGAACAAGGCTAACAAACCACAGCAATTCTCAGAGGTTCTCCATCAGAAACTGCTCAAAAACAAGTCAATTCAGGATCATGTCAAGAGCTCTACTAGCTGTCTGCGCTGAATGTCAAAGCCTACACTAGCTACCTGCACTACAACGCAGGTAGAAGCACTACCCAGGTGCGTTGAGCGAGAGATGCCAAATGGCAATGTCATCTAGCAAGGTGTCCAAGCACTGGAAGCTTCCAGAATCTTCCTCAATGACACTTGCCTCAGTGAATTCGACTATTGATGAGTAAGAGGCTCTTAGTCTCCAAGTGGAAGCAAGAACCTCCAAGTGGAATGAAGAACTGATAGAGGGAGAGGACACTAGTCAGATCTCAAGCTGACTCATCCTCTCTCCAAACATCTATATATGGATCTCTCCTCCATGAGATCTAGAGGCTGGAATTTTGTTATTGCAAAGAATTGTTGTTGGTTTGAGATTGGAATCATTGGGTGCTTAATGCTTTGAAGGGGGTCAAGATAGGAATTTCATTTGCTGGGAAGGAGATGCTGGATTGGAGCCCTTTGGGTTGTATCTCTTCCTGAACCTTGTTATTCATCAATAAAGCTATCTTGGTTCCTCCTATATGCTAATGTATTCTTGATGTATGATTGCATTAGTATGTTTAGTTTATTGCTAATCCATAACTATTTATGAATATGAATCCATGTCTTTGTAGTGTTCTCTTCTTGTGATCTTGCAGAAGCCTCTTGAAGCTGGGCGAGCGAGAAGGCAAGTAGCTGGGAACTCCCAAAGAGAAGAGAAACCGGATCGAGGGACAAACGGAAGACACCGGTGAGTCCATCCATCTCTCTTCATTCTTAATTCATAAAGGAAGAATACTAGAATAGCTGTCTCTGTTTGTTGCTAAGGCACTGTCACACCTTAGGTGGATAGGATCGTCCTGCATAGGCGTTTTTCCCCACAAAAATGGCCATCTTACATGCAGTAGATACCTGGCGACCTTACTTACTGGGGCGACGTTTCCAAATCTGCACAGACCATCACAGTCTTAAATATTTTTTGGAGCAATGCCTATCCTCCCCACAACAAAATAAATGGCTCACCAAAATGCTGGGATATGATTATGAGATCATTTACAAGAAAGGGCACGAAAATAGTGTAGCAGATGCATTATCTCGCCAATTTGAGGAGGAAAGTACCCTGCTCACAATTTCCCTTCCCATTCCAGAGTGGATTGAAGAGGCTCGCAGGGAATGGTTTTCACATCCCTGGCTCTCCCAACTCATGACTCAATTGCAGGCGGATCCAAATTCCACCAAGGGCTACTCATGGCAAGATGAGATTCTTCACTACAAGGACAGAGTTGTAATATCACCAACATCCACCCTAAAAAGCCGCATTTTGGCAGAATTGCACTCATCCCGCATTGTAGGACATTCAGGCTTTCAGAAGACGTATGCTCGCACTAGAAGATCATTTTTTTGGATAGGCATGAAAAAGGACATCCTTACTTTTGTAGCGGAATGCGATGTCTGTCAATGCCACAAAGGGGAGACAGTCAAAGCACCAGGCACATTACAACCGTTGCCCATCCCCGCATCAATATGGACGGAGGTTTCTATGGATTTCATTACAGGTCTTCCAAAGTTAGGAAACAAGTCAGTCATCATGGTGGTTGTGGACCGACTTTCTAGGTATGCTCGTTTTTGTGCCCTACCCCACCCATTTACACCCACTTTGGTCGCTCAATCTTTCATGGATCAGATCTTCAAATTGCTTGGCATTCCCACTTCTATTGTGTCTGATCGTGACCCGATCTTCACCAGTAATTTTTGGCAGGAACTCTTCAGGCTACAAGGCGCCCAACTAAAACTCAGTACTTCCTATCATCCATAAACAGATGGTCAAACTGAATCCGTCAACAAATGTCTGGAAACCTACCTTAGGTGTTTCACTTCAGAAAAGCAACATCTTTGGGTACAGTGGTTACCTCTAGCTGAATGGTGGTATAACACCAACTATCATGCCACCACCAAAGTGACTCCCTATGAAGCAGTTTATGGTCAACTCCCTCCTTCCCCTACTTCTTATATCAAGGGGTGCTCAAAGGTACAAGCAGTGGATCAACTCCTACAAAACCGCACAACCATGCTCACCCATCTTAGAGAGAATCTTCATCAAGCTCAAAACCGCATGAAGCAACAGGTAGATCAGCATCGCTCAGAGCGCCAATTTCAAGAAGGGGATCAGGTATTTTTGAGGCTGCAACCATATAAGCAAACATCACTCAAAGACAAGGGTTTTCAGAAACTATCTCCAAAATTCTACAGACCATATCAAGTACTTCAGCGCATTGGAGAAGTGGCCTACAAGCTAGCTTTGCCATCCACTGCAAAAATCCATCCAGTTTTCCATGTCTCATGCCTCAAGAAAGTGATTGGGAACAATTGCAAAATTCAAACCAGTCTACCTGAATTGGATGAAGAAGGGTCAATCGGGCTCCAACCTAAACAGGTCCTAGACACACGAGAACGGCACCTGCGTGGCCGCATGATCAAGGAAGTCCTCGTCAAGTGGAAAGACACCTCTCCGGAAGATGCAACCTGGGAACCAACCACTATTCTTCAGTAGTTTCAGCAGCATCAACCTTGAGGACAAGGCTATTCTTAAGGGGGAGGGCATGTTAGGGTCCCACCCTAACCCCCTTATTTATGTAGTAGGATCGAGTCATAGTAAAGAGTCAATAAAGCCCATATTAATAGTTGTAAGTGGTTAACCCGCATTTAATGACGGGGCCACAGTTAGTTGCAAATGGGCCATGGTATTAGATAGATGGTATTAATAAAAACCATGGTATTGATCCATGGTATTGCATGTATGAGTCATATATAAAGGATAGAGACTCCCTGCGAGGAGCATCGTGTCTTATTTTGTCATCGAGCTCTACTCTATTGGAGGTTTCCCCCTTGAAGAGGCAACCGAACATTGCTTTCTGAATAATAAAATACTTGCTATTTTTACTTGCTATTCTATGTTTTGGGTATATTTCTTCGCATATTTGGTATTCTGGTATCGTCTTGCAGGTTAAGAGCATAACATGTAGAATATCATGGAAAGGTGAAACACTAAAGTGGCAAAGTTTTACCCCCAAAAAACGTCGTTTGATGCCTCAAAACACTCATAGAAGGTTTCAGACCATGTTTTGCCAAACTGGGTTCAGCCAATAAAAATGGTATTATAAGCTTATTCCTCCACTTTTTCCACTCCAAATGCATCGATATGGATGAAAAACAATATAATGATCCAATTCAGATCAATATGCCTTAAATTTGGTAGGGTATATGTTAATTTTAGGTATGTTCTATGCTTAGAGCAATTTATTTCAATTTTCACAGTTAGCTCCATAACTTTTCCAGATTAGCAATCACATCAGCATTAAAGTAAACTACAGATAGAACATAAACATAAATCGTAGAAGACAAGTAGAGAGAGGAAGAGATCCCAAGTGTGTTGAAATGACTTGAAGGCCACCTCTATTTATATTAAAACGTTGAACACATGTGGGGTTTATTTGGTTGCTGGCCGACCTTAACAAATTGTCTTATAATGCAAATAAATTCATAACTCCATGAATACTTATGGGAATCAAATGATCTTTAGATCAATCCTACGCCTCTCGATAAGAGGGATCTAAGAAAAATATCAGCTGCCATAAATAAGATGACCCACATGGATTTTGGCCCTAGTTACCAATTTTAACACTCCCTCTCAACTAGGGGAACTCCATCCATTGATCCATATGTCTGATTGTACTATCTCTGCCATCAATGCCCTGCACTGCTCTGCTCTACTCTGCTCTACTTTGATTTGCTGAGATCTGCTCTACTGAGCTCTTCTCTGCTCTGCTTTTCTCTGCTCTGCTGAACCATGAAGAAGAAGAATTGATCAAGAATGTCTCATCTGACCTGAAGTTAGTTTCATCTGAAGAGAGTGTGTAACATCACTCTTACTGACCCGAAGTCAGTTTTATTGATCCTAGATCAATATCACAAGAGAGTGTCTCAAACTACTCATACTGATCCCAGATCAATGTCCCAAGAGAGTGTCTCAAACCACTCATACTGATCCCAGATCAGTTTCACTGATCCCAGATCAATGTCACAAGAGTGTGTCTCAAACCACTCATATTGATCCTAGATTAGTTTCATTGATCTCAAATCAATGTCACAAGAGAGTGTCTCAAACCACTCATACTGATCCTAGATCAGTTTCATTGATCCCGAATCAATGGAAGTCATCCTAGCATAGGGAGTACGGTAGATATAGAAATGCGTCCATAGATAGTACTACTATGGTCCCTATCCTCATTTCCCTGCTCATTGATCAGATGAGAGGTACTTCCCATGAGTCCCAAACTGCATGGGTAGGATGCCTCGACAAGAGAACTAATCATCCTGTCCACAGGAGAACGAATCATCCTATCAGTGGATACCACGGAGAACTAATCATCCTAGCCCACAAGAGAACTAATCATTCTATTCCATAGTTGCCAAGGAGAACAAATCATCTTGGCCCATAGGAGAACTAATGATCCCGTTCCATAGTCACCATGGAGAACAAATCATCCTGGCCCACAGGAGAGCTAATCATCCTATTCCACAGTCGCCAGGGGAGAACTAATCATCCCAGCCCACAGAAAAACTAATCATCCTGTTCATAGCGCACCACTAGGGGAGGGTGAGTCACCCTGTGGTCGTATGTTGCTCCAATAAGTACCCCAAGCCCCCCAAAGCTCCCAAAGCTCAATGCATGCAACATGTAGGACCCTTATTAGAAGGTCTCTCAATGACTCGAAGTCATTCAGGAAAGTCATAGATTTGACCTTTCCCCGAGGCTTTGACAAAATGTTTGCGACCTGTACATCAATCTCAATGCGATGGAACCTCCTCACCCTTTGACTTACCATATCACAGATAAGGCAGTATCTGATGTCTATCTACTGGAGCAATCATCGAATACGAGATTCCCAAATAATCGAATCCCCCCTCTAGTTGTCACAAAGAATCACAGTGGTATTCATCATGTGTACAAACAGCTCACTTAAGAGCTTCTGCAACCATGCAGCTTCACATGATATCATACTTGTAGCTATGTATTCGGTCTTGGAAGTGCTTATAGCAACTGAATTCTGCTTCTTGCTCATCCATGATATCGAAATAGAATCCAAAGAGAACCAGCACTGAGAAGTGCTCTAGTGATCCTCCACACTGCCTACCCAGTCAGCATTCAAATAATCATGCAGTTTCATAATTCCGACAGTGTATCTCAATCCATGAGAGATTGTGCCTTGAAGATATCTCAGAAGATTCTTGGCACTAATATAGTGAGGTGGTGGGCTCCAGTATTGCAGCAATAATGCTACAACTCCTAGGACTCCCTTCTTTACTTTTATCAACCCGGTAGTTCGTAACAAACTTGGAAGCAACGGTGCTGTATGCACAAGTACTAGCTCTTGCCATGGCTGTCACTTGGTCAGCTGGCACAAGTCCGCTAGGAGCTTAAGCCAACTTCTATGAGCTCTTAGAAGAAGCTTTTTAACTGATGGATGAAAGCTAACTCAAAGAAGGCTAATCTACTTGCAGAAAGAAACTGGAAAGCTGAAAGGAAACACAAACCCTAGCAAACCCTAATTTTACCAGTTAGCCCTACTGATGCAAGAAAGAGGATGCAAGCTACTGAAAGAGATGCCATTGACTTCTAGGAAGGTAAAATGCATGTGTCTAAGCTACTTCTACAGTAACATCTGAAAAAAACATCTTTTTGTATTTTTGAATAAGTTGTTAGAATTATCATGCATGCGATTTAACTGTTTTTTACTGTGCAGAGGTGGATTGGTGAGAGGAAATTCTTGGAGGAGGTTGGGAAGGTTCAGAGAGGGCCTAAGGGGTCCCTAACACCCTTCCAGAGAGTTTCACAGAGTTTGGCTATCAAGAAAGCTCATTCGTGAGCTTCTACAGGAAGTCTACAGGGGTTCTACAGGATGTTCTGGAATTTCTATAGGATATCTGTAATTTTCTACAGGATGTTCAGAAATGGGATTTTGGAGGGTGGATGGAGGGAGAAAGGTGAAGAAGTGAGTATGGAGGTAGGATAAGGGTGTGAGGGGGTCCAGGACTTGGTGGATGGAGCTGAGGAGAGATGAATATGGCTGGATTTGTTCAAGGAGGAGTGAAGCAATGTTGCACAAAAATTAGGGTTATGTGAGAAAATGTGGCAAACGTGAGGCAAGAATATGCGTTAGGGGATGGAGCAGATGGGATTGATGGAGTATGGGCAGATAGAGAAGTGGTACGGGTGCTCTGCAAGTTGTTTCTCCAACTGAACCAACGAAGACTTGGAAAATCAGAGACCTAGTTACGTTAACCTAATCTGATCTAGCTAACAGTAAAGAGAATGAACAGAAGTTTATTTGCAATGAAACCATGTATAATAACTATGCAATGAAGCAATCAAGAATCTGAACATGTAACCAACTTCTCCAAATAAAAATCGAACACTAATGATTGCATGGCAAGGCAAAGACAGTGTTTTTGGTGGCAGCAATGTCACCTTTGTCCCAGTTCACGATCCCACTGAGGGAGAGGTGAGATCAGAGATGCTTGATGGCCTTTTTCTTAAGATATTCCCTGTTATTAAACTATCAACTAAATCTGAACATGAAAAGCCTATCTAATTATCAACCATGACCTATGTAACCAGCAAGATGTTAATCTACTTAACAGAATTTATTTTGCAAAGACATAAAAAGAAAATAATAGTACATAAAGGAAGCCTTGGCACTTGGGTTGGGCCCAACCCCAAGAGCTACAGGCTCCTATAAAGAACTCAGAGTTGATGCCAAATAGAGTTGCTTTTCATTACCCAAAAATAATCATGTCACAAGAAAGTTATACAGCAGTAGCTACAAAAAACGAGCTGAGACAATGAGAGCACTATAGTGCAAAACCCAACAGTTCCAAAAGTAAACTACGAAGGCTGAAGCCCTCCTATTTATGCACTACGAGGGTCCTAGCAGCCCTCCTTAACTCAAGGGACTCGGCTGTTCAAACTGCTAGTGAACAATCACTCTTCACAAAGCTGCTCGGTTGCCTTTAGGATTCGTTTTGGTGGCCTATTGAGCTCCGAGTTGAGGGTGGAGATTTCAAGGAAGGGCCATTTAATGCAAGAGACAACCTCCCTACGAATCCTCACCCCTGTTCCTTCATGCTTGGCTATCATCTGGCTCATAATTGCTTGGCTTTGTTCCAAAATTTGTCCAAAAAACCTGAAATAACCACGTATTAGCCATCTTGGTAAAGTGACCACCCTCATTCGTTCAACTAACATAAACATACTCAAAAAACATGCATAAACTATGAAAAATGGTGGATTGATCAAGAACAATTAGGCAAAATGAGCCCAATATGTTACCCAATTCGGGACTCATCATGAGGCTCAACCAAATATGAACTCACCATGCTAACTGCAAAACATATGTCCAAACGAAAGTTCACCAAGAACATCAATGCGAATGAGTTTATGAGACAGAGGCATTTCCCAAATCTGGTCCGACATCACTACCATATAACTTCTGAAAGTTAAGATCCTCGAGGTAGTCACAGGCTTGTAGTTTATCATTCCACATCCGGAATCCAACTCCCTCTTACTTCTGCAAATGAGAGGGTCTGCACCTGTCAGAAATAAGTCGCCCTCATAAGGTGTCGGTATGAGAGGTATATCATCCACAACATTCGGGTAATGGTTTAGATCGGTTTCACTCCTAGTGAATCTCGGCTTCATCAGACAGTTATCAATCCTCTCATACTGTGTTTGGGGTGTTTTGCTTCAAGCCATAAAGGGCTTTCTTCCACCTGTATACATGAGATTCTTGATCATGAATCTCAAACTCCTCGGGTTGGTCCAAACCCGTGGACCTGCTGCATGAGGGGAATGGTCCCCTTATAAGATTTTCCTTCGGTACATCTCAGACATGTACCTTCATGCTCTACTTGAATTCAGACATCCCTATCACCATTTGACTCACATCAGGTAGGGCCCCATAGGTAGACCTTCGGTGTTATAGATGCGATATGTCAATTTACATGATCCCCAATGGACCATCCTGCAACTTGATACAAATTGCCAACCCTGAACCCATGAGAAAAAGCATCTTTGAAAATTCTATTTTTTAACACGTACCTTTCCATCGATGAATGCCACCCTGAAACCTTTGACTTCCATTTCCGAGATGGACACCAGGTTCTTCTTGTGATTAGATACATAAAAGAGATTCTTGTAAATGAATAGAGTTACGCTCATTCAATTGAGGGGTAACATTCCCTACACCCTTTCCGAGATTGGTGGCATTGACTCCAAGTATAATCCCATGATTTTTTCCATCTCTACCAAATTAGAGAGTGCACCCATCTATCTGATGAAGTGCCTTGAAGCACTACAATCTATAAGACAGATTCCCAAAGAATCTAAAGGAGAGGGCCAATACAAGATAACGCTTCTTTATCTTATCAGAAACAACATTTAATTCTTCATACCTTTGATAATTGAAGATGTCCGTGGAATTATTGTTATCTTCATCAAGAGATGTGTCTCTGCCATTCGGACACTCCTTCGCATAATAGCCGAACTTATTGCAGCCAAGGCATCTTCCTTTCCTTCCACCCTTAGATCTGGACTTCCCAATGAAGTGATCTTTAGGTAGGTCATCAGAAACTTTCGCTACACCATTCTGATAATATTCTCTGCTTCGACTTCACCCTCGGTGAGTTTGAAGAGGGATGAGGAATCCATTTATCCTTTTTTTCCTTTCCCAACTGTCTTCAGTGATTGCTCTTTCACTCTTTCTTGGGTGTTGTCTTCACCTCAACTCTGATACCATGTTAATTTTAGGTATGTTCTATGCTTAGAGCAATTTATTTCAATTTTCATAGTTAGCTCCATATCTTTTCCAGATTAGCAATCACATCAGCATTAAAGTAAACTGCAGATAGAACATAAACATAAATCGTAGAAGACAAGTAGAGAGAGGAAGAGATCCAAAGTGTGTTGAAATGACTTGAAGGCCACCTCTATTTATACTAAAACGTTGAGCACATGTGGGGTTTATTTGGTTGCTGGCCAACCTTGACGAATTGTCTTATAATGCAAATAAATTCATAACTCCATGAATACTTATCGGAATCAGATGATCTTTAGAACAATCCTACACCTCTTGATGAGAGGGATCCAAGAAAAATATCAGCTGCCATAAATAAGATGACCCACATGGAGTTTGGCCCTAGTTGCCAATTTTAACAGTATATCTCTAAAAGTATAACAAAACAGAGTATCAAAATTCTTATTGTCTACACCGTATATCCAAAATATAGGGTATCTCTCCTATATATCCAAAATATTTTGTAATCTAAATGTTCCCATAAAAACATTTATAGTGAAAATTCCAAGATGGCTTGTTTGAAGTCAATTTCAAAATCATTCACAAACCCTCATTCCATAAGGTTCATCTTTGAAAGTATAAAAAATAAAAACTTAAAATTTTGGCTATATGTGCTTCACTATCTCTCCTCAATCTTCTCAAGATTTTGTTGTTTGAAGCTTCTCAAAGAACATTTTAGAAGGGAAAAAATAAATCTTGATTGAAGTAGAAAAAAACCCTAGGATCATAGCTCTCATACCAAATATTATGATCTAAGCACCTTAAACATGATAAGAAGTGAAAACTACACTCAGAGGGTGGAACCTCCTTTTAAAATGAATAAACTAAAATAAAAAATATGATGATCCTAGGACTACATCTCCTTCGTATATATAGATATAAGAGATAAAGGGTAAAATTACAATGAAAGAGGCAATGAAAGGTTCTAGCCTACATAATAGTATAATAATAGAAATTTAATAAATCAATATCTAGGGCTTAATAAGGCATTTTAGGGTTAACATTGGGCTTGTCTATGGCTTAACATGTTTCTATTCCAAGGGCCCCTTGAATAGCCATTTGCTTTCTAGGCTAGACTTCTCTACCTTCTTATTTATTCTCTTGAGAGAGATAAGATTTCCTTCTAGGAGTACCATGGGAACTAATGTAATATGCCTATAGCTTATTCTACTCCCTCATCCTCCATTATTATTCTCTTTTTCTTAGTTGATTTCATATGGTATTTTTTAAGTCTAGCAAGAATATAATCTTCATTTTATGAGTACATAATATTAATACCATATCTGAAATGTACTTCTTGCTTCATTGCAATGATATTTCCCCATCTTCATTTGATGAGTACATAATATTAATACCATATCTGAAATCTACTTCTTGCTTCATTGCAATGATATTTCCCATCTTCATTTGATGAGTACATAATATTAATACCATATTTGAAATCTACTTCTTGCTTCATTGCAATGATATTTCCCCATAATAGAATCTACTCCCCCATATTGAGATGAAAAACATTCACGAAACATTTGATCTTTTAACCTCTTTCCAAATGGCATACTCTTAAGAAGGATATCTTCCCTGCATGAAAAGTTCCCACCTTTGTTAAGTCCTCATAATCATCTATGTTGTCCAAATCTACTAATGGAAAGGCCTCTTGTGAGGGTTTTTTTCTTTTTCTTGTTAGACTCCATGTTAATCAGATCCACAAACAATAAGGGCTTCTTCTAGGTAGAGGGAGTAGGACCACTAACAAAACCACCAACTCTACATTTTTATGAGTCAAACTTTGTAACTACTATTTTTCAAGCATTGGAGGCCATACTTTTAGCATTGGCTATTTCTTGTAATATTTTTCCAACAATAACTAAATAGAGTTCCTCACAGATGGAGCTACCTTTTGATCAATAGGGATTAAAATTCTTTCCATATATGACTATGCCTATTAGGCATATCCTTTTTAGCACATATTCAAATGAAGAGGGCATACATATGACAAATAGAGCATGTGCAGGTCATCTCATCTCATGTGATCTCCTATAACACAATATTTCCTTCACTTGCCAAGACTCAAACTATATATATTTTTTTAAATATCACAATTACTAGGATAAAAAATGATTTTTTTTTTTTGTAAAGCTTGGCAGGTCCATCCATTTTCTATTAAATATTAGGCAAATTTACACCACACAAATTTACCAGGTGGCCTCAACTTGCCCCGAGGGGAAACCAAGTCTTTTAGCCACCGGTCAACATTATACACCATCCAAAAACTAATTTCTTCAGTCTTTCTAGCAGAGCTAGGTAAGTATCAGTCTCGTGTCCAAATACCATATAACTATACCAACTAGCATATGCAATAGAAAATTTAAAATCTACCCGCATAAATAAAAACTAAGCATAATGAAACTAGTCTTTCTGAACATTCTTCTCATTAGAGACAGATGTTACAGGAGCAAGATCTTAGCAGTTTCCCGTGGCATGTCATACAACTCCATGATGCAAGGGATGTGACGGTCAATACGATCCATCTTGATGTCTTGTTTCTGTAACTGAAATAGGATTTTCTCCATGTATTTTTTATAATTGGCCAGGCCCTACGTTATGACTGCCATCCCCACAGAGATTTGTTCCATCGCTTTTCCAAGCAAACTTTTCATCAAGAAGTACAAGTACAGGGTGTGTTTAAATTACGAATTCAGCCTCGTGTATTCCCTAGATCAGGCACCAACACCCTCTAGTCTTCTATCTCCTTGTCTGGTTCCCTTTCCTATTTGATCTCAGCTTCCCAGTCGTTAATCAGCTTATGGACTCCTTCATATGTTTCATCCCAGTATGTCGTAGCTACCTCTACTATGAGGTGCTTAGCAAGCTTGCGGCCCCTACGACCTTCTATCCTGCTTAGTCTCTTGGTTGCCCAGTGGGCCAGGCCCCTGCTGCCATGACCATGCCCTCTCTTTGCTAGAGCCATACCCTGTTCCTTGATGCTCTGTAGATAGTCAAACAACATTAGTGCCATTAGTCCATTCACATCATCCAAACACAACTGCTCATACCATGCCTCTCTTCCCTGCTTCGCCTTCCACGGGTTAAGGTATCCCAGTGCCCACAATCGGCCAAGGGAATTGGGTTTCGAGCACGGTTCCCCAAGCTCTTCACAATGCCCCTCCCCCTTTCCATGGTGCAATTGCATGTCACCCCACTGCAACTGGAGCCAAGCCTTCAAGCCCGTCCAGATTCTAGCTCTACGATTGGTATCATACCCACATGCAGCTCCAACAGCCAGCATTTGCCCATCATGCTTATGCTTTCCCCTCTATCCCTTACTGCCCAGGGTCCCTAGCTGCACACGTGCTGCCATGTGTATGCAGATGCCATGATTTTCTCAGCAAATTACGGACATAGCTAATATCTTTCCCCCTTGCCCGCGACTCTTTCCTACCTCTCCCTTCACCACTCAGCCCCCCAGACATGGCATGGTCGTTATACCCTATACCCCTAGTCTAAGCCACTAAGTATGGGCCTGTATCATTGCTCGACCCAACATTACCAGTCGTTGCCGAGACTTCGACTTAATTGCAATAAAAACAATACGCAGCGCTTGGCCACGAACCTCCCTTTCCTCCCCTTGTTTCTCTCGGACGGTATTGAGCCCCAACGGGGAGGCCTCGTGCCCCTCCCTTACCCCCAACAAAACCCCCACCAGCTCATGTAATTGATGCAGGAACCCAACCATATCATTGAAACGAAGCAGGAACGAGACCGAATTACATACCAGAGAGTCGTTGCGAGCCCGCTGCCAAGGTGCCTTCCCCTCTCTTCTGCTCTGAGATGCCTTCCTTCTCCACTGCAAATTTCTCCTGCCCGGCACATCGAATGCCCTTCCCATCTCTGCCACCCCACCTTATTCTTCCCTCTTCCACCTTGCCAACCCACTGACCATGCATTCATGGCTAAGGACACTACACCCCCTACCTTGAGCATGTGGGGGATAGGCAGTAATTATCGTCCTGGTACAAACCATGTCACTTCGAAGCCTATCGCCTCTGACACCCTCTCCATCTCGATCAGGAGAGGATAAAAATGATTTTAATCCATTATCATTGACAAAGTAATTTTAAAGAAAAGTTAGTGCTCTACAATCCGGAGAGTGTATGTAAGTGAGTATGTCAACATTTTTCAAATCTCTCTCTCTCTCTCTCTCTCTCTATATATATATATGTGTGTGTGTGTGTGTGTGTGTGTGTGTGTGTGTGTGTGTGTTTGTGTGTGTGTGTGTGTGTATAAATTTTTTTTATGAGAGTGATGTTGTAGTGCGGTAAATATTTATAACATGTAACATTTACATGTTGGCTCAATTTAAAAAGAAAAAAGATTAAAAGTAATATATAACCTAAGAGATCTTAAAGTATGGGTAAATGAGTATAAATATTTCAATGTTGTTTCAATTACTAATAAAATAAAATGTTTAAGGTAATCAAAATAATAAAATTCATTTTGTTAGATTGTAATTTTATTATTTTTAATAAAATTATTAACAATTTTTCACCAAAACATAATATACATATCACATTAAAAGGTTATAAATTCAGATCTATTTGACCATATAAATTTAAAAAAATTGGTAAAGGAGCTAATAATTGACATATAAATTTAAAAAATCCCTAAATGAAGGAATAAATTGACATTTACAATTTTACTACTACAAAAGTCACTCATAATAAGTATATGTATTTGCATCTATTTCTACCCATTTTTTATGCAAACACTTGCTTAAATTATGGTAGGAAATAACTTATGGTATATTTTTAAGTATTTTATTTTTGCATTAAAAAATCATACACAAATATGTAAAGGTGGTGCATGAATATTGAAACTATATCCAATGGTAGGAAATAACTTATGGTATATTTTTAAGTATTTTATTTTTGTAATAAAAAATCACTACACAAATATGTAAAGGTGGTGCATGAATATTGAAACTATATCCATAAATTATGACATAAAATATGTGATGCATTTATCCATATGGCATTACATTATCCAGAAACTACAATAAGGCCTTCAATTATGGTCTATTCAAATGTTTTAAAAACAGTTTTTTTAATAATGTTGAAATATAAATATTCATCTTCAAAGTTGAAGATTATAAATTTTCTCAACTCAAGCTTCTATGATTCATAATTTTTAGAGAAATAGGTCTTCCTAATGTTAGGAAACAATGGACTAATACCATGGCTTGTCAATACCACTTGCCCAAAAATCATAACTCATTTCACAATCAAAATTTTTTATTTTAACTTAATTTTATCACAATTTTTTTAATTAGATCTAAATAACTCCAAATCTACCAAGATCCTAGAGCAATCAAATCTCTTTTTATTCCATTAGTAGATAAGGAGTTAAGATAAATCTAAAGTGGTAATAATCATTGGGCCAAGAGGCGCTCTACAACCAAGTATATGAGGGAGATGTTGTCACATAACATAACATTACATTAAAAAATATTAAAAAAATAAGAGGGAGATGTTGTCATGTAATGTCAAGTATATGAGGGAGATGTTGTCACATAACATAACGTTACATTAAAAAAAATTAAAAAAATAAGAGGGAGATGTTGTCATGTAATGTAACGTACAAAAAATATTGAAAAAATACGAGGGAGATGTTGTCATGTAACGTAACATTACATTAAAAAAATATTAAAGAAATATGAGGGAGATGTTGTCTCTTAACGTAACGTTACATTAAAAAATATTTAAAAAATACGATGGAGATGTAAATATGAGGGAGATGTTGTCACATGACGTTACATTAAAAAAAATATATTAAAAAAATATATGAGTCGCCTAATATATATTGTATATGTGGAAGATATGTGTATCGTTTTTTTTTTCTACGTAAAGGCTAAATCTATTAAAAAGAGAAAAATATTTACAGAGAGGTTAAGACCTCAAAGGAGGCTGAAGCCATCCAACAACCAGATACCTTGATAGACATATACCCCTGTGACAACAATCCCGGGATTGAGAAAACTCAAAAACATGTTTTCCAGAGCCCTTACAGACAAAAGTGTGAATCGACGTGGTGAACATCACTACAAAATAGTCGAGGACTATGGCTTTACTAATAACCGTTCTGCCCTGATAGCCATATACAAAATTTAGCAAAAACAATGGCTTTCTGAGGCATGACCTGATACAAAGCATTAGACTATAATGGCTAATATCGATACCCAGCCAGGTCTTGATACAGAACAAAATTAACATAATCCAGAGAAGCATAGCAAAATGATATATAGACCAGAAGGGAAACTGCCATCAGTAGGCGCGGTACCATAAAAATCAAGCATGTTTCAGAGAGTCCGGAGCATCCTTTTCCACCTGGCAAGGAGAGCCCATCCACATGTCAATGGCAGTGTCCCCATCTCCCATGTCGCCGCCACCTGGAGGAGCTACCAAATTCAGATTGCCGCCAGAAGGGTGCACCGGCTCGACCGCAGGAAAATTGCGTTGAGCAGAATCAACTGGAGGCTGAGGTACCTCAGGCAAATTCCCCGCTTCCTGCAAGTCTTCATAATTAAACACAATTCCAACCATGTCTCCCTGAATCACACTGTCGTCCTGAGACTACGACGGTGAGGTATGAACAGAGCTGTTGGGATTATCTTCTTCCTCAGCCAAAATAACTGTAATGCTGGCTGAAAGAATTGGTTTATTGAGCCGACTGTGAAATTTGAAATGGGTGGTTTGAAAAAAGTTGTGCGGGAAGGGCCTGCCATGATCAGAGGACGGGGAAGCCGAAGCCAGCAGAATGATATTCTGGGGAGCAGGCTGAGAGCGACCACGATTGCCACTGGTGCCTCCACGGCGAGAAACACCACGATGTCGCACCATCTTCAGAAAGATAGAGAGACCTGAGAAGGGGACTAAACAAGACCAGACAGAATAGGGCCAAGAGTGGGCAAACCAGGTGAAGAACAGACTCCGGATAAGCCCCCAAGCTACTAGAGCAAAACAGGGATGTGGGAGAAATGGCAGATGGATATGGAGAGACCCGATGAGAGTGATAGCCAGAACCAGAAACTGAGCCATGAATAAAACAGCCTACACCGGATCTCGAACAGGGTGCGCATTCATTGTCGAATGCTTAACGATCATCCTGTACCTCAACACATTCATATCAATCGCGGTGAGGTTGTGGTAGCCGTGTCAGCTCGCCAGGTGCGAAGCTAGCTGCCGGCGGAGAGTTAAACCGCCTTAAATGCACCTCGGGAGCACCCTGCGATATGTGTCATTACTATATGTGTCGGCTAATATATATTGTATATGCTGAAGATATGTGTAACGTTACTTCAAAAAAAAAAAAAATTCAATTTTGAAAACGATATATATACAACTTAAAAAGAGATCGATTAGCTTATTCATTGAATAACAAAGAAAATCAGGTAAGGGAAGTGGAAGATTCAATTGAGCATATCCTGTAATAATAACGTGGTAAATTTCGTGGCGTTTTTGTAATCAAGTAAATTGATATTTCATTTTCTTCAAGTTTTCAGTTGTAGGAAGGTAAACTCAATAGAATGGAAGGTGCTCGATAAAACTAGTAGGAGTGAGGGGAAATATTGAGTAGAATGTAATATTTAGGGTGGGGTGTGACCTGAAATATTAGGTAAAATTTAATAATATTACATTTTTATTAGTATTTCTCCCCACCCGCTGGCCACTATTTATTAGGTCAATATAGATATGTTCCATCTATAAATTTAATTAATAAGTGGATAATAACTTAATATTTACAATATGACAAGATTTTTAATCATGAATATTTACCATGGATATTATTAACTTCTAAGTAGGTTTTTTTACAATACCATGGGCCAATCCCCACAAGAGAAAGATAGAGAGGGAGGGGAGGGAAGAAAATTATAATACCATGGGCTACTACCATGGTTTATCAATACCATGGGCCATCTAGACTTTTGATTATTATGTTATGGATCTAGGCTTTTAATTGCTACAATACCATGGGCCAATACCATGACTTATCAATACCACATGCTCAAAAACAATAACTTATTTCAAAATAAAAATATTTTAATTTAATTTAATTTTATAACATTTTTTAATTAAATCTAAGAGAGATGGATTTGGAGGGGGAAAGAGAGGGAGAGAGAAAGGTGGAATGAGGGAGAGAGGAGATGAGGGAAGAGAGAGAAAAGGAGAGGAGTAAGATAGGGAAAGAAGGGGAAGAAAGAGACAGGGACACATAGATATGGAGGGGGGAGAGACAAGGAGAGAGAGAAGGAGAGAGGGAGGGAGATAATAACAGAGTTGGAGGGTGTAGAGAGAGTGTGTGTATGATGGGGGGAGAGATAAAGGGAGGTGGGATAGAAGGGGAGATAGAGGAAGGAAAAACAGAGGACTTGAGAGAGAGGGGAGAGAGAGAGGGAGAGAGAGCTGGAGTTGGAAGGGGAAGAAGGACATAGATAGAGAACGGTGGAGAGGGAGCGACAGGGGAGAGATGGAGAGTCAGTGAGAGAGAGAGAAAGAGAGAGAAGGCATAAAGAGAGAGGGAAAGGAAGAGGAAGGGAGAGAGAGATAGATAGATATGGAGAGAGTGTGTGTATGTTTTGTCGGTGAGAAGGAGAGACAAGGGGAGATAGATATATAGATGGGGTGGGGGAGGGCGTAGAAGAGAGAGGAAAAGAGAGGGAGGGAGGAAGAGGGATCGATGGGAGATGGAGGGGGTAGAGAGAGAGAGAGAGAGAGAGATATGGAGAGAGAGAGAGAGAGAGAGAGAGAGAGAGAGAGAGAGAGAGAGAGAGAGCATGATGTATGTTTAGGGGGTTGACATAAAGAGACAGAGAAGAGAAAGATAGATAAAGTTAGGGAGAGGCAGATAGAATGAGAGGGGGGAGAGGGAGGCAAAGAGAGAGAAGGAGAGGGGAAGGAAGGTAGACACATAATGGAAGGTGGAGAGAGAGGGAAGCAGAAAGAATCTCACAGAGACAAATACAGACATAGATGTTAGATCTAGAAAGTCATGAATATTTAAGATTTTCAATGTGGTTGTTGATTTCTAATCCTATTTGATCACATGAACTATATGCATTGATTTCAATGTAGATGTCAATTTATAATTCTATTTAATACCTTACACTAGATGCATTGATTTCAGTGTCGATGTTGATTTCTACTCCTATTTGATTGCTTGCACAGGATGCATTGGCTTTAGTGTAGATATTGATTTCTAGTTTAAGCACATAAAAATTATTCAACCATAAATACAATACTTGAATTTTCATCCTAAATAAAATGTTTCCTTACCCCAAATGTTTGCTTCTTGAAACTATAAACTATTTATAATTGGGTACATTCTTATTATTCCCATTTTCCATCATTCAACAATGTTAATTACTTTGCATTCAAATGCGGTAATAGAAAATAACTACCAAAAATTATTTGGGGTTTAACACTCCATAAGTCACAATGATTGAATTTCGAGAAAACTACTATTAATATTGGAGAGGAACAGAGAAAAGGTATGTTGTTTACTATAGTAGCTCGAGTTAAATATTTGAATGGTCTATGATTCCAACTACACTTTTCATATGATCCATATGAGAAAATGGAAAAACTAACAGGTGTGACAATAGGAACTTTCAGATTGATTGCAATGAAGATTGTTTGTAATTGACTATATTCTTAGTATTCACATTTTCTATCTATCAAAATTGTTACATTGACACTTTGCACTCAAAATTTGTATTTCATCATTGAAGTTACTAACAGTCTCTCTCATCTCAACAAACTGAGGAAACTAAACAAATTTGAAATTAAATTGACCAAATTAATCTTAGACATATTTAGCATATTTAAAATTATCAAAATAATTAGATGTTCAACAAATTTTGTATGACCGCACATGATTGAAACCAGCCTAGATCCATCTTAACACTAGATATATCAAGCGCCGAGAGGGATCAAATATCTCAAGGTGCAAATCTTTCCTCAATTTTTTCACTCAAAAAATAGGTTTGCACCTTGAGAGATTTCATCCCTCTCGGCGCTTGATAGATCCGGTGTTAAGATGGATCTAGGCTAGTGGTAATTTTATAGTACATCTATTTGGAATTATTTATTTATCTTGTATATAATTATTTTACTTCCATTCCAAATAGAAAACCTAATTCAAATAAAAAATAAATTAGATTTACTATTTTATTTATTATGAAGTTATTATTATCATTATTATCCAATTTTAAGGTCATGGCCAAGCCAGACACCAAATTGGTGTATGAGATCCCCTTGTTTGTTTGTGCTTGTTTGTATTTGCGCCATTTGACTGTTAAGTCTACAAAGGCATACATACTCTACCCCCTTTGATTTTGAACCTGTGATGTCTTAGGAGGAAATACATGTTCTTAACTATTAGGCCCATTCAAGTTGTATTAAAATAAAAAATAATAATAATAATTCAGCAAACCTATGTTCAAAAACAAAAAATTATTTGTTTTTATCGAATAAAGAAGAATCTGATTTCCTGTGTGTGAAATATGAGCATTACGAAAGCAAAAATTTTCTATTAATTTCCAAACAGATTTGTCATGATAGGGTGAGTGTGAGATACAGAAGAAAAAATTCTCAGAATTGTTGACTTTATTGCAATTTTTGTTTTCCCATGTGAAATAGGAGCATTACAACAACAACAAAAAATTGTCATTGGTTTTCAGAGATATTTCGTGCAAAATATGAATGAAACACATCTTCTAAATGTTAAAGACCATAATAAAAAAACTTACTTTATCGAACTTTACTATAACATGGTTAACCAATTTAATACGTTTAACTATATATATATGGTTCTTGATTCGTTAATGATTCATACAAATATTTACATACAAGTTCGAATATATATATTTCATAACATTAATTCCTTCTCAACCCGAGAGGGTCACTGTACAGATCCTTGCTTTGGATAATACATTGCCTGTTGAATTAAATAAGTGACACTTATCCTGCCACAAGAGATTCATGCATTGATCTTTTCGCTACTTACACGGTTGTCACGTCAAGCTGCTCCTGTGCGTCCTTATTGCCTTAATGACTGTGGTTGCATTGAACTAGACGACTGTGCTCACTCACGATTTTTTTTTATGGCGGTACTGCAATACTCCCTTATCAGGATTTTCTCCTAGATCAATGGTTTCTATGCAGATTCGAAATCAAATGGTGGAGATGAGTCCACCAAACCATTTTCTTTTGGGTAGAGGGTTTTTGTTACTCATTTCTCTGTTGATGATCGGGATAACTGCGTTGGTTGAGGGAGCTCATCTCCTCCTCTGTTCCTCCATTCGAACGGGATCTCTAGTGCCTTGTTGTGAAGTTGAACGCTGGTACAGGTTTTCACCCAACTCTTACAAGTCTTTGGTTACGATTTTGAACTTAATCTGTTACCTTGTATATAGGGAGCTATGCTCTAATGTTTTACTATTTTGTTTAACAAATTTGTCCTCCAGGTCCACCATCAATTCCAGCAGTAGGCTTCCTCAGGCTGGCCTAACCAGGTAAGGACCTATTGTTTGCTCTTGTTCCTCTGATATAAGCATCGTTATTTTGGTTGTATGGCTGAGGGGATGCTCATTCCGAGCACGGTTAATATGAGAGGTTCAAGAGGCATAGGTGGTGGTGGCCAGATGGGGCTCTCTCCTGGTTCTATCTTGCGGCGGTCTCTGGGTAATACTGCCCTAAGGGTCATGCTCATTGTATGGGAGTTTCTTTCTATCTTTGCTTTTAAATTTTTGGAGTAGTCGAAAGACTTGTTGAGCCCTAAACTTGCATCTCTCCTACACACTTTCCTAGACTTTTTCCACCCACCTGGACCTCCTAAGCTATCAAAATCATTGCATATTGATTCCAAAAGAGTATTAAAATGGTTTTCTAACTATGTTTTGTGTTTGCTGTTTGAACTAGATTTTTGCTCATTAGTTGCGGAATCCTGTAACTTTCCGCAGCCAGTTCAACTTTCCGTAGCTATTTTTGTTAAACTCTACATTGCAGGTGTCATTAGGCAAAGCAAGCCACATGGGTAAGTTGGAAATGACCTGGACATGGATCAGGTCCTATTGGTTCAGCCGAATTCATGAGGGAAAGACGTGGTCAACGGTGGTCAAGCGATGGTCAAACAGAGGAGTCCTATAGCAACAAGAGACCGTTTTCAAACACGTGAAGGATTTTCAAGGCCATTTCTAGATCCCTGGAGGCACGTTGACACCTGTGGGCTCCCCACAATGTGAATCCAACAACCGTTTTCAATAGATTGCATAATCTCGGCAACCATGATGCTAAATCCATGGACGTTGTCTTTTACGTGTCCTCTGCCAATGTAGTTTCACAGGAAAACAGTTATAGAGCTTTTGTTATAAATAACGTGTTTCTATACGCTTAGTAGTTATTCTTTTTGCTTATGTAATTCTGCTGTAAAAGTTTTGGTGCCGTGACACTAGTCCCACTGTGATAACTCTGTTTTGATATATAAAAAAGACTCTGTTTTTATCCATGATTGCGTGAGCATAATTTTGGACTAATAGCCTATTGACCGAGGCTGTGCAGAGGGCCCCTGCACACTGAGGTTTCGTTTTCTTGTTACTGTAGAGTTTTATGCATTGTTTCTCATTTCATTTGTATATATTTCATAAGTTATCCACTTGTGTATATTTCATTTGCTATGATGTTAACATTTCATGATTTTACATGCTTTGTATATTACTGTTAACGCTGATCAGTGTGTGTGTATGTTTCAGGATAGAAGTAGGCCCGGGCACTTTTTCACATTTCCTTTTTCAAAAACTAGTGACATGGAATCAGTCTTTCTGCTGACTTGCTTTCCTTAGCTTTTAATTCCAGTTCTGCTTTGTTGATTTCAGTTTAGTTCATTTGCTTTGTTAGATAGTTTAGAAATCAACTTACTCAAGTTATTGATGATTACCTCCGAAAGCCATAGCTTAGACTACCTGGCGAGGGATCAGACTATGAATTGATGTGATTTGATTTTAATTTTACTTTTCTGCAAATAGATATCAGATTACTCAAGTTGTTGATGATTACCTCTGAAAGCCATAGCTTAGACTACCTGGCGAGGGATCAGACTATGAATTGATGTGATTTGATTTTAATTTTACTTTTCTGCAATTAGATATCAGATTTCTCAAGTTATTGATGATTACCTCCGAAAGCCATAGCTTAGACTACTTGGCGAGGGATCAGACTATGAATTGTGTGATTTGATTTTACTTTTATTAGATTGCAACTTTTGAATCGTTTGAGTACAGTAGCTTAATTCATTTTTCTATTTAGATAGCAGCAGGGATAATGGTTTCATGATCAATAGTTCATTTCTTGTCTGACTTAAGTAGCAGCACATTTTCATTTTTGTTCAGATATTAAATTTCATCATTAGTATGTTCTAAGACCTTCTGAAGTGTTAAGTTCTGGAAATCATTATAGAGGACATAATTGCCTTAAAATCCATATCCACACTTGCCTTCTAGAGACTTAGGAATAGGATTTCCATTCACATTAGGAGATAATCCAAGATAAAAACCCCCAAAACAAAATAAAAATAAAAAACGACAAAAAGTAAGAAAGAGGTTATCTTGCACATATAGTGCGCCACACTTCATCAACTTACGAATCTAAGATTGATGATTAATGTAGCAATTTAGGACACACTAAATTGACCAAACAAGACTTGCCTATAGATCCAGTTTTCTTTCTTAGCCCTCTCAGTTTTTGTCTGTAATTTATTTTGCTGGCCTCCTTGGCCCTTGGTCTATATTTATAAGGACTTTAATGGCCTCTGGCCATCGGGTAACAATCTTTGTTAAGAGGGTTTTTCTCGGAAGGGTTTTAAGGAGGGTTCGAGCCCTACAAACCCTAGACTCTATTTGACAGTTGTTATAAAACATTCAGTATTAATGCAGTTATCTTGTTGTTCTGTTATTCTGGTTCTTAGATCTATTTTTAAGGCTAGGAGGAAACATGACCTCCTCTACACTGTTTTCTTGTATGTATATCTATGTTTGGATTCCGTCATGCGTAACTTCCAAGCCCTGCCTGAGTTATAATAATACATACATTGTTAAAGTGGAAGCAAGGGAGTCTTGTTCTACTATTTCGACATTTTTTTCTAAATTCTATGGATTACTAAAAGCTTGCCCTTCGTGCTTGTTTAAATACTATAAAGTTGTTTCTATAACGTTGTTTAAAGAAAATCGTTCGGCTATATTGGTATTTTACGACTGTAATATTTCATTTTATAATGCAGAATAATTATCTATTTAGTTCTTTACAGTTTTACTCTTGTATATTTCATATTACATGACACTTGTGAAGTTTACCTGATGTGGCAGTTTTCGACTTGACTGGCCCTTCTTCTATTGCTTCTCATATATTTATTTAATTATACTAGGGTAGATAATGTTGTAATGGTCAAGCTTTTCGTTTTGGGCCCTTGGCACTTACAGAAGGAAGAGAATAATGCACTATTATATAATTCTGTTACGCAAAGATTTGCTTATCTCTGTTCTTCTAATATTTATAACACTCTCTTTGATACCTGACTCTTTAAGATAGATCTAGATAGTCTATTTTGCGGAAAGACTATTAAATAAGCATATTAATACATCTATGTACTGATTCTAATAAAAGAAAGAAACTTATTTGCTAGAGATTGGTACCTACATCAATCATATATCGAATTATCTATCGATTTCAAAAAAAATCTATCTAGCACATAAATAGTTTTCATTTACTTATCTGGACCATCTTTCTCCAGATTATTCCATACCACAATTAACTTTTGGTTTTTACTCTTCCTCCCAACATTGAGACTATTAATCCAACAGTCTCCCCCCGAGCTGTTTCCTGTAAAACTCAGGAACTTCTGCTATGAGAACCTCTAATCCTCTGTGTTATCTGGTCCTAACCAGACTTATCCATTTCCACACTGCCTGACCCTTCAACATAGTTCCTCCTTCCTCCAGATCTCAGATTCCTCTAACCCTCTTGATCCTTGGAATAAATCTTTTTAGAAATCAGTTTCTACAGGTAACTGTTTCTCAACTGATTCTCAAGTAAAAAAAAATATATTTACCAACAACTGTATGTTTTTATTACAGCATAATAAAAATACTCAAAATAGTAACTTTTCTAGATAAAATTAAATAGTCTGTTTGTTCTGCAGTAAAAATAAAATATTAACAAGATTTGGGGATATCACATCTTCCCCCCCCCCCCAAGATGTAACATCATCCCGATGTTATCCTTATAAAACAATCCCGGAAAGGTTTCCTTCATAACCTGCTCGTCCTCCCAGGTGGCCTCGTCGGGGCCAAAGTGCTGCCATTGCACTTTAACCTGGGTGATAGCTCATTTCTGCAGCATTACTTCTCTCCGATCGAGTATACCCTGAGGTTCGACTAGGAACTCGCCTTCCGATTGACCTACACATATCAACAACAATACCAGTTATTATTTAATTTTGTTTTTAATAAACTCATAATAAGAGAAACTTCCACAAAAATCTTACCTAAATGTCTTGCCAATTGATAACGTGTTTAGGGTCATAAATGTATTTCTTACGTAAAGAAACATGAAAGTCATTGTGCACATGAATATAACTGGGTAAGGCCAGCTGATAAGCTACTGGTCCAATTCGAGCTAAAATTTGGAAGGGCCCGCAAAACTAGGGTGCTAATTTAGCACATCTGGTCCATTGCAAGGTGCTCTTCTTTGCTCGAACTCTAATATAAACATGGTCTCCCACTTGGAATTCTCGGAAGCTTCACTTCTGATCCAAAAAGTTCTTTTTCCAGTCTTGAGTGGCTTTCAGATTAGCTCTAACCTCTTTCACCATTCCCTCCATTTCCTCCAACATATTGGGTCCTAGCATCAACTTGTCTTTTGGTCTGCTCCAACTTAGGGGTGTCCTCCATTTTTGGTCATACAACACTTCAAAAGGGCTCATCTTTAAAGATGTATGGTACCCATTGGTATAGGAAAATTCTACCAAGTGTAGGTAGTCCTCCCATTTTGATGGTTGTTGCATTACATAAGTTCGTAACATATCTTCAACTACCTGATTCACTCGCTCTGTTTGTCCATCTATTTGAGGGTGGTAGGCAGTGCTAAAGTGTAGCTGAGTACCCAATCCTTCAAAAAGAGCCTTCCAAAAGGCAGATGTGAATTTCACATCATGATCAGAGATAATCATCTTGGGGATCCCATGCAATTTAAAAATATTTTGCATAAAAATATTAGCAATCTGCACTGCTTTATAAGTAGATTAAACTGGTATGAAATGGGCATATTTGCTCAGTTTGTCTACCACCACCATAATGGAGTCATTTTTCTTCTTGGACCTTGGTATTCTAGTAATGAAACCGATGGATATGGTTTCCCATTTCCATTCTAGAATCGGCAGAGGGTGAAGTAATCCTGTTGGGTGTTGGTGCTCAGCTTTTATTTGCTGACATTCCAGGCATCTGGATAAGTATTCTGCTACTTCCTTCTTCATACCAGGCCAGAAAAATTCTTTTCTTAAAGCAGAAATCATTTTTTGGTATCCTGGGTGGCCTGCATAAGGACTCTTATGAAATTCATCCAAGATTAAATCCTTAAGCTATTTTTGGTTAGGTACATATAGCCTTTTCTT
The DNA here is from genome assembly GCA_031772625.1 of Pinus tabuliformis. Classification (NCBI taxonomy): domain Eukaryota; kingdom Viridiplantae; phylum Streptophyta; class Pinopsida; order Pinales; family Pinaceae; genus Pinus; species Pinus tabuliformis. The sequence continues at coordinate 816,636,550 of CM062807.1, forward strand.
ATATACCAACAATTCATCAGAATTTACCTCATATCCTACTTTCCATTCACGGTTGTTTGGGGTCCTTGCTTGCTGCCATATTTGCTTGTATGCTAAATCTTGCACAACACATTCACAGATCTGCTCATGAAAGGTTGTTCGAGATTCACTGAAAGAAATTTCATATAAACAATGCACTTTGCGACTCAAAGCGTCCGCAACCTGGTTTTCTTTACCCTTTAAATGTTTTATTTCAAAATTGAATTCACTTAGGAAGTCTTCCCATCGAGCTTGTCTTGCATTTAAGGTGGGCTGCCTGAAATAGTTTGTTAGACTATGATGGTCAGTCATTAGTAGGAATTTCTTACCCATTAGATAATGTCGCCACATTTTTAAGGCGTGAATTACTGCTGTCAATTCCAAATCATATGCCGAATATTTTTGTTCATATTCTTTAAGCTTTCTTGATTCATAAGCCACCACCCAGCCTTCTTGCATTAGTACACTGCCAACACCCTCCTTGCTAGCATCCGTACAAACTACGTATTCTTTATTGGGATCAACAATGCTCAAAATGGGTGTGGTGGTTAGTAAATGTTTGAGCTGATCAAAGCTCTGCTGACAGTCGGGGGTCCATCTAAAATTTTTCCCTTTTTTTCTGAAGAGAGGTAATAGGATATGCCACTCTAGAGAAACCTTCCACAAAACGTCTATAATATCCAGCTAGACCCATAAAGGATCTTATGTCAGCTACATCCTTTGGTACTGGCCATTCCATGATGGTTCTTATTTTCTCTGGGTCTACTACGATTCCATCCTTGGTGATGACGTGTCCCAGGTATTGGATTTGCTCCTTAAAGAAGTCACACTTGTTGTATTTGGCATACAGTTGGTGTTCTCTTAGGGTTTGAAGAACAACACGAAGGTGCTCCTTATGTTCTTCTATGCTCCTAGAGTATATCAATATGTCATCTATAAAGATTAATACAAACTTGTCTAAGTATTGATGAAAAATATTGTTCATGAGACACATGAATGTCACTGGGGCATTAGTCAATCCAAAAGGAAAAACTACGAACTCGTAATGTCCATAACGAGTCATGAAAGTTGTCTTTGCTATATCCTTCTCTTTTATTCGGATCTGATGATACCCAGAGCGGAGGTCGATTTTTGAGAAAACAGTTGCTTCCTTGACTTGGTCAAACAACTCATCAATACGGGGCAGAGGGTACTTATTCTTAATGGTCATCTTGTTTAACTGACAGTAATCCATGCACATACGCAGGGTTCTGTCCTTTTTCTTCACAAAGAGAACTGGGGCTCCCAACAGGGATACACTCGGTCGGATATATTTTTTTATCTAGCAGCTCTTGTAACTGCATTTTTAATTCAGTTAGCTCTGGAATTCTCATGCGGTATGGGGCTCGGGAGACTGGAGCAGCTCCCGAGATCAACTCAATGGTAAAGTCAATGTCTCTTTTCGGGGGTAGACCCGGGATTTCCTCAGGAAATATATCTAGGAAATTTTGTACCACTGGTATGTTTTCAAAGGAGTCAGACTTATCCTTGGAATCAGCGATTCCTACTTGTATTGCATAAATCTGGCACCCATTCCTGATGCATTTTGCTAACTGGGAAGCTATTATAGGTCTTATCTGTAGAGGTTTTTGAATACCTTGCATTTCTTGTCTTTCACCTTTCTCATCCTGATAATTGATGGTTTTAGTTTTACAGTTATTAAGTGACCAGTGCTTTTCCAACCAATCCATGCCTATAAGAATATCATAGGACCCTAATGGTAATATGTTCAAATCTGCTATAATAGACTGACTAGCTATCATTAAAGGGCAATTATCTATTTTAGCCAAAACTCTTCTTTTGGCCCCTGTGGCTAGTTGTACTAACCAAGGCTTTTTAAATTTAACAGTCTATAATTTACATTGTTCCACAATCTTGGGGCTAATATAACTTAAAGTAGCCCCAGGATCAATTAAAATGGAAATAGGGCAGTCAAAAATTTTACCTTCAAATTCAACCATGGTTGGCTGAAATTCTGCTTGATGGTCTTCAAGGGCAGCATTAATCTTAGGAATTCTTCCTACTACCTCCCCCACTATAGATGCTTCTTGTATCTATGAAATTTGATCGGCTCCCCTATGTTGTGGGCATTTTTTGACGTAATGAGGGCCTCCACATCCCCAACATTGTACCGATGGTCTATTGGTTGTCTTTGCTTCAGTTCTGCCAGCTTGTTCATTCATTCTCGTTTCACCAGGTACTTTAAATTGAGGCTGACTCTTATTTGCATTTCTGTTGGCCTGTCCTTTAAATACTCCTTTGTTGCCTGGACCCTTATTTCCCTTGTAATTGGAAACAAATTTACTCCCCTTTTTATCAGTCCACCTTTTGCTCGGGTCCCCCTTTGGTTTGTTCTGCTGGTAACAAATGCGAGCTTTACAAATGACCTCATCCATGGTTTTCAGATTGTCAAACTCCAGCCGTTCTTTCATGAACAATGGAAGGCTACCGATAAACCACTGCACCTTTTCTTTTTCCTTGCGTATGTAAGGAACATACCGAAGTAATGATGTGAATTTAGTTATAAATTCATCCATGGTCATTTGGCCTAATCGGAGATCATGGAACTCCTTTGCCTTCTCGTCGTAAAACCTCTCTGTTAGATATTTTTCCTTAAAATATCTTTGAAACTTTTCCCAGGTGATACTTTGTTCACTAACTCCACGTATTGTCTTTACTTCCTCCCACCACAATGTAGCCTTCCCCTGTAACTGGAAGATGGCCAAGCGGGCCTTCAAATTATGGTCGTATTCATACAGCTGGAAGTATTTATTCATGTTGATGAGTCATGCTTCTGCTGCTTCTTCCTATTCCCCATCAAAGAGAGGAGGCTTAATTTTCTGGAACTCCCCTTGAAGTTCCACTTTCTGTCTTTTCGGTATATTGTGATTGGACACATTATCTGATTCTTCTTCGTGATTTCCTTCTCCCCCCTCTGTTTCCACATTTTTAGTCTGAAATTCTTGCTCCCCTATCATATTCTCATGTTTTGGGCTAGGAAATAATGGCTGATGGTTCTGTCTATTTGATAGGCTCTTCGTGATTTTCTCTTGTTGCTGCATCAATCTCTCATTGTCTGCTCGCAATCGAGCCATTTCATCCTTTAATTCTTGTACTGTTACTATAATATCTAGATTGGTATTTCTGGGTTCGTCGCCCAGCTGCACCCACACTTCAGGGTTGCCCTCTTGAAATGTTGTGGGTCCGGTTCCTATTACAGACCTATGAGGTAGACTTCCAGTTCTCCTCATACTTTCAGCTTCCTTCTTCCTACGTGCATATTACAGAGTATTGTTATTACTTAATTCCAGAGGTCTCAGTTTAGCAACCTGAGTCGCTCTAATACCATATGTCACACATCTTCTAAATGTTAAAGACCATAATAATAAAAAATTACTTTATCGAACTTTACTATAGCATGGTTAACCAATTTAATACGCTTAACTATATATATATGGTTCTTCATTCGTTAATGATTCATGCAGAGATTTATCTTGTTTGAAATCACCTATTTCTCTAGGTTCTGAGTAATTTCATGGTTGGGGGGACATCAACTGAGCGATGAGGGTTTTGAACAAGGGGCGATAGAAGCGAGCTAGTAACTATGGAGGGGCATGGAGGAGGGAGCTCCACTCCCTCCTACAGTAACGTGGTTTCAAATAGAGGCAGAGAGATGAGTCTGAATAATCTCTGATATCCAATGGAGGCAGAGACAAAGAAAACTAGCACCCAAAAGCCGGAAAGCAACAAATCCCTTGATAAGGAAGGGGCCCACAAGGAGGCTGGGAGGGAAACAAAATCTGGAGACAATAGTCAGAAAATGGAGAGTATATCTACAATGGGACCCTGCAAGCCCAAGTCTAATATCAAACCCCGGGTGGTCTTAAATGATCCTGCACTACAGGTGCACAGAGATCACATGGCAACTTATGCGGTCATATGCAAGTTTATGCGTATATGGCCTACAGAAAAAGCGCTATGCACATGGATAAGAAACAACTAGAAACCAAAGGGAGAAATAAATATACATCTCGGGTCCAAGGGCTTTTTTACAGTGGTTTTCACTAACCTGGAGGATAAAGACAGAGTTATTGAAGGAGGACCCTACTTCTATGATGCTGCTGGCCTTTACATGCGACCTTGGATGATGAACTTTGTTCCGGAGCGAGAAACGTTCACATCGGTCCCGGTATGGATTAGATTATATTCCTTACCTTTAGATTATTAGCTGCCAGAATCCTTAAAATCTATAGGTAATAAATTAGGGCATTTTATAAAGATATCAGAGGCGACTCTGCGAGGTAAATATACCTCCTTCGCCCGCATATGTGTAGAAATGGGCTTATTGGGAGCACTCCCAAATGAAGTCATCCTAGAAGTATATGATGAGGAATGGGTATAGGCAGTCAACTATGAACACATCCCATTCATATGTCGTAAATGTGATGAACATGGGCACCTCTTCAGAGACCGCCCACTCAATAAAAGGGAGGACACCCTGAAAACCAACATAGGAAAATACCCTGAAGGTTTCACCAAAGTGGGAGGCAGAGGGAAAGGAGGGGGGAAAAGTACCAAAAGAAACCTAGCGAGAAAAAGCTTCCAAGTCATAATAGCTTTGAGATTTTAGAAGAAGAGGTGGGAAGAAATGGAAACAATAAGGAACCGGAGGACATTCATACAGAGAGAGAAACATAAGACAACATGGAAATCATACAGGTAGACAATGAACAATATGAGGACCCACCAAGCAATATGGGACTAGGTAGGTACCAGGATATGACCCCAAGCGAAGGCAGTATGGAGGACCAAGACCTACAGGAGATTCTCGAGAGGGAGAACCTTGAACTAGAAAAGTTTCTAGAGCAGGGAACTAACAAAGGGATTGACTCTCTGCCTCAAGAGGAGTTTGACAGAGTACAACAACTATTCCTCCAAAGGTCTCAAACAAAGGCTACAGGAGTCAAAAGGAACTACGACAGCTAGGAGAATAAAGGGGTTAAACCAATGGAGATTGCATCAGGATACTCCACCAAAAACCTAGGCAAGAAAAGAGGAAGAAGGAGACAGAATGAACTCCTATCAGAGTGTGGGAAACTCATGATTAATTCAGGTAAGATGAAAGATCTCACCAGTTACTCTTTCACAAACACATAATTATGAAGCTTACAACCTGGAACATTAGAGGACTAGGAAGTAAAAGAAAACAAAGAAATCTCAGTAACAGAATAAAAGAAGAAAAACCAGACATGGTGTTTATACAGGAAACAAAATGCTCAGTAGACAATATCCAAGAACTACATAGCAATTGGCTTAACAAATATGATTACCTAGAAGTCAAAGAAAATAGCACAGCAGGGGGAATTCTAACTCTATGGAATCCTCAGAAATTTGAGATCATGGATGCTGAGGCAACCAGAAACCACCTTTCAATGGTTATACAACCTTTGGGGGACAAGGATTGTTACATGATCACAAATGTCTATGGTCCTCAACTTCTAGAAGAAAAACTCAGGCTCCTCACCTCTCTGGAGGAGCTAAGAGAGAGACACTCAGTAATCCCCTAGATTCTGGGAGGGGACTTTAACATGATCAGATCTCTCATAGAGAAAAAAGGAGGGATCAGAATGCTTGGACGAGACTCAATTTCCTTCCAGAACTTCATAAACAACATGAGACTAGTGAATATGGACACAATAAATGGTACCTTCACATGGAATAACAAGAGAGGAGGAACTTCCCAAGTTGCCTCGAAATTAGAGAGATTCATAATCTCGGAGGATATCATTCTCTTCGATCATACTATGACAGCTTTTATCCTTCCTTTTGGAGGCTCAGACCACTGGTCCATACATCTGGAAGCTTCTTTTATTGACACCCTGAGAAACAGAACTTTCAGGTTTGAAAATGCCTGGCTCACTCACCCTAACTTCATCACTAATAATGGAAAATGGTGGGCAGAAGACATGACCACCCAAGGCACAAAAATGTTCCTTCCGCAACAGAGACTCAAACACATCAAGCTAAGGCTCAAAGAATGGAACAAAAATGAGTTTGGCAATATTTTTAAAGCCAAAAAAGAGGTGGACAGAAAATTACAGGAAACTAATCAAATTCTCATCAAATAAGGCTTCCCAGAGGAAAGGAAAATGCAAGCAGACTCTCTTAAACAAGAATGGGACAATAGATGTCAGCAAGAGGAAATGTTCTGGAGACAGAAATCAAGGGTACAATGGATTAAAGAAGGGGAGAGAAATACCAGGTTCTTTCACAAGTCTACCATGAAACATAGGGCACATAATCGGATCACAAAACTCATAGATCTTCAGGGGAAAGAGTTAAATACTCACAAGGAAATGGAATATGTTCTAGTACAACATTTCCAAAACATAGCAGAGGAGACCATTGCAGACAAATCTCAATTCACCAAAAGCTTCACTAAGCATATTCCAAAACTGGTAACCAGGGAAGATAATTATAATCTCAACAGGCCAGTAATGAAAGAAGAGGTCAATGAAGTAATCAAAGAGATGCACAATGGGAAAGCTCTAGGCCCGGATGGTTTCAATGTAGACTTCTTCAAAACATGCTGGGAAATAGTCAAACATGACATCCTTGATGTGGTGGAGGACTCGAGAAAATCAAGAATAGTTCTAAGAGCACTTAATGAATCCTTCATAGCATTAAACCCTAAATAGGAAAAAGCCATGACACCAAACAGATTTAGACCCATAGCCTTATGTAGTGTGGTGCACAAAATCATTTCCAAAGTTATTTCTAACAGACTCAAACCTCTACTTCCAATGCTCGTGTCAGAGGAGCAGACTAGATATGTGGAAGATCGACAAATTCTCAATAATATCATCCAAGCTCATGAAGTGGTTCATTCCCTCAAGGCCAATAAGCAAGCCGGCATGATAATACAACTGGACATAGCGAAAGCTTATGATAAGCTAGGCTCGTCCTACATAAGGGAAGTTCTAAAAGCTTATGGCTTTGACCACAACTAGATAAAGTGGGTCATGGCCATGGTTACCACAGCTAGTTTCTCAATCCTTCTCAATGGCTCTCCATCCAGAACCTTCAGGTCATCAAGGGGCCTCATGCAAGGAGATCCTCTCTCCCCATTCCTCTTCATTCTCATGATGGAAGGATTGGGCAGAATGATCAATTCAGTCGAGGAAGGAAGAATCAATGGACTAAAACTGACTCAGAATGGGGATACATTGACTCATCAACAATTTGTGGATGACACTATGCTACATGGCACACCGACAATCAAGGAAGCCAAATCCTTCAAACAAATCCTGCATGATTTCGCGATGGCTGCTGGCACGGAGGTAAGCCTCACAAAATCAAAAGTTTTCTTTTTTAATACGAATATTTCCATTCAAAGAAATCTCTCCAGAATTCTAGGCTTTCAAAGAGACCATATTCCCTCCAAATAGCTGGGAATGCCTCTCACTAATAATCCTCTAAGTAAGGAAGTTTGGGAGTCAGTGACAAATAAACTGAACGAAAAAGTCAACAACTGGACTAGAAGATCTTTGAATTTAGCAGGGAGGCTAATTCTTACAAAGGTTGTACTACAAACCATTCCAATTTTCATGTTTTCAACCCTTCCTATCCCAAAAGGAGTTTTACAGCAAATCAAGAATATTCAAAGAAATTTTCTTTGGGGTAAAGGGGAAGAGAAAAAGAAATGGGCACTGGTAGTGTGGGACAAGCTCTGCAAACCTAAAACCCATGGGGGTTTGGGTCTCCACGACCCGGACACTTTAAGCAAATTTTTGGGGGAAAAACTTTGGTGGAGATGGCTAAAGGAAATGAGAAACCCCTGGGCTAAGCTTTGGAAACAAAAATATGCAATGGATTGGCAGGAAAAGGACCACATTCGGATGACAAGACACATTAGGGGTTCCCATATTTGGAACAATGCTTGGGAGAACAAAGCCTTAGTTCAGAAACATAGTTTCTGGGAGATCAGAAATGGGAATCTAGCCTAGTTCTGGGAGGACAACTGGCAGCAGGAACATAACCTTTGTAGAGAAGGTCTAGACATCATCAAAAATGACACCATTAACAAAGGAACAAAAAGCGTAAGTGACTTTTGGGATCAGTCAAGAGACACAGGAAAATGGAGAATTTTAAAGGTACCATATTACACTGAAGAGACCCCTTTGAAAACCCAAGCTAAAGTTATTGAAGCAATTCTGGAAAAGAGGCAAATTTTGACTTCAACCTCGAATGATCTACTAAGATGGGGGAGTAACAATGAGGGCATCTTCAACCTCAAAGAAGCCAAAAAGAATAGTCACTGGACTTAATCATCCAAGCCTTGACAAGACTTGGAAAGACCTCTGGAACAACCCACACTAGATGAAAATCAAATTGTTCATGTGGCTAGTAAAGCATAAAAAGATACTGACTTGGGAAAATCTCAGAAAAAAGAGGTTTTGCCAGTCCTTCAAGATGCCAGTTATGTGGTCTGCAGGAGGAAACCATGGATCACCTTCTCAACCTATGCTCTTTAACCTCCACCTTATGGAATTGGGTGGCCTCCATCTTCAACCAAACAGTCAAGAATGAAATTGACACTACTGAAATTCTAAAGAATTGGAGGAAAGACTTCTCAGATAATGAGACAGTCAATTTAGCTTGGACTCTGATTCTAGGATTTATGATCTAGGATGTCTGGAAAGAACACAACAACAAGATCTTCAAAGATAAATCTGGTTCAACACAAAGCATCATGGCTCAGATCCTAAAACAACTCAAAGAAATAGTTAATTCCCTTCTGAAGCAACCTCCTGAGAAACCCCCTGGTCAAAGGGATGCTCACATTCTCGAACTATTGGGACTCCAGTCACATGTCCCTCAGGGAACAAAAAAGAAAGAAAGGCACATATCAGAAGGAAAGGCTTTCTGGCAACCCCCTCCCCATGGCTTTTGAAATTCAACATAGACGGAGCCTCAAAAGGAAACCCTAGGGATGTTGGTTACAGAGGAGTCATAAGAGATGAAGAGGGAAATATAAAAGTCTTCTTTCACAGTCATTTTGGGAGGGAAACCAACAACATGGTAGAACTAATGGCCATTGAGCAGAGCTTAGAAATCCTGATAGACTACAATTTACATAACACAATCATAGAGGCAGACTCGGAATTAACAATCAATTCGGTCAAAAGGATAGGTACTGGCACAACACCAGACAAAGTTTCAAACCACTGGAGACTTTCGCAAGTCTATCACCGAATTCAATCTCACCTAAGAATACTGAGAACTCTAAGCTTTGTTCACGTGCGCAGAGATGCCAACAGAGTGGCGGACCGGCTAGCTAATGAAGGGGTGCTATGCACAAGAGTAAACAAGTGCTGCTTGTGGGAGTTGGTTCACGCAGGACAACTGCATGAGGACTGCAGCACTTTGGCTCGCGCAGATAGAGAGCATTATTAGCACATGAAGGGGAAACAGTCAGTTGAATATTAAGAAGATGGATGTTAAGGGTTTACAAACAGGCGGCCCAAGATTCGGTATATTTGGGTCTCGTAGATGGATGGAAGGCAGAGGAGAAAGAGCGCAAAACCAGAAGGTGGCTCCAACAACTTGGCTACTATATAAGGTGGTTTTGCTACAGTTACTGTGGTTATCGGGCGTCTGCATTACCATAAGTGGTTTTCCAGAAAAGCTTCCGATGCCACAAACCTTGCAACACGTGGCTCAAGGAAGAGAGAGAATACCACCTTCGTCAGATGAGTATTCCTTGCCCTTCTTTCCAACCCGATATCCTTCACAGCTGTTAGATCTTGTGGCAACAGATCTATGGTTGAGGTTTGTCGTGCTTGTTGGTGGGACCGTGCAACATCTGGCTCTAGGAAGAGAGAGAATACCGCCTTCATCGGACAGGTATCTCTCACCCTTCTTTCTAGCCTGATATCCTTCATAGTCGTCGGGTTTTTCATGCTTATCGGTGGGGCCAAGATTTCTCACTTGTACGTTATTTGGTGGAACAACTGCTCGATGGTTATCTACCTTGCGGATCCGAAATATTTTCACCGCAGTCTCTATTTCACCATCAAGTCCGCTCAATGACTTCTTGATTTCACCTGGTTTGGTTTGAATGGTTGTTTGGTTTTGTGGGCCCTTAGCTTGGTTCTCGAGCAGTTGGCTTAGTTCCCTAAGCATAGGGTGCACGTTAACTCTTTGACACTCTGCTCCTGTGGGGGTGATGTATTTTATGTAACCACTTTTTAGCTATAGATGATAGAAGGTCTGATTCTTGCTTGAGCAAAAAAAAAAGATTCATACAAAGATTTACATACAAGTTCGAATATATATATTTCATAACATTAATTTCTTTTTAACCTGAGAAGGTCATTATACAGATCCTTGCTTTGGATAATACATTGCCTGTTGAATTAAATAAGTGACACTTGTCCTGCCACAAGAGATTCATGCATTGATCTTTTCGCTACTTACATGGTTGTCATGTCGAGCTGCCTCTGTGCATCCTTATCGCCTTAATGACTGTGGTTGCATTGAACTGGGTGACTGTGCTCGCTCCCGATTTATTTTTATGGTGGTACTGCAATACTCCCTTATCGATATTTTCTCCTAGATCAACGGTTCTATGTAGATTCGAAGTCAAACGGTGGAGATGAGTCCACCAAACCATTTGCTTTTGGGTAGAGGGTTTCTGTTACTCATTTCTTTGTTGATGGCCAGGGTAACTGCGTTGGTTGAGGGAGCTCGTCTCCTCCTCTATTCCTCCATTCGAACGGGATCTCTGGTGTCTTGTTGCGAAGTTGAACACTGGTACAGGTTTTCACCCAACTCTTACAAGTCTTTGGTTACGATTTTGAACTTAAATTGTTACCTCGTATATAGGGAGCTATGCTCTAATGTTTCACTGTTTTGTTTAACATGTCTATCCTCCAGGTCTGCCATCAATTCCAGCAGCAGGCTTCCTTAGGTCGGCCTAACCAGGTAAGGACCTATCATTTGCTCATGTTCCTCTCATATATGCGTCGTTATTTTGGTTGTATGGCTAAGGGGATGCTCATTCCGAGCCACGGTTAATATGACAAGTTCAAGAGGCATAGGTGGTGGTGGCCGGATGGGGCTCTCTCCTGGTTCTATCATGCAGCGATCTCTGGGTAATACTGCCCTAAGGGTCATGCTCATTGTATGGGAGTTTCGTTCTGTCTTTGCTTTTAAATTTTTGGAGTAGTTGAAAGACTTGCCTATAGATCCAGTTTTCTTTCTTAGCCCTCTCAGCTTTTGTCTGTAATTTATTTTGTTGGCCTCCTTGGCCCTTGGTCTATATTTATAAGGACTTTAATGGCCTCTGGCCATCGGGTAACAATCTTTGTTAAGAGGGTTTTTCTCGGAAGGGTTTTAAGGAGGGTTCGAGCCCTACAAACCCTAGACTCTGTTTGACAGTTGTTATAAAACCTTTAGTATTAAAGCAGTTTTCTTGTTGTTATGTTATTCTGGTTCGTAGATCTATTTTTAAGGCTAGGAGGAAACATGACCTCTTCTACATTGTTTTCTTGTATGTATATCTATGTTTGGATTCCATCGTGCGTAACTTCCAAGCCCTGCTTGAGTTATAATAATACATATATTGTTAAAGTGGAAGCAAGGGAGTCTTGTTCTCCTGTTTCGACATTTTTTCTAAATTCTATGGATTACTAAAAGCTTGCCCTTCGTGCTTGTTTAAATACTGTAAAGTTGTTTCTATAATGTTGTTTAAAGAAAATCGTTCGGCTGTATTGGTAGTTTACCACTGTAATCTTTCTTTTCAGAATGTAGAATAATTCTTTGTTTAGTTCTTTACAATTTTATTCTTGTATATTTCATATTACATGACACTTGTGAAGTTTACCTGATGTGACAGTTTTCAACTTTACTGACCCTTCTTCTATTGCTTCTCATATATTTACTTAATTATACTAGGGTAGATAATGTTGTAATGGTCAAGATTTTCGTTTTGGGCCTTTGGTACTTACAGAAGGAAGAGAATAATGCACTATTATATAATTCTGTTACGCAAAGATTTGCTTATCTCTGTTCTTATAATATTTATAACACTCTGTTTGATACCTGACTCTTTAAGATAGACCTAGACAGCGTATTTTCGGAAAGACTATTAAATAAGCATATTAATACATCTATGTACTCATTCTGATAAACTTATTTGCCGAGATTGGTACCTACATCAATCATATATCGAATTATCTATCCATTTCAAAAAAATCTATCTAGCATAGAAATAGTTTTCATTTACTTATCTGGACCGTCTTTCTCCAGATTATTCCATACCAGAATTAACTTTTGGTTTTTACTCTTCCTCCCAACCTTGAGACTATTAATCCATAGTCTCTCCCCGAGCTGTTTCTTGTAAAACTCAGGAACTACTATTAATCCAATAGTCTCCCCCTGAGTTGTTTCCTGTAAAACTCAAGAACTTCTGCTATGAGAACTTCCAATCCTTAGTGCTACTATATGGTCCTAACCAGACTTAGCCATTTCCACACTATGTGACCCTTCAGCGAACTTCCTCCTTCCTCCAGATAGAGATTCCTCTAACCCTCTTGATCCTTGGAATAAATCTTTTTATAAATCAGTTTCTACTAGTCACTGTTTCTCAAGTAAAAAAAAGATATTTACCAACCACTGTATATTTTTATTACAGTATAATAAAAATACTCAAAATAGTAACTTTTCTGGATAAAATTAAATAGTCTATTTATTCTCCAGTAAAAATACAATATTAAGAAAATTTAGGATATCACAACAATAAGAAAAAATTCTTGGGGTTTATATCACATTAGTAAATGGTTTTAGTAAACACTTAAATAAAAGTTACAGAACACTTTTTAAAATGTTATTGTTGATTTTATCGCTATTTTTTTCTCTTGCCGTTTGAAATATGCGCATTACGAAAGATAAAAATAGCCAGTCGAAATAAGTAAGAAAAAATTCTAATAGTTGTTCACTTCATCTGTATGTTATATACGTAAAATATTTTTATAAACTATGTGAGAGATGTTTTATTATCCAATGTTGAATCATGAAACTATTTTACATAATTCAGTTACAGAAGATTCAACATCAAAAACTTTTACATTACAAATTTATTACTATTTTTATTTTTGACATGACAAATATTAACATTACTTTAATAAAAAATGTCACTCGTTTACGAAGAGATAGATTTACAGTAATATGTTGAATGTCAGATACTGAAGAAAAAAATTGTTAGAATTGTTGACATTATCACTATTTTTGTTTTTGGTGCGTGGAATATGAGCATTACGAAACGAAAAAATTGCCCAAATACATTTACCGTGAAAATCTTGAAATTGTTGACTTCATCAAACTTTTTGTTGAAATCAGTACTAAAGGGAAAAATTGCTCCGCATTTTCCAAAGAGATTTCTTGGGAGTGTGAAATACAGATGAAATTGTTTCTAGAGTTGGTGACTTCATCAGGATGGTTTAGAATAGGGTTGTCAACTTTATCCCTATAGTTTTAGAGGTAAAATGTGTATGATGTTTTTATTATAAATTAGATTAGAAAACATTTTATATGGTTTATCTTTATATAATTCTTTTTTATAATGAATAACTTTTATAATAAAAATTTATTTTATATTTTGATTAAACTAGTCATATATTAATATTAAATTTTTTTATTGGATAAAAGAAAACTAATTTATTCACGATGAAATGTTATTTATCAAGATTATGTGAGACTTAGTTAAATTTTTTATACCTAATTCTCTCAAAATAAATTTCATTTTCAACCTTCTTATTAAAATAAAATCTTAACCTCTAAACCCAAACATGCAACTAAACCCCGACAAACTCACTAGACTACACCTCATCAATTAAAATATCAAATATTTCTGCACCATATGGATTAAAATATCAATTTTTTACATTTTTTTTTTCTCAGTACGAAAAAAAGCGATATTGTATTATAATGATGTAATCCAAATTACATAACAGTAAGTATAGAGCTAGTACAAACAGCTCGAAATGAAGAAATAACCTGCATAGTGCAGGAAAAAAACTAAACCATGTAGAATGAAGTCACAAGTATTTTGGAAAGATGATAATAAGCAAAATGGGGCAATACTTACAAATCAGAGGAGCATGTGCAATAGAGAAAATCAAAAAACAGGTGCATGGTACATACCAGGGCCAGATGTATGGAAGAGTGAGTTATGTACCCGGAAGAGCGAAATCCTGAATTTGGTACTTTACTTCCCCCACTGTAATAATCATTTCCCATTTACCAACTTGTGATTGGAGACCTTTCTTTGATAGTTCATCTGCCTGAGTATTATGAGACCTGTTCACATGATTTATAGCATAATCCTTTCTTGTTTTCCAGAGGGACTCAATTCTGTTCATCCATCCAGATAGATAGTGATTTTTTATGGAAAGCTTGGCATTTACATGATCTATTATGATTTTGGAATCACCATAGATCTGCAGGGATTCAATATTTAGGAATATACTGAACAGAAGAAGTCCTGAAAGTTCCATAGTTTCCGCCTTGTTGTTTGTTCCTTCTCCCTCATTCCAATAAATGGCTATTTGCTGATCCTCCTTTGTAATAATGTAGACTCCGCAAGCACAAATTCCATTTTAAGCAGCCCCATCAAAATAAGCTCTAGGAATAGCCGACTGGCATGGAGAATAAGATTGTTCCTTAGCCTTTACTTTCTTCTGCTGAGAGATGGAAGGAGAAAGGGAGTTGTACTGAGAGATAATGATTTCAAAAACAGATTTAAAACTTTCCTTGCAGTTTTGAAATAGTGCCTTATTCCTCCATTTCCAGATAGACCATAATACAAGTAAAGGAACAGGCCGCCAAATCTCTTTCTGATTACTCCACCAGATTAATGCTTCTTTTAGTGATGAATGAGATATATTTATGAAACCAAAGAAAGTGGCCAGGTTCCTCCAAAGCTCCTAGGAGTGAACACATTTTAGGAAAATGTGAAGATTGTTTTCTTCCTCCGCTTTGCAAATTAAGCAGATAGCAGGTCCATGCCAGTTCCTCTTTTGTAGGTTGTCCCATGTTAAATTTTTATTATGAAAAACCAGCCAAGCAAATATGATAATCTTATATGAAGTCCCATATTTCCAAAAGGAAATGGGGAAAATGTTTTCAGGTTGAGGAATATGAGCCTTTAGAAGAGATAAATAAATATCTTTCACATAGACATTCAGCTTACCCTTGATCCCCTTCCAGATAAGAATATCTTCCGATTCAGATCTACAAATTCCCCTATTCCGCATTGACCAGATTAACTGATTCCACTGATGTGCAAGGAGACCATTTACGCCTAATACCGAGGAATTTTTCCATGTGGGGATGGGACCCTGCCAATCATTAATCATCTGCCCCCAGTAAAAGATACCTTTATGATGGAGAAACTATAATAGCTGTTGAGAGACAGATATATTGACTTCGCCACCCACAATTAATTTTGTTTCCTGTTTGAAAGCTCCACCCTAAATTATTGAGGAAAAACTGCTCAATCTTACGGAAGTTTCTCTAGATAGCTGATCCATGAGAAGATCCAATCGTACTTTTCCTGTACCAATAAGAAATATCTCTATTGCCCATAGACTTCATTCTTATGGCTCTGCTCCATAGACTATCCCCTAACAGCCCTCTCCATATCGATTGGCATAGCAAAGCCAAACCAAACTTCCGGATATCCATGATACCCCAACCCCCCAGCACCTTTGGAAGAGTTAGATTTGATAGCTTGGAAAGGTGAAATTTGCTTCTTTCATTGCTTCCCCCCCCATATAAAATTTGTTGTTAATCTGTTTAGTTTATGTATTATACTTGCCGGAATAATAAATAAGTGGGCCCAATAAACCAATAGCTGTGCCAGCACTGATTGAGTTAGAATCATCCTCCCAGCCATTGATAGACATTTATATTCCCATCCTGCTATCCTCCCAGCCATTGATAGACATTTATACCATGGTTTAAGGTGATACCCCAAGTATTTCATGCCATCTTTAAACGGTTTCGCTTCAATATTGAATAGCTGGACTAGATATTCAATATTTTCCATATTCACATCACCATGGTAAAAGGAAGACTTACCGCCATTTATAATTAAACTTGTAGCTCTTTGAAATCTTTCCAATATTCCATGCAGACAGATCCAAGAATTCCGACAAAGCATAGCAAAAATCAAAATGTCATCCACAAATAAGTTATGAGAGAAATAGTTTCCCCTGCTGAGTTTTAGAGGACGACACCTTCCCTCACTGACAACTTTTTTAATATGGAGACTTAAAGAGTCCATAACCAATATGAACAGAAGGGGAGAAAGAGAGCATCCCTGTCTCAGGCCCCTGGCAGCCGAGAAAAAAGGGGATAGGATTCCATTGACAAGAATGGCATAGTTAACGTTTTCCACACAAGCCATTATCAATTTTTTACATTACTAAAGCAGAAAATTACAACTCGTTTTCAAACGAAAATTTCTTAAAATTGTTGACTTTACTATTGTAATTTTTTCCTTGTGAAATACGAGCATTACGAAACGAAAAAAACGCTACTCGTTTTCAACGAAAAAATTCTTAAAGTTGTTGACTTTACTAGTTTAATTTTTGCAGTGTGAAATATGAGCATTAGGAAATGAATTTCATCATTATTTTCGTCTTTGTCGTGTGACATACGAAAGGGAAAATGGCTAGTCAAATCCAGAGAAATTTGTGGTGATGGATGCATGTGAAATACTGTAGAAAAAATTTCTACTTGACTTCGTCATAATTTTGTTATTAGAAATTATTTATATTGACAAAGGTTGGAATAAACTTTGTCTAACTAGGAATAGTTTAAGGATTTTTTTAAGTACATAAATTTTACCCAATTTTATTTATTTTTAATATGAAAATTTAAAATATTTTATCATATTTTTATAAAATGGGTAGTTTAAAAAGTAGATAAAATGATTTTACAAATTTTTGAAGTCACAATTTTAAGTTGTTTAGTTAGCACAAATTAAGTGTTTCTTTTTAGAATGAAGTATCCTCTTTCTAGAAAGATTAATAATTCTCTTGCACCACTTAAATATCTAAGAAGATTCATCTTTCATCATAACCAGTTATAAGGAGGCATTCCTTCCAGCTTAGGAAATTGTATAAATTTGGAATTGCTTCTTGTCTCATAATATGTGCACTGGAAACATACCACATGACATGTTTGAACTTTCTAATCTACAACTCTATTTGAATTTGTCATGGAATTTCTTATGAGGCTCCTTGCCCATGGTGATTAGTAAATTATAGTGCCTCAAGCTATAAACATTTCTACCAATCGTTTAATTGAGATCATTCCACCTATACTTAGAACATGTAGTGAACTACAATAATTGAATTTATCTAGAAATTCCTTTAAATGATCCATTCCAGATTTACTTGGAAATTTGCAAAGCCTTATGAGCCTAGATCTATCTTCCAACTCCTTATCGATTGCAATTCTAGTGACACTTAAGAACTTGAGAATGCCTCAGCATTTGAATGTGTCTTTCAACAATCTCACAGGAGAAATTTGAAAAGGAGTTCCTTTTGCAAATCAGACAATTGTGGTGTCCTTCATTAGAAATCATGGACCACAAATATTTGAATTACCTACATGTCCAACACCAAGAAGCAATTTTGCATATGGGAAAAAAGTATTACTACTAAGTGGTGGAGTTGTTGCTTTTATACTATGTTGTCTAGTTTTGGGATTCATTTGGAGATGGTATATGTATATGGGAAACTTTGACTTCTCATGAACCATTTTTCAAAAGTTGGAGCATTGATGATCTGAAATCTACCGGATTGATTATTTGCTCATTTTCACCAACATTAACTAAGATTTCATATGTGTGAATGAAAGAGCGAAATTAAGCTGTTAATATGCCTTAAACATCAAACTTTGAGAACTGAAATGAAGAATAAACAACAACAATAAAAGATGCAAACACAACAAACATTGTTGACAGAGTTTGTCCCTCAAAAATAATGCAAACATTGTTGACAGAGTTCGTCCCTCTAGTCAGACTTCCCTTGCGATTTTGAGAGTCTTAATTTCGAATTCTATCGGGAAAGTGGGTTCCTTCCCAAAAACGAGCTGGTATGGTGAATAACCAGTAGTGTTGTGACAAGTTGTTCGGTAGGCTCATAGGGCCTCAGGAAGCTTGGCAGCCTAGTTTCGGCAGTTGGTGGATACAGTGTTGGTTAGAATCGCCTCCAAAACTTTATTGGTACTTTCTACCTGCCCATTTTCTTGCAGATGGTAGGGGCAAGTAACCTTGCGTGTGATGTGACACTTTTGCATTGTAGAAGAAATCTTGTGGGTGGTAAATCGTTAACCTCCATTTGTGATGATCTTCCTGGGAAATCCATATCACACAAATAGTTCAAACATGAAGTTAATAATTGCCTCTTCTGTGGCTTTTGAGAGAGGTACTGCTTCCACCCATTTAGTCACATAATCTCTCCAGACAAAAATATATGTCTTTTGGTTCTAAAGAGGATTAAAGGGGCCCACAAAATCTAATGCCTATATTTCAAAGGGTTTGAGTACAACTTGAGTTTGTAGGGGAATTTCATCATATTGAATGGGATGACCCATCCTCTGACAGCTATCACAACTCTGGACATATTTTTTTGCATCCTTAAATATCGTGGGCCAGTATTAACCCATCTGCAATACTTTATGCCTAGTCCTCCAATCAGAAAAATTCCCTCCACATGTTTCGTCATGGAAAGCCTTAAGGATATCATAAATCTTGTCTTCCATGATGCATCTGCGGATTTGAAGATTTGACCCCGTGTAAAAGAGATATCCGTCAATCCAGGAAAATCATGCACTACATTGAATAATAAGCTTCCTTTCCCGAGATGGTAAATGTGCTAGAAGTTTTCCTACTTCCAAGTACTTTGCCACATTTGCATAGCATGGTGTTTTGACTATTACTTCAAACAAGTATTCATGTGGAAACTGATCTTTCATAGGTGAAAAGTCAGTTATTGCAAGGATTATAGATAAAAATTCTACGACCAGGTTCTCCTTCCCTGGTCGATCTTTTATGGTAATGTCCAATTCCTGTAATAAAAACAACCATTGTGTTATTCGACCATTAGTAACAGGTTTATTGGCTAAATATCTAATGGTCGAATTATCAGTGCATAAAAAAACAGGATATCCTATTATATAGTGATGGAATTTATTGATAGAGAAAACAATAGCTAAAAATGATGTTTCCGTCACTGTGTAGTTAAGCTCTTCTGGTGTAATATTCTTACTAATGTAATAGATAGCATATGGATTTTTATCTTCTTCTTTCCCAAATACAGCTCCTATTGTCATATCAGATGCATCCACTGAAATATGGAATGCAAAGCTCCAATTTGGTACTCGTAGCACAGGGGTTGTTGAGACCAATTTCTTAAGATCTACAAAAGCAACATCACATTTGTCATTCCATTCAAATTCCACCTTTCCCGTTAACACATAAAAAGGTGTTGCTATATTTGAAAAATGTGCTATAAAGCGACGATGATAACCAGCATAACCAAGGAAATTGCGTACCTTTGTATGTGTACACGGAGTAGGTAGGATAAGATTACCTCAATTTTTGTTGGATCGACTTGAATACTTGCAATGAAGATTTAATGCCCCAGAACTATGCATTTTGTCATCATCATGTGGAATTTTTCATTGCTAAGTAATAATATGGTGGCAATACATCGTTCAATAATTTTTTCCAAATTTTTTAAGGCTTGCTCAAATTCATTGTCGTAGAGGGTAAAATCATCCATGTAGCGTTCAAGTCCTTCATTGATTAAATCAGAAAAATGCTCAGGATTGCTCTCTAGAAGGTGGATGGTGCATTACACATCCCAAATGGTAAAACAATGTATGAAAAGTTTCCCCATGGATAGGTTAATGTGGTTTTGTCCTGATCTTCAGGAGCAATTTGGATTTGATTGTTTCCACTGAAACCGTAGAGAAAAGAAAAAAATGTCTTCCCAGCAAGAGTATCAAGGACCTAATCTACAAAAGGAAGAGGGAAATGATTTTTTTGTGTAACTTTATTCAATTCCCTATAATCCACTCAAATTCTCCATTTTCCATTTTCTTGGGGACCATAACTAGAGGTGAAACCCATTGGCTCTCAAAAATAGGATATATAAAATTAACATCAAGATGCTTTTGCAGTTCCTATTTTACTATGTCCCTAAGGTGTGGATTTAATCTTCTTTGTGGTTAGCGAATGGCACGGGCATCTTTCTCAATGTAAATATGATGTGTACATAATTGAGGTTTGATGCCTTTCATGTCAGAATACTCCCAAGCAAAGTCATGTTTATATTTCTAGAGAACCTGAATCAATTTTTCACGTCGTCATTCATCCATATTAGCATTGATGTTTAAAGTCTTCCCTAGTTCAATTTCAATGGGAGTACAGTTGTGAACCGTAGTTGTGAGTATATGATCATCATTTTGAACATTTAATGGGTCTCCCTAGGCCTAATTATCAAACATTTATTTTAACATTTAGCACGTTGGATTCCCAATAGTAGATGGATGGTTAATAAAACCACTAATCAGATCATCCTCAGTTTTCCTTTTAAAAGTAAGAGCTTCATCTAAAGTAAGAGGAGGACGCATATTTTCTTCTTGATATTTTGGAGGAGATGGTTGGTAATTATTAATGGATAGGCTAGGTCTGGCAGGTGGATATAGGATAAGGTTTTTAACAACAATATCTTTTTCAATTATCATATTTCATATTTGGCACCTGATATATGCATCAACAGTTGCCACCCATGGCCTTCCTAGTATCATAGGGTGTCCATCCAACTCATTTCTAGGTTTAATGACCAAGAAGTCTACTAGATATTCCCAGGAATCCACAGAGACAATAATGTCTTCCAGGGTACCTTCTGGTCTGACTATCGATCTGTTGGCCAATTCCAACATAATGGTGGTCAGTTTAAATGTTGTAATCCCAAGGATCCCACAAGTTTCTACAGTTAAGATATTTATTGCAGCTCCTATGTCCACAAGGGTGTTTGGAAAGTTATGCCCCTAAATTTGAATGGTAACTATTGGGTTCCCAGGGTCGTCATACTTAATAGGTACTTGCTTCCCTAGGATAAGGTCAAAAAGTGTTCCCAACACATGGACTGTAGGAGGGTCTTTTGGTTTTCTCCCAAGATTATTAACACACAGTTCCTTAACCATTCTACCATAAATTGGAACATCTCGAATGGTCTGGAGAAGAAGAATTTTAATACATAAATTTCTCAGTTCCCCGATGAGATAAAAATCAGAATAAACCGATAGTTTAATTATAGTAAGTCTCTTGGGGTATGGTGTAGCAACATCCATAGTTGTAACAGATTCTTGTTGTTTTGCTAATTTATTAGGCGCTTCTGTTTTAGTGACAACTACGAGTGATGAAGAGTGTTCTGTTAAAGGCTTATCTTCAGTCATGTTTTCAATGTCTCCCTGCTCCCATTTCCTTACAACATCTTCTGAGAAGATCATCCATCCAGATCTTAACCACAGCTCATTTCATTCGAAGGGAGTGGATTCATACTGTGGATTTTCGATAAGCTCCACATACTAGATAGGTTTATTATTAGGATTAGCATTTGGTTGGGCAGGTAGCTGAGGGCACAATGGAGGTGGAATATTTGGGGGTAATTGGAGAGGAGTTTCTAATGGTGCTTGTGACTGAGGCAATGACCCGACGGATGGGTTGACTGGTCTCGTAGGGCATTGCCAATTCTAGGACCACATTGGTCCCTCTGAGGAGGAATTTTCCTAATGGGACTAGTATGGGTTATTTGAAGAATTTTTCCATGGGGGTGTAGGATATTGTTGATTAGGCCATGAAGGTCTAGAAAACTGTCGATGTGCCCATGGCAGTGTAGAGTATGATTGGGATTGCCAAAAAGGTTTCTGCCACTTTGATCCAGGAATCTGTTATTGGATATATTGTCCAAAATGAAATAATGTAGGATCTTATATCATACATGTGTTGGCATTATGATACAGGTATTTTCCTTGATGGCAACTCGCTTAGATGAAAGATCACAGTATAGCAGGTTAACAACAATTAATTACAGATCAGTCTATACAAAATGAAGAAAGGGAGGTATACACAGGTTCACCTTGACCAAGATGCGTATACACGCAGGTTCACTGACAAAAAGTAGCGTATACATACACATGCACTTTCACAGAAGGAAAAGCGCATATACCTTGGAAAACTAAGTTTTTTTTCCAAAGTATTTGGTCCATGGTATTTTGATCCATGGTATTGGTCCAAGGTATCTGATCCGAGGTATTGACCCTAGGTATTTGGTCCAAGGTATTGGTCCTAAGTGGTTTTGGTCCATGGTATTGAGAAAGGCCTAAAACTATAAAAGGAGGAGAATATCATTAGGCCAATGTGTGCAAGTATCGAATATCTGATGAAGTGTGATATCTAGTATGTAGGTTATTGCCTTATGGTGCTATGCTTGATCTGAACCAGGGATGAACCTTAGCAGTTGATGGAGGATAAGATCTAATGATAGATCGAGATCTTAAGGCCTGAAATGAATTATCTTTATATGGTTTGATCATGTTTATTCTAGATCTGTATACTAATGCATGTGTTGATCTGTAAATATTATGATCTGGGTATAACTGAAGTTTGGAATAACTGCATAATTATGAATTAATATTTGCAGATGTATACGCTAGTTGGCTTTGAGAAAAGCGCGTATACACACAGGTTCGACACATGGAAGTAGCGTATACCTTATAAAATATGTTTCAGTTGTTTCTGTTTGTTGTTGTAGAGTTCTAGGTTCTCGTTTGGGTTCTGGTTACTCTATTCTGTTGACAGTATTCTGAATGATCAGATTGATGGGTTGACAAAGTAATTGATTTATTCAATTGTGGTTGGTTCAGAAAGTGATTGGTTGATGCAAATGTATTTGATGTTATGATGTTGTTGATGGATCCAGTCTGAAAATTTATGAAATGTGGTCTGTGGAGGAAGAAAGAAGGTCGTAGCTTTCTGTAGGTCACAGCCTACGTACTAGTAAACATATCGGCTAGTACAAGAGTTAGGGGGTTGTAGCTACCTTCCAGGAGAAGCTAGAGAATGAGAGAAGGTTGTAACCTTTTGCAAGTAGAAGCCTGCGTACTGGTATAAGCCTGCACCAGTAAAAAATTGTAAACAAATTTTCTTATTATTAAAAGAAGATAGAGACAACAGTAGTAGGTGGTTTTCAACCACATTGGGTTTCCACCTTATATCTTGGTGTTCATGTGTGTTGCTTATGTGTGATGCTTTATTCTGCTTTTACTGCACCGTCTAATAAATCTCTGATATACTGGTTAAAGTTCAATGCATGATAAATTGGGTAAATCAAAGGTTCTCTGCATATACGCTGGTTGACTTAAGTACAATCGCATATACAAGCTAGTTCCCTTAGCTGAAGTAGCGTATACAAATCTATTTGGAAAATTAAATTATTGATCTTATAATACTGATTCACCACCCCCCCCCAAAGTATTTCCAACAATTAGTATTAGATCAGGTCCTTCAGAAGAAGCTTGATTGCTTGAAGGGAGATCCATCATCATGAGTAATCAAGAAAGCATGGCATCCATCAGACCGCCAATATTTGATGGGAGCAACTTTGTTTATTGGAAGATAAGAACCATGGCCTATCTACAATCACTTGGAACAGATGTCTAGGAAATCGTGGAAGGAGGATATACATTTCCATCAACAATTCCTACAGATACGGCAGGTAAAAAGCAATATGAAACCAATGCCAGGGCTGTCAATACATTATTAGAAAGTCTGTCACAATCAGATTTTGTCAAAGTTATGCAACTCAAATCAGCCAAAGAAATATGGGACAAAATTGTTCTAAGCTACGAAGGAGACTCTCAGGTAAAACGTGCTAAACTGCAAACTCTCAGAATTCAATATGAAACTCTTAAGATGCACAATGATGAAAGTATAGCTAGTTACTTCTTACGTATAGATGAGGTTGTTAATTGCATGAATAATCTGGGTGAAGAGATAAAGGAAGTTACCTTAGTTGAGAAAGTTTTAAGATCCGTGTCTGCTAAATTTGAATCAAAAGTATTTTCCATAGAAGGAAAACAAGATCTACAGACTATAACTATGACACAGCTTCACGGAATCTTAACTACCTTTGAGATGAGAAAAGGAGGCCCATCAGATATGATAGAAGCCGCATTTAAAGCTTCAGCAAAATTAAAGGAAGAACTCAATGAATCAGGACATATTGCAGAAGAAGAAGATGAAGTAAACTTTGTCAAGAAGCTTCAACGCAGTTCCAAAAGATTTATAGGTAAACTACCTTTCAAATGTTTTGCATGTGGTAGAGTCAGTCATTATGCTACCAAATTTCCTCATAAAGATAAATATGATAAATGGAAGGAATCTGCAAAATGGAATAGGAAACAAAGTGTAATTAAAATGAGTTACTATACTCATGAAGATAGCGATGGTTTATCAAATAGTGATGAAGATGAAGATAGTAATGACTATAGACTTCTAATGGTTTATGAAGATGATAGTTTTTGTGATGCTTTAGAAGAAGATTAACTTCATGAAGAAATCTCTAAACTCAAAATCTGTTTAGAAGAAAAGAATATGATTGTAGATACCTTGACATACCAATTTGCTGAAAGAGAAAAACACAATGAAAAACTAGAATGTGAAATTGTGGGTCTAAGAAAGGATCTTGAGAAAACAAAATATCTCAATATTAGATTTGCTAAAGGATCAGAAACCTTAAATTAAATTATCAAAGTGCAGCGTTCTCCTCTGATAAAGACGGGTCTTGGATATACTGAAGAGGCATCTCAATAACAGAAGCCGTCAACCTCCACTAAAAGCTATCTTGATTCAGCAAAGAACAATAAACAGTATGACAATCTTCAGCAAAGGCATGAAGCAAATCACCAAGTAAATCAGGCTCAATTTGCTTCAAGGATGAATAGAATCCACAGCCAACCTCAGGTAAATCATACTCAATTTTCTTCAAAGAAGAATATCAACAGAAACTACAATCACCAGGTCAATAGATTCGATAATCGCAGGAACTTCTTTAATGGTCAATGTTTCTCATGTCATAATTTTGGACACAAAGCTGCTCAATGTGTTGCTTACAAAACCATCATGACTAGAGAAGCACGAAATCAAAGGAATGTGACAAGGATCAAGAAAAGTTCCTATAATAACTTTTCTCTTCTTGAAAATGAAATAGAATGCTCAATCTGTAACAACTTTGGCCATGAAGAATCTGAATGTAGGAGTAAATTTTGACAAATATCTCAAAAGGAGAAAACTCCATTAAATCCCAAAATATGGAGAAAGAAAGAACCGCAAATAGAAAGATGTGGTATAGCCTTGTATGTAGAAGGACAAGAAAATCAATGGTACATCGACAGTGGATGCTCAAAACACATGACAGGTGACAAAGAAAAACTTCACTCATATAATGCCTTAGAAAAAGAAAAGAATGTCTCATTTGGAAATGACACTCCTGCTGTCATAAAAGGTAAAGGCTTTGTTTTCTTGAAAGAAAAGGTTAAAGCTGGGAATGTTATGTATGTAGATGGTCTAAAGCATAACCTGTTGAGTGTCAGTCAAATGTGTGATCAAGGAAATGAAATGATATAGGAGAAACCATGATCAAAGGTACAAGAACTCCAAACAACTTATATATACTCAAGGGAGGACAACAATAGTGATATCTAAGAAAAAATGATGAAAACTAGCTATGGCACAGAAGATTGGGACATCTAAGCTTTTCTCAAATAAGAAAAGCATGCATATTCTAGGTTGTTCGTGATCTTCCAGATATCAGCATTCCTGAAAATACAATATGCAAACCATGTCAATTCGGTAAGCAAACCAGATCTCACTTCATTGAAAAGGAAGGGTCAGCTAGTAAGCCTCTTGAACTTGTTCATACTGATTTATGTGGACCATCAAGGAAAAAGTCACCTCGTGGAGAAGAATACTTTATATTGTTCATTGATGATTTTTCTAGAATGTGTTGGATAGGTCTTCTAAAGCATAAAGATGAAGCATTTGAAAAGTTCAAAGCCTTCAAAGCTTTGGTTGAAAATGAATCAGATCGCAAAATCAAATGCCTCAGATCTGATCAAGGAGGGGAATTTACCTCGGATGAATTCTTTGATTTTTGTGAACAACATGGAATAAAAAGGCAGCTCTCCACCGCAAGGACTCCTTAGCAAAATGGAGTGGTAGAAAGAATGAACATAATTGCTCAACAAATGGCTTGAGCTATGCTAGATGAATCTAGAACTCCTGCAACCTTTTGGGATGAAGTTGCATTCACCGCCGTCACTATTCTCAACCAAGCAAATGTTTGGGTAAACAACACTCAAACTCCACATGAACTTTGGTATGGTAAGGCTCCTACTGTAAAATACTTTAAAGTTTTTGGAAGAAAATGTTACATCAAAAGGACTGATGAAAAACTTGCTAAGTTTGAACCCAGAGAAGATGAAGGTATTCTTCTTAGTTACTCTTCCCAAAGTAAAGGATATAAATGTTATAATAAAATACTTGAGAAAATTATTGAAAGTATTGATGTTGTGGTTGATGAAGCATGCAAAAATCCAAAACAGATAAAAACCGAAGATTATGACAGTGAAGAAGATGGGGATTATTTTCCCACATCAAATCACACTAATTCCGAAGAAGAAACCAATGAAGCACCAAAAGAAGAGATAACGGTAGAAGAAAAGACTTTGTCCAGGTATGTTCAGAAAAATCATCCAGAAACTCAAATTTTAGGGGAAAAAGAGGCAGGTGTGCAGACAAGAAGAACTATTACAGAAACCTCAAGCTATCTAGCATTACTATCCTCCACCGAACCTCAAAATGTAAATGAAGCATGCAAAGATGAATGTTGGGTCAACGCCATGAATGAAGAACTTGAGAAAATTGAAAAGAATAATACTTGGGAATTAGTTCCTAGACCTCATGATAAGAATATCATAGGAACTAAATGGATATTCAAAAACAAGCTGAATGAAAATGGATAAGTTATTAGAAATAAGGCCAGACTTGTTTGTAAAGGATATGCTCAACAAGAAGGTATAGATTTTGAAGAAACTTTTGCACCTGTTGCTAGACTTGAATCCATAAGGATGTTTCTTTCTCTTTCTAGTTTTCAGAAATTCAAAGTATACCAAATGGATGTAAAATCTGCCTTCCTTAACGGAGACTTAGAAGAAGAAGTCTATATTGAATAATCAGAAGGTTTCATTCTTGGAAATGATGCAAAACTTGTATGAAGACTTAGAAAGGCTCTTTATGGTCTAAAATAGGCTCCAAGGGCCTGGTATTACCATCTTGACAAATATCTCCACCAACAGGGTTTTTCAAAGGGGTCAGTGGATAGAAATCTATATACAAAGATTGACACTGATAGATTGTTAATAATTGTTGTTTATGTTGGTGATATCATTTTTGGCAACAATGAAGAATCCATGAGTCAAAATTTTTCTTCAATAATGCAGCAAGAATTTGAAATGTCCTTGCTTGGTGAGCTTACCTATTTTCTTGTTCTACAAGTTCAAAAAAATAAAGATGGTATTTTTCTTTCACAAACCAAATATCTCAAACATATCTTGAAAAAGTACGACATGGAAGATTCTAAACTTGTATGTACCCCAATGGTAACAAGATGTAGTCTCAGTTCAAATTATGAATCAACAGCAGTACATCAAACAACTTACAGATCCATGATTGGCATTATGCTTTATATAACAGGTACTCGACCTGACATCATGCATGCAACAAGTATAGTTGGAAGATTCCAAGCAAATCCAAAGGAATCACACCTTCAGGCAGTCAAAAGGATTTTCAAATATCTTCAAGGAACACAGAACTTTGGTTTATGGTATCCTAGAGATACAGATCTTACTCTTCATGCAGGTACAGATGTAGATTGGGTAGGAAGTGTTGATGACAGAAAAAGCACTAGTGGTGGTGCATTCTATATGGGTTCTAGGTTAGTATCTTGGTTCAGCAAGAAACAAAGTTCAATTGCATTATCTACAGTTGAAGCAGAATATATGGTTGCTGCATCTTGCTGCACACAACTACTTTGGATGATGCAAACCTTGCAAGATATTCAGATCACATGTACTCCACCCATCTCCATTCTATGTGATAATACAAGTGCCATCAGTATTTCAAAGAATCCAGTCATGCACTCCAAGACCAAGCACATACCCATCAAATATCATTTCCTACGTGAACAAGTGCTTGAACAAAAGGTCAAATTGGAGTATGTTCTCTCCAAAGAATCGGTTGTTAATATATTCACTAAACCACTACCCAGAGAGACATTTGAATATCTCAGACAAAATCTAGGAGTAGTTGCTGCATCATCTCACTATTAAATCCTATTCTTCAGAAAAAAGTTGTTATACGCAAGTTTCATAAAGCGTAGTCGCATACATACACAAGTTTCTGTGGGCACAGTCGCGTATATGTTGCTTTGAGGAAAAGCAGTGGGCCAAACTCAGGAACAAGGGGTCTGATATGGTTCAGTCAATTATCTACTCGGTTTGCTGATGGTTACAATCTGCTGATAACATGTGGAAATATGTTGGTCCTCATAAAGTTGTTGATAACTTGATGTATATCTTATTGATGATGATGCTTTGATATTTCTTACTGATATATGCAATAATCAGATTTGGCAGTGAACATTTGGCACAGGTTCAGGGGGTGCATATGCTTCTAATAAAGCATTGTTGGCATTATCTTAGAAGATCTTGGTACAGATCAGCATAATTGATTTGATTTAGGTGACTCTTTTTGATGATGGAAATATACAAGCTATTAATCCTGATGTTGCTAATGGTGCATATCATATATGGTGTATGATAGTTGTTGATGACTATCATGGTATTGTTTAGATCGGTTGTCCCTATTATAAATGCTCTGCATATCATTTAATGTAAAAGTCATGAAAAGACCTAATTTGTAACCCCACTATGCATGGGATGGATGATGTAATATTTCTTTTTTTTGTCATGTATAAACAATTGGTATATCCCCACTTGGTTGGGAGATGGATGTATGTATGAGTCAATGGTGATATAGAGTCATGTTATTCTTTTAGAAAATATTTTTGTAGACTTTGCTTATGCTCAGGGGGAGCATGGACTCAATCATGGGAGCTCAATTAGTACACTTCAACATATCAAAGAATTCAGCATGTACTCAGGGGGAGCATGACCCTTTGCCCTTGATGTCAAAGGGGGAGAGCAACTTGGTGTTGTTTCCATCAAGTCCAAAGGGGGAGATTGTTGGCATTATGATACAAGTATTGTCCTTGATGGCAACTCACTCAGATGAAAGATCACAATACAACAGGTTAACAGCAAAGAATTAAATATCAGTCTACATAGAATGAAGAAAGGGAGGTATTTGCATCCAATAAATATGCAGACATGTAGAAGCTTGCTTTCTCACCATCAGGAGGACTCCGAGCTTGTGCTACATGGGCTCTCAACTGTCGAGCCAATAGATCTGACAAGTTGAATGACTTCCCCTCATTCACAACCTAGTCCAATAAGATTGCCCACTCTTCAAGAAAGTTTTTCATGCTCTGCTGACCATGGATCCTGCAAGCTAAGATAACCAAGAGTTGGTAGGCCTTCCTAAGGGACATTGTCTTGTATACATGAGTGGGTTTCTATCAAAACTTCGATGGCACTTTCACCCAACCTTTAACAATGTCTTGTGTATTCACATAGTTGTGGGTGGCATAGAACAATAAGTTGATGAGCTTCACTAGCTCGGGAAAGTGATAGATGCTCTGATAATCTTTTGCTCGAAAGGTAGAAATATTCTGTCTGCTAGCATTGCTCAATGTCATAGTCTTCTCATCATTGTGTGAGATAATCTAGATGATGACATCTACATGGGAAGGTCAGGTACCTGCATGCAACCTTATGTAGTCCTGACTGCCGAATACTGAGATACACCTGTTAGTCCTCTAGATCTGCCTCAAGTCTCTTTGCTAAAAGGGCTTCATTAAATTGTTTCCATGTTAGCGTTGACCCATTTTCTAAAAACAACTTAGTGTCTGCATATACTCGCAAGTCTACTGGTGTTTTCTTAACTAGTTCCCATGTACTTGTTTTAGTGGTCTCTTTTGAAGAAGATCTCTTTGGTGCCATGGTAACAGTGACTTCTGGAGAGAAGTGCTCAACAACTGTGGTACCTGTGGGACTGAAAAGACACTAATGGAAAGAAAATATCAGTCTTTAGAAATTCTACTTACAAGGCATGATCAAGCAGCAAACCAAGCATCTCATGGGAAGGATTGCACAATTTTCATTTGCAAGAGGAAATGGCTTCCTGTGGGAACTCTGCCCTGGGTAATCCTAGTAGCTAAGGATGAATCTTGAGGCTTTGGAATATGCAATCCATAGTCCCATCCTGGGCAGAGACTGGGAGAGACTGCACATTGTGCAGTCTCACTAGACAAGGTGACAGGCTGACCCCTAGAACTACTCAGTGTGTAGTTGGGGCCAGCCTGTACTGCACATTGCGCAGTTCCAGAGGCCAAGGTTGTGGATTGAGCCTTAGGATTGCGCTGTGCCCAGCTGGGCAAGACAAGATCTGGCCAAAGCAAGTGCAGGTATGCCCGATGGAAGTGTGAAAAATGAGCAGAAGTGAGTGATGATGTGAGCTTGATTTCAAAATTGACTAAGTATGAGTGAATCAATGTAGATCAAGTGTAGAAACTGATCAAACAGAAAGAAAACCAAGTATGTGAGGAGAGTCACTACAATGGCAACCATCGGTGCAAAAATACGAAATTCGATGCGACACTTGTGAAAGGAAAACAAAAACTTAGAACAACGCTTTGACAAGTTAAAATAAGTTGAAACACTAGCAACCATGAAGAGAAATAAGTAAAAAAACACTCACACAAGTGAAACAATAAAAAGTGATAGAAAAAGCGGAAAAAGATGACAAAAGTGAAACTCACCTAGAAAAGCGACGACGACGGCACCAAAGGTACCTTAATCTCCTTGGGAATGTTAGAGCTCCAAGATGAAATGTGAAAATGAGCTCTAGAGGCATCGATTTAATAGATTTGAGCAAATGAGGGTTTATGACGTGCATGCCTAAAATCAAGGAAACACGACACTTGGCAGAAACTTCTAAAACAACAATGTGCCACCTTCAAGAAATTAATAATAGATCCCTACTTCCTAGGGATGATTTTTCCCTTTATTTTTCTTTCTTTTCTGGGGAAACTTGCCATGCATGCTCTAGGGAAAAATTGTGCAATTTTTCCAAACTAGGCAACTTTCCTACTCAGTGAACTGTGCAGGTTTGAGCTTAGTGAGGGATTGCGCAGTTTCTGGGCTCAGTGTTGGGTTGCCTTCCACGACTATGAAGTTTCTTAGCTCAAGGTTGACTGCTAGTCTGAATTGGAAATTCCAATCATCAAGGCTATCTACCTTCAAGGATTGTGTAGTTTATTGAGGTAAGTCGAGAACTATTGTGTGACCAATTCAAGAGGTTAGCTTGTGACTTAGAAAGATCAGCTAAGTGTAGAAACAAGAAAACACAAGAAAAAATGAAAAATATAAGTCTCAAACAAAGAATGAGTACCTAACAACAGTGCAAGATAAGCTCATGTGGATAGGAAGGAAGTCTCCAAAATCAAAGCATACGCAAAAATTTGGAGGGTGGTTGTAGCTGCTACAACATATTCATTGATGATATATTGATATATTCTAAGAATGAGGAACATCATGCCGAAAACGTAGCAACAATATTGAGATAGCTAAGAGAGCATCAATTATATTTCAAGCTTAGTAAATTCAGTTTACTTCTGACAGAGGTACATTACTTGGGAAAGGTTGCTTCTATGGAAGGTATTGCAGTCGATCCAGAAAAGATAAGAACTATCATGGAATGGGAAACTCCTAGAAATGTGAATGAGGTTAGATCATGCATGGGGTTAGCAAGTTATTACAGGAGATTCATCAAGAAGTTCTCATGGATTTCCTATCATATTACATTATTGCAGAGAAAGGGGAAGAATTTTGAATGGATAGAGAAATGTGCAACAAGTTTTGAGAAATTGAAGCAGTTGCTTACAAATTTTCTAGTTCTAAAGATGCATACCAAGATAAGGAGTTTTTGGTGTGTACAGATGCTTCCAAGAGAGGAATTTGTGGATTCTTGATGTAGGAGGGACAGGTGGTATGCTACGAATCAAGGAAACTGAATGAGAACGAGAAAAATTATGTGACCCATGATCTTGAGTTGGCAACGATTATTCATGCGTTTAAGATGTGGAGGAACTATCTTCTTGGCAGGAGGTTTGTGTTGATAAGTGATCACAGCGGGCTGAGATATTTGTTTGAACAACGAAATTTGTATTCTAGGTAAGCTAGATGGTTGGCCATAATCCTTGAGTTTGACTTTGAGATCAGTTATATTAAGGGTAAAGCGAACGGGGTTGTAGATGATCTTAGAATGAGGGTGAAGTTAAATCATATTGCAACTATGAGTTCTTATGGGACAAATTTATAGGATCAGATCTTGCAGGTGGGACAACAGGTTGGAAATTACTAACAACTTAAGCACATGATACAACAGTAGGGTACAAGTGAACAAGATGTGGAATATCATCTCACGACAGATTGTTTGGTCGGATTTAGGGATAGGATCTATGTAGCTGACAATGGTCAACTCAACAAGATTATATTGCAGAATTTCATGTCAATCCATATTCAGGTCAGCGGAGATATCAGAAGACATTGATAGCATTGAAGAAGTTCTACTATTGGTCGAATATAAAGAAGGAAGTGGCTGAGTTTGTGGCTAGATGTTTGGATTATCAATAGGTAAAAGAAGAGTGTAAGCATCCATGTGTTTTATTGCATCCGATTATGATTCCAAAGTGGAAATGGGAGGTCATTTCCATGGATTTCATCACAGGTTTGTCAAGGACATCTAGACATCTTGACTTTATCGTGGTCATGGTTGAAAGGTTGAAAAATGTAGCGCACTTCATTCCAGTGAAGTCTACGAATTTAGCTAGTGAGGTAGCATAGGTTTTCATCGGGGATATACTAAGTTTTCATGGTGTTCTGAAGAAGAGTGTTCCGACAAGATTCCAAGTTCACTTCTAAGTTTTGGAGGGAGTTGTTTGCAGGTTTGGGTAAGAAATTTTCCTGCAATACAGTTTATAATCTGCAGATAGATGGAAAGACAAAGAGGGTCAACAGTATTCTATAAGACATGTTGAGAATGTATGTTATGCATCAACAGTGGAAGTGGGAAGAGTATCTACCACTAGTTGAGTTTTCTTACAACAATGGATATTAGGAGTCACTGAGGATGAGTCTGTTTAAGGAAATTTATGGGCAGAGTTGTAATAATCCCATCAGTTGGAGTGATCTAGTGAATAGGGTGTTTAAGGAGTTTTAGGTTGGGGAACAAGTGTACTTGTACATCAAGCCCAAGAAGAGATCCTTGAGGATTGGATCATGTGCCAAGCTGGCAGCTCGGTATTGTGAGCCTTTCAAGATTCTTGAGAGGATTAGACCAGTAGCCTACTAACTTGCACTTCCTCTAACAGTGAATTTCCATGATGTTTTCCATGTGACATTGATTAAGATGTATGTGAAATATGTTTATCATGTGATTGATTGGTATGTATTGCAAGTGGAACCAGAAGGATAATTCCCGCCAAAACCTCAGTGCATTTTACAATGAAACATGCTTATGCTCCAGAATCAAGCAATCGAGGAAGTTAAAGTGCAATGGAAGCACTTTGGGCCCGATGAAGCTACATGGGAGATGGTTGATCAAATGTGGGTTATGTATCCTTCTCTATTCAATGGTTGAGCTAATGTCTTTTGATATATGTTTTGATGTTATGTTTTGGTTATCTCTATATATGCATATGTATGTTGTAAATACCACATCGAGTTGTGTTATAAAGCTCCAAGAAGTAGTATGGTGTTCATGATATGTTGTTTATGTTTCAACATATTGATATGATGTAAATGTGTATCGATCTATATTATAAAGCTCCATAGGCAACATGCGTTTGTTGGTTTATAAGTTTCATTCAAAACCAAAGACAATGTCCCCCCCAAGGGGGAGGGTTTTGTAATAGCCCCGGTTAAAAATCAATGTAATAAAGTTAATAAAGGAAAAATAAGACCAAGGTCATGGGACATGACTTCCAAGTTGAATGTTGGGAAAAACATCCTAGTGGGTGTTCAATTGTTTTATTATGGCTACGGGAAATTGGCAAATGCAATGGAAAAGGCAAAGAGACATAGGTTGCATGTGGGGAGGAAATTTAAGGAAACTAGAGGAAATGGAATAAAATAGAAGCCTCAATCATAAAAAGGCTTCTAAGGATCAATTCACAACTTTTAGTTGGCTAACCTTTTGTCAGTTTAGTCTTGGAGCTCTCTCTCTATTCTCTCTACTCTCTCTTACTCTTGTAAACTTAGAGCATTCTTGGAGCACTCTAGCATTGGAGAAAGGAAGGCAAAGGAAGGACAAGAAAGAAAATAAAATAAAATATCAAGCAAGGAAGAGTTGGATCAAGCGACTACAATGGGATTTATTTGCAGGTATCAAGTTGTATGTATGGTTTCCTTATTAGTTTTGGCGTGCATGGTACATGCATTTGTGTGTTTGGTTCTCTTGTTTTCATTGGCATGGGTTTTTCCAGGTGTGATAGTGGTTTCAACTTTGCCTTTCCATTTCCAGATAGTCATGGTGTGATGGGCTTCTTTTACTTGTTTGAGCTTTGGATTGTCGGATAGTTTTAGAATTGGGTGAGGTGGTCTAGGGAAAATTCCTAAGGGCCTAGGAATCCCTTGACCAGTAATAACGGGATTGCGGTAAAGCTTGAGGGTGGAGATGAGAAAATTCCTCAAGGTATTGGTGAAGAAATCCAGAGGAATCTAAGCTTGTTTAAGGCCTAGTGATCCCTTGACCAATTTTGGTGGGATTGCGGTAAAGCCTGGTTGTATAGGTGAGAGTTTCTAGCCTAGGAGTCCCTTGAACAGTTTTGGTAAGATTGTCGGAAAGCCTGAGCAAGCCCTTTTTTTATTCTTGTGAGTCCCATATTCATGCTTGGAATATGGCATGGGGATGATTGGATGAAACAAATATTTGGTTCAGCCCAATCTATGGTCGGCTGGGACGTGGAAGTACCTGACTTGGTTGGATTTGCATATGTTAATAAGAGATATTTTCCTCTTGTATTTTATGATTAAATGTACTTGTTATGATGTGCCTTTGATGTTTGTTCTATCATATTATTATTTTGGTTATATGTTGGTTGTAAGCATGGTTTTATGATAGATTCAAGTTATGGATATTATCATGTTTTGATTGGTAAATGAATGGTTATTGAATGCAAGACCTAATAGATGTTATTGAAGCTATCATGAGAGGGAATTAGACCTTATTGATGATTCCCAAATAAGTTTCAGACCTCTATGTTCCAATATGTAATGATGACCTGTAGATTACATGTTCACTATGTGTTTGATAGAATGTCTGTCAACGTTAGGCCTGGTTAGGTCAAGTCCTTGATCAAGTTTTATATTAATGGCTTTGTCTTAATTCTATTTATCATTTTGGAAATTTTTGTCAATTTTTGGGTAGAGGTCTGGATCCTAGCCCTGAAAAGTGGCCCAAATCTCGGGGTCGCTTACACATAAATGGGTAATTTAGACTACTGTCACTGGGAAGCAGGGTCATCCATGTGACTGGAGGGTTACAGTCACTAGCTATCCTTTTTATGCAAGCATCTGGGAGTCTGGATCACTAGAAAAGTCAAGTTGGCTCAAGGTTTTGGCACTTGGAGTGGTTGTTTGGATCCTGGCGGTCTTGTATCTCTTGAGGAAAGTTAGTAAGGTTTTAGTCTGTCAATTCCAATTCCTTAATTGTACCTAGGAGGATGAGTCATATCATAATAACTCTTCGTCACATATTTACCCCGGTGGAATGGTGAACCTAGGTAAGTGTGGGAGGAGGTTGTTACAATTTCTTGCGCAAGACACATTCATTCCGAAAGAAAAACCATTGAAACTACCATATTTTAAACTAAACTAGCACTTTAACTATGATATTTGAGCATGTAAGTTCATATTCTTTGTAACATCCCTGGTGGAAAATTTCATGTAATAACAGTTAATAAAGGCAAAATAAGTCCACAGATAAGGGATACTTTTTCGAAGTTGAATGTTGGGAAAATATATCCTAGTGGGTATCATTGAATGTGTGTTTTTCCTAAGGAAAATTGGCAAAGCCTAAGGCAAAGGCGTTAAAATGAAAAAGGCATTTTGGCACATTTATTTATGAAAATAAAGGAAATTAGGAGAAAAGTAAGGTGAAATGTCATAGGTTGCATGGGAGGAGGAAAATGAAGGAAAATAATGGAAAATGAAGAAAATAGAGGCCTCGTGAATAAAAAGGCTTCTGAGGATTAGTTCATGACTTTTGTCAGTTCAAGTTTGGAGCTCTCTCATTATTCTTTCTCTCTCTCACTCTCTTTGTCACTTACAGTTTTCTTGGAGAACTCTGGTATGAAGCAAGGAAAGGAAAGCAAGAACAAGAAAATTCAGTAGGAATACTTGCAAGTAACCTTTTGCATGTGTGATTTCCTAGCTAATTTGTACATGCATGGTTTTACATGTTGGTGTATGGTTATGTTGTTGTCGGTGGCATGGTTTTGCCAGGTTATGGCAGTGGATGTCAGCTTAAACTAGCCTTTTACTTGATGCCTTGGTATGATGGGATGTTTATTTCGGTTTTTGAGCTTTGGTTTTTCGAATGGATTTCAGAATCTGAGGTGGAGGTGGTCTCAAGGTTCATTCCCAAAGGCCTAGGAATCCCTTGACTAGTTTTGACAAGATACACGGTAAAGCCCGAGGGAGCAGTGTTGGTTTAGGGCCTAGTGATCCGATTTTGGATTGCAGTAAATCCTGAGAGACAAGGAGATGGAAAATTCCTCAGGGATAGTGATGGATTCTGGATGGAATTCCAATTTCTATTCGGTGTGATTGGAGCATTGGTTTTGGTGTGATCACAGTTTGGTGAGGGTGGAGGTGGTTTAACCTTTGGATTCCCTTAGTTGTTCTTGGATTGGTTGTTGTATGATATCCCACATTCATGCTTGGAATATGGCATGGTTGTGACTGGTTGAAAGAGATATTTGTTTCAGCCATGTCTATGGTCGAGTGGTACGTTGAACTCTCGAACCTAGTCGAATTTTCCTATTATTAATAAAAGCTAAGTTCTCTTAATTTTGCTTTGATTTATATGTGGATTTAATGGTTGTCGTATCTCTGATATTTATATGGTTTTATGTTGGTTATAAGCATGGTTGAATGACTGGTTCATGTCATGGTTATTTTATATATTTACTTGTAACTATTAAATGGATGAATGCAAGACCTAATTGATGATGTGGTAGTTCAATGGAGAAGGAGGTGATCCTTTTGGTTATGTTTCATAAGTTGTTTCAGTCATTTATGCTTTCTCTTGTATCCTATACCTATAGGTTTCATTGATGCCAAGTGTTTGATAGAATGTCAATCTCAGCTGGGGATGCTCAAGCCTAGTCCTGAGGGTGATTTTTGATTGATCAACATTGTTATTATGTTTTTAATGAATTCTGGAAGTTACAACAAGTTCTAGGCAGAGGCCAAGATTCTGGGCTAGAAAAGTGGCTTAAATCCCGAGATCACTAGCATAGAAATGGTAATTCTGGTCCACACTTGCTGGCAAGTAGGCCTATGAGAGTGACTTTAGGTTGTTGGCCACTACCTTGCCTATAGCATGAGAGCGACTATGGCCTAAGAGCTGCAGAAGAGTAGTGGGACCTAGGGATAGGTTTTCTGAGTGGCCGACTTGTCTCCTGAGGGTTCTTTTCATGATGTTGGATGCCTGTATGTGATGTTCCATCGATTCCACTACCTTAAGGTTACATATGAGGTCAAATCAGATTGTAGTGGCATCTCTCCTCATGTTTACCCCGGTTGGCATGGCTACTTTGGGTATACCTGGGAGGGGGTGGTACAGATTGGTATCAGAGAATGGTTACGCTCTCTTAGAGTCATATTTGCTGCTACATATATGGGTGAATGTGTTGGTCATGCATGCATGTCAGTTGCGTTTGTGGCTCTTACACTTGTGTTCCATGTTCTTGTTGCATTGCATCATATTGATCATGGTAGTAGTAAGGTTATGATCAGGAGCTTGATGTCAATTTGATGGAATGCATCGTCATGAGTATATGACTAGTTATACAATTATATGTAGCTTGATTACATCCTTGCATGTTGGGTTGCATTCTTGGTTATTTGATTACATGCATCAGTCTTGTAGGTTGATTACAATAATTGATCAACTATACTAGGCTACATGCGGTTATACATATGTGTAGTTGATTAGAAATTTCTTATGCAGGTGGATAATTGCATGAGGAAATGTGTATAATGGAGTAATGGTTGTTTTCATGCATGAGGTCATAGCATGCATTGTTGATATGGCCTTGCATTGATGACTGGACCCTAGTTAGTATGATGGTTATTCGTTGATGAACTTATTGATATGTGTCTATATGTTATTATGGTTATGTTGTATATGCATCATGTTGATTTGATGATCTTGCAGGAAAGGTATCCTCCCCAAGTTATGGTAAGGTATGTTGATTTATGTTGATTTGGTTTAGCTGACATAGTATGTCTTGCAGGAAAGAGATCAGATGGCTATAAGCAAGGTGGTAGACTACATATAATATCCCTATGCATCAAATGGGCAGCGTGGTGTGGAGCACTCTTCTGACTTGGAAGACACATTGAGAATCCTGAAGGAAGAAAATAAGGAGTTTCAAAGTAGACAATGACAAAATCATACAGGCACAAGAGAAACAAGGAGAGGTGAATGTGATATTACTTTAGAGTTTGTCAGATTTGCAGTGACAGGGATCTCTTTGGTTCATCCATGGACATGAGGACATAACCAATGGGGAATATGGTAGTAGGTATCATAGTATACATAGGTCAGATAGATATGACACTATCAGAGATGGTAGGATGTTGGACACTCCGGATAGGAGGGATGACAAACACAAGTATTACTCTAGTTCTGGTTCTGATTGACATCATGATCGTCATCATTATCATCTGTATAGGAGGAATGATAGGGGATACTTGTTGGATGAGTTCAAGAAGGAAAAGCCACCTACCTCTAATGGAGAGATGAAAAAGTCGCAAGATGCAGAGGCTTGGTTGATTGGCATGAGGAAATTCTTTAGATTTCATGATTAATCAGAAAACATGAAAGCAAGGATAGCCCTTTTCAGTCTCAAAGGTAGAGCAGATATTTGGTGCGAAGACGTGAAGAATGTCAAGGAAATACATGAGGATTATATGACTTGTCATGCGTTTGAAAGGCTCTTCAAGAAGAAGTACTTGTCTGAGAGGTACTATGATGATAGATCTAAGGAGTTTTATGAGTTGTGGATGGGTTCTATGACAGATGAGGAATATACTAGCGGATTTTTGAAGTTGTTGAGATATGTGCCTTACCTCAAAGAGGAGAAGGCCAAGGTTCATATATTCATCAGTGGATTTCCAATTGCATACAGAGACCAGATTGAGTTCGATGAGCCTAGATCATTGGAGGAGGCCATCCGAAAGTTGAAGTAATTTTATTAGCAGTGGAAGTGAAAAGTTGAGCCAAAACATGACTTGAAAAAAATGACAAAGCTAAAGTAAAATGGCCACCAAAGTGAGGAAGACCTCAAGATGGAAGTGAGAAAGATAATGCAGTTCCTTACAAGTTATTCAATACAACTAAGAAGGGACATGGAGAGCAACAGGCTAGAGGCGGTGGTAGGGAACCATTGCAGTTTTGGATATGTGGTAAGGATCATCATAAGAGGAATTGTCCACAGTATCATAGTGGTGGTAGACTCCATATCTACAGTGCTCAGGAGGCACATACAGTTGGTGATGTTGGTCATAGCATTCCTCATATTTATGTAGCTATGGAAAACAGGCAAGTGGATCACGAGGTATCGATCATTGATATGGATGATAAGCTTTGTGATCAAGTTGTTTATATTTTGATTGATATTGGAACTAACTATAGTTATATTAATACTGACCTGGTGGATAAGTGTGGTTTGAGAAAAGAAGTTCATGCAGAATCTTGGTTGGTATAGTTGGCTACAGGTACAAAGAAGTGAGTTCACCATTGGGTAAGAGATTGTGCATTTGAGTTGAATGGTATGCCTACAAAAGCACATTTTAATGTATTTCCATTGGGATTATATAGTATGCTTTTGGGTATGGATTGGTTATACCTTCACAGAACCAAAGTGGATTGGTTCGACAAGGCCATTGAGTGTGTGGATGATAGTGGGGAAAAGAGGATATGTAGAGAAAGAAGAATCCTACATTAGTGAGGATGGTTACCGCTATGCAGGCTAAGCGTAGTTGCAAAAAAGGTCGTGTGATGTTTGCAGTACACATTTCTAGTGACAAGGGTAAGGAGGTTGAGGATGCTGATGTGTTGAGCAGGTACCCAGTATTGCATCAGTTTCGAGATGTATTTCTGGAGGACATTACAGAGTTTCCACCTCACAAGGAGGTAGAATTTTCTATCGAGTTAGTGCCAGGGGCAGCTCCAGCATCAAAAGAACCTTACAAGAAAAGCACGCCTGAGTTGGTAGAGTTGAAGTTGCAGCTAAATGATATGTTGGAAAAAGGACACATCATACCCATTGTATCACCTTGGGGCACACTAGTGTTGTTCGTAAAGAAGAAAGGTGGTACCCTTAGATTGTGCATTGACTATAGGTAGCTGAGAAAAGTGACCATTAATAATGGATATCCATTGCCAAGGATTGATGACTTGTTCAATTAGCTAAAGGGAGCAGCAGTGTTCTCTAACATCGACTTGTGATCGAGATACCATCAGGTACGCATCAAGGAAGAGGATATCTTCAAGAATGCGTTCAGGACCAGGTATGGGAATTATGAATTTGTTGTTGTTCCATTCGGTTTGACTAATGTTCTAGATACATTCATGTGTTTGATGAATAGTGTGTTGCATCCATGCTTAAGGAGTATATAAAGGATGTTGATCATGTTATTGATTGGTTTGTATTCCAGGTGGAGCAAGAAGGAGAGTTTCAGCTGGAGCCTCAGTGCATATTGCAGGGGGAACATCTCATGCTCAGGAACAAAGCCATAAAGCAAGTTAAAGTGCATAGGAAGCAATTTGGGCCTGAAGAAGCTACATGGGAGATGGTGGATCAGATGCAGACCCTATATCCTTCATTGTTTGTCAGTTGACACAAAGCAATTTTCGTTTGATGTTGGTTTATGTTTGGCATATGTGTTGCTGATTTTTTTATATTTGTATATGTATATGTATATGGATGTAAATACTGCCATGAGCTAAGTTATAAAACTCCAATAAGTGGTATGGTTATTATATTGTCATGTTTTCATGATGTTTTGCTTTTGAGCAGGTCCTTCATTGTAAATGCTACAACGAGTTAAGTTATAAAGCTCCATAGGTAGTATGTTTTCTTTTCAGTGGTTTTTCTAAGGTCTTGGTGTGTTTTAACACCAAGGAAGGTGTTCCCTGTTAGGGTCCTATAATAATAGGATTCATAATTTTGAATTGACTATGATTAAGTCTTGTAATATTGTACATACTTTTGCTTTCTCCAAAATGTTTTCCCATATTAGAAATAAAAAATGTAAAGAGGGTAAGTCCTAAAAGAAAAATAAAAGGACTAAAAGAAAAGGATCAAAAAATAAAATAAAATATGAACCCCACCGAAAAGAGATGATGCAAATTCAAATGCCACTACTTTTTACTTTGCCTTGCAAAATAATATTGTGTGCAGCTTGTCAAAAATGCCACAATCCATGATGGTCAAATAGTTTAATCTTGATTCATTCATGCTTTAAATTTCATGCTAATAGATAGAGAATAAAGATCTAGCCAAACTGTTTAATCTTGGCAGATCAGTAGTTAGGTAGAGAATAATAATGAGCTCATCAGCTTAATTTGAGCCATTGGAAGTTATAAGATTAGAATTAGATAGTTTTCTTATCAAAGAAAGAGAAATAAAGGGTCAGCAAGCTCAAATGCACCCAATAAATGATGAGAAAATGCTAGGGTAAATAAAGGGTAGGTAAAAGAGGTTTTGGAATGCATAAGGTTGCTAGCTCAAATCCACCTTCATCATGCTTAATCCTATGTTTCATGTGTAGGAGGAATTATCAAAGAAAGAGGACATTCACAAAAGTTGTATATTACTTTGGGTATTTATCCTAAAAGTTCTATATAATTTTAGGCCTGAATACTAAAGCTCATTCACTAATTTCCTCTCATTTCACTAAACCCCTTACATGTCTAAATTATTAATTTCCCTTCATTACCCCTTCATTACTTTTCATTCCCTAATATTTTTCCCCTTCTTGATTCCAAAGGACCCTTCCCTCTTCATTTCCCCTTGTAAAAATATCCCTTCCCATTCATTTTGCCTTTTCCATTATTTCATCTCATTTTCCCTTGTAAACCCACTAAAACCCCCTTATCCTAAGTTTAAAAAGTTAAAATGTATCGGGCCCCATTGAAAAACCCTCCCTGATACCCTTTTAACTCATCCCAAATGTTTTTCTAAACACCCACTCTCGTATTCCCCAAACCCTTTATATTATTCTAACCTATAGTCCCGCTTTATATATTTCACCTTCCCACTATATTATACCCCCGATCCCTAAAAACCTTAGCATATGGGTTATAACTCTTCAACGTATAACCCATGGTCTCCACTTCTATTTTAATACCTACCGCATAACTTATCCCCGGGCCCCACCAATCAACACCTCGACTCATCCCTCACAACTCCGCCACGCGATAACCCTCTGATCACCCACCTCCAGATCCAATGGACCACATCCCATATCGCGCACTCTGAAGTCTAATCTTTAACATCTCAAAAGCACGTGAGATTTGCAGTTTTCCCTGCCCACCTTTTTTCTACATGGAAACCCCACGTTATATCACGTCCTTAGAAAAATACCACCTACCACTCAGAAGCGGTGTGATGAACCACAATACCGCCTCCTCACATAAGATGAAACCGCTTGCTATTCAAACTTAACCCCGCGCCCAAAATTTAACCACTGTTGGTTAAAAACCAAAAAGCTGCCCTTTCCATCCTTTTCAAT
Organism: Pinus tabuliformis; assembly: GCA_031772625.1. Classification (NCBI taxonomy): domain Eukaryota; kingdom Viridiplantae; phylum Streptophyta; class Pinopsida; order Pinales; family Pinaceae; genus Pinus; species Pinus tabuliformis. Next base: position 816,680,020 of record CM062807.1, read on the forward strand.
GTTATTCTGTTGCAAAGAACCTCTGCCAACCAATTCTAAAGCCCAAAAACTCTGCTCAACTATTTTAACCCATTTACAACTAGAAGACGTTGCAAACTCCGATTTGAAGTAGCATAAAGACCATTGAAGCCTCAGAAAACCTCTGCTTCCCCTAGAGAGCCCTTTTGCATACCAAATCTTCGTTTTTTAATGAGTTAATCAATTGAACCAATTAAAAGCCTAACCAACCTAAAGCAAGCCACTGTTGCATTCCAAACCCTTTGTTGCAGACTGTATTCATCTTTCCAGAGGTCCTAAGCCTACTCCTTAAGCCAGATAGTGATTAATTCAATAAAATAAACAAATCTATGGCTTCCCAAAGCATTCTGAATGAAAAACCCCTACAAACTCCTCACCTGAATATTGACCACCTCCCATTGACTAACAAAGATTTCCAAATCAAAGACACAGCCTCCCCTAGCCATCTATTGAAACTCCACTGCTGGAGTAAAGACAAATTCCTCAACCTAAATGATGATATTCAATTATGGGAGTCTAATTTACCCAAATACTTGTTCCCACAGGTATACCAGTTCCTTGAAATCATCCACCTATGCCAACTCTGTTATATCCCAAGTCAAAGAGCCATAGTCTCTCCTAACTAGCAGATTTTATTCACAATCACTACAAAGTCAATAAATGAAATGTTGTAGATCCAGCCAAAGCCTAATGAAACCCCATTTTCTATTGAAAACCTACTTGATCTGTACTTAAAGCTGGACCTTCCCAAGAGATCTCAAATTTTTCAAACTTTCATCCTAGAAGAGGCTCATATTCCTACAGACAGTCCTCCATACTCTGCCACCATTTTCTCTGAGAGGGCTAGACAGATTGTAACCATGTTGTCTTGTATTCTAGGATATACCACTGATGAACATGTAGATGAGCCTATACTTGGTTTCCTTTCTATTTTTTGCCTAGGAAAGCCTCCAGCTACAGTTTTCAATTTTGCCCAGTTCTTAGTAGACATAATCCATGATCAATTGATTAGATTGCCAGATGAAAGAGTATTATGTTAGAGCCTAGATTGACCTCAGGCTGAATTGAAGCAATTCTAGGGTAACCACAAACCACACTTAACCTGGTAGCTAGCCCTACCAGGTTGGGAGAGGGCTCTCTCCTTGTCAATCTCAATCGAGATGACTGCAAATATGGATTTTAGGCTAGGTATAGTAGCTCTAGGGTTTTTGATTGATTTTTATGGTTTTGTTGCTGGATCTAATGGAGCAGGCAGTTTTGGATCCAGGAAATGAAGTCAGGAAAGCAGGGTGTTCTATGGGGCGAGGTAGGTAGGTATTCTAGCACTTTAATTTGAGTGAGATGGTAGGTTTAAGACTGGTGAGGAGCTGAGGAGGGCATGAAGGGATCATGAGTCCTCTTCAAACTGTAGAAAACATAAAAAACTAAATGGATTCCCAAGGCAGAGCACTGAAACCAATGTATTATACCTATTTATCTTGATTTCATTTAGCAAGAAGTACGAATTAGATTTTGGCACACATAACACATGAGAAAAACTTCGGTGATATGTTTCCTCGCTTTATTGCTGATGATGGTTGAAGAGAGAGAGTCAAGATGCGGTCTTCCTTGTATGTGCGGCTTTGCCTTCCTTCCATCTGCCCAGAAACTGCCCAGAAATCACATCTATTAGTAGGGTGAGCACTCCCCGCTCCCGCTCGTACTAAGGGAAGGGAATAGATCTCTCATTAGTATAACAAGGATTAGCAAGAGGTGTATAATTACATAAGGAAGAACTATGCAAAAACACTTTACCACAAGAATCCCACAAAAACTGTTGCAACTCCTGGTTTATTTCCTTGCCAAACTGTTGTAGAGATGTACAATGTAGCTCAAAGCTTCCCAAAGTGTCCAACCTTTGCTAATGACTGAAAAACACATGATATAGACATCCAAACCACCTGTGCTATCCATCAAAGGTCGAATCCAAGAGATAAGGGACTGTTTCAACCATATCTAAACTGGGAACAAGAAAATAGGTAGTGGAACAGCTTGCCTCTAAAACCATGGAAACTGATACATTCACTTCCAAACCACTTTTAACTGATGTATCTACCCCCTCAAGTCATTTTACATTCATATTTACATTGCATTACATCATTTACAATCATAAATTTACCAAGGAAGAGAGAAAAAGTCAACTGGTAGTCAAACTAGGTGAAATTCGAAGTTATGAGCAAAACTGGCAAAATCAGCGCAATGCGCAGCACCGCTTCAAGCCTACTTTTGGAGGGCTTCCACTTCACCAAATTAGGCCCAAGATAGATTTTTGGAAAGTTCTGCCTATCTAATTTCTGGAACATCTTGAATTTCTTGATTTGGAGGTCATTTTCCCCCTCAAAAATGGATTCTCCCAAGACTGCTTCCTGTGTGTGCAAAAAGTGGCAGAGAGGGCATTTTTTGAGTGTTTTTTGCTCTTTAGGTGACCCATATTTGCTCCAAATTTGATGAAAATTTCAAGGATTGATGTACTCTTGATGCTAAATCCAAATATATAAGCCATTTCTCCAAAATATGTCCCAATCAAAAGCGCAGCGCCAGTGGCGCTGTGCATATACCACAATTTCCTGTGTTGCAAAAATTCAAAAATTGAAAATGAAAAAATTTGCTCAAAACTTGCCCAGATTTGGCACAAGGGTCCCTCATTTGTTGCTTTTTTGGGCTAGTGTGACATCAGCCAAGATGTTAAGCTTATCATCCCTCTTTTTTCTCTTCAAAACCCTCCTTAATCTTGCCTTAAGCTTCTTTATCCTCATATTGCATATCTTATTCCGGGTCATGAAATGGTGGGCCATGTGACGAAGCATCTTCTTGTCTCTATTTGCCTTCTCAAGAAGTCCCTCTAGGTGTATGTTGACCCTCTCAAGCCATGTTTCTCGGTCATGCTCAATTTCTTGTTCAATAGGAGTCAAGGTGACCGGATTCTCTTTGTTGTTTTGTCTTTGTATTTTAAGCATCTCTAACTCCATTAGGATTTGTTTATCCTCCAATCTCTTGCTCTCTTGTTCTAGATAATTAATAATATATCTATCTCTAGCCAAATTCTCATCTAACATGTGAATATGGGCCTCTTTCTCCTTCAAAAGCAAGCTTTGATCTAATGATGGGCTTTCAAGATCAATTACCTAAGTGTGATAGAGCTGTCACTAAGGGTGTCCTCCTCATAATCATATTCATTGTCCCTCTCCATGTCTCTCTCTCTTGGGATGATTTGATGAGTGGTGTATAAATAGGTGAGGGAAATATGAGTATGAAGAGTTTTATAAAAGAAAAAACAGTGAGGGTGTGAGATAAGGGAATGGGTAGGGTTTATATAGAGGCTAGGGTTTGTGATATTGAGGGTTAGGGTTTGATATGTGAAGGGTAGGGTTTGGGAGATAGGAGAAGGGAAAAGGAGTTAGGGAGGATGGGGTTTAGGAGATAGGTTTTGGGCAAATGAAATTAGGGAATAGGGAATAAACAACTGTAATTTGTAGTGTATGAGGTAGTTTTAGAGACAAATTAGGGTTTGATATTTAAGAGGTATAAACCATTAAACATGCATGAAAACCCTAGCTTAAACTGGAGGAGAGGGTATACTTACTTGAAAAGAGGTGAATGATGCAATGGAAATGAGTGAAGATGATTTTTTAGGGTTTGAAGGCTTCACAGACCAATGTGCAGCGCCACCAGCCTAATGCACAGCGCTAGCTCAATGCGCAGCGCCAACTGCCTGATGCGCAGCGCCTTTTGTAGACCACTTTTGGAGGCCTTCCTGGTGTCCAAATTGGGTGTGTGATAGCTCCTTGGAAATAGTTTCGAGTCTACATTATAGATCATCTTGAATTTTCCAATTTGGAGTTCATTTCCCCTATCAAAAGTCAAATCTCCCAAGACTGGTCAAAATGTGCAAAATGAGGTTGCCTAAATGCAAAGTGTTGTTGCAGTCAACGTTTGAAGGTCTTCCTCAACTCCAAATTGAGCTCATGATAGCTCATTGGAAAGTGCTTTGTGTCTATCTATCATGTGATGAATCAAGAAAGTCATTTGGCCAACCAGGCTAGGAGAAATCTTGATTTTCCTAAGGTCACTCTAGAGGTGTAGCAACTCTCCTGGGGCAACTGTATTTTTGACATTTCTCTAAAACCATGACACTTGTTTAAAAATTGAAGGATTTTTTTCTTCCTAGGCCTATTGTGGACAAAAACCTCTCTCACGTTTTCCAAATTCATTTTGCCTTTCTCATAAACAAAAACCCTAGGAGAGGGGAATGAGCCTTACCTGAGCACAACTGAAGCACAAACAAGGTGTAAAATGACCCATTGGGAACATGAAATAATGATGACAGCTCTTTTAATGATGGTGCACTCATTCAAATGGTGATATGGACCAATACTTGGAAGACTTTTGGAAGGAGTGAAAACAAATCCTAGACCTAATACCCAGTGACCAAATTTTACTTGAAGACTCACTAAAATGACAAATGTTGACTTTGACACCCTAAAACCATTTTGTAAGAGAATTTTTGATCACTGGTGGAAGGCTTCAAAGACTGACACTAACATTGGCTCCAATGGGGATGGTAGCTCCTTGGAGGTGCCAAGAACACCGTAGACGTAGTAGCCTTATCCATTGGGCATGGAGTCAAAAATTCAAGCTGAAATTACATGACTGAAATCTGATGACTCAAAAACAAAAACTGACTTGAAACTGACTCAATGCACTCGACTGACAAACTAGAAAATATGCTCAAAATGGAACTTATTCAATAAAACCTACTCTATCTGTTCCATTCATCACTTGATCAAGTGAAATGAAACAACCAATGCAACCAAGTAAGCATTCTAGCTGTTGTTTGAATTCTCTGCAAGCACTTTCTTATGAACAACAAGAGAGAACTATTGAAAGGCAACTTCCATGAAAACTTGTAAACAAATCCATTGAATAATATGGATTCTCTATCTGACTCCAAAAACACTGCATAAGGATCTTGAAATTCATGTGCACTGGGGCTTAGCTCATCCAATGGATTACTTTGCTTCTCCTCATACCATGAATGCAAACTTTCATCTAAGCTTTGTGACGAGACTCCTGCTAAAAATGACAAAGAAATTGGCTGTCGAATCAAGTTTGTATCAATACTTGTTTCAAGCTCACAACTAGCTAGTGGAGAAGGACTTTGATTGCAGACATCATCTAGCACATTAGCTATTGGATCGCGAAAAACTTGAGAAGACTGTTGCGACCCATTTTTTATTGGTTCCAAAGAGATTACATGATCTTCTACAGGCTGCTCATTTGAAGATATACTATGCAAATTTCCCTTCAAAAACTGAAATGTTTCAAAACAGAATGGTACAGAATCATCTTGCATCATTTGATCATATGTTCTAGCTTCCAAGTTTTCATTTGCAACCTGACATTCAATGGCATTTGGTGGCTGCAAATCTAGATATGAGAATTCATTGGCATTTGGGGGTTGCAAATCTAGATATGAAAAATCTTGAACAAGGATTTCATTTCCCTCTAGATGGTCAAGATCGAAACTTATTGACGGTTGTTTTTTGATAGCACGAAACTTTTCTCTGATGATCTGAAATGAAGCAAAACAAAAAGGCAAACATCCTTCACTTACTTCAAAATTTTCTACACTTTCCTCCTCACTTCCATAGCTGATATGCAACAACTGATCACTGTACTTGAACTGCTGAAAGTGAACTTCCTCCTTCCACAAACCAGCTGCTGATTTGTCTGCAAGACTAGCTTCTATTTGGAGAACATAATCATCATCATACTGATCAAACTTATGGAAATCATCAATATAAAAGACATCATCAAGCATACATGTCATATCAACAAATCTCTCTTCTCCAAGATGATCTATAAAACAATCATTACCAGATCCATGACAGCTGGGATAAGAAAGAAAATGATTTGGATCGGCCACTTGTTCATCTTCAATCAGTGAGCCATGGTCTTGAACATCATATGCATTCCTTGTGGTGATCTTTTGCATCATCTCTTCCACTGCACTTACCAAAATGTCGAGCTTTACCTGTAAAGATGTCGTTTCCTCTAGATCTATGTTCTTCATCTCTTCTTCCTTCAACTTTGCCCTCCTGATCAGCAAATTAGCCTCTACATCTACTGCACTGTTCTACATCTCTTCGAGTGTTTCAAGGTTCCTTTCCCTCAGCTGAAACTCCATTTCCGGATCAAACGCATCCGGGTAGTGCAAAAGAGTGAATCCAGGATGAGGCCTTATATTAACCAGCATCAAAAAATAGACTTGGTTAAATATAGCAAAAAATTGTTGCACTCTCCCCTGGTTGTCTTTTCAACTGGTTATACTCTTCCATAATCAAGAAAGGGTTCTGTATGACAACCCACCTGTCGAGGAGAACTTTGACGAGCTGATGGAAATCTAAGATGCTCGCATCAGGCAAGGTTTTGAACCAACTCTTGACTTTGCCTTGCAAAGAAAGAGAAAAAAGCCTAATACTGACATCCTCTTCATCAACTTCAAAAAGGTTGAGAAAAGACTCAAAATTCAATACATGTCTATCAGTAGTGATGTTTTCACAGTCACCATAAAATCTTGGTAGATATAGGTAATGATTTTTAGGGAAAGCATGGGATATGGGAGATAAAATCAGAGGCTTGTATCTATCTAGAATTTTACAAGGTATAGGAATATGTACAGAGGGTGTAGAATCAATCTTGGTCTCTTTAGGCTCATCAGTTTGAAGACGATCATCACAAGATTTAGAAGAAGAGTCTTGATCAAGATCAAAGGCATGCGAACATTTTGTATTCAAAATCTTCAAAGGGAAGGAATCAAATGCAGGTCTAGGATCTTTTCTCAAATACAGTATACTTTGTAAAGCCTTCTTCACATTCTCGGGAAAAGAGAAGAAATAATTTATAATGAAGAACATAATGTCTTAGATGAACTTCCAACTTGAATACCTTATCTTTCCATATTGTCCTTTCATGTTTCTGCTCGTCAGGTTCATCCTCCAGTGGAGTCCTTGAATCTGGTCTCGAAACTAATTTAGAGTCGCCAAGTGAATGATTTCAGCGTTCTGGTGTCTGATCGTTGTCCACCATCAACAATCAGATCTAAACTTGATACAATTTGTTGAGGAACATAAAACTACATTCCCCAGTATGGTCGCCACTATGTTAGAACCCAGATTGACCTCAGGCTGAATTGAATCAATTCTAGGGTAACCACAAACCACGCTCAACCTAGTAGATAGCCCTACCAGGTCATCAGAGGGCTCTCTCCTTGTCAATCTCAATCGAGATCACTATAAATATGGATTTTAGGCTAGGTACAGTAGCTCTAGGGTTTTTGATTGATTTTGATGGTTTTGTTGATGGATCTAATGGAGCAGGCAGTTTTGGATCCAGGAAATGAAGCCAGGAAAGCAGGGTGTTCTATGGGGCGAGGTAGGTAGGTATTCTAGCACTTGAATTTGAGTGAGATGGTAGGTTTAAGACTGGTGAGGAGCTGAGGAGGGCATGAAGGGATCATGAGTCCTCTTCAAACTGTAGAAAACATAAAAAACTAAATGGATTCCCAAGGCAGAGCACTGAAACCAATGTATTCTACCTATTTATCTTGATTTCATTTAGCAAGAAGTATGAATTAGATTTTGGCACACATAACACATGAGAAAAACTGATTACAGAAGGAATAACTATGCAAAAACACTTTACCACAAGAATCCCACAAAAACTGCTGCAACTCCTGGTTTATTTCCTTGCCAAACTGCTGTAGAGATGTATAATGTAGCTCAGAGCTTCCCAAAGTGTCCAACCTTTGCTAATGACTGAAAAAACACATGATATAGACATCCAAACCACCTGTGCTATCCATCAGGGGTCGAATCCAAGAGATAAGGGACTGTTTCAACCATATCTAAACTGGGAACAAGAAAATAGGCAGTGGAACAACTTGCCTCTAAAACCATGGAAACTGATACATTCACTTCCAAACCACTTTTAACTGATGTATCTACCCCCTCAAGTCATTTTACATTCATATTTACATTTCATTACATCATTTACAATCATAAATTTACCAAGGAAGAGAGAAAAAGTCAACTGGTAGAAATTCGAAGTTCTGAGCAAAACTGGCAAAATCTGCCCTATGCGCAGCGCCATCAGCCCAATGCGTAGCACCGCTTCAAGCCTACGTTTGGAGGGCTTCCACTCCACCAAATCAGGCCCAAGATAGCTTTTTGGAAAGGTATTCCTGTCTAGTTTCCGGAACATCTTGAATTTCCAGATTTGGAGGTCATTTGCCCCCTCAAAAATGGATTCTCTCAAGACTGCTTCTTGTGTGTGCAAAAAGTGGCAGAGAGGGCATTTTTTTACTATTTTTTGCTTTTTAGGTGACCCAAATTTGCTCCAAATTTGATGAAACTTTCAGGGATTGATGTACTCTTGATGCTGAATCCAAATATATAATCCATTTCTCCAAAATATGTCCACAATTTCCTATGTTGCAAAAATTCAAAAATTGAAAATGACCAGATTTGCTCAAAACTTGCCCAAATTTGGCACAAGGGTCCCTCATTGGTTGCTTTTTTGGGCTAGTGTGACATCAGCCAATATGTTAAGCTTATCATCCCTCCTTTTGCTCTTCAAAACCCTCCTTAATCTTGCCTTAAGCTTCTTTATCCTCATATTGCATATCTTATTTTGGGTCATGAAATGGTGGGCCATGTGACAAAGCATCTTATTGTCTCTATTTGCCTTCTCAAGAAGTCCCTCCATGTGTATTTTGACCCTCTCAGACCATGTTTCTCAGTCATGCTCAATTTCTTGTTCAATAGGAGTCAAGGTGACCGAATTCTCTTTGTTGTTTTGTCTTTGTATTTTAAGCATCTCTAACTCCATTAGGCTTTGTTTATCCTCCAATTGCTTGTTCTCTTGTTCTAGATAACTAATAATATATCTAGCTCTAGCCAACTTCTCATCTAACATGTGAATATGGGCCTCTTTCTCCTTCAAAAGCAAGCTTTTATCTAATGATGGGCTATCAAGATCAATTACCTAAGTGTGATAGAGTTGTCACTAAGGGTGTCCTCCTCATAATCACATTCATTGTCCCTCTCCATGTCTCTCTCTCTTGGGATGATTTGATGAGTGGTGGATAAATAGGTGAGGGAAAGATGAGTATGAAGAGTTTTATAAAAGAAAAAATAGTGAGGGTGTGAGGTAAGGGAATGGGTAGGGTTTATATAGAGGCTAGGGTTTGTGATATTGAGGGTTAGGGTTTGATATGTGAAGGGTAGGGTTTGGGAGATAGGAGAAGGGAAAAGGAGTTAGGGAGGATGGGGTTTAGGAGATAGGTTTTGGGCAAATGAAATTAGGGAATAGGGAATAAACAACTGTAATTTGTAGTGTATGAGGTAGTTTTAGAGACAAATTAGGGTTTGATATTTAAGAGGTATAAACCATTAAACATGCATGAAAACCCTAGCTTAAACTGGAGGAGAGGGTATACTTACTTGACAAGAGGTGAATGATGCAATGGAAATGAGTGAAGATGAGTTTTAAGGGTTTGAAGGCTTCACAGACCAATGTGCAGCGCCACCAGCCTAATGCGCAGCGCTAGCTCAATGCGCAACGCCCGTTTAAATTTCTAAAGGGAAAAGTGCTCTGATGCGCAGCGCCTGCCCAATGCACAGTGCCTTTTGTAAACCACTTTTGGAGGCCTTCCCTGTGTCCAAATTAGGTGTGTGATATCTCGTTGGAAATCTTGTCAAGTCTACTTTCCAGATCATCTTGAATTTTTCAATTTTGAGTTCATTTGCCCTATAAAATGTCAAATCTCCCAAGACTGGTCAAAATGTGCAAAATGAGGTTGCCTAAATGTAGAGTGATGTTGCAGTCAACTTTTGAAAATCTTCCTCAACTCCAAATTGAGCTTCTGATATCTCATTGGAAATATATTTGTGTATAGCTATCATTTGACTCATCAAGCAAGTCATTTGGCCAACCAGGCTAGGAGAAATCTTGATTTTCCTAAGGTCACTCCAGAGGTGCAGCAACTCTCCTGAGGCAACTGTATTTTTGACATTTCTCTAAAACCATGAAACCTGTGTAAAAAGTGAAGGAGGTTTTTCTTCCTGGGCCTATTGTGGACAAAAACCTCTCTCATGTTTTCCAAATTCATTTTCCTTGCTCAGAAAAAAAAACCCTAGGAGAGGGGAATGAGCCTTACCTAAGCACAACTGAAGCACAAACAAGGTGTAAAATGACCCATTGGGAACATGAAATAATGATGAAAACTCTTTTAATGATGGTGCACTCATTCAAATGGTGACATGGACCAATACTTGGAAGACTTTTGGAAGGAGTGAAAACAAATCCTAGACCTAATACCCAGTGACCAAATTTTACTTGAAGACTCACTGAAATGACAAATTTTGACTTTGACACCCTAAAACCATTTTGTAAGAGCATGTTTGATCGCTGGTGGAAGGCTTCAAAGACTGACACTAACATATTCAAATACTCTTCAATATTGTTGCATATGTTCCTATACTTCTAGTCAGAAAGGTTTACAGTTAACATCCAAAAACGGGACACTAAGGGCCATCCTAGATCTGTTATCTTTTGGACACCCTTAATCCAAAAATATTCCATAGTTTTCAACTACAAGGAGTTCATTGATTCATTTGTTCACCCAGTGGTTAACATGCTAAGAAGTAGCAATCAACCCAGGGCCAGTGATGAGATAAAGAGAGTTTTACAGTTGTCCAAACACAGTAGAATAGGGGACTGGTATTTATACCAGAACCACACTGAAGTAAGGGTGTATGGATGTCAACTCACTCCATATAAGCTGCCCAAATATCTCCCCATGAGGATATTTGCATTAGAGTATATTAGGCAGATCATAAATTCAGATCATGTGAATTTTCTATCATCCAGGAAGAAAACATAGTTTAAAATTAAAAACCAGGTTGGTCCTTTTATCTGCAATAATAGGGAAGTTGGAGAAGAAGAAGAAAAATGTTTACAAGAAATGAAGTTTAGTAATATTTTCAAATGGCAATATGATCCTTTAGGTGTCATAAACAAACTGAGACTCAAGTTTAAATTGAGCCCTTTTATGCATGAGTCCAAGGAAGAGATTGAAAAATATGCCAACTAGTCAGAGTGGTTGGAAAACACCTTAATGGATATGGAGAAACAATTGAATACTAGTTCCATTCTACATACTTCATCCCTACATGACAGAAATGCAAAAAGGACTAGGGAATAAGGTTCTTGCTCAAACAAGGATACAATAGATGACAAATTTGAAATTATGTAAGAAGCCCAAGCTAAATCCTGTAAATTAGCATGAAGAGATAGTTGAGACAATTGAAATCATTGGTACTGACATAGTGGTTTAAGAGAATACAACTCCAGCATTTTCAGAGGAAACTCATCAGCCTTCAACCTCTAATACTCAGATTATTCAAAAGCAACAAAGTATTGAAGTCTCTTCATCAAGCAAACTAGTAGATAAAGAAAAGGACATAAAGGAGAAATATAAAGAAATCAAGTTAACAAATGAAGCATTGAAAGCTGAAACCTATGCCCAATATTTCAAACAGACTCATAGTGATCAGAATAGGTTACTTTCAAATTTTTACCTTAAAATAGGGAAAATGCAGATGACCTTTTTGCAGCCCACAATACAACATCCTAAGTCATCAACAAATTACAAAAAGATAGAATTTGAATTTTTGGCCAAGAATGTTCATCCTATATATCAAATTGAGTTTCATAAGCAAGCAGAAGAAATGATATACTCAACTATGACCAACAAAGCTATGAGTGTACAAAAACTTCAAAATTCTCTAGAGAATATCACAACACAATTTAGACTAGAGAAGGCATCCTCACAAGCAAAAGATAACCTAATTAAATCACTAGAAAACTTGGTTATTAAGAATGGCTACAATCCAAATGACATCAAGGCAGTAGAAAAGCTCATAAAAAAGAAGAATGAAGACATTGCTGCATTGAAGAAGCAGCTAAAATTGCATCCTTCTGAACATCCACAGATCAAGGAAGTTCTAGAGAATCAAATCCAAAAGGATGAGATGATGGACCTCATTCTCCAGTTAAATGCTCAATTAAAAGAAATGGAAAATGAGATCGATAAGTTAGTGCAGGAGAAACAGGCCAGCATGGAAGCAGTTATTGTCACTACTATTCCTATAGTTACTACAACAATTTCTTCTACTTTGGCAGCTTCAGTGGCCACAACAGCTCCAATAGCTACATCACTTCCCACTGCATCAGCAACTACATCAACAATAGGTTCAACAACAGCAGCAGCTCATCCTAGCGATGAAGCAGGTAAATTAATCAAAGCTATGCAGGATATGTCCATCCAAACCAATGAAATAAATAGACTTAAGGAACAAATAAAAGGTCTAGAGGATGAAAAGGAGTTGGCACAAATCATGCATAAAAGTGAAACACAGAAGTCAAATAGATTGACTGAGAGAATACAGAAGTTAGAGAAAGAGTTGACATTGAAAGAACCACTTTCCCAAGCAAAGAAACAGCTATGGGCCAATATCATTAACTCTGTTAATGATATTTTGCCTTCTATACAGGTGATATTTGAGCAAAATGATTTGGTCAAAGAGGCTGGTGAGGCAATTCAAAGGGTAAGAGCTGAACTTGGGAATAAGCCAGAAGAAGCCTCAAGAATTAAGACCATACTAGAAGTAAAGAAGGTAATCACCAAGAGGAACCTAATGACACAACTTGAGGAGAAATGCCAAACAATGGAGCTAGCAATAGCCAGGTTTATGGTGAAATTTGATGCTTTGAGGCAGAAAGGTCTGCCTAATCCATTGGTGATTAATGACAAGTTGATGGCACATGAAGAGTATGATATGAAAATCAGAGAAGTGGCAAAGGAACAAGCCAACAATTCCTCCATGAAAGGGATTCCTACAGGAAAAGTGCTTTATTAGACTTTTGAGAACCTCTTTTACCTACAGCATGAGGTAAAACATCTCTTTATAAACAAACCTACTTTTGCAAAATACACAGAAACTGATGGAATCTACATAAGAATGGTAAATATTAAATTACCATATGCAGAGTCTTGGGAAAAGATGAACGATTTAATATGAGGATGAAAGGTAAAATAGAGCAGTCCAGAGCAGTCAAGGTAAAACAGTAAAGAGTTGTTGTGGGGAAAAATGCCTATGCAGGACGATCCTATCCACCTAAGGTGTGACAGTGCCTTAGCAACAAACAGAGACAGCTATTCAAGTATTTCTTCCTTTATGAATTGAGAAAGAAGAGAGATCAATGGACTTACCGATGTCTTCCGTTTGTCCCTTGATCCAGATCCTCTTCTCTTTGGGTGTTCACAGCTACTTGCCTCCTTGCTCGCCCAGCTTCAACAGATTCCTGCGAGATCACAAGAGAACAGCTACTTGCAACAAGAGAAGAACACAACACAAAGACAGATATTCATATTCATAAATGATTTAGGATTAGAAATAAACCAAATACACTAATGCAATCATACATCAAGGATACATCAACATATAGGAGAAAACAAGATAGCTTTATTGATGAATAACAAGGTTCGGGAAGAGATACAACCCAAAGGGCTCCAATCCAGCACCTCCTTCCCAGCAAATGAAATTCCTATCTTCACCCCCTTCAAAGCATTAAGCACCCAATGATTCAAATCTCAAACTAGCAGCAATTCTTTGCAATCACAACATTCCAGCCTCTAGATCTCATGGAGGAGAGATCCATATATAGATATTTGGAGAGAGGATGAGTCAGCTTGAGATCTGACTAGTGTCCTCTCCCTCTGTCAGTTCTTGATTCCACTTGGAGGTTCTTGCTTCCACTTGGAGATTTGGAACCTCTTACTCATCACCAGTCGAATTCCCTGAGGCAAGTGTCATTTTGGAAGCTTCCTGGGTTCTGACACCTTGAGAAATGAACTTGCCACATGTCCACTCTCGCTCAGCGCAGGTAGCCAATGTTGCCTTTGACATTCAACACAGGTAGCCAGTGTTGGCTTTGACATTCAGTGCAAACAGCTAGTGGAGCCACTGAAATGATCCTGACTTGACTTGTTTTTGAGCAGTTTTTGGTGGAGAACTTCTGTGAATTGCTATAGTTTGTTAGCCTTGTTCCTCTAGGGGTAGGAACAACATGTTTAGGGACTTTGGATCCCTTAGATTATGGACATTTCATGCTCAATGCTGTAAGGCACAAAAATGTCTATAACAGTTGCCCCCTAAAGTATGAGGTTGTTTATCGGGCGAAATGCTTTATCAGGGGGATCTGAAGTTCATTCATTGCCGGGAGGAGACCTGTAATACAATACAATACAATACATTATTTTTCATACTGCTTTCATGATCTAGCTGAGTCGGGCATTCCCATGCTCAGCTTTATAAATTCATTTTTCTGTACATAGAACAGACAATCGTCTGATGGTAGACTGATGATTTTGATGAAATCATCATCCTTTTCTGTAGGATGATTATCTGCTGCAATGCTGTACATGTCAATTTTTTTATTTCCTGAATATATATCGCAGCCCGGATGGATGAAACTAGATTCGAGGTCTTCAATCTCGTCCAATCTTCACTCAATGTACAAGTCGATCCATGTGAGAATTTTCTGAAGTCGAACATTGAAAGACATCGCTTGATTACCAGTCAATGATGTAAACTGTTAACAAGCGCGAGAGGAATCACCGATAAGGATGATGACCCTCAAGGTACTGCAGTACAATTCACGTGGTGTGAATAAAGGACTTTGCGTCGAACACCACGCAAAATCTTTCGGTCGAAGGTAATTGATGTATACCTGTCGCCGGAAGTGAGAAACTTGCCATTGAGGCATGCAAGCTTCAAAGTATTGAAGGGGTTGTTCCTAGATCAACTTCTTGGATAATGAGCTGATGTCGACAAGAAGTAATCCGTCAAAGGAAGGCCTTAATGAATCCCACATCAATGACACGAAACGGATGTAATGATTTTGATGGAGGTGAAAACGATCTGTGACATATGATTCAGGGTGGCAGTCATGAAAGGATGAAGGATAATGTATGGCAGTGGATGGGACACGGTTGACTCTTCTGAACGACTTCTCTTGAACATATGGTGACACTGATGCGATGGATCGGTAGCATTACCCCAATATGGATGGTATGGCGAGACCATGGTGATGTGACCGATGAATGAAACAACCCAACCCGATTGTGGTACGGAGGAAAAGTGTCATGTTCAAGAGCGACTTGCTACCATCAAAGTTTTCTTGTTTCTCCCAATTTTTCCCCAGTCATTGCTGACCAGTACCTCTTTATTTTTGTCAAGCTTGAGGAGGATAACATATGCTTGTTCTATAACATGCCCTTTGGGCAAGCCCATCCCTATGTTTTAACGAGCCTAGCGATAGGGAAACTCGTTCTCGTATAAAGACAAGTTTGTCGCTATTTAATGCATTTAACGAGTCTAACGACAAAGATAACTCGGTCCTTTTCAATTTTAGAGAGTCTAAAAAGGTACATAAAGTTAACTCCAAAGTTCCTTTTTCGTCATCTAATCCCTTAAGTCCGAAAAAGTATAAAACAATACAGCAGGGATGAATTTTCGATAGTTTTAGCGAGCCGAACTAAACAAGCGCTCGATCTTTTTGTGCAATAATCCCTCAGGTCCAAAAAGATTAGAATCTAAAGGAGGGATAGCTCTTCCGGTCGTTTAATGAGCTGGTAGGCCAAAACTCGGCAATATTTTCATATTTTACGAGTCAGTTGAAAAGAGCTTAAAGAAGACTCGTCTTTTGAGGAACGAGTGATAAACAGGGAAGCAGCAGATTCCAGGTATGGCTTGGAATATTCCAATCACGACAGTGTCACAAGGATGGCTTAGTGAAATCATTCTTCGCAGCTGTTCCTCAAAATGGGTAAACAATCAAATGGAGGTGAATGATCGGCCAATAGAAAAGTGGAGGTGACGGTGCAAACACGACCAAGGCTTTAATGGCTGATAATTTTTACTTTTACAGTGGTTATTTACCGGAGGATAATTCATTTTTTAACGAGCTTAAACTTGCTCAAAGATTATGTTTATTTTTTAATGAGCATGAACTATGCTACTAAAACTGCTCAAAGCTTATGTTTATTTTTTAACGAGCACTATGCCGCTAAAACTGCTCGAAGCTTATGTTTATTTTTTAACGAGCATGAACTATGCCGCTAAAACTGCTCAAATATTGCGTTTATTTTTTAACGAGCATGAACTATGTGCTAAAAATGCTCGAATACCCAGTCATATGATAAGAATGTCTCCTTGAGATTCTATGTTTTATGGAGCTTCACCTCACAAAGCTATGCCCCGCATCCTTCCTTTATGCAAGTTAGGAAACGACTAATCCGAAAAACAGATAAATAACCGCTCTTTGCTTGCACTCCAAAAGGTTTGCATGCCCCCAGCTGTAAAATACAATTTCAAGGTTACCTCTACTTCTTTTTCGCCAAAACAATTGTTTTACCGAGAGAGGCTTACCTCTTTTAGGTTACCCAAAGATTGTCCTGTTAATCTTTCAAACTGAACATTTCTTCGGTGATGTCTACTAATCTTTCAAATAGAACAAAGGTGAGTGACGATGCTCCGTCAAACACATAACTTTGACAAAAGAATCTTATTCTAGAACAACCCCTCTTCCAATCACGGACAGGGTACGAACTAGTCATATTCTCCCGCGGAAACCTACTCTATACCCAGAGTTTTCTCTGCCCAAAGCAGACCAGGATGCATGCCCCCTAGGTTCCAGTTACATCTTTCTGAATCACTCGCACTCATCAGGAAGAAGGACTTGGGGTGGAGACATTTCTTGAGTGAATAGACCATTTAGGGTCGGTATATGACTATTTGTGATGCGTGATCCCAGAAATGAAAGTTGGTCCACGAGCTTGACCATTCTTCCTTCGTGTGGAAAACACATTACTCTAAAGAGTGAGGAGATGATGGCTCCCATGCAATATATATAGTCTTGTCCAAGGAGTAGGTTATAATCCAAGGGTCCTTGAACGACCATGACGTTCATATGAACTGTCTTCTTCCTCAATGTTAGAGGCACATTGGGGAGGATCCCTAAAGGTCGACTGGTTCCTTTATCAAAGCCTGATAGATTTCTCATCTCGGGCAAAAGCGCTGGCAAACCAAGCACTTTCCAAGCAATAGAGGAAAGGATACTCACAGATGCTCCCTCATCAATGATGGTGCCAGCCATAACCATTCTGTATATTTGGACGATAATTCTGAATGGTATGCTTGCTGGCAAGCGGGGTCTGCCTAGTTGGTTCCAGTCAAAGGACACAACCAGGTTGCTTGGTGGTGGGACCGAATAGACGGCCGGATATCGCTCTGACGAACTTCCTTCCTACGATAAAGGAATGGGAGGGTTGCCCCCTTGTTCGTCGGAGTCAGTGTTGATGAAAAGAATCTGGATGGTGTCATCCTTTTTCTCTTCAGTGATGGAATAATTCGAATATGAATCCTCTGAAGGCAATACCGGGTCAACTGCCATTTCAACCTTTTGACTTTCGTCAGGTATGGATTCAGTAGGTTCATTTTCAATGATTGACGCTTCAGCTGACCACTTGAGCGGGCCAGATGGATTCTCAACTAACGGAGGACTTGGCACGAGTTTTTTGTATCCAGGAGGAAGTCGTAACGGTGAAACCGGACGATATTCCAAAACTCTCTTCGCCTCGTCTAAGAAGGGACAACGGTGGATGGTGTGATCACCTTCACACAGCCTGCAGGGAGATCTATCTCTCCCTCTCTGTCCTTCACTCTCGCTAGTTGACGGGATGCATTCAACATGGCTATCAGAGGTTGATGTTACCGGATTGTGAAATCGAGGAGACGAGTCCCTTAGTATCCAGGGAATACAGGGACAATCTCGATGGAAGTGGTCTCCTCTGCATATGACACATGGCGATTTAGGCCCAGTCAGTGCTGTGTGTGGATTTTTTCTAGATGACTCATGTTTTCCCCCAGTCGCTTTTGGCTCCTTCTTCTTCTTCTCTTTCTTCTTCTTCTCCTTCTTCTTCTTAGGAACTTGGTTTTTAGCTTTACCAGTTCCCTCCAGCGAAGAGGAAGGAGGAGAGGAAGAGTTGGAAGAGGTAGAAGGCTGGTGGGCAATCTTAGACTCATCTAGCTGTCGATTCGACTGTTCAGGAATGGTGGTGTTCTGAACTACATTGGTTGAGAAGAGCCAGACCGGCAGGCCAATTGTCAGTCCTAGAAGCGACAATGTGGCCATGTGGGGCGCACCAACATCTCCCCAAGAGGAGAAGGGACTAGGATTTCCACCAAGGGAAACTCCTTGGTTGGTGTGCTCCATTTTCTCGACCGAAAGATCAACGCAGGAATAGGAGGTGATTTTGTTCCATTTAAAATAATTTTTTTAACGACGCTTTAGACACAACTTGCTTTTTCAGTTTTAAAGAGTCGAGAAAAAGCTAAAGATGACTCTAGTCTCCTTTGATGTTCTAACGAGCCCGAAGTGACAAATGCTCGGATGGACTTTTTCCGTTATAGAGTCTGAAAAAGGCCAAAAGGAACTGCTCTGGAGTTCTAGGTGGAGGGTGTGCCAAACTTTTCGCAAAACCGCAGAATACTTTTTAAGGTACGGGTGGTCAATCTTCCCGAATGCTGTGTTCAGTGCATTGCGATCAGTAGGGCGGCCGACACGGCTTCCTATGGATAAAGGCTTTATTCCTATAGGGGTCTCCCAATATATATGCGACGGTACGTGGGAGCACAATCCGTACTGATACTTATCGCTTCACCGTGGAGGAATCACCCAACCACTCAACGGTAAGATACCAGGTTTTACGACGCCGGAACACGTCTCTAGCCTAGACCTCTATGTTGTGCGTTATGTTACAAAGCGTTGTTAAGTTCATTCAGTTTATTTTAGGTTGATCTTGTTTAGCAGTTTGCCGTTATGGATCACCACGAGATGTATGGTACAACTTCCTAAATGCAGTCTAAAGATGATAAGCAAGTTTTATATATCTTTTCAACAGATGAAAATCCTAGCTACAAAGGGAAAATAAAGACATCATCTTTTCTCAAAGAGCAATCAGCACACTCTAATGCACTTTTCCTAAATCAGACATGCAAACTATCAAGATGCAAAATGCACAATGCAGGTGTTTGTTTTCCGCTTTCTTAGTATTGATGCGTACAAAGAAAGCTTTTTGTACAACTTTGAATTTGCTTTTAAATGATCAATAAAAACAAGATTACTTTTTCAAAATCAGAGAGGGTAGAAGAGATTACAACACTTAACTATTTTCGAAATGAATACTTGTTTTGACACTTAAAAGAGACAAACTCAAACCACAAGCAAAAGTAAATGTATAGTCAATCTGCAAATAGCCAATGAACTCTCTCCTAAGATCACAATCAACAGATCTGAATCAAGGGCTACAGGATGACTATTTCACTCTTGCAAAGGAAAACTTTGAATGACGCAACAAACACATAAAAACATTCAAAGTCTTTTTGCACAAAAGGAGGTGGAATGCAAGAAGAAAAAAGGAGTTTTCAGATCAGTACCTATGCTGGTTACAGGCTGCAAAAATCAGAGATCAAAACAGGGCAACAGAGAGCAGAGAACCCCAGCTGCACAAGGCCAAACTGGTTCAGCGCAACCTTAACACTGTGGTTTTGACATTCAGCACAGGTATCCCTTTCAAGAACTACGTTGAAATGCAGAATGCCTTCACAGCAGTTGCGCTGAAGGAGAAACTCTCGTTTCTCACTGGGTTCTGGGTCACAGATTGCTCAATAATCAACGGTTTCAAGCCAAATCAGAAACACAAGCAAGGTACAATCAAAGGGATGCTTTGAAGGGGGTACTAAGATATATCACAAAGGATCATCAAATCATTTGTGAGTCTATTGTTTAGATCATAGACAAATCCAGTGATTGGATCAAGGTAGCAACTGTCTAGTTTGCATCCGAGAATGCAGTTCGATTATTGTTGTTGAGTCTATGAAACAAACAATGATAGAAACACAAATAAAATGACTAAACAAAGATCCCCAGTGGAGTCGCCAATTTGTTGTGGGGAAAAATGCCTATGCAGGACGATCCTATCCACCTAAGGTGTGACAGTGCCTTAGCAACAAACAGAGACAGCTATTCAAGTATTTCTTCCTTTGTGAATTGAGAAAGAAGAGAGATCAATGGACTTACCGATGTCTTCCATTTGTCCCTCGATCCAAATCCTATTCTCTTTGGGTGTTCACAGCTACTTGCCTCCTCGCTCACCCAGCTTCAACAGATTCCTGCGAGATCACAAGAGAACAGCTACTTGCGACAAGAGAAGAACACAACACAAAGACAGATATTCATATTCATAAATGATTCAAGATTAGAAATAAACCAAATACACTAATGCAATCATACATCAAGGATACATCAGTATATAGGAGAAAACAAGATAGCTTTATTGATGAATAACAAGGTTCGGGAAGAGATACAACCCAAAGGGCTCCAATCAAGCACCTCCTTCCTAGCAAATGAAATTCCTATCTTCACCCCCTTCAAAGCATTAAGCACCCAATGATTCAAATCTCAAACTAGCAGCAATTCTTTGCAATCACAACATTCCAGCCTCTAGATCTCATGGAGGAGAGATCCATATATAGATATTTGGAGAGAGGATGAGTCAGCTTGAGATCTGACTAGTGTCCTCTCCCTTTGTCAGTTCTTGATTCCACTAGGAGGTTCTTGCTTCCACTTGGAGATTTGGAACCTCTTACTCATCACCAGTCAAATTCCCTGAGGCAAGTGTCATTTTGGAAACTTCCTGCGTTCTGACACCTTGAGAAATGAACTTGCCACATGTCCACTCTCGCTCAGCGCAGGTAGCCAGTGTTGGCTTTGACATTCAGCGCAAACAGCTAGTGGAGCCACTGAAATGATCTTGAATTGACTTGTTTTTGAGCAGTTTTTGGTGGAGAACTTCTGTGAATTGTTGTAGTTTGTTAGCCTTGTTCCTCTAGGGGTAGGAACAACATTTTTAGGGACTTTGGATCCCTTAGATTATGGACATTTCATGCTCAATGCTGTAAGGCACAAAAATGTCTATAACAAGAGTAAAAGAGTTTAAAGATGAAAGAGTATCAGTAAAAAGGCAGTATAAGAGACAGTCAAAGAAAAAGAAAACAACAAGAGTGAAAAAGCATCATAATATCAAAGAAAACCCAATAGCAAATAATAAAAGAGGGATAGCTTGCATCAGTTACATATCTGTCTCTATCTTCTTGCATGAAGATATTTATTTTTCCTTGAATAATGCCTAAAATAGTTTAGGATATTTTGTAATAGTTTTTTATATAAATACTTCATAATTTGAAGTATTAGGTGTGGATTGCTGAACATTTCTATAGTTATATTGATCTAAAACCTGAGGGTTTATTGTAACATTTTCAAGTCAGCAGACTGGAATGAGTAATAAAGGCATTGCATTACAGGATTCATGTGTTGGGGCACTTCAGTGAAGTATCTTTCATTTGTTAAATTGTTATTTTATTAAGTATTTCACATACATACATGTTTTCCAATTTGAATGAAATAACTGGAATGTTACTACATAATTTGTTTAAGTACACTCTGTCTTGAACAATTATTCATTTTGATGTTTTCTTCTAATATCCAGAGTAGGGAATTCTTCATTGCTCCCTAGTTTCGATTGACCTCTTTCATTTCCCTCATTATCCGTCTTGAGGAATCCTTAACTTCTCCTTGACCTCGATTGAAAAAACACTTCACCATCTAGCCTAAAAGATCTGAATTTACTCAGCTACCTTGCCCTGTGAACACTATCTTTAAAACTTGATTCAGTCCTGTTTTCTTGACATTTGGACTCCATGGCCCAATGGTAAAGATACATTCATCTATCCATCTAAATCAGTGATTCCACCACCAAATCAAATCAAAACCCAACCAAGCTTAAATAACTAGCCTAAAATCAATTAATCCAACAAAGTTAAATCATTAAGAGAGAGCCCTCTCTCAGCATTAGGAAGGTTAGATCCTGATCTCAAAAGTAGGTTTGTGGTTACCTTTATTATTTCTTTAAACACAACCTAACAACCTTAGGGAAATTTTAGAGTGATAACATAGTGGCAACAATACTGGGGAACATCAGTCCTCAGTTTAGTAAACCTTAAAGGAAATCCTATATCTCATCTTTGCACCTTAAGGCCATTTTAGGATTGTCAAAGGTTTCATTAAAAAAATAAGAATTAAAATCTTGGCTTCCAAAAGAACATGCTATACCAGGGCACATCCAAATCCAAACCCTGCTAAAATTGTTGATAATCCAGACAAAATCTTAAAAAAAAAAGTAAAGTAGAAATTCAAGAAAGCATTAGTCAGCTAACCAAAGAAAATTCACTTCTTAAAGAGTTATCAAACTTAGAGATCTCCAGTTTGATTTATCATTGAGCACTCATTGTTTCGTACCAAATCTGAAACTTCAATCCATGATACTATAATAGACCCTACTTTTATTCAATTATTGAATCAAAGAAGAATACTATACATCCTGATTTAGATCAACATGTTCTAGAAACTTTTGACAAACTTGATGCTTTAACCTCAAATTTGATAAGACACATAGATGAAGCCTATTTTCAACAGTCAGTTGAATTAGCTGCCCTAATTGCTGCTACTCCTAAGCCTTCTACCATTCCTTCAGAGTCTGTAAATTCATCTTTATTTAGTACCAACTCATCTATTATTTCTGCTACACTTCATTCCACATAATCATTCATCCCCAAGCTTCCTCTTCAGCCCAGAGTTTTATTTCCATCTCCAAATACTCCAAGTTCATCTTCTAGCACTTCTGCTACATTTTCTAGCACTTCAATCTCATCTGTAAGCCCTTCAAGTTCATCTTCAAGCACTACCACTTTACCTCCTAGCCAAGCTAGAATCTTAGCCATGGTTGCCAGATATGCTCCTTTGACCTTGCCAGCTCAAGTACATGCCATGCCCCAAGACTACCAGAGTAAAATCTTTCACTTTGATGGTGTTGGTCAATATACTGCACAACAACATGTAAATAAAATGAATGATTATTTTGAATTACATGAAATTGATGAAGAAGATGTATAGATGAGATTATTTGCACAAACACTAGTAGGAGATGTCAAGAAATGGTTTAAATCTTTACCTATTGGTCATATTGTTGATTTAAATGTTTTCCATAGATTGTTTATCAATAGAAGGGAAAGAAAGAAAAATCCTTTACAAATATTGTCTGAATATGAAAACATTAGAAGAGCTCCTAATGAATCTGTTCAGGACTATTGTACTAGGTTTAACAATATTTATAATGCAATCCCTGCAAATATCAAACCTCCACTAGACTTGGCACTAATCAAATTTCCTGATGGTTTTGACACTGATATGTCTTACCAATTGAGAGAAAGAAACCCTCCAACTTTAGAACATATGCAGAGTGATGCCGTTAGTGTAGAGGCTAACTTGTTGGCTAAAAGAGCTAGAATAAGGAATGAGAGGAGTCTTACCATTAAGGAAGAACCATCCAATTTAGATGTTAAGATAGATACTTTGGCTAAAAGTTTAGAAAATTTAGTGGATAGAATAGAAATTATGGAAAGAAAACCACAATGGGATAATCAACAACAAGGTCCTCAAATAAGAAAACCAAACTTTAGGAAGAATCCCAATACTAGTAAATCTAGAGAAGGGCCACCTGATCAACAAATTAGACCACCTTTCCAAGAAAACTATGTTGAAAATTCACACCAAAATGAAGAAGATGAAGACACTCAGATTAACTTAATGGGAATAAATGATGGTAATACTATTTTTCTTACCCAAGAAGAACAAGAATTATGCATGTTACAACAATTACAGTTACAATCTGGAGAGTCATTTGATTATAAACAAGGTTATGAATTTGCCATTAATGAAGTTCATAAGCAATATAACCTTAGGAGTAAGAAAAAGACAAAAGCCCCTACTAATAAAACTGTCCAAACTCAGACCAAGAAAACAGTGGGAGCTCCTGCAACCAAAGTGTTGCAAATTCTCTCTAGGGAAACCAAAAAAACTTTCACTCCAAAGATTGCAGCCAGTCCAAAAATTGTAGACATTACAGATACTGTTGTTAAAACTTCAGCTGATATTCAAAAATCAGCTGCTTTTAAAACTTCAAAATATGTCCAAAAATCAATTGATACTCAAGCTTCAAATGCTATTCAGATTTCAACTGCTTCCCAAACTATTCCAAATCAAAAATTTGAAAATAGTAAAACAGTGGACACCCAAACAAAAACTGAACTACCAACTGAAGATAAGAAAGAAAAGACTACACAAACTCCAATTTCCAAGGAAGAAATCATTCAGTTAGGAAAAACACAGACTCCATTTGATATCCAGACTGAAATTTCCAAATTGAAAATATCAGTTCCTTTAACATAATTGATAAAAAATGATTCCTACAAAGCCCAAATCACTAAAACACTGAATATAGATGAAGGAGAAGACTTTGTTAATCTAAATGATGACCAACCAGAGTTAATATTTGGTCCTAAGGTAAATGGAAAACATGAACAAAGTGGTGTTCCTCCATTCTATATTAGCTTGACTATTCATGATCAAATCTTACACAGTGTTATGTTAGATTCAGGAGCATCTCACAATTTAATGCCTAAAGCAATCATGGAAACATTGGATTTAGATATAACCAAACCATACAAAGATCTTTTCTCTTTTGATTCTAGTAAAGTTAAATGCCTAGGCCTAATAAAAGACTTATGTGTCACTCTAGTTCAATACCCAAGTAAGAGTATTGTCATGGATATTGTAGTTGTTGATATCCCTCCAAAGTATGGAATGCTATTATCTCGCTCATGGGGAGAAAAATTGCAAGGATCTCTACAGTTAGACATGTCTTATGCCACAATTTCAGTATTTGGTCAACCCAAAAATATTTATAGAGAAACTTTAATGAAATACATGGTCAATAGTACAGATAAACCACAAAACTATCCTATTTATTCTATACATTCTAATATGGATTCTTTCATTTTATATAATTCAGACACTGGAAAAGACAATAACACAGTTGTAAAACAAGAACATAAAGAACCTGACAGTGATAATATATTTCATGAATCTAGGTGGCACCTAGACTTTGATGGTTCAATGAATAGATTAGGAGCAGGTGTAGGAGTTTGGATTCATAACATGGAAAATAATCATTCTGAAGGTCATGCCTTTAGATTAAACTTTAAATGCACAAATAACATGGCAGAGTATGAAGCTTTGATCTTAGGATTGCAAATTGTAAGAAACCTTGGAGCCAAAAGAGTTTATATCATGGGAGACTCAGAATTAATCATAAAACAAATTAAAGGAGAGTATTATGTGAATAATCCTAGACTTAGCCAATACAGAGAAACTGTTCTAGATCTGATTAAGGAACTTCTTGAAATCGATTTTGCTGTTATTCCTAGGAAACAGAACATGCAAGCTCACAGTCTAGCTACTTTTTCTAGCACTTGCAGATTACCTTTTCAGCCCAATCACTAGTACATTGCAGAGGTAATACACAGGCCTATTATACCTGATAATTTGAAATATTGGCAGATTTTTTCACAAGATTCTCAAATCTATGATTTTATGAATGTTGAAGGACAATTCCAAAACTGTAACATAGATATTGATTGTACAGTAGATGACATCATAGATAGTGAGATAGATATAAATGTTGTAGATGTAAATAAACCCACTAAATTCACTAAAGTAGAAATAGATAACTTAGAAAAAGTAGAAATAGAAGAAATAGTTAATGATGATTATGAGATTTTAAACCTTAAAAATAACTTTTTGCCTAAGGGATTAGTCCCATTAGAAGATTTGTTTGTTTCAAATTATGTAGTTAGAAAAACAAAAATGGAGCCTTTAAGATCAGACATAGAAGAATGTAACATAGGAACAGAAGAAAAACCTAAGCTTATTAAGTTATCCAAAGCATTACCTCCAGCTGAAAATCTGAAATACATAAGTCTGTTTAAAGAATTTCAAGATGTCTTTTCCTAGAGTTATGAAGACCTCAAGTCTTATGACACCAACATTATTCAACATAAAATACCCATCAAAGAAGATCAGAAACCCTTCAAACAAAAGCTTAGGAGAATTAATCCAGTTCTTATGCCATTGATTGAAAAAGAAGTAAAAAGGATGTATGAGGCACAAATCATAGCACCTATTAGATATTCAGATTGGGTCTCTAATTTAGTCACCACTAGAATGAAAACAGGAGAAATCAGACTCTGTGTTGACTTTAGAAACTTGAACAAAGTATCACTGAAGGATAACTATCCCCTCCCTAAAATGGACCACATTCTCCAGAGGGTAGTAGGGTCATCCAGAATCTCATTACTTGATGGCTTTTCTGGATACAACCAAATCTTAGTTCAACCAAAGGATCAAGCAAAGACTGCATTTACCACTCCCTCGGGTACTTTCATGTATTTAAAGATGCCCTTTGGATTAATGAATGCTGGAGCAACATTCCAAAGAGCAATGGACATAGATTTTGCAAAAGAAATCCATGACTTTTTAGTTGTTTACCAAGATGATATCACAGTGTTTTCCAAATCAAATAATGAACATCTAGATCATTTGAGAAGATTTTTTATTAAATGTAGAAAATTTGGCATTTCTTTGAATCCCAAAAAGACACTCTTTGGACTAGAAGAAGGTAAACTCTTAGGACACATAATTTCAAAAGAGGGCATTAGAATTGATCCAGCTAGAATAGAGGCAATCCTAAACATCAGTCACCCTAGGAACATTAAAGAATTGCAATCATTCTTAGGTAAAATAAATTTTCTTAGAAGATTCATTTCTAACTTAGCATAACTAATCAAAGAATTGAATAACATGTTAAAGAAAGATTCAACACTTAAGTGGACAGTAGAGGCTAAGCAGTCTTTTGAGGCAATCAAAGAAGCCCTTACTAAAACACCTGTCCTCATAAGTCCTGATTTCAAAAAAGATTTTATAATTTTTTCTTTTGCTTTAGAACACACTATTGCAGTAGTCTTGTTGCAAAGGAATGATCAGGTTTATGAGCAACCTATTGCATTTTTCAGCAAATCTTTAAGAGATGCTACACTAAAGTATAATATAATGGAAAAACAAGCTCTTGCTTTAGTAAAAGCCATAAAGGATTTTAGAGTGTACATTTTATACTCACACATTATTGCATATGTTCCAAATTTAGTAGTAAAGGACATTCTAACACATAATGGGCTTGATCGAAAGAGAGGAAAATGGATTGCAACTATTTTGGAATATGATATTGAAATAAAGCCCACAAAACTAATCAAAGGCCAACATTTAGCTAAACCCATGGCTGAATCGAACTGTCAGGCCTGAGATATAAATTTCATTGGTGCTCTAGATGATCAGGTAGAGATGGCGACTCCACAGATAAGTGAAGCTTTTTTAGATTCACCTTGGTATACAGATATCATATTTGTTTTATCAAATTTACAAGCTCCTCCTGGTTTATCTAGAACTAAAAGTAGATTCTTGAAAATGAAATCAATTAAATATTGTATCATAGACAATGCTTTATTTTGGAAAGATAATGGTGGCATTTTGTTAAATTGTTTATTAAAGTTGAAGCTAACAAAGTCATGCAAGAATTTCATGCAGGAGATTGTGGAGGACACCTATACTGGAAAACAACTGCTGATAAGATTTTAAGGGCAGGTTTTTACTGGCCCACCCTTTTTGCAGATGTCAGAAAATATGTGACCTCCTGTCACAAGTGCCAAATATTTGAAGGCAAGAAGAAACTCTTACCATTACCCCTCAAACCCATCTCCACATAAATTCCATTTCAGCAATGGGATCTAGACTTCATTGGTGAAATTCACCCATCCTCCTCAGCCCAACATAAATGGATTTTGACAGCCACTAATTACTTTACTAAATGGATAGAAGCCATCCCTTCTAGACAAGCCACTAATTTTGTCATCATCTCATTCCTTGAAAACAATATCCTTTCAAGATTTGGATGCCCACAAAAGCTCATTACTGATAATGCAGTTGCTTTCAAATCTAAGAAGATGGTAGAATTTTGTAAGAGATCTCACATTACCCTTGGCCATTCCACTACCTATTACCCTTAAGGTAATGGGCTTGCAGAATCCTCAAACAAAATCCTTGTTAATATCATCAAGAAACTGTTAGAAGACAATAAGAAGACCTGGAACAAAAAGTTGGTTAATGCCTTATGGGCAGACAGACTCACTACAAAAAAGTCCATTGGTACATCTCCTTATCAACTAGTATATGGAATGGATGTTGTTTTTCCATCCTCTTTAGGAGTACCAGTGATGAAAATGATTCAAGAACTGTAGGTAGAATCCAATGATATCCAAAGGAGGATAAATCAGACAATACATTTGCAGCAAACCAAGGAAGAAGTCTATGTCAAATCCCAAGTGATCCAAGATAAAATCAAAAAGATTTTTGACAAGAAAACCAAAGCTGATGATTTTTACATAGGTGACAAAGTACTCAAATGGGATTCAAAAATAGATTAAACGGGTAAACATGGTAAATTTGATTTCCTATGGCAAGGCCCTTATATAATTTATGGTTACAGAGGTAACAATGCATTTTTCTTGAAGCAGTTAGATGGAACAAATATACCAGGTGGACCAGTCAATGGTAGAATGCTGAAGCATTACTTGTCCCCAGATTAACATTAGTTCATTTGTTTACTTTTCTCATTGTACATAACATTGCAAAGTTTAGATTGCATTGTATGATTATCTTTTGAGGTTGAAGCCCGAAGAGAAGGCCCTAAGATTTGAAAGGTGTAGCATCATATGTATGAATAAAGAAGATCATAGAAAAGCAATTACAAGGCAAGCATAGTAAAAGTTTCAAAGGTTATTGATCTTAAAGTTCTTGACATTTCACCAAGAAATACCATCCCCATGTGGAGCCACTGTTAGGGTCCTATAATAATAGGATTCATAATTTTGAATTGACTATGATTAAGTCTTGTAATATTGTACATACTTTTGCTTTCTGCAAAATTTTTTCCCATATTAGAAATAAAAAATGTAAAGAGGGTAAGTCCTAAAAGAAAAATCAAAGGACTAAAAGAAAAGGATCAAAAAAAAAAAATAACATATGAACCCCACCAAAAAGAGATAAAAAAATAGATTCTGAAAGTGATGCAAATTCAAATGCCACTACTTTTTACTTTTCCTTGCAAAATAAGATTGTGTGCAGCTTGTAAAAAATGCCACAATCCATGATTGTCAAATAGTTTAATCTTGATTCATTCATGATTTAAATTTCATGCTAATAGATAGAGAATAAAGATATAGCCAAAATGTTTAATCTTGGCATATCAATATTTAGGTAGAGAATAATAATGAGCTCATCAGTTTAATCTGAGCCATTGGAAGTTATAAGATTAGAATTAGATAGTTTGCTTATCAAAGAAAAAGAAATAAAGGGTCAGCAAGCTCAAATGCACCCAATAAATGAAGAGAAAATGCTAGGGAAAATAAAGGGTAGGTAAAAGAGGTTTTGGAATGCATAAGGTTGCTAGCTCAAATGCACCTTCATCATGTTTAATCCTATGTTTCATGTGCAGGAGGAATTATCAAAGAAAGAGGACATTCACAAAAGTTGTATATTACTTTGGGTATTTATCCTAAAAATTTTATATAATTTTAGGCCTGAATACTAAAGCTCATTCACTAATTTCCTCTCATTTCACTAAACCCCTTTCATGTCTAAATTATTAATTTCCCTTCATTACCCCTTCATTACTTTTCATTCCCTAATATGTTTCCCCTTCTTGATTCCAAAGGACCCTTCCCTCTTCATTTCCCCTTGTAAAAATATCCCTTCCCATTCATTTTTCCTTTTCCCTTATTTCATCTCATTTTCCCTTGTAAAGCCACTAAAACCCCCTTATCCTAAGTTTAAAAAGTTAAAATGTATCGGGCCCCATTGCAAAACCCTCTCTGATACCCTTTTAACTCATCCCAAATGTTTTTCTAAACACCTGCTCTCGTATTCCCCAAACCCTATATATTATTCTAACCTATAGTCTCGCTTTATATATTTCACCTTCCCACTATATTATACCCCCAATCCCTAAAAACCTTAGCATATGGGTTATAACCCTCTACTGTATAACCCATGGTCCCCACTTCTATTTTAATACCCATCGCATCACTTATCCCTGGGCCCCGCCAATCAACACCCTCACTCATCCCTCACAACTCCGCCACATGATAACCCTCTGATCACCCACCTCGAGATCCAACAACCCGCATCCCATAGCGCGTGCTCCGAAGACTGATCTTTAACATCTCAAAAGCACGCGAGATTCACGGTTTTCCCCGCCCACCTTTTTTCTACGTGGTAGCCACATGTTATATCGCGTCCTCAAAAAAAATACCACCTACCACTCAAAAGCGATGCGATGAACCATAATACCACCTCCTCGCATAAGATGAAACCGCCTGCTATTCAAACTTAACCCCGCGCCCAAAAGTTAACCAGTGTTGGTTAAAAACCAAAAAGCCACATTCAAATGACATCAAGGCAATAGAAAAGCTCATAAAAAAGAAGAATGAAGACATTGCTGCATTGAAGAAGCAGCTAAAATTGCATCCTTCTGAACATCCACAAACCAAGGAAGTTCTAGAGAATCAAATCCAAAAAGATGAGATGATGGACCTCATTCTCCAGTTAAATGCTCAATTAAAAGAAATGGAAAATGAGATGGATAAGTTAGTGCAGGAGAAACAGGCCAACATGGAAGCAGTTACTGTCACTACTATTCCTATAGTTACTACAACAGTTCCTTCTACTTTGGCAGCTTCAGTGGCCACAACAACTCTAGTAGCTACATCACTTCCCACTGCATCAACAACTACATCAGCAATAGGTTCAACAACAACAACAGCTCATCCTAGCGATGAAGCAGGTAAATTAATCAAAGCTATGCAGGATATGTCCATCCAAACCAATGAAATAAATAGACTTAAGGAACAAATAAAAGGTCTAGAGGATGAAAAGAAGTTGGCACAAATCATGCAAAAAAATGAAACACAGAAGTCAAACAGATTGACTGAGAGAATACATAAGTTAGAGAAAGAATTGACATTGAAAGAACCACTTGCCCAAGCAAAGCAGCAGCTATGGGCCAATATCATTAACTCTGTTAATGATATTTGGCCTTCTATACAGGTGATATTTGAGCAAAATGATTTGGTCAAAGAGGCTGGTGAGGCAATTCAAAGGGTAAGAGCCAAACTTGGGAATAAGCCAGAAGAAGCCTCAAGAATTGAGACCATACTAGAAGTAAAGAAGGTAATCACCAAGAGGAACCTGATGACACAACTTGAGGAGAAATGCCAAACAATGGAGCTAGCAATAGCCAGGTTTATGGTGAAATTTGATGCTTTGAGGCAGAAAGGTCTACCTAATCCATTGGTGATTAATGATAGGTTGATGGCACATGAAGACCATGATAAGAAAATCAGAGAAGTGGCAAAGGAACAAGCCAACAATTCCTCCATGAAAGGGATTCCTACAGGAAAAGTGCTTTATTAGACTTTTGAGAACCTCTTTTACCTACAGCATGAGGTAAAACATCTCTTTATAAACAAACCTACTTTTGCAAAATACACAAAAACTGATGAAATCTACAGAAGAATGGTAAATATTAAATTACCAGATGCAGAGTCTTGGGAAAAGTTGAATGATTTACTATGAAGATGAAAGGTAAAACAGAGCAGTCCAAAGCAGTCAAGGTAAAACAATAAAGAGTAAAAGAGTTTAAAGATGAAAGAGTATCAGTAAAAAGGCAGTATAAGAGACAGTCAAAGAAAAAGAAAACAACAAGAGAGAAAAAGCAGCATAATATCAAAGAAAACCCAACAAAAAATAATAAAAGAGGGATAGCTTGCGTCAGTTACATATCTGTCTCTATCTTCTTGCATGAAGATATTTATTTTTCCTTGAATAATGCCTAAAACAGTTTAGGATATTTTGTAATAGTTTTTTGTATAAATACTTCATAATTTGAAGTATTAGGTGTGGATTGCTGAACATTTCTATAGTTATATTGACCTAAAACCTGAGGGTTTATTGTAACATTTTCAAGTCAACACACTGGACTGAGTGATAAAGGCACTGCATTACAGGATTCATGTGTTGGGGCACTTCAGTGAAGTATCTTTCATTTGTTAAATTGTTATTTTATTAAGTATTTCACATACATACATGTTTTCCAATTTGAATGAAATAACTGGAATGTTACTACATAATTTGTGTAAGTACACTTTGTCTTGAACAGTTATTCATTTTGATGTTTTATTCTAATATCCAGAGTAGGGAATTCTTCGTTTCTCCCTAGTTTCAATTGACCTCTTTCATTTCCCTCATTATCTGGTTTGAGGAATCCTTAACTCCTCCTTGACCTTGATTGAAAAACCACTTCACCATCTAGCCTAAAAGATCTGAATTTACTCAACTACCTTGCACTGTGAACACTATATTTAAAACTTGATTCAGTCCTATTTTCTTGACATTTGGACTCCATGGACCCAATGGTAAAGAGACATTCATCTATCCATCTAAATAAGTGATTCCACCACCAAATCAAATCAAAACCCAACCAAGCTTAAATAACTAGCCTAAAATCAATTAATCCAACAAAGTTAAATCATTAAGAGAGAGCCCTCTCTAAGCATTAGGAAGGCTAGATCCTGATCTCAAAAGTAGGTTTGTGGTTACCTCTATTATTTCTTTAAACACAACATGACAACCCTAGGGAAATTTTAGTGATAACATTCCCCAAGGGGGAGCATTCTGTAATAACCCTGGTGGAAAATTTCATGTAATAAAAGTTAATAAAGGAAAAATAAGACCACGGGTAAGGGACACTTATTCCAAGCTGAATGTTGGGCAAATATATCCTAGTGGGCATCATTGAATGTGTTTTTTGGCTAAGGAAAATTGGAAAAGGCTAAGGCAAAGGCATTAAAAGGAAAAAAGGAATTTTGGCACATTTATTTATGAAAATAAAGGAAATTAGGAGAAATGTAAGGTGAAAGGTCATAGGTTGCATGTGAGGAGGAAAATGAAGGAAAATAATGGAAAATGAAGAAAATAGAGGCCTCATGAATAAAAAGGCTTCTGAGGATCAGTTCATGGCTTTTGTCAATTCAAATTTGGAGCTCTCTCACTATTCTCTCTCTCTCACTCACTTTCTTGGTCACTTAGAGTTTTCTTGGAGCACTCTATATTGGAGCAAGGAAAGGAAAGGAAAATCAAGAAAGGATCAAGGAAAGGAAAGAAGGAACAAACATCTTCAACAGGAATACTTGCAGGTAACCTTTTTCATGTGTGATTTCCTAGCTGGTTTGGACATGCATGACTTTGCATGTTGGTGTATGGTTCTCTTACTGTCGGTGGCATGGTTTTACTCATTTATGACAGTGGATTTTAGCGTAGCCTAGCCTTTTTTCCAGATGCCATGGTATGTTCGGATGTTTATTTTGGTTTTTGATCTTTCGTTTACCAGATGGATTTCATAATCCAAGGTGAAGGTGGTCTCAGGGTTCATTCCCAAAGGCCTAGGAATCCCTTGACCGGTTTTGACGGGATACACGGTAAAGCCTGAGGGATAAGTCTTGTTTTAGGGCCTAGTGATTCGGGTTTGGATTGCGGTAAATCCTGAGAGACAAGGAGATGGAAAATTCCTCAAGGATAGTGATGGATTCTGGATGGCTTTCCAAATTTTGTTTAGTTGTGATCGGAGCACCCATTTTGGTGTGATCACGATTTGGTGAGGGTGGAGGTGGTTTAACCTCTGGATTTCCTTGGTTGTTCTTGGATTGGTATTTCTATGAGATCCCACATTCATGCTTGGAATATGGCACGGGGATGACTGGATGTGTTGGACACCTAATCCTCAATGGGTTAGTGTGGAAGCAGAATAGACAAAAGGAAGTCCAAGAGACCTTGGGATGTGGAACCCAACGGTCAAATCATGTACTATAAATGTATATCTCTTGTTAATAAAAATGTATTCTCATGTTTTATCCTTTAGATTATGTTGCTACCCATGTGTGTTTAACATGGTATCAGAGCCATGATGTGTGGTCTGTGTAGTTTTCTTCCTCACAGTTTATGCCTTAGGTAGAAAAAGAAAAAGAAAATAAAATTGGCATGTTGTTATTCCCTGCGCAACTGGTCTGAGCTGCCTTGAATAGTGCTGGCCTAGTCTTCATTACCTGTAATTTTCCTGACTACCTAACACACCTGACAACCTAAAACATTGAAGGATGGTCGTTGCATCCATTTATGCTTGAGCGTTTCACTTTCCTGATATATTTGTGGTTGTCATTAAATAACAGGACCATTTATTTTATTAGCTGAGTGCATCAGATCTACAACTAGGCAATGTATTCCTACCTGCGGCCTATCAAAGTTTGCGTACTGGTGTCACTGGTATAACAGCGCTGCGATTTACCATTATTCTCTGACATGGTATTATTTTCTTCAGAAGAATGTCAGTTTGTCATGGATTTTTTCTGCCAATTTTATAACCTCCCTCACTTCTCTGACATATTCCTACTACGCTGCTCGAATTGTGCTAAGACTGTGAATTTGGACTGTTGGGCTTCCATATACACCGTTGGCCTCCATACGCTGCCCTCTCCATGCTGCTGGCCTCATAGACGTTTTAGATTCTCCTGTAACTCCTATTTTCCTGCCACATACTCTGTCCTGAATCCTCTGGCCACATTACTTCTCTACGCTGAATTAGAGACTGTGCATTCCAAAAACTTTCGAATATAGTGGTCTTGTTTTAAATTAAGCATTGAAAGTTAATAAATTACAGTGTCAACTTGAACGCACAAAGGCAGGACGAAGATCCAACCATTCTGGGTTTCCGCTATTGTTGAAGCTTCCTTGTAAGCATTGATGGTGACTACCCAACATTTAATAGTATTTTAGAGGCTTTAACGGTGTTTCCAGAGTGATACTGGTGCACGCGCAACATCTGGGCAATTGTTTGTCTTGTGGCTCCTGTTAGACTCTGTCTCATGTCAGAGATTGATTCTTCTTCAAAACCCTGTTTTGAAGAAGAAATCATTAAATGTGTTGTTTCAGATTATGTAATTTATTCTCCAATTCTAGATTATGTAATTTATCTTCAGCTCTTCAAAAGGCAGCAGCGACTTCAAGCTCCTATCCCTGCACAAGCACAAAACAAAGCATCATTAGCAATCAAAGTCTGGCAATTTAATAATCAAATCAACAATTCCGCTCCTTTATCCGTTACTCGTATACGACAAGCACAAGAGTTCATTCTTCAATTGGTGGTACTTTGGAATGTCCAGTGGCTTGGTTGTGTCTATATCTGTCCTCATGTACAGTCAAGAAAATGTTGGATGGGGTTTGGGGTTTTGTATCCCAACCATGGCAATGGCAATAGCACTCTCTGTTTTCATGTGTGGGACAAGATTGTACAGACATAAACTGCCTGGTGATAGTCCGTTCACTGGAATTGCCCAAGTCTTTGTAGCCAGTATCCGTAAATGGAATGTCTCTGTTCCTTCTCTGGGAGAAAAGAAAATATATGTTATTCAAGAAGAACAACTTTTAAAGGGTGAAAAGAGTAGAGAGCTTTTGCCTACAAATCAGCTAAGGTTTCTTGACAAGGCAACTGTGGCGGTTGATTTAGATTACAAGCATAAAGACATTAACTGGAGACTTGCCTTTTGTCACTTGGTAGTTTTCTTCATTCCTAGTTTTATTCCAGGTCTCCGCAACGTTCCTATTTCTATGAATTTTAAAGTTACAGGAGTATTTGTAGCCGGCAATGGAAAATTTGTACTATTCTTCTTCTGACCAGTAATGCCTAGCAAATAACTCTTTGGCATCTACGATTATTCCGTAATTTCAAGGTTCTTCATCTCGAATGTTCGAATGAGTCTCTCATCAAGGATATCATTCTGAAATCAGTAAAATTAAACCATAACGGCATATGGTATCTGAGCATGCATTTGCAGCGTAAATGTAACCAATTCAATCCAAATATCAGACCGAACTATCACCGGCTTGCGCACAATGAACAAGTGTCTTGTGAAGGACAAGAGGAGCGAATAAATTATTGCTTCAGGAGTGGAGAACTACAGGTTTCAGGATGTGGCAGTGAGGGATCTGCAGGATGCGGTAGTGGAAGTTACAATTTGATGTAACTTCTAAGCGTGACTATTTGAGACATCGTTTAGAGCTGTTAAATCTAAGCGTGACTATTTGAGACATCGAAACAGCTATAATTGGCTCTACCTATCAAGACTTGCCGCTCTTAAAGAATTTGCCTTTATGAAGGCCCTTGAAGAACACGGTTTTCCAGTTCCTAATGCAGTAGACTGTAATCGACATTGTGTTCTGATGTCTCTTGTTCCAGGGTCCAAGTTAAGCAGCTGCAACATCCAAAACAAACATTTAATATTATAATTGGCCTAATTGTTCGACTGGCAGAACACGGTCTCATCCACTGTGATTTCAATGAGTTCAATATTATGATTGATGACGAGGAAAATGTCACAATGATTGACTTTCCACAAATGGTTTCTGTCTCTCATCGCAATGCGCAAATGTATTTTGATAGAGATGTAGATTGTATATTCAAGTTCTTTGAAAAGAGGTTTGTCACCTCTGCTGCTGAGGGGCCATGCTTAAATCAGATGCCATTGATGATAAGGACTATGTGGGGAATAAACGACTGGAGCTTGCGGGTCAGTTAATTGCTTTGCTCTTTGAGGATTTGTTCAAACGTATGAACTCAGAAATCAAAAGGCAGGTTGAGGCTACATATTCAAAGCGGGTATAATTGTTTGGAGATGAATCCAAACGCTTCACAGCAGAAAACGAGGAGCGATTGCCTATGTTTATTTTTAGCAAAGGGAGTGACACCTGTAATGCCACCTATTCACCAGATTCAACAGATTTCAGTGGAAAGAGCGCTATTCTCTCTTCAGGAAGCGCTGATTGTTTTTTTTAGTTTATTTTATTAATAATGATAAAAACAAATGCCGGGTCTTGGGGTCGATTGGTTTTCCCCCAGCTGTGTTTTGTTTCATATATTAAAAAGAAAAATTCATTTTGTAAGACAGAGAGGAGAGAGTTTTCTGAGGGCTGAGAGCTGCTGTAGCGTAGCAGAGCTCCATTGTACAGTCTTTGACAGAGGGATTTTTAATGAAAATTTCACAACTCTGACTTCTGAGATTCCTGTGGTATGATAATTTAGTATATGTTTTTCTCTTGTTTCATGTGTAATCTGTTATGTTTCATTTCACTACATGATCATTTCTAACTGAACAAATGAAGTGTTTAGGTAAGAATTCATGCCTGCCATGCTCTACCTATAAGTTTGTTCATGTTCGATGTTTTCTTCTGTTTGACATGGATTCAAAGTTATTGTTTGCCCTTGTCAGCTCCTCACTAGTATTGCCATCTCATTTAGTCTCAATTTGATGCTAAATTTCTTGCCTACCTTGCCTCAGTCGATAACCTGTGTTGTTCATTATATTTCCCTGTTTAAAGCTGTGATTTTGCCCATGTAGCCCAGAAAAAACCCAAAAACCCCAAAATCAACCTCTTTGATCAGTTTACTAGCCTAATATCAGTGTTACCTTGTTGGTCATCTCCCTATTTGAAGATTTTCCGAGAGAGACTGGAGAGAGCCTTCTCCTGCCCCGTAGGGCTAGCTACGAGGCTGAATGGTTTGATGTAGCTTTGAGATTTGCCTTTCTCAGCCTGAGGGGAAATTTCAAACGCTAACAGCTCCCATTGTGGCGATTTGTTTAAATTGTTTCATTTCAATTGATAGTTTTCATTTGAAGTATCAAACATGGATTTATGTAGTCCTCCTTCGTTAAGCACAGTACATTGAATCATCTATGCAAGATTCTTTGGAAGTCGTTGAACGAGTAGTCCATTCATTAAGATGAGACTGGCCGAGTATGTAAACCGTGCAGTTGAATGTGTGAGACTGTATTTTGAGCAAACGACTTGGATACAATGAGCTGTGAGTGTTCTGCTGTGCGATGGTGAATGTTGCATGACATTAAAGACTGTGTAGGTTGGCATGTGCGCTCTTGCAAATGGGTATATATATCATATGTGTTGAATTTGAAACCTGTAGTGTGTTGAATTTGAAACCTGTGGTGCGGTGAATTTGAATGTGTTGAATGTGTTTGAGCGCCCATACATTTAAGCGTTGTCCTTGCTTTTGAATGTCTTTGCATTATTATGTATGCGCTGTCCATTTACATTGAATATATGCATTGTATTACATTTAACACTTAAACGCAGCTCCATACTGCTGAAAGGAACGAGTTCTTGTGATATTTCAAGGGGTTCAAGCCATATAATTATCAGCTGGACATACTTATTGTTGGGTCGAGTTTTTCCTATGAGCAGAAAGGAATCGAGCTGCCTCCATCTGATGACTGAGCGAAGTAACATCTGCTGAGACAAATTTCTGTCAATAGAAATCGAGTTCTGGGCTCAAGAAGTCATGTTTCCTACTAATAGCTGAGGCCATTGGTCATTTCTAATTGTTGGGCTTGCATTTCCTCCACAGAAAGCCGCATTCTAGTTTCTGCCCCTCTCAATTTCATGTGACTTGGATGTGGGGCTGGTGAAGAAGGAAACTTAGCAGCATACCATTGTTGGGGAGACGTATTACTTGGCTGAAGGTTCTCGTCACCTCAGCTTGTACGTGAATGTCAATTAAACCTTGGTGAGTCCGTGTGTTGCTGCTATATGTGATGGGGACCCACCTTTGTGCATAGAAAGATAATGTGGGGACTATGAATTGTTAGCTGTTTGCCTAATGGTTACTAGGAGGGTCCACACTATTCTTCCTTTTACTGCTGCACGTGCTTAGTGAAACTTTATACGACACCTGGACATATTTAATCCCTTCTAGAAGGTGTATCAACTGTTGGTGTAATTCTTTAATTGGAGCTGGAACGAGCTGGGTATGTGTGCATCTTTCAGAACTGAGTACACATGGGAGCTGAGTTAATTCCTCCTCTTAGCTGGAAAATATCTTCAAAGAAGTTACTGCTGAAATTAATTTCATGAAAGTCTTATATTCTGGGCAGTGCCCACTATGAAGATTGTAATCTTGAGCCTCATTAACGACACTGCAGTACCAGGTTCCATCTATCTTTATTTTTCTGTATAAACTTATGTCTAATCGAAATAAATGACTGTTCATTTTCAAAAAAAAAAATCAGCAGATGAGATGAGTTTTGGGCATGAGTGATTCTGAACATCATTGTGTAAATTCTGAACATGTATTTCAGTGAAAAGTGAAGAAGTTTGTGGTTGCTACACTTGTTATTAGTATTATTTATGCTTGCTGGGTCTAAAGTTGAGCCAACAACAAGGAATGCACCTACAGCATTTGATACACAAACTGTTTGATAAAATACTATAGTGGACCAAATCATACAAACTCAGGACTCTTTGTGGTTTTCTCTTAGTTATTCTGGTTGGGTTTCTTACAGCGGACTATTGTTTTCTTTGAAGAAAGTGGCAAGATCAGAGAATATTGAATTGTACCCTAGTCAAAGTATTTATATATGAGCATTCAAGTCCTGTCCATGACATGGTGTTATAATTGTTGAAGTTTTGATAGCCATCATTTCTGCTTTGAAAGTGAAGGAGTATTTGAAGGATCCAAGCAAGTTTGCAGTTGCTGCTACCCCAGTTGTGGCATTGTATTTAAAACTCATTATAGTTTTTGTCTACATATATATGCATTGATTCCTTGATTCATTTTCTGCACATTTATAAAGGATATTGTTGTGTACTGTGAGTGGGTATTACTTTTCTGCATTAAGTAGTAGTTGTGATCAATTTTTAAGGTGTAAATCAAACATTGAAGAAAAAATGGCTAGAATCGATGAAGTATTAGAGTTCCTTAAAACTCTAATATTTTCTACTAATCATGATACATTAAAAGTCAGCAAAGTTTCTCTCACATACATTCAGGTCTGTCTACAAAATGCACAAGAGAAAATTGATTTTTTGTAGCTCGAAACTTAGCTACAGCAAGAAGAATTAAAACAGAGGAGTCATTATGAACCTATTTCTATTCAGAAGATTGAAATAGACTCCCATAAAGCAGCAGTTGTACATGCAGATGCAGAAGTTTAGCTTGCACTTCCCAAGCCCATCATCAGACCTTGGGAAGAGCTTGTCCATAACAAGCACAGAACCGGTCTTGGATATGACAAGGACTTGTCCTTTCATATTCCAGACTACTCCAAACCAATCCAATTTCAAAGTGCTGGATTCATTCATGACAGTTCACCTGCTCCTCATGACAGTTCACCGTCAGCTGTTCCAGATTCTGCCCCTCTTCCACAGCAGTAACAACAACAACAGATTGTGAAATGCCAACACTGTGATCGAGTTGGCCATTTGAAATATCATTGTTTTGATCTTCATCCATGTAAGCACTGTCATAAAACCACTCATTATTCAAACAGATGCTTCAGAAACAAACGTCCTACAAGAACAAAGATTCATCTTGGATGGATCGCTTCTTGGCAATGGGCATCAACAGCTAAGAAGATATTCAAATCACATGTCAAAACTTGTTCCAGAGTATTGAACAGTCTTGCAGTTGAGTTTTCTCCATCATCTCACCTTGTATCTGATAGGGGGGGAAATGATGGTCATCTACAAGCTTCAAAGCCACATCGAGCAAGCCTGAGCCATAACTTGCCACACCAGATTGAAAGTTGTAGCCAGAGACGAAGATGCCCCTAAGCATGCCTTCAGTTGGTAATCTGGGACACTTCCTCTAGCAGAAGACTTCAGCTTCTTGCCAGTTTTGGAAGAGTTCCAAGAATTGCATTAAGCATTCCAAAGTTGTTGGTCATCCTTAAACCATCACAGGTTGAGACTTCCCTTTTGAGGTTGACGTTCTCCCTTTTATGCGGGGTGAGACCTCCCTTTCATGGTTGAAGGTTTCCCTCTTCAATACAATAGGAGCACTTCCTCTAGCAGAAGACTTTGGCTTCTTTCCAATTTTGGAAGAGTTTCGGGAACTACACTAAGCGTTCCAGTGTTGGTGGTCATCCTTAAACGACCACCCTTTACACCAACATTTCAGAGAGCACATTCAGCCTAGTGCTGCCATGCATTTTTGCACATTTTATATTACAGCTCTCTTCTTGGACTCATACATAACCCTTCGGATTAAGGGGGGGAATGTTGGACACCTAATCCTCAATGGGTTAGTGTGGAAGCGAAATAGACAAAAGGAAGTCCAAGAGACCTTAGGATGTGGAACCCAACAGTAAAATCATGTACTATAAATGTATTTCTCTTGTTAATAAAAATGTATCCTCATGTTTTATCCTTCAGATTATTTTTCTACCCATGTGTGTTTAACAGGATGAAAGAGAGATTTGGTTCAGCCATGTCTATGGTCGGGTGGTACGTGGAAGTCCAGAACCTTGCCAGATTTTCCTATGATTAATAAAAGCTAAGTTCTCTTAATTTTGCACTGATTTATATGTGTATTTAATGGATGTCATATCTCTTATATTTATATGGTTTTATGTTGGTTATAAGCATGGTTGAATGATTAGTTCATGTCATGGTTATTTCATATATTTACTTGTAACTATTAAATGGATGGATGCAAGACCTCATTGATGATGTAGTAGTTCAATGGAGAAGGAGGTCATCTTTATGGTTATGTTTCATAAGTTGTTTCAATCATTTATTCTTTGTCTTGTATCCTAGACTTGTAGGTTGCATTGATGCCAAGTGCTTGACATAATGTTAGTCATGGTTGGGGATGCTCAGGCCTAGTCCTGAGGGTGATTTTTGATTAATCAGCATTGTTATTATGTTTTTAATGAATTATGGAAGTTACAACAAGTTCTGGGCAGAGGCTAGGATTCTGGGCTAGAAAGGTGGCTTAAATCCCGGGGTCGTTGGCACATAACTGATAATTCTGGTCCACAGTCACTAGTAGGCAGGCCTGTGAGACTGACTTTAGGTTCTTGGTCACTCCCTTGCCTATAGCGTGAGAGTGACTATGGCCTAAGAGCTACAGAAGAGCAGTGGGACCCAGGGACAAGTTGTCTGAGTGGCTGACTTGTCTCCTTAGGGTTTTGTTGATGATGTTGGATGATTGTATGTGATGTTCTGTTGATTCCACTTCTTTAAGGTTACATAGGAGGTCGAATCTAATTGTAGTAGCATCTCTCCTCATGTTTACCCTAGTTGGAATGGTTACTTTGGGTAGACCTGGGAGGGGGTGTTACATTCCTTTTCAAAAGAGGTTAGCCTCACAACCATTATCCGTGTGCTTATTAATACTTATCTCTCAATAGTGATTCTCTTGTGCATGCAATTCACATTTATTTTCCTAGAAATTTAACACAACAACCATTACCTCTATGCATATAAACACATTTTATTTTTCCAAGAACACTAACACAATAGATTATCTTCTTATGTACCTAAACACATATTCTCTTCAAGAAAACTAACATCACGGCTATTTCTTTGTGCAACTCAACAAATATTATTTTCTAAAAGAAATCATAATAGTTATTATTTATGAGCACAAATTCATTTCCAATAAACTAATACAATAGTTATTATTTATGTGCACATGTTATTTTCCAAGAAACTATATAATATTTATTATCTATGTGCACATATTCTTTTCCAAGAAAACTATTAGTCTCTACAATCTTTTCAAGGAATTACTTTCAAGAACTAACTTTTATGTAAAAGATACAGATGCATTCTTTTCCAAAATATTAGCACATTAATTTAGATTTTATCATGTAATATTTCCAAGAGAATGAAATGGATAATATTTTACGCACATAATTCATATGAAATTGCTTTCAAAAAATTAATAACGTGATTCCTTTATCTTTTTTATGCAAAGTTCACATGCATTCTTTTTTTCAAAAAAACAAAAAACTAACTTATCTTTTATGCACAAATTTGTATGCAATTTTTTTCCAAATAACAAACTAACTTAACTTGCACAAAATGCGTATGCAATTTATTTCAAAGGAAATCATGGTTACTTATATTTTACAGTTGTATGGCTGACGAGCCCCATCAAAACTGACTCTTGTTTTCTAAGGAGCATTATCCAAAAGATGCGTTGGGGATGTCATGTCTGTCACTTTCATTCCCAACTCAACTCTAACAAATGTTCCTCCTAAGATTTTCATAATAGATCTAATCCTTCTCTTCCCAACCCAATATCAATAGCACAAACTTAAAAAAAAACATAATCACCATATATTTAGTTCCTCAATAAAGGCGGAGCACACCATCACTCCTTTCCACACTAATTTTCTTATCATCGCATCACAGGGTAGATGAATACAATACAAACTGGTAGCATTAAAATAATATTAAGTGAGTGGTCACATGCTTCAGTTCATTCCCTGTTGTAACTATTTGGGAAATGAAAAACCTGACATTAAATGTAGTTAAATCAATGGTTTATGAGAATTGGATACCCTCACATGGAAGAGGAAATTTAGCGGAACAATATAAATCATTCTTTGGAAGTGGTTCTGGTTACAACCATTTGTAATTGTTTCTTAATATCATTTATTTAATTTAATTTAACTCCCTCCCAAATAATTTAGCTTCAAACAAATCATAGGTAGTTCTAAACTATTTTCAAAACCCTAACATGTTCTTAATGGTTAATTTTTGTTAACATGTAATTTAATAATATTCGACAATGAGTTTTATAGAAGCTTTTAGGGTGGGGATATTGAAAACTCCTCCCCTTAAAGATAACATTGTCCTCGATGCTCATCATTAACTTTTAATCATAACATCCATCTCCAAACAATCCAAAAAGGTGATCCTTCCCCTTCAAAATGAAGGATTTTAGTTCCAGGAAATATCAATAAGCAGAAACAATAACGTTTTATCAATGGTAATAAGCATTTAGAATTGCAAAAATATGCAATTTATAATTTACATTACTTAGCCATCATTCAATTTTATAGAAACAAAACAAAGTCTCTATACCAACTTATTGTTACTTTCCATTTATTTTTGGAAATCATGGTCACTTTATGCAAAAACTTTAACTATAAGTGGTTTCTCAGTTGTAGAAAGCACTCTAAGAGTGGTTTGAAATCCCATCAGACAACACATAGGGTGGTTTCAAAGCCTCCATGAAAATCACCCTGTAACGTATGATCAACAAATCCAATATGATCACATTAATCACAATCACATTACATTTATTCACAACATTTTCAATCAAATGAAATAATTTTAACTATCAATCATTCATGTAATATCAGGTGATGTTAATTTGGAATATTAGTGACAAATTCCAATTGCTGGACTAGATTCCTCTTTCCAAGAGGACCAAAATTGGCCTTTGAAGAACTGAATTTGGAT
Organism: Pinus tabuliformis; assembly: GCA_031772625.1. Lineage (NCBI taxonomy): Eukaryota > Viridiplantae > Streptophyta > Pinopsida > Pinales > Pinaceae > Pinus > Pinus tabuliformis. The sequence goes on from CM062807.1 coordinate 816,724,705, forward strand.
AGGGGAAAGTGTCTTTTTGAAGTCAAGCCCATAGGTACTCAAATGTTCAAGGTCGGCCTAAGGACTAATTTCCCCTCCTCCAATGCATATAAATTCTAGTGGCATCAAGCTCATTTGGACATCACATCACAACCTCTCTTCTTCTCTCTAAAATTTGATTGGTTCGTACAGGTCTAAGGCAATGTTCTTTTCACACGTGCTTAAGTCCAAGGAGGCATTTTTCTGCATTAACTTTTTGTTGGGAAGTTTAACTTCAGTTTGATTGGGTTCGACTTCATCATTTGACTTTCTTTGACTGGGAAAATTATGATTTCTTGAGCGCGAGTTGACTAGCACAAAAACTAAGGTGATCTGGGTTGTTTAACTAGTGTTGACTTCAGGGTTGACCACAGGTTTGACTATAGAGAAAATTATAGACTTTGACCGAGTTTGACTGGGTGTTTTTGGATTGTTTTGGACTAAATTTGACTATCACTTGAAGTTGAATTTATTGTTGATTTGATCGAGTTATTTGGAATGGTTGACCATTGACTTTTTGGATTGATTAGGGCACACTTTGACTGTTGTTGACTTGGACAGAAATGTAGATTATTATAGTTGACCAAATTTGACTTTTTCATCATTAGCACATTGAAACTTGGTTGGTTGATTAGTTGATAAGTCAAATCTTTGGCTTTGACCCTTGTTTATGGATTTAGGCTCATTTTACTCTGTGTTAAACATTTTAGACAATCTAATAGAAGAAAAATTTTCAAAGGGTTTTCCCCCTTGTGGGGTTTTTCCCTCGTCTTTGACCAAATTGGTGTTTCTTGTCAATGTTCTTTGTTGTCTCCTATTGTCATTGAATTTATTATTCTATCTTCAATTATTGTTTTTACTGAAAGAATGATTTATTGTTGAAACAATTTCTTAGTGAAGGATTGAATTGGTCTAAAGTAATTGGGATAACATAGAGCAGTGGAAAATTAACATGCTATGAAAGAAGAGGTGAAGGATAAGTCCAAAGGAGACAAGAGGTAGAGCAATCATCTTTGGAAAAGTTGGAGTCTATCTAATCAAGTCAATATGTCTACCTCATTCTTCAAGGAAGTTGAGAAGTTGAGAGACTCATCAAATTTCGTTGCTTGGAAGATTAGATTGGAAATCATAGTAGATGACAATGAGGTTTGAGAATACATACAAGGAAAAGTTCTTGAGCCTCCAAAAAATGCTCCCATTTCTTCCAAGGATAAATACAAGAAAGGTTAGTTAAAATCAAAGAAAATTATTGTTGATGGTTTACAAGATCACTTACTTGCCTATGTTGGAAATTTGAAGAAGTCTAAGGATATGTATGATAAGTTGGTGGGAATGTATGAAGTCAAAAATTTGAATGAAAGAATCTCCTTGAAATATCAACTCAAATATATGAAAATTAATAAAGGATAATGCGTGCAATCTTATATCATGACGATATCTCATCTTAAATACCAATTGTAGAGAGTTGGCGAAATTGTACCTGACAGGGAGTTGGTGTTGGTAACCCTTAGAGGTCTCCCACCTATTTGGGAAACCTTCATTAACACTATAATAAATAACAACAATTTCCCATAATTTTAGGAACTTGATGGAAAACTCACTCAAGAAGAATCCATGATGGTTTCAAGAGGCAAGATACAAAAACATGAAGGAGATCCCACTTCTTTCATTACTCATAACAAGAAAAAGAAAGGAAAAGGAGGTTCATAAAGTTTAAGGAACCCTTATCTCCAGAATTATAATAGAAGGAATGGAAGAGAAAAGGAATCGTTGCACATTGAATTCTACAATCATCACAAGAAAGGTCACTATGCTCGAGATTTCCCTGAGAATAACAAAGCTCCAAGATACAACACTAGAAGAAAAAATAGCAGGTTCAATAATCAAAGAGGAAGAGATGATTGAAGGAATGGTTGTAGTGAAAGAGATGGAAGAAGAAGAAGAGATGATTTGAATGATTGTGAATAAGACCACCGTCCTCAAAAGAAGTTAATAAATTCTAGGTATGGAAGTAATGTTGCTACTAGTCAATCTCAATGTATACTTATTTATGCTCTTTCTAGTTCCTCTCCCATGGATACTTGGGATAGTTGGTTGGTTTATAGTAGGGAGTCTCATCATTTCTCTAGATATAAGGAGTTTCTCTCTACTTTGGTAGAGAGGGAGTCCAATTTAAAGATTATTCTTGGAGACAACTCCATGCATCCTGTTAAGGTTTTTGGTTTTGTTAAATTTCATTTGGACTCTAGGGAATCTGTTTTGCTTCATGATGTTATGTATGTGTTGGAGTTAAAGAAGAATTTAGTATCTATATCTTCCTTGGAGGAAAAAGGAATGGTGGTTTCCTTCATCAAAGGAAAAGTACTTACCTAGCCTATGGGATCCCTTATGAGAGATGTTTTCACATTAGGATCTAGATTTGAAGGACTCTAGAGATTCCTTGGAAGACCCCTTATAACATCGGTCCATGACACTAATAATTAAATAAAACTGTAGCATCGAAGATTGGCACACCTACACTATGAAGCTCTTCCAAAATTGAAGAAGTTGGTCTCTAGGATCCATGATTTTCAAGCTCAACATGTTGGAGTATGTCCAAGATGTGTTAGTGGAAGGATGATAAGGGGACCATTCCCCTGTAGCATGAATAAGACTAATCACGTCCTCACAATAATTCATTCTGACATATGTGGACAAATTCCCTCACATTCCCTTGGTGGCCATATCTGCTACATAACCTTCATTAATGATTTATCGAGGAATACATGGATATATTACATGAAACATAAGGATGAGACATTTGATATGTTTAAGGACTTCAAGGATTTTATTAAAACCAAACAGGTGAGAAAATTAATATCTTCATGTGTGATAATGGTGGAGAGTACATTTCAAATGAATTCATATATTTTTGCAAGAAGGAACGTATCAAGAAGGATACTATTATGCCTTATAATCTCAAACAAAATGGAGTGTCTGAGAGAAATAACATGTCTACTATGGAAGTTTCCTAAGCCACTCTCCATGATAAAAAACTAACGAAGTTCCTTTGGGGTGAAGCAACAAATACAATGGTATATGTTCAAAATAGGGTGACTCACCAAGCATTGGACAACAAGACTCTCATAGAAGTATTCATAGGTGTCAAGGCTGATATTTTTCGTCTCACGATATTTGGCTTTCCCCTAAATTTTCATGTGCTGAAAAAAGAAAAAAAGATGGAAGAAACTAGAAGAAAAGGTACATTTGTTGGGTTTTGTTAAGATTCCAAAGCATTTAGAATATATAATCTTGATCAAACAAAGGTTGTAATTAGCATGTATGTGACATTTGATGAAGATGCTTCCCTTGGAAAAGCAAAGGACCTTCCTCCACCTCCTCTTCTTGAGAAGGAAAGTGATGATATGGATACTCTAGAAGGTCCTTCCATACTAGAATATGAGAGACACATTGTTGATGATCCCATGGATCCAATGAACCCCTTGGATCCTCCTCCATGTGATCCGCTTGCTAGGAAGAGACCATCTTGGCTTTGTGACACACTACAAGATGCAGAAAGACATGTTATTTCCCGTGGAACCTTTAGAGAAAGCAAGAATCCATGCAGGTATCAGGGATATGTTGTAGCGATGAGCAATATGATTCAAGTTGAGCCTCACACCTTTGAAGAAGTCATGAAAGAACAAGTATGGAAGGATGCTATGGCTAAATAATATGAATCAATTATGAAGAATGATGTATGGGATGTCATTCTGAGACTGAAGGGGAAATCCATGGTGACTTCAAAATGGATATTCAAGATCAAGCATGGACCTTATGGAAGTATGGTCATCATATAGTTTTTTAATAATATTGCATAACTTCTCATCTTGCTTGCATTTTATCCTTTCTTCTTCCACCTAATATGATTGTGGAATGGAAATAACACATAATGAACCCTCTATATCTTCCTCTTTCTTTGAGAGTGCATTTGCCACAATGTTTTCCCCATTTTCTATAGATAATCTCAAAGTCATAGCCTAGCATCTTTTTATACCATTTTTGGTTCTCTTCTAAAGATATTGTTTTTTCCAAGACGTATTTCAAAATAGCATGATCTATTTTTACTTTGAAGTGCTTCACATTAGGTAAGGAAACCATTTCTTAATTGCATGTAGTATGGCCAACAATTATTTTTCAGATGGGTATAAGTAAGTTCTTTCCTTTAGGTTGGCTACCTTCAAAGGAAAGGGGCATTCCTTCTTGCATTAAAACTAGACCAAAGCCATGGCCTAAACATGATTTGTACACATAGCCTCTTTATTTTTTTCAAAATATTTGGTTTCTCCTTACATCTAAGAAATTTCTTCCTTCTTCAATAATATTATTAGAGGTGATACTATTCGACCATAATTATTAACAAAAATTTTGTAGTATCCTATCAATCGTAGGAGTCCTCTGAGTTTCTTTAATGTATTTGATATTGGTCATTCCATCATAGCTTCAATTTTCTTAGAGTCCAATTTGACACCTTCATGAGATACAATATGACCAAAATATTCCGCTTCTTGAACCTCAAAGGTACACTTGGAAGACTTTGCATATGGTTGTTCTTATAATAGTGTTACAGACTCTATAAACATGTTGTACGCTATTTTCCCAAGATATTTTGTACATTAGTATGTCACCAAAAAATACTAACACAAATTTTCTAAGGAAGGGTTTGAAAAAATAATTCATCAAACTTTGAAATGTTGAAGGTGCATTAGTAAGTTCAAATGGCATAATGAAAAACTCATAATGACAAGAATAGGAAATTTATCTTTGATTGTCATTTTGTGAGATGTCTATGATTTTGACACAGACACCATGAACCTTACTCTTTTATAACCATCAACAGTAGTGAAGAGAAATCACTTTTGTCTAAGTTGAATTATGCCAACCTCTAACATTTCTTGAACCATACACTTAATCTCACACTTTTATGCATATATGGATACTTGTAAGGCCTAATTCTAGGTGGTACATTTCTTGGTTGCAAATGAATATGGCATGATCTTGAACATGTAAAATACCCTTAGGCATCTCTCCAAATACCCTAAAATTATCGTTGATAATTTTTTGGACATCCACTGGAGTAGAGAATTTTTTCATGTTGAGACCTATAACACCTAATTCTAGGTGGTGCATTTCCTAGTTGCAAGTGAATAGAATTATGATGATCTCGAGCAAGTAGAAGACCCTTAGGCATCTCTCCAAATGCCTTGGAATGATTTTTGATAACTTTTTGGAGATCCAATGGAGTAGACGATATGGATGTTTGAACATGTAGTGACAATAATTGTGTAATTACACCATCATATCCTTTTTCGAGTATTTTTATCATGTTGTTAGAACTTATCACTTATGAATGTTTCCCTTGGATACCTCTAAGCTCAATTTCCTTGCATTCTTAGGTAAATCTCATGAAAACATATTGAAAATTAAGGCCCACTATTTCCAATTATGTTAATCATTGGACCCATAATAAAACATCAAAATTACCCATTTGGATTGCAATCATGGGAATATCCATTAAAATCCCTTGTATTAAACTTAATACTATGGTACTTCCCTAAACAATATATGATACTTTCATCTTTAATCATTACTTGAAAGTCTAGTGCTATAAATAGAAAGCAATTGTGATTTTTTGTTAATTCTTAATTTTAAATTTATGGGTATATCCTAAATCAATGAACATTGATACCTTTTACTTTTTATGTATCCTTCTATCTTGAGGGTTTCTGGAGAACTGATGTTAGTCATTGCATGAAAAGATATTACTCAGGTACTCTCTTCTATCTCTACATCTTGTGAAGGTTCCAATTCTTGATCTTCTTCATCTTCACAATATATAAAGGATAATGTTTCCTCAATATACTTGTTTTCGCAATTAAAACATAGTATAATTGCTCCTTTTTCATTCATTTGTTGAGGCATCGACCTTGTTAGTTGGGTGATTTCATGACAGAAAGCACCATGTTTGTTATATTTTTTAGCGACCATTATTATTGTAGCCATATTTTTATTTTCAACTTTGCTTGCCAAAATAAAATCATGTGGTATGGATTTAGGTTCAAAGAGATGTACCTCATGTTGGATGACTTCCTGTAAATTTCCCATAAAGAGGTCTAAAACATTATCTTCTAAAATACTTTTTACCCTAAAAAAAGTTTTGGAATTGTTGAATACATTGTGTAACTAGACCTCTTTACCAATGATTTACTAGTTCACTAAAGGATATATTTCTCTTAATCTCCCCATAATGTGTTATCAATTCAACCATAAAATTGGCCAAGATATAATAAAATACTTTTTCCTTTCCCAAAGCCATTAGTACAATACAAATTGATCTTGTCTTAAATGCAAATATGTAGTAGTTACCTTTTGTAAGGATAACACTTGATGTAGATTAAAATATTGCTCCATATAGAATATCCATCTTATAGGATCTTTACCATAAAACTTCCTCATATGGATCTTCGAAATGAAGTAGTTTTTGGTTCTAACTCAAAGCCTTGATGATGTGGATATTGTAGTGAAAAATCATGCTTATGGTTCTATGATTTAATATTTGTGCTCTCTAATTGTGATAAAATACTCCTCATATGTGATTACTTCCCAGAACAATTGTTCTCCTTATTTTCATGATTTCCCTGGGCCTTCATATCCGTTTTAGGAAGTTTATCTTTGATAGAATATTTTCCCTAGAAGTGATTGACTTTTGTATTTATTCCTTTATGTATTTATTTGTTATTTTAATTCATCTTATTTTTTTATGGTCGAAATACATAGAAAAATATAAGTATACACCATGTACAAAATTGTGAGTATGGAGCACAACTCTAATATATATAAGAGAGCTAAGTTACACAACAACTCCTTAACAAATAGGAGAACCTCCTACACACACACACACACACACACTTATTCACACATTGTACATGTGGCCCCTTCATCCCTAGGTCAATCCTATTACATTTACATTTACACATTCCTAATATACATTCAACCCGATATATGCACTCCCTCTGTTGAAATAAGGAATTGCTGAGAGGGGAGGTTGAATTAGTAATTAAGAAACTCTTTTATTTTTCTTATTATAATTTTAGTCCCTTCTTATATTCTTTTAACTTATGAGATAATTCATGCACAAATACAGTTAGCCAACAATATTTCAGACACACATGTTCAAACAACAATCACATGAACAACACACATTTGACACAGTGTTTTTCATGTGGAAACCCAGAGGGAAAAAACCACCAATTTGTTGTTTGTTTATCATGTAAATTAAGAACACACTTAATTACATCTGTTTGTTTGTGAGAACCCACTCATAGGAGGCACCGACCCCCTTTCGTTAGAAAGCACCAACTTTCCTAGAGGCGCCAACCTCTTTAGTATGCAGGAACCAACCTGCCCTTGCCATTGATATACTATTTCATACAATTTTCAAACTAAAAATAGAGGCATACAATAATACAATTAAAATACCAACAATGGCTTCTTGCAGATCCAAGTTCTACACTCTACCTTTTGTTCTCACTTGCAACAGATCTCCTCTTGTTTCTCGCAGCAACACATCGTCCGTGCTCTGCCTTCACTGTCAAGGGATCTTCACTAACTACTCCTCAGCACTACCCTCGCAACTCTCAACACAGTCCTCATGTTGCTTTTGTTTTTGTATTACACAGTTTCTTATCAGGTGCTTCATCCTCTCTTCTTCGATGCCCACTCACACAGATCTGCACACACACACACATATGCTCACATCCCCATCTTTTCCATTGTTGGTGATGGTTTTTTTCCACTAAGGCACACTACACATGGGAGTCTCTCTGCATTGTCCTGTAGCTTCCAATATGTACATAGGCATGGCTTCACTTGATCCTCTTGTGTCCCCTTATATTTTCTTGTCACAACACCCAAAACAAAGATGGCACTCTTAGTTTTTCATAGTATGCCTGCATAGAGCTCCTATACTGAGAAATAAATTCTGAGATGACTTGCACACTCCTCCAAGAGTCCCATGCTTATTTATCGTTTCACAAGTCTTGAAATTCCATGGGGGTGATCATTCTGTTTTTATTTACCGCAACCATTCGTGCACGCAAAGCATTCAATTGCTTCCTTCAAGCACTCAAATTCATTTCTGCAGCCAATGTTGTCCTCAGTTTCTTGTTACAGAGGCTTCCACAGGATTAGTCTTTTTTTCTACTACCAACTCCTTTGTGCCTTCATTCAATATTACAGCTATCAGCCCATACATTCTTTAAATCTATGTACTTCCTTATCAGAGTGATTCCATATCGTAGTAATCATAGTGGTGCAGTGTTCCGATATTCTAATCCTCTGATTTCTGAGCTCCTTCTGCTTAGCCCTCACAGTGCTTCTCATCATAGGACCACTAGTTGTGACCTGTCACTTAGCTTTAAGGTGCTATGTCTTCACACTCTTGTTGGGGGCTATTCTCCCTTTGTTAACTGCTCTACGCCCTTGGTTCGTTGAGCTCTTGTGACCATGTGACAGCCCCATATCGGAAGCCCACTATATCGGAACTTTTAAAACCTTCAACTGCACTAGAGTTACGATATTTCAATCCTCTGATTTCTGAGCTCTTATATCATTTCATCTCCTCCATGTGGTGAATTATTAGAGGTGACATGTTTCACATAGTTTTGGCCCACTAGCCTACCCAATACGGTTAAAAATGCTTGCCGCGTGTCCTACTACACTGTCACGTCATGCTAACATCAGCTGCCACGGTAGCTTATCAGAGCCAATCATGTGCTGCGATGTGTCCTTATCAGTGCCACTCAGATGTTTCCATGTAGTCAGCTAGAGGAGAGGGGAGAGGACCCATCAACCTTGGTTTCTCACTAAAATCATTTCTTATTCTTCTTCCGATATTTCTCGACGCTCTTAAAGGCTTATCAACACTAACCTATATTTTATATGCAGCACTTACTTGAAGAAGTTCTAATTCTCCGATCTCCGGGGTTCTGATTTCTTCCAACCTCCGATACAGTCGATCTTTCGATCTCCGATCGCCGATACACCAATTTGCCAATCTATTGATCACCGATATGCCAATATTACGATCTTTCGATCGTTGATATGCCGATATGCTGGTCGTTCCTAAGGATTCAAATCCCTGAAATTCAACAAGCCATAACTTTTGATCCCAGAGTTCATTTTTGGACTTTTCATATCATTGGAAAGCTTGTTCATAGCACTTTCTAATGGGGAGGGTCTGATATAGGCTTTGATTCATTCTGCTACCTATAAAATGGTAACAAAATCTCTACCACTATTTTCTCCTTAACACTTTGTCTTGTGTCTGGAATCCTAAACTTCCAATCACAATAGTCATCATTTTATGGCTTCTCCAGTATGCCTTATACTATGATGATTCTCTACATGAAGCCTGCAGCGACCATGGGATTCGATCTTGATCAACACGGTAGTCATCATTTTATGGATTTTTTAATAAGCTTGATAATGTGACGATTCTCTACAAACCATTTTAGCAACCATGGGATTTGTCCCAAACACCCAATCATCATGTTGACCCTTGTTTAACATCAATGCCAACACTTACACAGCCACCCATACACCATCAAATGTCTAACAATCTCCCCCTTTGGCATTGATGGAAACACCATAAGCTCCCCCTCAAGCTAGGCATGGTCTACTCTGATGCCAATCTTATCCCCCTTTGACATCAATGGCAAAGGAAACTTCTCGAGCACTCCCCCTCAACCATAGCAGTCTACTCCCCGATGAGTTCCACATGTTGAGTAGCTACCACCACCTTCCAAAATGAAGTCATTTGGAGGGAGGAGTCACAAATCTTATCTGCTACCTAATATATTCAAATGGTTCCCTTGCTAGTGGCTTGCTAAAGATATATGCCATTTGCTACTTTGATAGGAATATGCTTAGTATTTGAATACATGAATGGATTTTTGGAGATGTTGATGGCACTTGTGTTGTCACAAATTATTTGAATAGGATCATTCAGATCTACCTGTATATCTTTCAAGGTTTGCTTCATCCATAGAATTTTCGTATAACAAGTAGCAGCAATGATATACTCTTCTTCAGTAGTAGACAGAGAGACAGAGACATGTTTCTTGCTGACCCATGACACCAAGCATTTATGCAAGAAGAAAGTTGCACCAGATGTACTCTTCATGTCATCAAGACTTCGAGCCCAAGCTACATCTGTGTAGGCTTTTAGCTTGAAATATTCACTCTTAGCATATCATTGTCCATATTCTGTTGTACCTTGAAGATATTTGAATATCCTCTTGACAACAACAACATCACTTTCTCATGGAAACGCCTGAAATTTGGCCACAATCCCCACTTCTTGCATGATATATGGCCTTGAGGTTGTCAAATACAGTAAGCTTCTTATCATTGACATGTATTCAGTCTGATTTACCGGCGGTGTTCCATCTTCTTTGCATTATTTGCAGCCTGTAGTCATGGGCATGCTGATGGGTTTGCAATCTTCCATTCCAAATTTCTTCAAAGTTTCCTTGAGATATTTGGATTGGGAAATAAACACTCCCTGTGGAGACTAAGTAATTCGCAGAAAGAAGGACAACTTTCCAATCATAGACATTTCAAACTCTGTTTGCATGCATTTTTCAAATCGATGCCCCAACTATTCCATATTTCTTCCAAATTATATATCATCCACATACACAACTACTATAAGCAAATGGTCACCTTCATATTTTACATAAAGGTTACTGTCAATTGTGCCTTTCTTAAAACCTAGTTTCTAAAGATACCTATCCAACCTTTCATACCAAGTTCTGGGGGCCTGTTTTAATACATACAGGGCCTTGTTTAGTTTTCATACAAGCCCTTCATCAGAGGAGAGTAGAAATCCTTATGGCTACTCAATGTAAACCTCCTCTTCTAAATCTCCATTTATAAAGGAAAACTTCACATCCATCTGATATACCTTGATATTCTTATGGATGGAAAGAGAAAGAAAGATTCTTATAGCTTCCAATCGAGCTACTGGTGCAAAGGTTTCTTCGAAATATACCCGTTCTATTTGGGCATACCCTTTGCAGACCAATCGACCTTTGTTCTTGATTACTTGGCCCTCTTCATTCAGTGTTTTCTTGAAAACCCACTTGGTTCCAATAACATTTTTCTCTCCCGGCCTTGGAACAAGCTCCCATGTATCATTCTTTTCAATATCGCCCAGTTCTTCATTCATGGCTTTCACCTAGAACTTATCTTCACTTGCTTGACAGAGGTTCTTGGGTTCTATCTGCGACAATAGAGACAAATTTGCATAAATTTTACAACCCACAAGTTTCCTTCTAGTCTGGACACCCTGTCTTTGATCTCCAAGAATATGACTCTCAGGATGTTCCTTCTGTACATGCCTAGAGGGTGTCTTTGGCCTTGAAGAGGTTCCTGCTTTCTCACCTTCAAATTTTGAATCTATTTCATTTAGATTAGCAGACCTCAATTATGAACTTTGTTCATCATCTAAGTGTTGGAAATAATACTGAGAGGGGGGGTGAATCAGTATTATCAGAAAAACTTTTTCATTTTATGCTCAGAAACATATACGCTACTTCAGTTAAGTGAAACAGCGTGTACACGCAGATTTGTCTAAAGCAACCAGCGTATAACAAGAAAACTTATGATTTAGTAGCTTATCTTCAGTAAATGCATCAGGACATTATTAACCATGATAGTAAAACAGGTGCAGTATAATAGAACAGATCATCACACAGAAAACACACACATGAACACCATGATATAAGGTGGAAAACCAATGTGGGTGAAAACCACCTGCTGCAAGTTGTAGGGTCGTTAATATGCCATGATTAGTGTCACTTGTGAACGTTTATTCCACCCATTTCCACCATTCTTCATCATGTCATTTATTATAATTTATCATTTAAATCCATTTTATAAATAATTTATGCTCTCATGGATGAATATTATTTATTCTCTTTTATTTTTAATAAATTGATTATTATGCATTAATTTATCAATGATAGTTCTAATAAGTTGGTTGTAACATCATTCGCCATTTTTAGCTTCCAAAGTAACTTCCAGATTGAAGATTTGATTTTTAAATCAGCCAACTCAGAAATTCGCTGGTTTAAGGAGTGACAGTTTTGCGGTTAAGATTCTGAGCAAATGAAGACGAATTTGGAAAATCTGGAACATGGGTTTTGTCCAGAACGGGCCCAATTATCTTTATAAAGAACAGTTTGCCCAAATTCGGCCTGTACAGGGAGCAACTCAAGGTTCTTTGAACACGATTTTCAGGGATTTGCTGTTGCGGCCGCCCTCCAAATCTTAGCTGCAAACCCAAATCCGCCTTGTTCTTGTTGATCAATGGGTTGGAATCAACCTAAATTTGTAAGAGAAATCATGATTGTACTTATCCATGCTCTGATCCTTCTTTATTTAAAAGGAAACCAAAGATCAGAGGCGGGGCAGAAGGGAACGATTGTATTTTGTAATGATAAATTTCAGAACAGACTTTGATCATTAAGTTTCGTTGAGACCCGATCCTGTTATACTTTTGTTAATGCAATTAATGTAAAAGGCTTGGCGTTTATTTCTCCCTACATCTGAAGTAAGTTTACGGCAGTGCCATTGGAAGCTACGGGCCCGGCTCCAACGGACACTTGCCGCTGTTGTATCATACGGTGCTTTGGGTTTGGTTTGTTTCTTTCTATTGTTTCAGCAATCTGATATAGCTTTTATATGACAGACTATGCTTCATGATTAATATCTAAATCTGAATACGTTCCTTCACTCATGTCTCTGTATTATGCAAAGCGAATTTATTCGAATTGCATCTATTTCCATAGCAGGAAATTGGCATGAATGTTATCATCATTAGATTCTTATGAAATAGTATTTGTGAGGCTTGAGGACAATGTTCCTTCGTTCAGAAATATAGTTATATCATTCAATACTTTCAGATTGCTATATTAATGAAAATCATGTACATACGGGCGATAGTTGTTATTTTGTAATTCATTAAGGATTGCTGTTCCATTTGATTTTTGTTGTTTCATTTGATTATTGATGTTCCATAATTCATTTGTAAATATCGTCTCATAAAGTAAAGTTCATTGGAATTGCTTTTGCCGATTGTTATTTGATTGTGGAATGAGAGTTCAGTTTTAACTCGCGAGATTTAGTTCTTTTAATTGTTGTTTCATTTACTGCTTTTCATTTCGTTTCATGCTGCTGTTCTATTTCCATTTCGCTATTCCATTTTACTTTCTGCTGATTTATTTACTTGTCTTTGCTGTTTGAGTGTGGGAGGAGGATCGAGGCTGTCGTGAGACACAGCAAACGCTATTATGCTCCCAGATCCATGATCCATACTCTAATTCATTTTCCTTCATCAATTTCTAGAGGACTGAGTTATTGCTACCATATCCTCGATTGATGGTTGTTTGAATGAATGATTTAGTTTCTTGTTGTTCCAATTAGATTTGTTTCAAGCATTCATTTACTTTTGGGTTTTAAGTACTATACTGCAAAACATTACTCTTAAGAAAATAGCCGCCTCAGACAGAGTACACTCTTGAAATAAAAAGTCGTCCCTGGGTTGATAATTAATGTGAGGTAATTAGGAGTTCACAAGACACCTTTTTATCGCTCCACATTTTGGCGCCGTTGCCGGGGAGAGTGTAGCCATTTCTAAAGAGTAGTGTGAATCTGATAGGGAAGAGTTGGATCTTAAAAACGGAAGGTAAGAACCTGCGTACGGAGCATGTAAAAGCCCTGCTCCACTGTCCGCTTTCCTAACAGATTCGTTGTTGCTTTGTTGGGTAGAAATAGATGTTTGAATTTTTGTGTGAATGATTAGGAAAAAGATAGAAATTTTTAAAAAAATGAATCACATGATCTCACACAAGTGGTGATGTAAGCACCACCCATTTCACTAACCGATTGACAGGAACATTTGAAGAAGGAGCCTCGAAGAAACACATGAAGAACGTCTTAAACTATGGTAAGAAATGGCTCACGTTTCTACTTTTGAATTTCCTATCAAAGATCTAGGAGGAGTAACACAAATGCACATAATTCCCCCATCTTTACCAAATTTTCATGGTTTAGCAAATGAAGATCCACATACATTTTTGTTTGAGTTTGAAATACTTTGTAGAGGATATGATTATTGTACTAATGATCAAAGATTGAAAGTGTTTCCTCTTACTCTAAAAGGAGCAGCTCTCCGATGGTTCATGAGCCTAGGTGGGAATTGCATCCAATCATGGGAGGACATGAAGAACATATTCTTGAAAAAGTACCAAGACTATTGCAAAGCCAATGAAGATATTTTCGATATGATACAAAGGGAAGATGAAAGTTTGGAGGATTATGTAGATCGATTTCATTATAACCTTCAAAAATCAAAATATAAGCATTTGGAAAAAGAGATCTTAAAAACACGCCTTCTTAAAGGAATCAAAGATGAATGTTTAGAAACCCTAAATCTGATAGGAAAAGGTGATGTTTTTCAGTTATCATATGATGATGTTTGTGAGTTGTGCATAAGGTATTCAAGAGGAATCTCCAAGGCTGGTAAGAATTTTAGAGATGTTTGTTTTTCCTTTTCCAAATCTGCTACAAGAATAGGAGACATAAGAGCTGAAATCAATGCTTTATTTGAAAATTTTAAATTTGATTTTATTAGCTCTCTAAAAGAAAAATTGGATGTTTTGCAGGTTCATAATGAAGAATTTGATGAAGTGTTTTGCCCTCATGACCGAAAGGAGCATACCGTAGATGGTTACTCTTCCTTATCTACGATGGAAGTAGCATATCAAAGAAATGAGGAAGCTGCAACAAGGCCTATAGGTATGGTTCAAAACACTTTTTCTCCATTGTCATACTTGCATAATCCATTATGGAATGTTAATGTGTTAGGGCAGCCATGTCAATTTCAATATAACCACCTATCTTGTTTACAAGTTGGGCATGGTTCATCTTATGATGGCATGACTACTCTCCCTCATCTTGTAGCACAAGCACATTCTCCATATTCTCCACTAGATCTTTCACAACACCTTGCTTGCCCATTCACACAACCCAATCAGCCACATCATCAAAATGCTCCTGCTCAACTAATTTCACACCCCCACCATAATAAACCAGTACAACATGCTTACAATGTTGAGCTGGAAAATTTACCCACCCTTCCCACCCATTCTATCTCACATGTGTCATTAGAGAAAACCTACAATGAGATTCAGAATGTTTCAAATGCAAAAATTGTAGAAGCTAGGGTTTCTTGTAGGATGCATCAACAAGTTATTTTAAAAGACCAAGGACTTCATGATCTAATGGATATGAGAAATCAACAAAGTAACGCATACATTGAAGATTGGTTTCACTCCATCATTTATCTGCAACATCACTCCATGCTTCAACAATTTTTGATACCATTTTTTCAAGGGAAGCCACCTTCTCATACCCTAATTTTTATCAATATGCATTTTTTGAATTTGGGTATGTGCATACATGAGGCCTTATTTCTAACATGGCTTCACTGGAAGTACTCATACACGTAGTCATATTCATCATTCAATCAAAGTAGGTTAGTGAAAAAAATAAAACAAAATAAAGACATAAATAAGTGCATTTTACTCTTTTGTAAAACTAGGGTTTTTGTTGCAACATGCTATGCAAATTAACATCGGTGATATTTTTTTTATAATTTGTGTTTGTAGATGAATCATAATGGAAATAATAAGTCCTAAAAACACTCATTTTCATTTTTCTCACCAATTTGAAAAAATGCTTGAATTTCATTTTTTTGGCTTGCGGGCTTGATGAACTTTCTAGAAAAACAGTCGGGACAGTCATGTTTTGAGGGACCAAAAGTGAATATTTTTAAAACATGTTTCTACCCTAGGTAGACCTTGATGTATACTTTCTAACCCAATTTGAATCACTCAATTTGGATTTGAAACGAAAAAGTTAGAACCAAAACATTGACCGGTTATCTAGCGGGCAGCTCAAGAACAGAGTTGGGACAGTCAGTTTTTGGAGGCCTAAATGACCATATTTTTAAAACCTGTTTCTATCCTAAGTATCCCTTGATGTATACTTTCCAACCCAATTTGAATCACTCAATTTGGATTTGAAACGAAAAAGTTAGAGCCAAAATATTGACCGGATGTCTAGCGGGCAGCTCAGGAACAGAGTTGGGACAGTCAGTTTTTGGAGGCCTAAATGAATGAATTTTTAAAACATGTTTCTATGGTAGATTCCCCTATGAATCTAGTTTACAATGCAATTGGAATCACTCATTTTTGATATCGTATGAGGAAGTTATGATCAAAATACTGACTGTCTATCGTAAATCAGCACCCTTAAAACTATGTCTTTCCGGCTGTTCCTTACAATATTTGACCTATCAATTCTTCTTTTCTTCAAAACCTGTTTCTATTGGAGATCAATAAATGAATCTATTTTCATTTCCAATTTGAATCACTCGAATCCGGCATCAGACGAAAAAGTTTCGCGTGAAATATCAACTGTTGGTCTAAGCCGGGTAATCGAAAATGACTCTATTATGCAGGTGGTTCTAAACAAATTTGACATATCATATCATTGAGTTTTTAAAACCTGTTTCTATTGGAGATACACCTTTGAATTAGCTCTCATTTGGCTTTGGAATCACTCAATTTGGACGAAAAGCAAAGAAGTTGTGATTAAAACACTGTTGGTTAGTATGGTCGACCACTGCTCTCCCGTAGGTAACAAATAAATTTTACTTTGTTATTTTCTCTATGGATTTGTTATATAGAGTAACTACTTGTTAGTTTTTTACATAATTCCTGGATTAAGGGAGCCCGTACACATCTCTTTCTTCATGATTTAATGTTTTATTGCAGGTAGATACTCGTTTTTTGCAGGTCTTGGGAAAATAAAGAAGGTCAACTTATGGACGAGTGATTTTTCAAAGAAATTTTTATAAAACAAAGGAATTTTATCCAAATCATTACCCAACGGATTCATAATAGAACAAATGAAGAATTGATTTCAATTTCAAGGTTCATGTCTTGTCACTACTGCCAAAACATTTTTCAAATAGATCATTTTTTTTGACATAACATCATAGCTGTTGTAACTCAATTTATTTATTTACATACTGTTTTTTGTTGTTTCTTTTCTAATTTCTCTTATATTTTGTGTTTCAGGTGTTGCTTCATTCAAACTGTGACCCATCCTCAGCTTCAATACAGTGAACAGCTAATTCATTCTTTGCGTGCTTGTATTTTATGGTTGTATATTTTGTTGTTCCTTTTCTGAAGGAACAGCATTTGTGTGCATTTTTTGTCGTTCCTGCTATTCCTTTTTCAAAAGGACATCATTGTCGTGTTGCTATTTATTTTCTAAAGGAATAGCACTTTTTGGTTCAGCCATTCATTTTGCTATTCCTTTTTTACAGTACATTTTGTTGTTCTTTTTTTCACAATTCATTTTGCTGTTCCTTTTGAAACTGGAACAGCACTTTTGCATTTTCACGTTTTGTTGTTCCTTTTCGAAATGGAACAGCACTTTTCGCACTTTCATGTTTTGTTGTTCCTTTTTGAAATGGAACAGCACCTTTCTGCACTTTCACATTTTGTTGTTCCTTTTCGAAATGGAACAACACTTTTTGCGCTTTTACATTTTGTTGTTCCTTTTCGAAATGGAACAACACTTTTTGCACTTTTACATTTTGCTGTTCCTTTTCGAAATGGAACATCACTTCTGCACTTTCACGTTGGGTGTGTTTTTGCTGTTCCTTTTTCAAAAGGAACAACATTTGGTGTGTTTTTGTTGTTCCTTTTTCAAAAGGAACAGCAGTTTGAGTTTTTTGTTGTTCCTTTTTCAAAAGGAACAGCAGTTTGAGTTTTTTACTGTTCCTTTTTCAAAAGGAACAGCAGTTTGAGTTTTTGTTGTTCCTTTTTCAAAAGGAACAGCAGTTTGAGTTTTTGCTGTTCCTTTTTCAAAAGGAACAGCAGTTTGAGTTTTTTGTTGTTCCTTTTTCAAAAGGAACAGCAGTTTGAGTTTTTGCTGTTCCTTTTTCAAAAGGAACAACAGTTTGAGTTTTTTGCTGTTACTTTTTCAAAAGGAACAGCAGTTTGAGTTTTTTGTTGTTCCTTTTTCAAAAGGAACAGCAGTTTGAGTTTTTGTTGTTCCTTTTTTTTTTCAAAAAGAACAGCAGTTCGAGTTTTTGCTGGCATGGATTCTTCTCTTTCAAAAGGAACGACATTTGCATTTTCGCGTTTTCTGTGTGTATTTTTGTTTTTGGTGTGCATTTTCTTTGATGTTCCCTACACGGAACACCACTTTTTGAATCTTTTTGCTGTTCATTCAAAAGAGCAACACTTTGGGAATATTTTTGAGGGCAACCCTTTCCTTTCTCTTGTGGGATTATTCATAGTTCAGCTCAACCACATTCTCCTGATTCTCTTTCATGGCATGAAGTACACTACTTTTATGAGGACAGGAATTATGGATTCTTTTGAAGCAAAGTTAATATTATTCACGTTATGATCTTTAACAGGACAACTCCTTGATGATAGATTCTTTTTAAAAAAAGGGACACGATTATTTATATATTCCTTTACTGCATTGTTTTCTGCTGTACATGATACTGATTGACCATCTTAATACCATGCTGGTTCCACCCTTCCTGGTTATAATCTTCTCTGTCTGTAACAAATGAGATTATGGGTATATTTTTTTTTATTTTTTATTTTTATATATTGACATGTTTAACTTCTTCCGCCATCCCCGCTCTTAAGGAGTACTGAGCCTCCCTCTTTTTATCATAAAAATGTGTAATAACAACAAAATTTTGTTCGCAGATGGAGGATAGGGGGTCTCATTACGAGCCAACCTACCATGTTCATAAGGCTGTAACAAAGTGACATTCCCATTATGGCCACCACACCAGGGTTATGATCCATTGGATAGCCAAATTATCCTTGGAACAGGAGGTCTCATCACGAGCCGACCTGATCACTTTTGCTACCTCCTAGTGAATGGCAGTGTGGTTATCTGGTTACCACGCCAGCACACTGATCTCTTCTGTAGAACAACACTGTAACTCTCCATTTATAAAATGAGGATCCTGGCTCATATGGGTTAAAAAGCAACCCTGCCGAGGCTATGGATGCCTGCTGGCAGCAGCGACTTTGCTTATGGTATTGAAGTTATATCTTATCGTCAATTATTATTATAATACCCTTTTCTTATTTTCTTTTTATCAGAGAAGTTATTTCCTTAAATTTTTCCCTGTTTGAACCTTTATGCATGAGAAATTGTTTTATGATCAATCACATCATTTTCAGCTAGAATACCGTCAGCAAAGCATCTTTTTAAGCATATTGTTGTCCTTTTTCGTTTTGTATAAACTATCATCAATCCAAAGCGTCCTATCTCTTATTCATAACTATCTTTGCACACTTTGCTCTCAACATAACCATAATTTTCACCGTCCTATCATTGATAAGTGTACTCTTCTCCTTTACTGATATATTGTTCATTCCATTGCCTTGCCGTCCGCACCACCCCTTTCATATGCTTTATGGTTATGAAACCCATTTTCCAATTGGAGGGGGGAATGTATGTATTATGGGATTGCATGTGATATGATTACTACACTCTGCCATAACTTGTTGATTTGATAAGTTTTTCTGATTGAAATTTTTGCATGCATCTTATCTGTTCAAAGCTAACACTATGGATTCAAGCACATTGTATGCAAAATAGTGTTTTGTTTATAGGAGAACAACAAGTATGGGCAGAATTCTATTCATAGCATGACCACACTATTGCAACTAACAGACGCGGCTTGAGCGACTTGTGAATGCGAACAATTCTTCAGACATGATGTGCTTCCCTGGATTCCACCTTTTGCATCACTTTTAGCACCAACTCTGCCTACATCAGCTTCAACAACTGCCAGTATTTATATGTCATTCCACATTTTTTTGGAGGTAAAACTTGAGGTAAAATTGCATAGTTTTCTAATTTATTATAAATTTAGGAGAATCTACTGAAAATCCATTTTGAGCATTATTTGTCATCCTTCATTCCACATCTTTACCACTTCCCCTTTTTCAGTAGCATGTCATTTTCGAGTGTGGGGGAGTGTTCCTTTCATTCATTTCTTTCTTATACCCACGTCATTCATATTCTTTATCATCCATTGCTATTCTTATTCACTCTCAACACCTCCCTTATTTCATGTTGTTTTACACCAAGCATAGACTTCAACAGCTGGTAGCAACCACCTCTATTTGTTTTCTCGCATCGCATGAGGACATGCTAATTTTTCAGAGAGGGGGAGGAATCGCTACGCATGATGGATGTTTCCTATTTTCTTTCTCATTTAAGGCATGCAATTTCAGTCATACAATTTCAGTGTAGAAATTGATTTCCATAATATTTTTAAAATTATGAACTCAATTCTTGTGATCTCTAGGAAACACTGACATACTATTAAAATATACAAACCTAGATCATTTCAAGTTAAATTGGTTCATACAATTTCGGAAATCATGCACTCTCACCTACAGCCATTTTGTTTATATCTCATGATCCGTGCATCAAACCGATTTGATTTTTGGATCATAGAGACATTCATGTATTGTAAATTTACTTGCAACATTTCAACAAAATCTGGTTTGTAGTTTTGAGAAAATGCTTAATGAAGTTTGTTGTTATCTATATCATATTTTGCTGCAACTTCATACATATAGTTGAATGTCAATGTAAAAATTGTTATGCCTTCATCGAAATTGCTAAAATTGAATATTTATTAATTAAGGAAGCATTCAGTTATTCTCAAATTTTTATTGCTTGGTTAACACATGGTTTTTGTCTTTGGGTTGCATGAGAACATGCAATATATTCAGTTTTCGTTGCATGAGGACATGCAACATATTGAGTGTGGGGGTGTGTAGGGTCGTTAATATGCCATGATTAGTGTCACTTGTGAACGTTTATTCCACCCATTTCCACCATTCTTCATCATGTCATTTATTATAATTTATCATTTAAATCCATTTTATAAATAATTTATGCTCTCATGGATGAATATTATTTATTCTCTTTTATTTTTAATAAATTGATTATTATGCATTAATTTATCAATGATAGTTCTAATAAGTTGGTTGTAACATCATTCGCCATTTTTAGCTTCCAAAGTAACTTCCAGATTGAAGATTTGATTTTTAAATCAGCCAACTCAGAAATTCGCTGGTTTAAAGAGTGACAGTTTTGCGGTTAAGATTTTGAGCAAATGAAGACGAATTTGGAAAATCCGGAACATGGGTTTTGTCCAGAACGGGCCCAATTATCTTCGAAAGAAACAGTTTGCCCAAATTCGGCCTGTACAGGGAGAAACGCAAGGTTCTTTGAACACGATTTTCAGGGATTTGCTGTTGCGGCCGCCCTCCAAATCTTAGCTGCAAACCCAAATCCGCCTTGTTCTTGTTGATCAATGGGTTGGAATCAACCTAAATTTGTAAGAGAAATCATGATTGTACTTATCCATGCTCTGATCCTTCTTTATTTAAAAGGAAACCAAAGATCAGAGGCGGGGCAGAAGGGAACGATTGTATTTTGTAATGATAAATTTCAGAACAGACTTTGATCATTAAGTTTCGTTGAGACCCGATCTTGTTATACTTTTGTTAATGCAATTAATGTAAAAGGCTTGGCGTTTATTTCTCCCTACATCTGAAGTAAGTTTACGGCAGTGCCATTGGAAGCTACGGGCCCGGCTCCAACGGACACTTGCCGCTGTTGTATCCTACGGTGCTTTGGGTTTGGTTTGTTTCTTTCTATTGTTTCAGCAATCTGATATATCTTTTATATGACAGACTATGCTTCATGATTAATATCTAAATCTGAATACGTTCCTTCACTCATGTCTCTGTATTACGCAAAGTGAATTTATTCGAATTGCATCTATTTCCATAGCAGGAAATTGGCATGAATGTTATCATCATTAGATTCTTATGAAATAGTATTTGTGAGGCTTGAGGACAATGTTCCTTCGTTCAGAAATATAGTTATATCATTCAATACTTTCAGATTGCTATATTAATGTAAATCATGTACATACGGGCGATAGTTGTTATTTTGTAATTCATTAAGGATTGCTGTTCCATTTGATTGTTGTTGTTTCATTTGATTATTGTTGTTCCATAATTCATTTGTAAATATCGTCTCATAAAGTAAAGTTCATTGGAATTGCTTTTGCCGATTGTTATTTGATTGTGGAATGAGAGTTCAGTTTTAACTCGCGAGATTTAGTTCTTTTAATTGCTGTTTCATTTACTGCTTTTCATTTCGTTTCATGCTGTTGTTCTATTTCCATTTCGCTATTCCATTTTACTTTCTGCTGATTTATTTACTTGTCTTTGCTGTTTGAGTGTGGGAGGAGGATCAAGGCTGTCGTGAGACACAGCAGATGCTATTATGCTCCCAGATCCATGATCCATACTCTAATTCCTTTTCCTTCATCAATTTCTAGAGGACTGAGTTATTGCTACCATATCCTCGATTGATGGTTGTTTGAATGAATGATTTAGTTTCTTGCTGTTCCAATTAGATTTGTTTCAAGCATTCATTTACTTTTGGGTTTTAAGTACTATACTGCAAAACATTACTCTTAAGAAAATAGCCGCCTCAGACAGAGTACACTCTTGAAATAAAAAGTCGTCCCTGGGTTGATAATTAATGTGAGGTAATTAGGAGTTCACAAGACACCTTTTTATCGCTCCACACAAGTCGTCTCTATCTTTCTTTAATATGAAACTTCAGTTTACAATCTTTTGTACTGGTGCAACCTTATACCAGTACGTAGGCTACAACCTGCTGAAGGCTTCAACCTTCTCTCGTTCTCCAAACTTTCTTGGAAGGGAGCTCCAACCCCCTTTGCTCTTGTACTAGCTAAGATACTAGTACGTAGGTGCTGGCCTACAATCTTCTTTCCTTTAGGTACCACCTTTCATACATTTTCAGACTGGATAATCCTGAAGCACAACATTACAATCTGAAGACCACAATTCATTCAACTTTCATAGCAGATTTCAAAACAACCAATACTAGCATCATCAATCTTTGAATCACTGAACCACTGAAACCCTATCAAACCCAGTCACCAGAACACAGAGCAGACTATAGAACAATAATAGTCAGACCCAGCTGCAACCCAAAAATCAAGCTTCAAAAGATATACGCTACTTCAATGAAGGCAACCTGCGTATACACGCAGTTTTACCGAATACAACCTGCGTATAGATCTAAAAATAATTTTTCATAACTTGCAGCTGTACCAGACATCAGTTATACCCAGAACATAACATTGCGTCAATATGCAGATCTAGAAATACGCATAATCAACCATATAAAGATAGTTCATTTCAAACCATTTGATCCCAATCTCTCCTTAGATCTTGTTCTCCATCAACCGGTGAGATCTCTCCTTAGCTCAGATCAAGCAATACATCATCAACCAATAACCTGCATACTGGATCTAATATTTCATCCGATATTCAAGACTTTTTAGATGCCTTGCCTAATGATTTTCTTCTCCTTATATAGCCTTAGGCCTTGCTCAATACCAAGGGCCAAAACCATAGAAATCCAATACCATCAACTTCAAAAACTAGGGATCAACACGTCTGTCGAGATACTTTGGTCCAAAGACATAGGCTCAAGTACCGAGGACTAACTACCACGGACCAAAGGGAAGCTTCTCGACATGTACGCACTTTTAAGTTCATGAAGCTGCGTGTATACGCCACTTCGTGTTTAGCGAACCTGCGTATCCGTGAATTGGTATACAGCGTACCTGCGTGTATACACAACTTGGTCTTGATGAACCTGCGTATATGAAATTTCTCTTCATACTTGTAGTCTGGACTGAGATCTGTCATCAAAGAGAGTTGCCATCAAGGACAACACCTGTATCGTAGCGCCACACCTGTGCCAAAATGCCAACAATCTCCCCCTTTTGACTTGATGGCAAACCCAAGATCCTTAGATCATTCTCCCCCTTTGTCATCAAGGGAAAAGGGCTGTGCTCCCCCTGAGTACATGCTGATATGTCTATTTGGCTGTGCTGAAACATGCTCCCCCTGACTGTAGGCAAGATCTGCAAAAGATGTTTTTCAAAAGAACCAAGACTTATATACCATAAGGGACCTTCCTATCACCAAAAGACTCAATACATCCATACTCCCAACCAAGAGGGGATACATCAAAACCAACCAAATATATTACATCATTCATCCCAGGCATAGTGGGGAAACCAACATAGGCCGTTACATGACCTTGACACCATAAAAGAGATATCACAAAAAAAAAGATGCATGACATAGAGACAACAAATCTAGACCAAGACTTATGAAAGTCACAAGCAGCATCTGATAAACATCTTTTAGATCAGCAACCAAGATTTCCCTCTGAGCTCCTTCTCCTGAAACCGACAACAACATCTAAATGCCAACAATGATTTATGAGACTTTAAGCTGCTCCCCCTGAACCTGTGCCTGCTGCATCCCCTGAAACTATGCATGAAGAATTCTGGCATACCCATCTCAGACCTTCTCCAACCAGAGTCTGCCTTTGCTGTTCAGAACTCCATGTACACGACTTCTCCTGCATAAAACAGTGTATGCACGCGGGTATTCTTTCTGCAACACGCGTATACCATACACGCGACTTTCCCACCATAAATCTGCGTATATACGCAGCTATCCCTTACATAACTTGCGTATACCAACTTTTCTGTAGAACAGACAAGCTTCAACAGCAGGATGAAGCATCAACTACTCCCAGCTTTTGTCTGAGATATTCAAAAGTTTCCCTGGCCAGTGGTTTTGTGAGAATATCAGCAACTTGTTCCTTAGAAGAAACATACTCCAACTTGACCTTCTGCTCAAGCACTTGTTCCCGAAGAAAATGGTACTTGATTGGTATGTGCTTGGTCTTTGAGTGCATGACTGGATTCTTTGAAATGCTGATTGCACTTGTATTATCACATAAGATAGAGACTGGTGAAGTGCAAGTGATTTGAAAATCCTGCAAGGTCTGCATCATCCAAAGAAGTTGTGTGCAACAAGATGCCGCAGCCACATATTCTGCTTCAACTGTAGATAAGGCAATCGAACTCTATTTCTTGCTGAACCAAGATACTAGTCTGGAGCCCATAAAGATTGCACCACCACTTGTGCTCTTCTTGTCATCCACACTTCCGGCCCAATCTGCATCTGTATAAGCATGAAGTGTGAGATATGTATCTCTAGGATACCATAAGCCATAATTTTGTGTCCCTTGAAGATATTTGAAGATTCTCTTCACTGCATGAAGATGAGTCTCCTTCGGGTTTGCCTGAAATCTTCCAACTATTCCGACTGCATGCATGATGTCTGGTGGGGTACCTGTCAAATAAAGCAAACTCCCAATCATGGATCTATAAGTTGGTTGATGAACTGCTGCTGATTCATCATTTGCACTGAGGCTGCATCCTGTGACCATGGGTGTACATACTGGCTTTGAATCTTCCATGCCATACTTCTTCAAGATCTGCTTGAGGTACTTGGTTTGAGACAAGAAGATGCCTCCTTCATTTTGTTGGATTTGCAATCCAAGAAAGTATGTCAATTCTCCAAGAAGTGACATTTCGAATTCTTTCTGCATAACCAAGGCAAAGTTTTGACTCATAGTCTCTTCATTGCTGCCAAAGATAATATCATCTACATAAACAACAAGTATTAGCAATTTGTTATTTTCAACTTTTATATAGAGATTGCTATCTGCTGATCCTTTTGAAAAGCCTTGTTGGTGAAGATATTTGTCCAACCGATAGTACCAAGCCCTTGGAGCTTTTTTGAGACCATAGAGAGCCTTTTTCAATCTGCATACAAGGTTTGGATCATTCCCAAGAATGAAACCATCTGGCTGCTCAATATATACTTCTTCTTCTAAGTCTCCATTCAGAAAGGCTGATTTCACGTCCATTTGAAATACCTTGAAGTTTTGAAAGCTTGAGAGAGCAAGGAACATTCGGATGGCCTCAAGTCTTGCAACAGGAGAAAAGGTCTCTTCAAAATCTATTCCTTCTTGCTGCGCATACCCTTTACAAACAAGTCTGGCCTTGTTTCTAATTACTTCTCCATTTTCATTCAATTTATTTTTGAAGACCCATTTTGTCCCTATGACATTTTTATCTTTTGGTCTAGGAACCAATTCCCAAGTGTTATTATTTTCGATCTTCTCAAGTTCTTCATCCATTGCATTGACCCAGCATTCATCTTTGCATGCCTCTTTCACATTTTGTGGTTCAGTGGAAGAGATTAATGCCAAATAGCTTGAAGCTTCTGCAATTCTTCTTCTTGTTTGTACTCCTGCTTCTTTCTGCCCCACAATCTGAGATTCTGGATGATTCTTTTGAACATATCTGGATGGAGTCTTCTCTTCTATTCTTGTCTGCTCCTCTGGTTCTTCTTGAGGTTCTTCTTCTTCTTGAGGTTCTTCTTCTTCATTATTTTTCCTTTGAGGGTAGCCTTCATCTTCTTCAATGTCTTCATGATGAACTTGCCTAGGAATGTATCCCTTCTCATCAACCACTACATCAATGCTGTCAACAATTCTACCAAGTCTTTTATTGTAGCATTTGTATGCTTTGCTATGTGGAGAATAACCAAGAAGAATGCCTTCATCTGCTCTTGGTTCAAGTTTGCCAAGTTGCTCATCAGTATTCTTAATATAACATTTGCTTCCAAAGATTTTGAAGTGCTTCACCGAAGGAGTCTTACCACTCCAGAGCTCATGAGGTGTTTGAGTGTTGTTTACTCGGACATTTGTTTTGTTAAGAATAATAACCACAGCATGTGCAGCTTCACCCCAGAAAGTTGCGGGAGTACCTGATTCATCAAGCATAGCACGAGCCATTTGTTGAATTGTTTTGTTCATTCTTTCCACAACCCCATTTTGCTGAGGAGTTCTAGCTGTAGAGAATTCTCTTCTTATCCCATGTTCTTCGCAGAAATCGAAAAATTCATTTGAGGTAAACTCCCCACCTCTGTCTGATCTGAGGCACTTAATTTTGTGTCCTGATTCATTTTCAACCAAGGCTTTGAAGGATTTGAATTTTTCGAATGCTTCATCTTTGTGCTTCATAAGCCCTAACCAGACAAACCTTGAGAAATCGTCAATGAATAATATCAAATATTCTTCTCCTCGAGGTGTCCTTTTCCTAAATGGACCACATACATCTGTATGGACTAGCTCAAGAGGTATGCTAGCTGATCCTTCCTTCTCTGGAAAGTTAGTTCTGGTTTGCTTTCCAAACTGACAAGATTTGCATATAGTGTTGTCTGGAATTTTGATATCTGGAAGACCACGAACTGCCTGATATTTGCATGCTTTCCTTATTTGTGAAAAGCTTAGATGCCCCAACCTCTGATGCCATAGCCAATGTTCATCATCCTTGCTCAAGTAGCATTGTTGTCTTTCCTCAAAGATATATAGATTATTTGGAGTCCTTCTTCCTTTGAGCATTGTTTTACCTGTATCAAGATCGCGAACACAACATCCATTTGATCTAAATATTACCTCTATTCCTTGATCGCACATCTGACTGACACTCAGAAGATTATGCTTCAATCCATCAACATATAAAACATTTCCTGCTTTGACCTTCTCTTTCAACGGAGCAACACCTTTTCCTTTTATGGCTGTAGAGATATCATTTCCAAAAGAAACTTTCTTCCCCTTTTCTAATGCGGTGTATGACTCAAGCTTTTCTTTGTCCCCTGTCATATGCTTTGAACATCCGCTGTCAATGTACCATATACTTTCTTGACCTTCTGCATAAAAGGCTATCCCACATCTTTCTGGTTGCGGTTCCTTTATTCTCCATGTTCTGACATTTGAGGTTTGTTCCTTCTGAGTTGTCTTCCGGAACCTGCTCCTGCATTCAGAGTCTTCATGACCAAAGTTATTAGAAATAGAGCATTCAACTTCATTTTCAAGAACCGAAAAGTTGTTATAAGTCCTTTTCATGGTTCCAGTCATTCTCTCTTGCTTTTGAGCTTCTCTAGTCATGATTGTCTTGTAGGCAACACATTGAGCTGCTTTGTGACCGAAGTTATGGCAAGAAAAGCATTGGCCATTAAAGAAACTTTTGCGATAATCAGATCTATCATCCATCCGATTGTAGCTTCTATTCATTCTTGGAGCAAATTGGGAAGATTTTACCTGTGGCTGATTGTAGCTTCTGTTTGTCCTTAAGGCAGTTTGTCCCCGAATTTCTTGATGGTCTTTATTTGTTCTTGAGGTAAACTGTCCCTGATTCACCTGATGACTTTTATTTGGCCTTTGCTCGCTTCTCCTTGCTTCATCAAGATAACTTTTAGAGGTAGAGGCTTGAGATGCTTCTCCATTATATCCCAGACCTGTCTTGATCAGAGGAGATTGCTGCACATTGATAATCTCATTCAAGGTTTCAGATCCTTTAACAAATTTGAGATTAATCGCTTTTGTTTTCTCAATCTCCTTTCTAAGACAAACAATCTCACATTCCAATTTTTCAAGATGTTTTTCCTTTTCAGTCAGTTGACATTGTAGAGAATCAATAATAGCACTTTTCTCTTCTAAGCAAACTTTGAGATTATTCATTTCTTCATAAAAGCCATCTACATCTATAGCATCCATGTAGTATTCATCTTCAAAAGCCATTAAAAGTTTATATCTATTACCTTGTTCATCTTCATCACTATTTGAAAGACCATCACTATCCTCATGAGTGTAATAGCTTTTCTTCTTTTCATTCTGTTTCTTGTTCCATTTAACAGGTTCCTTTCCCTTGTCATTCTTATCTTTGTGAGGACATTTGGCAGCATAATGACCTACTCTTCCACAAGAAAAACATTTAAAAGGTAACTTACCTCTGAACCTTCCAGAACCCCTTTGAAGATTCCTGACAAAATTTGATTCCTCTTCTTCATCTTCCAACACGTAACTTGCTTCATAATAATCTTCTTTGCCTGAAGCCTTGAACGCAGCTTCTCTTATGTCTGATGGACCTCCCTTTCTCATTTCATAAGCAGTTAGAATTCCGTGAAGCTGAGACATAGTAAGAATTCGTAGATTTTCCTTTTCTTCTATTACAGACACTTTAGATTCAAATTTGGGGGACAATGATCTTAGAACCTTTTCAACCACAATGGCTTCTTTTATTTCTTCACCCAGGTTTTTCATGCAATTAACAATCTCATCTACTCTAAGGAAATAGTTAGCCACACTTTCATCATTATACATCCTGAGAGTCTCATACTTAATCCTGAGAGTTTGAAGTTTAGCACGCTTTACCTGTTCATCTCCTTCATAGCTCGTGACAATTTTGTCCCATATTTCCTTTGCAGATTTATAGTGCATTACCTTCATGAATTCAGATTGAGATATACACCCCAATAGAGTACTAACTGCTTTCGCATTTGTTTCATATTTCTTTTTCTCGTCTGCATCTGTAGGAGTGGCTGAAGGAAAAGTGTAGCCTGTCTCTACGATGTCCCAAACTTCCGTACCAAGAGATTGAAGATAGGCAGTAACTCTTACTTTCCAATAATTGAAGTTTGTCCCATCAAAAACCGGTGGCCTGATTGATGCTTCTCTCTCGTAGTTGCTCATGATGAACGATCTCCCTTCAAGCGATCAAGCTTCTCTGAAGGACCTGCTCTGATACCAATTGTTGGAAATAATACTGAGAGGGGGGGTGAATCAGTATTATCAGAAAAACTTTTTCATTTTATGCTCAGAAACATATACGCTACTTCAGTTAAGTGAAACAGCGTGTACACGCAACTTTGTCTAAAGCAACCAGCGTATA
This sequence comes from Pinus tabuliformis, assembly GCA_031772625.1. Taxonomy (NCBI): domain Eukaryota; kingdom Viridiplantae; phylum Streptophyta; class Pinopsida; order Pinales; family Pinaceae; genus Pinus; species Pinus tabuliformis. The sequence continues at coordinate 816,754,676 of CM062807.1, forward strand.
ACAAGAAAACTTATGATTCAGTAGCTTATCTTCAGTAAATGCATCAGGACATTATTAACCATGATAGTAAAACAGGTGCAGTATAACAGAACAGATCATCACACAGAAAACACACACATGAACACCATGATATAAGGTGGAAACCCAATGTGGGTGAAAACCACCTGCTGCAAGTCGTCTCTATCTTTCTTTAATATGAAACTTCAGTTTACAATCTTTTGTACTGGTGCAGCCTTATACCAGTACGCAGGCTACAACCTGCTGAAGGCTTCAACCTTCTCTCGTTCTCCAAACTTTCTTGGAAGGGAGCTCCAACCCCCTTTTCTCTTGTACTAGCTAAGATACTAGTACGTAGGTGCTGGCCTACAATCTTCTTTCCTTCAGGTACCACCTTTCATACATTTTCAGACTGGATATTCCTGAAGCACAACATTACAATCTGAAGACCACAATTCATTCAACTTTCATAGCAGATTTCAAAACAACCAATACTAGCATCATCAATCTTTGAATCACTGAACCACTGAAACCCTGTCAAACCCAGTCACCAGAACACAGAGCAGACTACAGAACTCTTCAATAATAGTCAGACCCAGCTGCAACCCAAAAATCAAGCTTCAAAAGATATATGCTACTTCAATGAAGGCAACCTGCGTATACACGCAGTTTTACCGAAGACAACCTGCGTATAGATCTAAAAATAATTTTTCATAACTTGCAGCTGTACCAGACATCAGTTATACCCAGAACATAACATTGCGTCAATATGCAGATCTAGAAATACGCATAATCAACCATATAAAGATAGTTCATTTCAAACCATTTGATCCTGATCTCTCCTTAGATCTTGTTCTCCATCAACCGGTGAGATCTCTCCTTAGCTCAGATCGAGCAATACATCATCAACTAATAACCTGCATACTGGATCTAATACTTCATCTGATATTCAAGACTTTTCAGATGCCTTGCCTAATGATTTTCTTCTCCTTATATAGCCTTAGGCCTTGCTCAATACCAAGGGCCAAAACCATAGAAATCCAATACCATCAACTTCAAAAACTAGGGATCAACACGTCTATCAAGATACTTTGGTCCAAAGACATAGGCTCAAGTACCGAGGACTAACTACCACGAACCAAAGGGAAGCTTCTCGACATGTACGCACTTTTAAGTTCATGAAGCTGCGTGTATACGCGACTTCGTGTCTAGCGAACCTGCGTATCCACGACTTGGTATACAGCGTACCTGCGTGTATACGCAACTTGGGCTTGATGAACCTGTGTATATGAAATTTCTCTTCATACTTGTAGTCTGGACTGAGATCTGTCATCAAAGAGAGTTGCCATCAAGGACAACACCTTTATCGTAGCGCCACACCTGTGCCAAAATGCCAACATTAATTTCATATTACTCTTAGAGGATTCAGGTTGTGAACCTACTTCATCTACTAGTATGTCGATGCAATCCTCAATATTCCTTATCCGCTTGTTGTAACACTTGTATCCTTTGCTTCGAATACAATATCCGAGCAATATTCATTCATCAACACGTGAGTGAAACTTCCCAGGGTTCTTTTCATTCCTTTTAATGAAGCACTTTCTCCCAAACACCTTGAGGTGTTTAACTGGTGCAGGTCTTTCCTTCCATAACTCATAGAGAGCTTTATCATTATTAGGCCCGACTTGATTTTTGTTTGATAGATATACTGTCATCTGGGATGCTTCTCCCCAGAAGTTGTGAGACACTCTTGCTTCATCTAACATTGCTCGGGCCATATCCTGGATTATTTTTTTCTTCTTCTCAACTACTCCATTTTGCTGAAGAATTATAGCCACTGAGTATTTCCTCCTAATTTCATGCTCTTCACAAAATTCCTCAAAATCTCTTGAGGTTTACTCTCCCCCTCTATCTGATCATAATCATTTTATCTTTAAATCTTTCTCATTTTCTACTAGAGATTTAAACTTCTTGCAATGCTTCAATGCTTATGATTTTTCTTTTAAGAGAACAATCCAAGTAGCCCTGGTGAAATCATCAATGAGCAACAAGAAATACCTTTCTCCTTTTGAGGTTTTTTCTCTAGTTGGGCCACAAATATCTGTTTGAATGATCTCCTAGTCTTCTTGCCAAAATGACATGACTTCCAGATTGTGTTATCGGGCTTTTACAGTCTTGGTAATCCTCTCACTGCTCCCATCTTGCTTATCTTTATCAAAATGTCAAAATTCATGTGCCCGAGCCTCTTGTGCCACAGTCGTGCTTCACTTGTTTTTATCAAATAGCAGTTGACCCCAGAATCGTCAAACACATATACATTATTGTGGGTTCTGATTGCTTTTCCCAATAGTTTTTCATCCTTTATGTTGTGGATCTCACAATATTTAGATCGAAAGGTCACATCATAGCCATTGTCACACATTTGGCTAACACTGAGAAAATTGTGCTTGAGACCTTCTACATACAACACATTTTGTGCTTCTGTTTTTTTTCAAGACTAACTACTCCTTTTCCCTTGATTCTTGTTGGAGAGTTGTTTCCACAAGTGACATTTCTTCCTCTGTCCTTTTCCTTAAGCAGCATAAATTTTCTCTTGTCCCCAGTCATATGATTGGAACAACCACTATCCACATACCATTTGTTTTCTTGATTATGAGCTGATAAGGCGAGTCCACATTTTATGCTCTTTTTTTCTTTAGTTTCCAGCTTCCTTTATCCTTTTGGATAGGTGTCTGTCTGAAATTTTGGGACTTAGACAAGTATTCAAACTTACTTCTACACTCACTGGCTTTGTGCCCAAAATTATTACATTTGAAGCATTTTACTTCACTTAGCGAGGGAGAGAAGACATTCTGATTTTGGAGAGAAATGTTTTAAGACTTAGAAATATATTACGTATTATATCTAGGCTTTTCAATTATTTATACTTTGATCCTTCTATAATCAATGGCTTTATTTCCAAATATATGACACTTATAGCAGTGACTATAAAACAAATAGGCATTCCTATTGTTGGAAGCATTATGAGATTATGCAGGAAAATACCTTGGTCGTATGATTGATTGGTTCTTTCTCCATTGACGATTTCCTCTTTGCACAACTGCTCTTTTTTCATCATTAGTTATTTCATGATGCTTCTTCTCCTAGATCTGTGATTCTTTGGATCTTGCGGAGCTGAATTTTATATTCCCAATAGAATATTCTTGTGTCTTAGAGTATCCTAGACTGGTTCTAATTCTTGAGGGCCTTTGACTATTCAAGATCTGATCTAGTCTACTTGTCGCTTCAGAAAAATTTTCATTTAGACCCTTCTTGGTCTTTTCTTTCTCAAGATCGGTTCTCAGAGAGACAACCTCTGCTTCAAGACTCTGACATTTTTTTCCCATTCTTGAATCATGTCTTGAAAACCCTCTTGTTTTCATTTGGCCTCCTCCAGCTCAACTTTCAAAGACAGAATATCATATTTCCATATATATGAGATCATTTCCCTTTTGAACTTGAGCAACTCCTATTTCAACTTCTTGTGCTCATCTTCCAGTCTCTCATAGTTACCTTCTTTTTCTTTCAGTAGAAGGGCTAGACTGTCCTTGCTCTTGATATCTTCTTCAAGCTTTTCCTTTTGATAGGCAGACTTCTCATTATCATAGTTATACATACCTTTCTCTGCATGCTATAACTTTTCCTTCAGCTGCGTATTTTTCCTCCTTACTTTCTTCAACTCGTCGAGGGCACTAATGAGTTCCCCTTCAAGGTCTACTACTCCTTCTTCTTCTTCCTCTTTAGAGTCCATAATACCCTATTTTTTGGAGTCTGTCTCAAAGGCCATAAGAAGATACTTATCTGACTCATTTTACGATGAGTTTTCACAGCCTGACTCTGGTGTTGTGTTATCCTCTTTGGAGTAGAACACCTTCTTCTTATAGGGATTTTTCTTCTAATGTGTCTGGGACTTTTTTTCCATATTTCAGATCCTCTTCCCTTTCAATGCTTTTTTTATGAGGGAATTTGAAAGCGAAATGTGCAACTCTTCCACAGTCAAAAAATTTAAAGGTCAACTTCCCTTTATATTTTCCTGAGCCACGCTTCATTTTTCTGGCTAGTTGAGCCAACTCCTGATCAGATTCACAACTAGAGTTGTATTGATGATCTTTGTGCTCCTTGCCCTTTTTGGATACTTTTAACATCACTTCCTTTGGTTCAAATTTCTCTATTCCTACTCTCATCTCATAGGTTGTGAGAGTACCATGCAGTTGATCCATGTTGAGATCCTTTAAGTTAGCCATTTCCTCAATAACTAAGATTTTGGCATTAAATCTCATGGGTAGAGATCTTAATATTTTCTAAATAATCATCTCTTCCTTAACTTCTTCATCGAGTCCTCTAATCATATTAGTCACTTCATCAAATCTGAGGAAGTATTCTTCTATGCTTTCATTCTCATTCATTCTCAGGCTTTCAAACCTCATCCTGAAAGTCTAAAGTTTTTCTTGCTTGACTTTGTCATCTCCCTCGTGACTCTGGTTAAACTTTACCCACACTTCCTTCACAAACTTACAATGCATAAATTTTACAAGTTCTAATTGACTAAGACAAAAAAGAATGGAATTATTGGCTTTAGCATTATTCCCATATAATTTTTCACCATCTGCATCAGTGGGGGGAATATTAGGGACATTGTAGTCTACTAGTACTGAAGTCCAAACATCTACTCCCAGGGACATAAGGTATGCTTCCATTCTCACTTTCCAAAACGCATAGTTGGTACCATTAAAGACTGGTATTCTACTTGAGTAAATCCATCTTGACTCTCTTGCCTAGACATAATTCCTTATAGATATACCTTCCAGTGTTTAAACTGTTGCTGAAGGAAACCTTACTCTGATACTAATTGTTGAAATAAGGAACTATTGAGAAGGTGGGCTGAATCAGTAATTAAGAAACTCTTTTCTTTTTCTTATTATGCTTTTAGTCCCTTCTTATATTCTTTTAACTTGTGAGAGCATTCATGCACAAATACGGTGAGCCAACAAGATTTCAGACACACATGTTCAAACAAAAATCACATGAGTAGAAAACATTTGACAAAATGTTTTTCGCGTGGAAACCCAAAGGGAAAAAAACACCAATTTGTTGTTTGTTTATGATCTAAATTAAGCACCCACTCACAGGAAGCACCAACCCCCTTTAGTTAGCAAGCACTAACTTGCCTAGAGGAACCAACCACTTTAGTATGCAAGCACCAACCTGCCCTTGCCATTGTTTTACTATTTCATAGAATTTTCAAACTGAAAACAGAGGCATACAATAATAAAAGTAAAATACCAACGATGGCTACTTGCACATCGAATTTTGAACTCTTCCTTCTATGCTCACTTGCAGTAGATCTCCTCTTTTTGCTCACAGCAACACATCCTCTATGCTCTACCTTCATGCTATAGTGGCTACAACCACTGTTACACAGTAATTTGTCACCGTTTCTCACCGTCCCTGTCACCCCTTTCCCGCACTTTGGAGGACTCATTCCAGGACCTATGAGAAGTGACACAACTTGAAAACACTTGCACAAGATTCCTCTAAGTATGGACTTCACATGCCCTTAAGACATTTCCTGCAAAAAACCCATAAAAAATGCCCTTTTTCCATTAGCGCGGGTTCCTAATGTATCACCCGCGCCAATGGGGGAAATCCAACAAAGAGGGCGCGCCAGTTGGTGGTCTATCTCAGTGTCGGACCCGAGCCAATTGAATTTAGTAAAGTTTTTGATGAAGAGGCACGGGAAAGTTCTTTCCAACTCATGGACTCTATCTGAGAACACTTCCCGAAGGTAAAGCCAACTCGAGCGAGGATAGATCCAACTCGATCGATGTTGTCGTTGATCTTATCTCCTGCAAGGATGAAGCCTATCCCATCTCCTTTCCCTGATCTATAAAAGCCTGCCCTACTACCTTTGACAGGCTAATGGTTCTAATGGTTAATGAAGGGTTAATAGTGCTAGCTTTGGTCCTGGTTTCAGCAGGAGGAGAATCATACTTCTAGAGGGCTAAGAGATTGTTGCAAGGAGCAAGGAGATTTTTTGTCACCAAAGAGAGAGAGGCTTGTTCTTCATCCCCAACAAGCTTTACAAGGCATGTGCACCTGATGACCCAGCCAAAGGAGGATTCGACGTCAGAACAATGGTTGTATTCTTCTTTGTTTATTATCAATAATAAGATGACTATCATTATGGTTCCACTCTTGTTGTTCATCGCGTTGATGCTTGAGTTATATCCTTTCTGACTGATATATAGTTGCAATATTTTGGGTTTCTATGCTTGTATTGGTGTCATTCTTTGTATGTGCAGGTGTCCATTCACAGAGATCGTGAGGGGATTGTGACCGGCCAGCGCAAAGGATCGACTCTTCTACGACACTAGCGTTGGGATCCAAGTAAGCTTTCGTCGCTTACCTATGATTTGCAATTAGGAACCTGCATGTTAGCATTGTCGATTGTTGCTAGACTCGGCTTGGGCTAGTAGGGATCGCCTCTATCCGCAGAGGGGATTTACCTCGACAACAACCACCCACCGAAATTTTGCCTTAGCTTCGTTTTGGAGCCTCCCTACTAACCTTTCACAACACCTTGTCTTGCTTCGTCAAGTACACAATCTTAAGTGATTTTCTTGCACAAAGACAGCCTGTTGATCAAGCTTGATACATTCCCCTCACAGGTTGTTCATCCAAACTTGGTCCAGCTGCAGGCTGAGCATCTCCCAAAGAAATTGCACAATTCTCGAGGGAAACCAACCTTACCTCCAGAAATTGCACAATTTTGTCTGCAGCCTGTTGGGCTCCAGAATTTCACAATCCTGCCAGTCAGGCTTCACCCAGAAAACTGCGCAATCCTTCCCAGTAGGCCTGCTCAGCCCAAGAATTGTGCAATCTTGAGCAGCAGTCAGCTGCTCTGCCCAGAAATTACGCAAATATCCTGGGCAGCCAGCCCATCTCCCATCCAAAAATGGATATTTTCTCCAAGCAGTTGAGCAGCCTCATGCATGAGCAGTTGGGTTGACCAATTCCACTCGGGACCAAGGAAACTTGACTTGCATGCATGGCTTGCTTTTTCTAGAATAGAAAAAGGCAATGTGCAAAAAGAATCCCTTGATTCAGGGAGCTATTTTTAGCAGCTGGAGTTTACATGCAAAATCATTTTAGAAAGTTTCCTCCAAGTGTCGCTTTTTCCTAGATTTGTGGCATGCGCATCATGAACTCAAACTTATTTATTCGACACATCAGAGCTCATTCATTCACATCAATCTTGGAGCTTTGACATCCCACAGCACATCCATGACTCTTCGACACATCCGACTCAGCTATTCACCGGTAAGTGGTCTCAACTTGTCTTTTTCAACATTTCTGTTGCTTTTTGTGTTTTTGCTTGTGTGAGTGTTGCTTGCTTGATTTCTTTGAATGCTTGCTACCATTTACATGCATACTAGCTTGTACTAGCATCGTTTTAGTTTTCGTTGCTATCTCACTGTTGTCGCATGCATGAAACTGTTTTGCATGAACAGTCATCGATTCGGTGACTTGCTTCACCCACATGCATGTTGATTTGTTTTCTGAATCTTTCATAAAAAATTTGCATGCACGATCAATCACTTCTGCTTTCACTTAGTGTCACCATGCATCCACTTTCACATTTTCTTTTAGTTGCTCGTCGTCTAATCCAAGATGTTTTCGCTTATAGATGTATAGAAAAGAATTGCATATAAAATTGCAGCTTAACACATAAATGTGCACATATGAAAAGAAGAAGGAAACACATAAAATGCACAAAATAAGACACCAAGGCTTGATAATGGAGTTCGTCCAATTTGGACTATGTCTCTGGGCCCAGCTCAACAATGGGGAGGCCTTTCTTATTAAATGGCATGAATAAACAGAATTACATTCATCAATCTGTCCATAAAGAGGCTTATACCTCCAATCTGCCTGATGGCTATGAAATGAATGCCGAAGATGGAGTGGTATGCAGCACCAAAGCTTCCCGCAGCTATAGAAGAGGGCTGGAGTGTGTAACTATTCAAAATAGATCAATAATTGCTCTCAGCCTCTGCAAAATAGCGTGATGCAACCATAAAAATGCCTCTTCCCGTGCTCTTCCATTGATCCTCTTTTATAAAGGATTTTCAGACAAGATCCCATTTAAAACAGGGCATGCCTGGTTAATAAGAGAGGTTGGTAGAGTGGAAGGATCGGCGGGTGCAACCGTTCCTGAAAATGGCATGTTTATTGTTGCTTTGATAAGACTTCAAAACCTCGAAAAACACTGCAAATTTTCCCAAAAACCATATGCTCGAACCTCAAATATTATTAAATCGGCTTATAGTCTGTATCGAGTCCGTGCTGAGGTCACGGATCGGCATTTCGCTGGTCCATAGGTCCTATTCATGGGGAATGGTTGACCACCGATCGCCGATCGCCGATATCAGCATTGGTCGATCACGTCGGTCCCACTCATATATCACCCCGATAATGGTTCCGCCGATCGGTGCATCGCCGATCCAACTGCCCGATCGCCGATATAAGCATAGATATATATATGACTGCTTATTGCGATTGCCTCTAATCCGCCAATCCGATCTGGTCAAGGATCGACGATCGGGGGTTCCATGGCCCAATGCTTAAGTCCACCCTCATGCGACCTCCAATTTTGATTTTCCTTTAAGGCTTTAAGACCCATTTTTCAAAGGAAATTCCTCATTTTCTTAAGGATTGAAGAGCCCTTCTTTTTGCAATAACTTCATCATCCAGACTTGGATTGAAGTACCATTTGCACCATTGGAATCAGAAAGATGAGATCTACATTATGGTCTTGAGTTGACTTTATTCTGATCACTTTGATTTCTGAGTTTCCATGCCATTGTATCTGAAGATCCACCTGGATCAATCCTCCCCATTGAGGAGCTTTTGGACCGCCAAAAGCTTTTCATTAGTCAATTGGAAAGTGAGGGTACTATGCCCTCACTTTTTCTTTCTCCAGCCATCTGGCCTTGCTGGGATGCATTCCCTTGAATCCAACTCAAAGGTATCCTACATCTCCTCACCGTGAAGTCCTGGTTCTTCTATCGAGGATGATGTCTTCGGGCAACTCATCGAGATATTTAGGTGCAAAATCATCAATGGTAAGAACTGTGCCCACCTCATCAGTGTCCATGATCAAAGGTGGTTCATACAGCTTCAGGTTCTCCACATTCACTACTGAGTACATTTGCATATATACTGGTAAGTCAAGACGAAAGGCATTGTTCCCAATCTTCTCCAATATGGTGAATGATCCATACCGGATTGGCCGCAACTTCTTTCCTTCTCCCTTCATCCTGTCTTTGTTGATGTGGAACCACACCTTATCGCCCACTTGGAATTGATGGTCAACTCGGTGTTTGTCATGTTGAGCCTTGTAACGGGCTTGACTCTTTTCCAACTACTCTTGCACTCCTTGGTGAATCATTTGGATTCGCTGAATGAACTGTTGAGCTTTGTCTTTATCATTTCGTCCACTGGAGCCATCCTCCCTTCCAAAGACCATGTCTAAAGGGTCCTTTGGCAGGTAACCAAAGCATATCTCGAATGGTGAATGTTGTGTCGATGAATGCACTACTCGGTTGTAGGAATGTTGTATATAGGGGAGATGTTCATCCCATAACTTGGGATGTTTCCCACAATAGCCTCGTAATAAGTGTACCATGGTATGGTTAACAACCTCTGTTTTCCCATCGGTCTGCAGGTGAAATGTCGTGCTTCTTTTCAGTTTGGTATCCATCATCCTCCACAAGCTGGTCCAGAACTCTCCAAGGAAGCGAGAGTCTCGATCTGACACAATTGATGTGGGTAATCCAAAGTGGACCCAAACATACTGAAAGAAAAGAGAAGCAGTCTGCTCTGCAGTAATCTACATTTTACAAGGCATAAGAATACACATTTTGCTAAAACGGTCAATGACGACATACAAATAGTCGTGACCCTTCCTAGACAAAGGTAAACCTCCTACAAAGTCCATTGACACACTTTCCCATGGGCGACTCGGAATAGGGAGTGGTGTGTAGAGCCCAAGTTTTCTATTAGAGGGCTATGAAATAGAACACATCACACAACCCTTTACATAGTGAGTCACAATGTTTTTCATATGAGGCCAAAAGAAAAATCTTTGTACATGACTTAAAGTCTTCTCAACACCAAAGTGTCCAGACACAAGAGAGGTGTGGGCCTCTCGAATTACATGCACTCTTTCTCTTGTGGGAATACACAATTTACCAAGGTGATACAACAATTTCCCCTACAAGTGATAGTTTTCCATCTGTGAACCATAGGTTAGTGTTGCATAAACCTCCTTAAAGTCATCATCATTAGCATATTGTTCAACATAAATTTCAAAAGACAACGAAGCCTTATGCAAAATAATAGAAGCAGAAATAGGAGGGCCAAATAGCATATCGGCCACTTTATTGCTAGTGCCCTTCTTATACTTTATTACTAGATGAAACTGTTGAAGAAAGCCCATCCACTTGAAATGACAAGTTTGTTGCAACTTGGTTTGTGACTAAAGGTACTGCAAGGGCTGATGATCTGTATGGATGATGGTTTCCTTGTCGATCAGGTAGTGTTTCCACTTTTTCACACTCTGCACCAAGGCATAAAGCTCCTTGTCATAGGTGGTATAGTTTATCACAGCTTGCGAAAACTTCTCAGAATGGTAACAAATCGGCTTCTTTTGTTGCATCAGTACAGATCCCATGGCATAACCGTTGGCATCAGTTTCGATCTCAAATGGTTGTTGGAGATCAGATAAGGCTAAGACTGGCGCGGTGCTAATTTTCTCCTTCAATGTTTCGAAAGACTTATGTTGTCGTCCTCCCCATTGGAAGACTTGTTTCACACTTTTCAATGTGTGCAAAGGTGCTGCAATAATAGAGAAATTAGCAATAAATCTCCTCCAATACTGGACTGCACCTAGAAAGCTACAGACCTCAATTACACTAGTAGGCTTAGGCCAATTTACAATTGCTTCAACTTTAGCGGGATCAATTTTAACTGACCATGACCAACAATATGACCTAGGTAACCCAAAGAGGTTTTCCCGAACTCACACTTTGACAATTTCACAAAGAGTTTTTTTTTTCTTCAGCACATCAAGAACTTTCTTTACATGACTCATATGTTCAAACCAACTCTTGCTAAAAACTAGTATATCATCTAAATATACAAGAACAAACTCATCAGTGAAAGGCTGAAATATATGATTCATAACCCGCATAAAGGTGGTTGGAGCATTGCAAAGCCCGAATGGCATTACCATCCATTCGAACATCCCATGCTTGATTTTGAAAGCGGTTTTCCACACATCCTGCTCCACAATTCGGACCTAGTGATAGCCACTGCGCAGATCCAATTTTGTGAAACATACAACATTTTTTAATTGATCCAATAAATCATCTATGCGTGGGAGGGGATAGCAATTTTTTTCTAATATTTTGTTGAGCGCGCAGTAGTCCATGCACATCCTCTAGCTGCCGTCCTTCTTTGGCACTAGAACAATCGGTGACCCGCATGGAGAGGAGCTCGGCCTGATTATGCCTTGGTCCAGCAATTCCTGCACTTGCCGCTTAATCTCCTCCATTTCAACTGTCGACATCCTGTACATGTCGATATTCGGTAGAGGGGCGTCATGCAACAGGTGGATTTCATGTTGGATTTCCCTCTTTGGAGGTAATCCCGGCGGCTCCTGAAACAATTCATTATAATCAGCAATTAAATCCATAAATTCTTGTTTATGCTTACCATCGCAGCCTTGGAATGCGTCTGCAAATTTGGCCTCCTTTTCCCTGATGACCATAAGCATGCATGCCTTGCTGGAGTTCACCAGTTGTTTCATCTGCCCAGCACTTATGAGGCTGGCGTTAATTTTGTTCTGATGAGCCCACACTATATATTCTACCCCATCCTTCTTGATGTGGTATTTATTCTCATGGCAGAAAAAGACAGCTTTTCTTTCATATAGGTAAGGGCTCCCCAATACCATGCCACAGATCTCTAGCGGTATAAGATCCATCTCTACTTCATCTACCAGCTTAGAAGCAATCACAAATTTTACCTTGCACTGCTGGGTTACATTCAATTTAGCTTTATCATGTATCCATCCTAGCAGATAAGGCTTTGGGTGCGGTTTTGTTTCTAAGCCAAGCTTCTTTACCAGGGATTCTGCAATCAAATTTGCTTGGGACCCCATATCAAACAGAGTTTCTACTTTGGTATGATTTACTACAACTCTGATATGAAATAATTCAATTCTTTTTCTATCATTTGAAATGGACTCATCTACAGAACTGGTGCTTCCTTGTGATTTAGAATCAACAGGAGGTGTAAAGGTACCTTTTGTTCCCGCTGTTGTGACCAGAACTTCATCTCCTGAATCTGATCCAAGGTCTTGCTGTGATGCTGCCACTGTTTTCTACTTCCCTTTTCCTCCATACTTATTTGGGCATTTTTCTGGGTGCTACTTCCAGCAGTGGTCATCATCGTGCCCTTCTTTCTTGCAATTATTGCAATAAGGTCACTCTCCCTCTTTGGTTGCTACTATTTTCTTCTCCTTCCCTTTCCATTTCGCTTTGGACTTGCCATTGGAAGGTTTGAACGGTGGCTTTCTGGATTGGTCCTCTCTTTCATTCTTTCCTCTGTTTTCAATATGAATTACTTTCACACTAGCTGCGTCAATAGTGGTTGGTTCAAACAACAATAATGAATGTCGAATATAACTATGCAGTGAGCCAATATACTTAGTTACAACTTCAGGTGTATCTAGTGCAATACCCAAATTCAGTGCTTGCTTCCTAAATTCTTCTGTAAAACTCTGAACATCCTGCCCTTTGCCTTGCCTTAAATATTTCCAATTCATCAAATCTTTCTGTTTGTATCCTAAGGGATAAAACTGTTCCTTTAATGCAGAAGTAAAATTAGACCATGAGGAAAAGAGCTTACCCACATTTTTACTGCTCTGCAATTTACTCTCCCACCAAACGAGAGCTGTGTTGCCCAGCTGTAGAGAGGCCAGCTAGATTTTTGCCTCATCCTCTACAATTTGTTGAATCCTGCAATAAACCTCAATCTGCCTAATCCAATTGTTAATCTTTTATGTGTTACTTTCACCATTAAACACAGGAAGATCAAATTTAACATCTAATTTAAAAAAAAGGTTTCTTAGATGCATCCTTTGGATTTCTCTGATTATGGTGGTGTGGGGAAGAAGAACCTTCACCACCAGAAGGAGAAGGAGGGGGTTCTTCTCCATCATTCCCATGTGCTGAACCTTGTCCTTCTGGATTCCTCTCTTCATCTTTTTCCAGTCTTATAACCAGCTAGATGATATTATCTTCCATTGAATAGATAGTCTTTCTGAAATTGCGCTCCTCTTCAATACGAGCTTCCTCTTCAGCCATATTTCTTCTTCGAGGTGCACGCCCTACCTCTGGATCGAAAGGTTCTAGATTCCCTTCACCTCTTTGAAGCCTACCTCTTATTATCATACAAACATGCAACTCATATCTAGAAAGCCCTGCTCTAATACCACTTGATCCAGGATGTTTTCACTTATAGATGTATAGAAAAGAATTGCATATAAAATTGCAGCTTAACACATAAATGTGCACATATGAAAAGAAGAAGGAAACACATAAAAGGCACAAAAGAAGACACCAAGGCTTGATAATGGAGTTTGTCCAATTTGGACTACGTCTCTGGGCCCAGCTCAACAATGGGGAGGCCTTTCTTATTAAATGGCATGAATAAACAGAATTACATTCATCAATCTGTCCATAAAGAGGCTTATACCTCCAATCTGCCTGATGGCTATGAAATGAATGCCGGAGATGGAGTGGTATGCAACGCCAAAGCTTCTCGCAGCTGTAGAAGAGGGCTGGAGTGTGTAACTGTTCAAAACAGATCAATAATTGCTCTCGACCTCTATGAAATAGCGTGCCGCAACCATAAAAACGCCTCTTCCCGTGCTCTTCCATTGATCCTCTTTTATAAAAGATTTTCGGACAAGATCCCATTTAAAACGGGGCATGCCTGGTTAATAAGAGAGGTTGGTAGAGTGGAAGGATCGGCGGGCGCAACCATTCCTGAAAATGGCTTGTTTATCGTTGCTTTGATAAGACTTCAAAACCTCAAAAAACACTGCAAATCTGCCCAAAAACCATATGCCCGGACCTCAAATATTATTAAATCGGCTTATAGTCTGTATCGGGTTCACGCTGAGGTCGTGGATCGGCATTTCGCTGGTCCATAGGTCCTGTTCACGGGGAAGGGTCGACCGCCGATCGTCGATCACCGATATCGGCATCGGCCGATCGCGTCGGTCCCGCTCATACATCACCCCGATAATGGTTCCGTCGATCGGTGTATCGCCGATCCGACTGCCTGATCACTGATATAAGCATATATATATATATATATATATATATATATATATATATATATATATATATATATATATATATATATATATATATATATATATATATATATATATATGACCACCGATTGCGATTGCCTCCTATCCGCCGATCCAATCTGATCATAGATCGGTGATTGGGGGTTCCATGGCCCAATGCTTAAGTCCGCCCTCATGTGACCTCTGATTGTGATTTTCCTTTAAGGCTTTAAGACCCATTTTTCAAAGGAAATTCCTCATTTTCTTAAGGATTGAAGAGCCCTTCTTTTTGCAATAACTTCGTCATTCGGACTTGGATTGAAGTACCATTTGCACCGTTGGAATTAGAAAGATGAGATCTACATTCTGGTCTTGAGTTGACTTTATTCTAATCACTTTGATTTTTGAGTTTCCATGCCATTGTATCTGAAGATCCACCTGGATCATCGGTGAGTCTGGTCAGCCTTGGCCTGGACTCTCCCTCACCAAGACAGCATTGTGAAATACGGTGAAGGAAGGCTCTGTATTCCTCTCCAGAAATGTGCATTTCTGCCCAGATACTGTCCTCTAGGACTGATTTGCACATTTCTAAGGGACAGTGACTGCTGGCCTAGAAAATTGTGCAATGCAGTCCCTGAGCATGTAGTCATTGCCAGCTGGAATTGTGCATTGCACAATCCTAGCAGTTAGTAGTCAGTCTGGATTGCGCATTGCACAAATACAACAACCAGTCTTGCCTCCTAGACAGCCCAGACTACCTTTTAAGCAGTTCTAGCAGCCAACCACCCAGCCTCCCAAAAGAAATTGTGAAATCTTTGTCTATCATTCCCCATGTATGTGTTATGTCATTCCCCGAATTTTCCTTGGTTTTCACTGGCAGATTGCTTTACATGCATGTTGCTTTCTCTCTAGATCTTTTAGGTGTTCATCTGCCTCTTAGCAGTATAGGATCAATGGCCTCCAAGAGAGCAGGATTGAAGGACACTGACGGAAGTGCAACTAGAGCAACAGTTGAGTAGGTGTCTGCATGTCTACCGATCTATGAAGATACCAAGTTGTTTCTAGACAAGGACATCAACATGAAATGGAAAGAAGTCAATGAAGCATTTGCAAGCACTTTTAGGGAAGACCTCGAAGATAGCCAGGTGTATGTGAACATTCACAAGTCCAGCTTGTACCAGATTGCATGCAGATACCCCACGTTCCCATGCACAGACATGATACACTAGATCGTCTCGCACACTGATCCCAAGATGATGACTTTGAGAAGTGTCAGTGAGATGAAGATTGCAACCTTTTGGGCATAGGATTATGATGAGACGTATCAGATGTTGAAGCCCGTGACTATCATGGAGACTCCCTTCAGCATACCCAGTAGCAATGCCAACTCCAGAGAAATCTTGAAGACCTGGGTAAAGGAGCCAGCTAGATTCAGGTTGACACCCAACGAGATCTACAAGATGAAGATACTGCGGAAGGCATATCAAAACTTGGTCATATTTTCATGTTGAATGTATGTCCAAGAAAGCACAGAAAACTTCCCACAGAGTTGGGTGATCGCACTGGACCAACTGGCCAGAGAAGGAAAACCATGTAACTGGTCCGGCATGTTGGCCCATTAGCTGAAGGAACAGGTAACGAGGGCTTGACACTCACCCGAAGGTATGCAAGTAGAGATCTACATGTCCACCTATATCTTAGATGCAATCTATGCCTGACAGGAGTTCCCAAGCTTGGAGTGGGCTTGGTCATCGATGAAGACTACTGTGAACACATATTGTAAGTTGTTGTCTGAATGCAACTTTAGAGGAGTTATCACATGATTGTCCGATCATTTTGTCACCCTAGTTTACAAAATGATATTCGAACAGGATCCACCCTGCATGTCGAGGGCAGCAATGGAGGCACTAATAGACATTGCTGATTGGTATGCCTCACCGTCTGACACCATCATACGAATGTTCAGCACGGCGAAGCCTCCGCATGTTCTACCAAAGTTTTCCTTGGACATACTCATCATGCAGGAAGTAGAATATCACATCTCGATAGGATTTACAGCTAGTCTGCATCGGAAGAAGAAGGCACCTTGGCCTCCTCTTCCATTGCAGATTGGGTTATATGAGATCTGGAGTTTCAAGCAAGCAGAAGTCGAAGTTGAACAGATGAAGAAGTATCCATTCGACCTCCGAAGTTACAATCTGTATGACCCAAATTGTATTGTGAAAGATCACTACACGAGAGTATAGTTCAACTGGATCCACGGGGCATGCCATTGGGTGGAGGAGGACCCATGGAGATATTTCTACAGTTTCTCCAGACCCAATGAATAGGTCGGCTTCGTTGTGGAGTGGTTAGCAAAGCAACATGAAGCAGCATCGTGGAGAGCACCAGCACTAGCAGCGGTAGTAGCAGAGGCAAGCATACCAGTGCGCTACATGGGAAAGAGGAATATTGTCGACTGCATGGAGGAAGAGAAAAGATGCAATTTCCGATCAGATCAACTTGTGGAAAAACAAGCTATGGCTATAGAGGCAAAGAGGCAACAATGCGACAAGAGAATTGCGCAAAGGCAGAGGGAGAAATGAAGGATGGAAGAGACAGAGAAGGAGTTGCATGAGTTGAAGGAGCAATTCCGAAAGGAATAAGAGATGCACAAAAAGGAGAGGGAAGTGCAGCAACAACAAGTACAGTAGGGGGCGCAACATGTGCAAACAAATGAAACAATGCCCGTACAGGTAGTGGATTCATGAGAACAGTTGGCATCAGGTAGACAAGGTGAACCATCGTAGGAGAAGGAATTTTCTCACGAGATAGAGAAAGCACTTCAATAGTTGGATATAGATATGGAGCAACGAGAATTGGAACAGGATATCGACCTCATGCCTCACCACCAAGAGGTTGACTTACCTGCTTCACTGCATCCAGATGATGAGCAAGTCTCAAGTGACCAAGGAGGCACCGACATCCTTGGAGATTAGTCGGAAGGAGAGATGCACAACATCTCATTCAATGAGTCTCAACATAGAGTTGTGCAGTCGCGTAGAGTGTCGACTCCGGATGATCATACATCTCCTACACAAATTGAGGAATGAGTGATTGTGTCTAACGTGCGCAAACATCTAGCAGCCTTGGCCGATGCTACCAGAGTGTATGTTGAAGCCACTAGCTCAAGTGTTCACTTTCTGATAGTTGAGAATGAGTGAATGGTTAAGGAACTACAGACGACCAAGCAAGGAGGAGATTTGGTGACAACGTCTACCTGAGCTGAACTGAAGAAGGAAATACTAGATGAATTATTTTCCCTTGACACAGTTATGCGAGCATTGTACTCCAAGTTTGGTACCATGCATAAGGTAGTCGTCCATCTCAACGGATGGCAGTAGCGATGTGCTAGAAGAGCATGTATCTTGGCGAACTTGCATGGTGTTTTTGATCACATGTAAACATGGACGATGAGATACAAGGGAGCTTCGCTTGACTTGCCTAAGATGATGAAGGTTAGTGCGATCGAGCTAAAGGCACGCATCCGGAGTCAAATCTAGAACTATGAAGAGCTCCCATAGCTCATCACGTGTATACAAGCTTCCCATGCATGTGTATTCAAGAGTATGGATGTTGTGGTGCACGCACATGCGATCCCATCCCTTGGGACTCTCACCGAGGCGAAGACAAAGGCACAGGTCTGACTAGAGCTTGACTCGAGGCAAAGACAAAGGCACAGGTCTGACTAGAGCTTGACTCGTATTTTGATGAGTTGATGTGCATTATCATCAGCCCAGACTTTCCCATCAGTGTAGACAACATGCACAAGTATGTTGTTGGTCTGGCTGCATTGAAGACAATGATGTGTATGCTTTCAGACGAGTTGGACAGAGGAGCCTGAGCAGTGTACCTGGATGCTATGGAGGCAAGAGTCAGGTTCCAAAAAGATGTCACCTTGGAGCACACAGACACCATCAAGGACTACCGATATTGGCATCAGTATGTTACTGTTGATCATCATGAGGATGTTGAGGAGTTGGACTTCCATGGTTGTCTAAGTTAGAGTGATGTCTAGCATGGCTTTCTCAAGCCATTTTGTCTCACAAAGGTACATGTGCATTGTAATGTAACGTCATGTCAAGCGTAAGTCAAGTGTCGATAGTTGGATGTAACAGTCATAGAGTAGATGAAGAGTCATGAGGGTAGTTGAACTGTCACAAAGGGGAATGTCAAGGGTCACCCCACCCTTTGCTATAAATAGTCCCTCATAACTCATTGTATAGGATTTTGGTTAGCCAAGCTTGCGATAAGACTATCTTGGAGAGATCTTGGACACTATTGTAACAAGCCTTGGCTTCTCCACTGCGCAGAGCTAGTACATCTCTTTGGAGGAGCAAGCGGTTGTTGTTGTAACGTTCTGCTATCGGAACTAGTGGTTGGACATGGATGTATTGTATGACTCGAACTTACAATTATTAATATAAAAAGAGCCAACACGTTTCATGCATATGTTATATTGTATACTATGCTATTTGGTTTACTCTAAATAATATATGTATTGGTTTTCTTACGCATGCATGTATAGCTATTTGTGTATGTATGTATGAATATTTCTAAAATGTATTGTTGGTTTAACCATCACTTTGGATTGCTTGCTAACTTTCCTTCCATGTTGTGATGTATCGTTTCTCGTGTGTTACCTTCTTAACCTGCATGTTATCACAGGTTTCCAAGTGGTGAACTCATCTCAACCCCTGTGTGTTAGAACCTCTCATGCACCTTCCTTGGCTCATTGCATTTGTTACACCCTTCCTACCAACAAAGTTATCTTACTTGCCTCTATGCAAAATCGCGGTCAAGGCATTACCATACGACCCACTGCTGGGACTCCTACACCAAACAGTCTGAGGTCTAATTGGGACTTCTTACCAGGGAGATCCCCTGACATGTTGGCGGGTCCAGCACCGTCAACACTTCACTATCAAGGGCTCTTCACTGATAACTCCTTAGCACTACCCTTACAACTCTCCACATAGTCCTTATGCTGCTTTTTCCACTATATTACACTATGTCTTCTCAGGTTCTTCAACCTCTCTACTTCAATGCCCACTCACACAACTCTGCACACACACACATATGCTCACATCCCCATCTTTTCCATTGGTGGTGATGGTTTTGTTCCACTGAGGCACACTACACACGGGAGTCTCTCTGTACTGTTTTGAAGCTACCAATTTGTACTTATGGATGGCTTGAATTTCTCGTCTTACATCACCCAAAACATAGATGGTCCTCTTAGTTCTTCGTTGTCTACCTGCATAGAGATCCTGTACTGATCACTCGCAGGACACACCAGATGTCAGTCCATCATCCGAAAATGGAGAGGATAAGTTATTCATTGAAAATCCACTTGATCTTTCATCTTCCTTCTCCGGAAACACAGAGGATGAATTTGTCTGCTTTTCATCTACCCCTTTGTTTGATTCATCATATCATGAGGATGTCGATGAAATCATTGATTTTTCTGATCGTGGATTTCATGATCCATTTACTCCCATATTCGATCACGATCATGATTCTATCACAGCCATTTTTTCAAAGCCACTGGTCTATGATGATCTATCTAACGATGAAGTTGAAACACTCCAGACTGTCGAGGCACTTCAGCCTGAGCTGATGGTTATGTCAGGCCCTCGCTATCCGTAGGTTTGTTTCACTTCTGATCAGGAAATTTTTCAATCACCTGAGGCTCCTCATCACTCATCTATATGCATTGAATATCAATCTCACACACAGATCCTACTTCCTCCACTTGAACTACACGATCCTATCGCTCATGCATTGGAGGAATCTTACATTGAAAGCACACGCGCACGACACAAGTTGTCTTTGTTTCTTTCATTTGCTTGCATGTCATAGTCAAGAGTGTGCATATGCTTCAAAGTTGCACGTGGTGTCAAACAACACCATGATAAGTCCACAGACTATTGGTCATACACTTCCACTCACTTATGTCCTGTGGGCACTTTGAAACATGAAGTGTGGTTGTATTCATTGTTATATCTTTCTTGTTTTTTGGTTCACACAACTAGGTTGCTCACGGACCAAGCCTTCACCAACATGGGTCAACCAATGTGCCGGTGGCTACATTGGAAATATCACTTCGCGTGATGAGGCCCATGCACCATTAGCTTAGGAGTAGGAGTAGTGTTTTCTTTCAGTTTGTTTTCTTTCTTGTTTGCTTACTCGCTTTGCTTTCACTTTTTCTTCTACTTCTGCTTTGCTTTGTTGTTTGTTTGTTTTCTTGTTTCATTCGTAGGTTAGTTTCACATGAAACCATGTATGACTCTTGAAACAAGTTGGGTGAAGTAAGAGAGGCCTTGTGTAGCTATCAGTACTTGGTTATCTGTCATCTTGCCTCTGTATGAAGAGCTTGTTACTTTTAGTCCATGATACGTCAAAGGAAAATACGTACTGTTTGAAGAGAACCTTGGTGAAAACACAATGCTTGCGCGCTAACTAGTGTCACCTACTCTAGTTGGTTGTTTTTTGGGTTAACCCTTGTCAGCTCAATCAAGTAGAGTAAGGTGAGGGGAAAACCTTAACAGGCACGTCAGAGGTATAATAAACTACTTCTATGCTGAAAAAACCTCTTCTTCTCTCAATAATTTAGGATCCCTCTTCTACCTCTGAAATGAATAAGTGCTATGCACAGTTGAAAATATGAAAAATAAAAAAATGAAAAGTGAAAAAATACAAAATGAAAAATGAATAAGGCGAAAGAAGAGAAAGTCTTCCTACATAGAGAGTTGATGCAAGCAACTCCATCGGGGTATTGACCAGGCTCGCTGGCAGCGAAGCCATGCTTGTGTTCCTATGTGACTCCATTTGGGTACTATCCAGGCCTGCTGGCAGCGGAGCAACACCAAAGATGAAACTAAGACTCTAATGACTATACTACTTGTGCACCAATATACCCCTCAACCCCAATCGAAACAACTGTGTTTCCTTGGCTTGGAATGTGTGTCAATCGACCAAGAGCTTGGCAGATGCTACATCTTACAATCAAGCTAGTGTGAAACCAAGATGAACTGAGAACTGAACAATGCTTCCAGAGGTATTAGACTTGCTTTTCACAAACAAGGTCCATTCAGAGAGATGGAGTTCTACCAGTGTGTCACCAAGTTTTGTAGCGGCTACAACCACCCTCCAAAATTTTGCCTTAGCTTCATTTTGGAGCCTCCCTGCTAACCTTTCACAACACCTTGTCTTGCTTTGTCAAGTACACAAGATTCAGTGATTTTCTTGCACAAAGATAGCCTGTCGATCAAAGCTTGATGCATTCCCCTCACAAGTTGTTCATCTAGACTTGGTCTAGCTACAGGCTGAGCAGCTCCCCAAATAAATTGTGCAATTCTGGAGGGCAACCAGCCTTCCCTATAGAAATTGCGCAATTATGTCTGACAACCTGCTGGGATCCAGAATTGCGCAATCCTACCAGTTAGGCTTCACCTAGAAAACTACGCAATCCATCCCAGCAGGCCTGCTCAGCCCAGGAATTGCGTAATCCTTAGCATCAGTCAACTGCTCAGCCCAGAAATTGCATAAATATCCTAGGCAGCCAGCCCAGCTCCCATCCAGAAATGCGTGTTTCCTCCCAACAGTTGAGCAGCCTCATGCATGAGAAGTTGGGTTGACCAGTTCCACTCATGAACAAGCAAACTTGACTTGCATGCATGGCTTTCTTTTCCTGAAATAGAAAAAGGAAACATGCAAAAAGCATCCCTTGATTCAGGGAGCTATTTTTAGCATCTGAAGTTTACATGCAAAGTCATTTTAGAAACTTTCCTCCAAGTATCACTTTTTCCTAGATTTGTTGCATGCGCGTCATGAGCTCCAACTTATTTATTCGATGCATCAAATCTCATTCATTCACATTGATCTTGGAGCTCTGACATCCCACAGCACATCCAGGACTCTTCGACACATCCGGCTCAGCTATTCACGGGTAAGTGGTCTCAACTTGTCTTTTTCATCATTTCTGTCGCCTTTTGTGTTTTCGCTTGTGTGAGTGTTGTTTGCTTGATTTGTTTGAACGCTTGTTATCATTTACATGCATACTAGCTTGTACTAGCACCATTTTAGTTTTCATTGTTATCTCACTGTTGTCACATGCATGAAACTGTTTTTCACGAACGGTCATCGATTCGGCGACTCGCTTCACCCACATGCATGTCTATATGTTTATTGAATATTTCATTCAATGTTTGCATGCATGATCAATCACTTCTGCTTTCACTTAGTGTCACTATGCATTCACTTTCACATTTTCTTTAAGTTGCCCATCGGTGAGTCTGGCCAGCCTTGGCCTAGACTCTGCCTCACCAAGACAACATTGCACAATCTGGGGAAGGAAGGCTCTATCTTCCTCTCCAGAAATGCGCATTTCTACCCAGGCACTATCTTCAGGACTGCTTTGCGCATTTCTAAGGGATAGTGACTTCTGGCCCAGAAAATTGCGTAATGTAGTCCCTGAGCCTACAATCATTGCCAGCTAGAATTACGCATTGTGCAATCCCAACAATCAACAGTCAGTATGGATTGTGCATTGTGCAAATCCAATAGCCAGTCTTTCCTCCCAGATAGCCCAAACTGCCTTTTGTGTAGTTCTAGTAGCTAGTCACCCAACCTCCCAGAAGAAATTGCGCAATCTTTGCCTATCATTCCCCAGGTATGTGTTATGGCATTCCCCGAATTTGCTTTGGTTTTCGCTGACATTTTTCTTGCCATGCATGTCGCTTTGTCTCCATATCTTTTAGGTGTTCATTCGCCTCTTAGCAATATAGGATCAATGGCCTCCAAGAGAGTAGGATCGAAGGACACTCATGGAAGTGCAACTGGAGCAACAGTTGAGTAGGTGTCTGCATGTCTACCGATCTATGAAGATACCAAGTTGTTTCTAGACAAGGACATCAAGCTGAAATGGCAAGAAGTCAATGAAGCATTTGCAGGAACTTTTAGGGAAGACCTCGAAGGCCACCATGTGTATGTGAACATTCACAAGTCCAGCTTGTATCGTATTGCATGCAGATACACTGCGTTCCCATGCGCAGACATGATACACTGGATCATCTCACACACTGATCCCGAGACGATGACTTTGAACAGTGTCAGTGGGACGAATATTGCAACCTTCTGGGCACCAGATTATGATGAGATGTATCAGATGTCAAAGCCCGTGACTATCATGGAGACTCCCTTCAACATACCCAACAACAATGCAAACTCCAGAGAAATCTTGAAGACCTGGGTAAAGGAGCCGGCTAGATTCAGGTTGACACCCAACCAGATCTACAAGACAAAGATACTGTGGAAGGCGTCTCAATACTTGGTCATATTTTCATATTGATTGTGTGGCCAAGAAAGCACGAAAACCTTCCCAGAGAGTTGGGTGATCGCGCTGGACCAACCGGCAAGATAAGGAAAAACATGTAACTAATCCGGCATGTTGGCCCATCAGCTGAAGGAACAGGTAACAAGGGCTCAACAGTCACCCGAAGGTATACAAGCAGAGATCTACATGTCCATCTATATCTTAGATGCAATCTATGCTCGACAGGAGTTCCCGGGCTTGGAGTGGGCTTGGTCACCAACGGAGACTCCTGTGAACACATATTGTAAGTTGTTGTCCGAATGCAGCTTCAGAGGAGTTATCACACGGTTGTCTAATCATTTTTTCACCCTAGTTTACAGGATGATATTCAAACAGGATCCACCCTGCATGTCGAGGGCAGCAATAGAGGCACTGATAGACATTGCTGATTGGTATGCCTCATTGTCCGGCACCTTCATACGAATGTTCAGTGCAGAGAAGCCTCCGCATGTTCTACCAAAGTTTTCCTTGGACATACTCGTCATTCAGGAAGTAGCATATCACATCTTGGCAGGATTGACAACTAGACTACACCGAAAGAAGAAGGCATCTTGGCCCACTCTTCTGTTGCAGATTGGGTTATATGAGATGAGGAATTTCAAGCAAGAATATTTCGAAGCAGAACAAATGAATAAGTATCCTTTCGACCTCCGAAGTTACAATCTGTATGACCCACATTGTATTGTGAAAGATCACTGCACGAGAGTACAGTTCAATTGGATCCATGGGGCATGTCATTGGGTAGAGGAGGACCCATGGAGATATTGCTACAGTTTCTCCAAACCCAATGAACAGGTCGGCTTCACTATGGAGTGGTTAGCAAAGCAAAATTAAGTAGCGTCCCGGAGAGCACCAAAACCAACAACAATAGCAACAAAGGCAAGCATACCAGTGCGCGACAAGGGAAAGAGGATGAGTGTCGACCACATGGAGGAAGAGAAAAGATGCAAGTTCCGAGCAGATCCACTTGTGGAAAAAGCAGCTATGGCTTAGAGGCAAAGAGGCAACAACGCGTCAAGAGAATCGCGCAAAGGCAAAGGGAGAAACGAAGTATGGAAGAGACAGAAAAGGAGTTGCATGAGTTGAAGGAGCAACTTCGGAAGGAAGAAGAGTTGTGGAAATAGGAGAGGGAAGTACAGAAAAAATAGGTACAGTAGGGGGCACAACATATGCAAACGGATGAAACAACACCCATATAGGTAGTGGATTCATCAGAATAGCTGGCATTAGGCAGACAAGGTGAACCATTGCAGGAGCAAGACTTCGCTCACGAGATAGAGCAAGCACTTCAACAGTTGGATACGGATATGGAGCAACGAGAATTGGAATAGGACATTGACCTCATGCCTCACCACCAAGAGGTTGACTTACCTGCTTCACTGCATCCAGATGATGATAAAGTCTCAAGTGACCAAGGAGGCACCGAGATCCTTGGAGATCAGCCGAAAGGAGAGATGCACAACATCTCATTCGACGAGTCTCAACATAGAGTTGTGTAGTCTCGTAGAGTGTCGACTCCGGATGATCATACATCTCCTGCACAAGTTGAGGAATGAGTGATCATGTCTGACATGCGCAAACATCTAGTAGCCTTGGCCGATTCTACCAGAGTGTATGCTGAAGCCACTAGCTCAAGTGTTCACTTTTTGATATCTAAGAATGAGCGAATGGCTAAGGAACTACAGACGGCCAAGGAAGGAGGAGAGTTGGTGACAACATCCACCCGAGTTGAGCTCAAGAAGGCAATACTAGATGAAGTATTGTCCATTAACACAGTTATGCAAGCGTTGTACTCTAAGTTTGGTACCGTGCATAAGGAAGTCGTCCATCTCAACAGAGCCCAGCTTCACTTGCCTAAGATGATGAATGTCAATGCAGTCGATCTGAAGGCACGTATCGGGAGTCAAATCTGGAACTATGAAGAGCTCCCGCAGCTCATCACTAGTATACAAGATTCCCATGCATGTGTATTCAAGAGTATGGATGTTGTGGTGCATGCACATGTGATCCCATCTATTGGGACTCTCACCTAGGTGAAGACAAAGGCACAGGTCTGACTAGAGCTTGACTCTTACTTCAACGAGTTGATGCGCATTCCCACTAGCCCAGACTTTCCCATTAGTGCAGACATCATGCACAAGTATGTTGTTGGTCCGGCCGCATTGAAGACAATGATGCGCATGATTTCAAACGAGTTGGACAAAGGAGCCCTAGCAGTGTACCCAGATGCTATGGAGGCAAGAGTTAGGTTCTAGAAAGATGTCACCTTGGAGCACACAAACACCATCAAGGACTATCGAACTTGGCTTCAGTATGCTACTGTTGATCATCGTGAGGATGTTTAGGAGTTGGACTTCCATGGTTGTCTAAGTCAAAGTGATGTCTAGCATGGCTTTCTCAAGCCATTTTGTCTCACATGGGTACATGTACATTGTAATGTAACGTCATGTCAAGTGTAAGTCAAGTGTCGATAGTTCGATGTAACAGCCATAGAGTAGATGAAGAGTCATGAGGGTAGTTGAACTGTCACAAAGGGGAATGTCAAGGGTCACCCCACCCTTTGCTATAAATAGTCCCTCATAACTCATTGTACAAGATTTTGGTCAGCCAAGCTTTCGATAAGACTATGTTGGAGAGAGATTGGACAATATTGTAATGAGCCTTGGCTTCTCCACTGCACAGAGCTAGTACATCTCTGTGGAGGAGAAGGCGGTTGTGGCTGTAATGTTCCGCTATCGAAAATAGTGGTTGGACATGGATGTATTGTATGAATGGAACTTACACTTCTTAATATAACAAGAGTTAGCACGTTTCATGCATATTTTGTATTGTATTCTATGCTATCTGGTTTACTCTAAATGATATATGTATTGGTTTTCTTATGCATGCATATATAGTTATCTGTGTATGTATGTACGAATCTTTCTAAAATGTGTTGTTGGTTTAACCATCACTTTGGATTGCTTGCTAACTTTCCTTCCATGTTGTGATGCATCTTTGCTCATGTGTTCCCTTCTTAACTCCGTGCTATCACAGGTTTCCAAGGGGCACACTCATCTCAACCCCCATGTGTTAGAACCTCTCATGCACCTTCCTTGGCTCACTGCAGTTGTCACACCCTTGCTACCAACAAAGTTATCTTACTTGCCTCTGTGCAAAATCGCGGTCAAGGCATTACCATACGACCCACTGCTGGGACTCCTACACCAAATGGTCTGAGGTCTAATTGGGACTTCTTACCGGGGAGATCCCCTGACATGTTGGCGGGTCCATCACTGTCAACACTTCACTATCAAGGGCTCTTCACTAACAACTCCTCAGCACTACCCTTGCAACTCTCCAAATAGTCCTCATGCTTCTTTTTCCGCTATATTACACTATGTCTTCTCAGGTTCTTCAACCTCTCTGCTTCAATGCCCACTCCCCATATTTTCCATTGGTAGTGATGGTTTTTTTTCCACTAAGGCACACTGCACACGGGAGTCTCTCTGTACTGTTCTGAAGCTACCAATTTTTACTTATGGATGGCTTCAATTTCTCATCTTACGTCCCCTAATAGTTTCTTGTCACATCACCCAAAACATAAATGGTCCTCTTAGTTCTTCGTAGTCTACCTGCATAGAGATCTTGTACTGAGAAATAAATTCTCAGATGACCTACACACTCCTCCAAGAGTCTTATGCTTATTTATCATTTCAGAGGTCTTGAGAGCCCATAGGGGTGACCATTCTGTTTTTATTTACCTCAACCATTCATGGACGTGAAGCAATTGATTTCTTCCTTCGAGCACTCAAATTCATTTATGCTACCAATGTTGTCCTCAGTTTCTTGTTACATATTCTTCCACAGGATTAGTCTTTTTTCAACTACCAACTCCTTTGTGCCTTCATTCAATATTGTAGCTACTATCCCATACATTATTTATAGCTCTGTACATCCTTATCGAAGTGATTCCATATCGCAGTAATCACAGTTCTGCAGTGTTCTGATATTCTAATCCTCTGATTGTTGAGCTCCTTCTGCTTAACCCTCATAGTGCTTCTCATCATAGGACCGCAAGCTATGACCTATCACTTAGCTTTAAGGTGTTAATTATTCACACTCCTGTCAATGGCCATTCTCCCTTTGTTACCTGCTTTGTGCCCTTGGTTCGTTGAGATCTTGTGACCATGTGCTAGCCCCATATCAGAATCCCTCTATATCAAAACTTCAACTGCACTAGAGTTTTGATATCTCAATCCTTCGATTTCCGATGTGGTGTAGGTAAATTCTAAGTGCGGACACAAACAATTCCTCTAGCCCGAGAGAACGGGTCTAGCCACAAACAAACAATCTATGGAAAATCTCCTTAAGCTAGAATCAAATAAGAGGGCCTACCTCTTAGTATGCTATTCCACTTGGTGATGATCTTGCTTCCTCACTCCAGCTATCTTTCGTTTTCTTCCTTCGAATACCTGAAACAAGTAAACAATAGCAAACAACAAATGTGATAACATACAAAGTGCATTCAACCTACTTAATAGGTCAAGGAACATTAAGCCATAAAGATGTAAGATAACACTTCATGTATGAAATCAATCAATAGTTGTATTCATATAAGTTCAGAAAGAGATTACAACCAATGCCTTGAAGTTGTTGTTCTCCTCCGACATATCCAGGTTCCCACACACTTATGCTTGCATCTCATGGATAGCCCCAACAATGGAAGTTTTAAGGTTATTCCCTTTAGTATTCAAACCAAACCAAACACACAATTCTCCCTCAAACATAAACTAGAGAGGTACAAGCTATAGATGTCTTGTTAAAACTTTACACTCCAAAAACTCCAAAATAGAAACTCAAAACTAGCTTGTGCTTGGGAAAAAGAGAGGTTTATATAGCTTGTATGGAGGGGAGATGGTTCCTCTTATCATGGTATAAGGCCTTATCTCTTGGGTTAGTTCCATCCTAATAGGGAAAAGGAGCCCCAACTGACTTCCTCGGCTCTATCCGGCCTAACCATTTACCAGACTTCTGTTACGAAGCTTCTAGACCTGGAAGCTTTGAATCCATATTTAAAAAACTTGCCAAAAGAGGATCGGCACGAATGAAAAAGGGCTCAGTCGCTCCGATCGGATCTAGTGATAGTTTTAATCTCTGCATATCGGCGCGAGGAGGACACAGGTCATTAGTGCCAGTCTTGTAAACTGGGGTAAAAGGAAGATTTTTGGGAAATGATGCAAAAGGGAATTGTTCTGCTCATGAAGAGGGACATGATGGGAGTTTCTTCATGATGGGAAAGCATGTAGGGTTCATTGTAGAGGTCCTCCAGGATCATGGAATGGGGAGTACAGGGACAGTGACAAAATGTTGTGTAACAGATGCCCCCTAAAGCGTGAAGGTCGAACTAGAGTGAGGGGTGAAGTTATTTATGAATAAGTGTGGGGAACCAGAGTCTGTCATCGAAGAACTTGCAAGCAAGTACATATAAATATACATTACTGAAAAATCTGTCAATGATACATGAATCACAGCATGGACGCTGTTGTAGCTCTGATACCAATTGTTGTAGATCTAATATGAAATAGCTCTGATACCAATTGTTGTAGATCTAACCCAGAAATATATGATAATAGAAATAAACCCAAGAAAGAATAAGAGAGAAATAGATAGAAATGCTTCTTTATTGATCAAAACCCTTATGGTAGGGAAACACCATACATTCACTCCTTAAGGAAGGAGAACACTCCACAAGCCATATGCCTGTTCATACAAGAATACTTCTCTTCATATCTCTCCATGTGGAGTCTCTAGCCTCTATATAGGCCTCATACATACAATACCATGGGTCATTACCATGGTTCCCTCATACCCTCAACTAATACCATGGGCCCATTACATTATTATTAACTACTTGTGGCCCCTTCCATGACATGGGTTAACCACCTTATTTATTACTATGGCCCATCCCATTATTACATTATTACCTTGGGTACCTCCCTTGGTACCCCATATTATCCCCCCTAGGTATATAACATTCCGCCCCCCTAAGCATGTTTCGTCCCCGAAACATGGGAAGAACACAAATAATAAGATCTACTCAAAAGAGTAGTCCACTGATACCATGCATGTGCATCTAGCCATCCAAGAGAAAGGTGCACCCTCGATCTCGCTGGTGCCTCGCTCGCTTGAGATGGAAGTTGACCGTGGTAGCTCTTCTGTGTTGATGTGTAGTAGGTGGATCGTCTCTCCTTTCTATCCATCATGTGACTACTTGGTTTCCATGATGGTTGTCTTGCGGGATGATGTGGGTGATGATATGTTGAAGTTTTAACCCACGATGGCTTTTTCTTGACTTCATCTTGCTGTGGTGCCTGTTGTGGTGTCTTCTTTTTCAATATGACTTCAACCACTGAGCCCTCCTCTGATGCATCATCACCTGTAACCTTTTCTTCTGCAGCCTCTGTTTGTGTTTGATTGTCGATCATCAAAGGCTCATCATCTGATATGTCAGTCCCTTGAACATCTTCTGCTTCCGCCTCCATGTGCTCTACCTGTTTATGGATGGAAATATCCTGTAATGTAATTTTCTTCTTTTTATACCATAGCTTCAGGAATTTCTTCTGCACATTAATATTGATAGTACCCACAGATTCCATCCAAGGATATCCCAAAACAACATCGATATTATCCATCTCTGAAGCATAAAAATCACCATGAAACACATACTTATCCATAGAAAGCTTCAAATCCTTATAGATTTGAACATCCTTATCATCAACCTATGTATTTTCAATTTGTTTTGCTGGGACTTGCAATTTCTTTGTCAAGTTGATATTTATGAGATTTTGCTTGCAACTCGGATTTATATACAAAATTATTTTCTCCTTCTGAATCAATCCATGAACCTACAATAAGGAGACACCCGTAGCAATTAAACCCTTATGTGTCTCATTCTCCTTTTTTCTAGCTTGAGACCATTTGTCTAAAAAGACTTTTTCAAATTCGGCATCTGGAAGTTTGATCAACCGCTGGTAGTCAAGTGATGAACACCATTGTATAGCCTCACCTCTCAGATTAAGCACCATTGGAAGCTTCCAATATGTCCCCTGTGTGGACTTGTAGCTTTGTATGAATTCTTCAATAGTAGGGCCATCATCTTTGCCTGTAAAATATAGAACCTTGCTAGAAGCCATGAAGAGGGTTTTGAAAAAATTCACTAAGTTGGCGAAAATTTGAAATTGTCACCGTTTAGTCAATATTGCTCAGAATCCCTATTATGATCTATTTTTGGAAATGGAACAACCATTCTGCATCTGCCCATGTGATAGAAATCCTGATTTAGACACTAGAATTTCAGATCTGCGCTGCTACTCTCCCGCCGTCACCCAAAATTTCTGCAAAAAGAGCTGATTTTAATTCAGCGATATCTCCCTCATCCGGACTCCGATTCGACTGATTTTTTTTTTGAAATCATGTGTTTTTTCACAAAGATTCCAGATCTACAATTAGATCTTGTAGATCTAGCACTAGAACTTCTAGATCTGCGCCGCAAACTCGCTGTCCTGAAAATTGTCTGCAACCCCACTGATTTTTGAATCAGCGATATCTCCTTCATCCGGACTCCGATTCAACTGATTTTTTTTTTTGAATTTGGGTATTTTTTCACAAGGAATACAAATATGTAACTAGATTCTACAGATCTGGCACCAAAACGTAAAGATCTGATCTGCAATTTCGCCACCCAAAACTCCCTGCAAAAAATTAAAAAAAATTCTCCACGGTTTGCCCAAGAAAGAGCTCCGATACCACTTGTTGTAGCTCTGATACCAATTGTTGTAGATCTAATATGGAATAGCTCTGATACCAATTGTTGTAGATCTAACCCAGAAATATATGATAATAGAAATAAACCCAAGAAAGAATAAGAGAGAAATAGATAGAAATGCTTCTTTATTGATCAAAACCCTTATGGCAGGGCAACACCATACATTCACTCCTTAAGGAAGGAGAACACTCCACAAGCCATATGTCTGTTCATACAAGAATACTTCTCTTCATATCTCTCCATGTGGAGTCTCTAGCCTCTATATAGGCCTCATACATACAATACCATGGGTCATTACCATGGTTCCCTCATACCCTCAACTAATACCATGGGCCCATTACATTATTATTAACTACTTGTGGTCCCTTCCATGACATGGGTTAACCACCTTATTTATTACTATGTCCCATCCCATTATTACATTATTACCTTGGGTACCTCCCTTGGTACCCCATATTATCCCCCCTAGGTATATAACAGACGCAGCCATCTAGAGAATGATCATGTCAATGGATCCAGGCATGGATGCAACCATCCAATAAAGAGGATCATATCGAAACCAAGGTATGGTTGCAACCATCCAATAATGAGAAGGATCACATATAACAACTCATGGTATGGTCACAGCCATCCATCTGAAAGAGACATGTATATCATCATAATCATGTCACATCGCCTTACAACCTAGAATTTTGTAACCTGAGCCCAAGGTCTTGCGCTCCAACACGACCCGATCAAAGTACAAATTCTAACATGTGAATAGATGTGTTGACGTCGAACATGCTAGAAAATCACTTGATTACCAGTCGATGATGTGAATTGTTAACAAGCGCGAGAGAAACCACCAATAATGGCAATGGTTCTCAAGCTACTATCAGCACAATCCATGAAATGTGAATAAAGGAACTGAAGTCGAACACCCGTGAAATCACCTAATCGAAAGCCAATGATGTGAAGTTGTCGTCGAGTGCGAAGAACTTGCCATTAGGGCATGCAAGCTATAAGTTACTGGAAGGGAGTCTCACGGCCAGCTTCCTGGATAATGAGCTAAGTCGACAGGAAGTGACCATGTCGAAGGAGGGCCATGATGTATCCCACACCATCGACACGAGACAAAGGGAGGCAAATGATTTCGGATGATGCAGAGAATCGAGAATGAGGGTAACTGTAGAAGGACAACTCTTGAACATATCGGCGACACGACTCTGGAGTTTGGCAGATTTTGGATCCATAGGATCGGTGGTTATGATGACATGGTAGAGATAAAATGGAAGGCAAAAATAAATGGCCCAACCTAGGAAGGTCAATGAAGAAATGAGGATATCCCAACCCGACACAAAGCAGAAAGTGTCATGTTCAAGAGTGAGCTGCCGACACAACTGATAAAATTTCCCATTTTTCCCCCACCATTTCTGGTAGGTACCCCAATTATTTTTTAAATCACAAGCTTGAAGGGGATAGCATATGCTTGCACTGTAAGTTCATCCTTCGGATGAATCTAACCTAGTAAGTTTAATGAGCGCTAGGAAGGAGAAGCTCATGTTTGTCATGGTGACGAATCCAATGTCATTTAATGTTTAACGAGTCTGAAAAAGGTGTAACTCAGTATCTTTTTCATGTTTAGATAGTTTGAAAAAGACATGGAAAAGAAAAATCCACATGGTCCCTTTTCGTACATTTGTGTCTCTCGAGCCCGAAAAGGTAGAAAACGATACTTGAGAGTACCGCTTGACCATTTCAATCAAGGAGTACCATTTTCGTAAATAGTTTATCCCAGCCCAAAAAAAGGGGTAAATGTATACTGGGTAAACAATGTTTCACAGCCTTTAATGAGTTCAAAATGACAAGAGCTCGGCAATATTTTTGTGTTTAAAGAGTCGAAAAAGAGCTTGAAAGCGGACCCCCCATTTTATTCTCTTTAACAAGTCAAAAAGGGAAAAATACTCAGCGATATTTTCATTTGAGTTTTACGAGTCAAGAAAAGAGTTGAAACGTGACTCCAGTACCATCATCAAGAATCTGTCACCTGTTGTTGCACGAAAAGGTAAATGCATTATCCAGTTTCTAAGGAAAAATAGGTCAAAAATACTTTAAAACCCTAATATTTCATGAAAAAATGAATAAAAGGAGGAAAAAGTAATTATTTTTTACCATTTACCATTTTACCTTTATGTGAAGAGCTTTTTACCCACTTGTGCCCTAATTTTTCTAGAGCAGGTTGCGGGAGATCCAGGAGGCCATTCCTTGAGCCGTCAGTTGCAGGTAAGAGCCAATTAGGGGCTATGAAGACTGCCAAGTGCGCCGTCGGAGCTACTACTTTTAAAATAGTCGCGCTAGCACGTGAACAAAATTTTTCATGTTTTTTGCTCAATTTGTCCATTTGAATCCAAATTTATCTAGCCAAAGATGTTTGTTGACTTGATTATATGGTTCTTGCAGGGAAAAAATCATGAAAAATGGTGGATTGGAAGGAACGCGAGCATGAGGATATTGACACACAAGCAATGGTTGATCCAAATTTCTTGGATGATTTGAGGAACTATGGGATCGTCAAGTTCTTCCTCACACTAGGGATGTGGGCTCAACTCGAATTGCTACGGTATCTTATCAGTCTCTGGGATATCAATCAGGAAGTGTTTATCATCCGGGACCAAGAATTAGAGTTGGAAACTTCTGACATTTATTTCATCACAGGACTGTCTCAATGAGGAGAGCTAGTCAATCTATATGGGTCCAGACCTATTGGGGAAAGTGTGAGCATGCTACTTGCAGAACATTTCACAGAAGCACTAAAATCAAAAAGCGGCAAGATAGAGATCATGACTGTTCGGGATCTTGTGCTGAGAGTGTTGTTTCTGACCATAAACAGAGTGGCCAGATCTCAAGCGCAGCATGAAACTAACAAATCCAAGTTTCAATATGCTATCGACTATATGATGCCGACGATCTCCAATTGGGCGGAAGCCATGAAGATAAACATGAAGCACTAGCTACCAAAAGTGAAGGCGGGAGACCTAAAGTAGTTCTGCTTTGATTCCGTTCTAGTGACCTTCTTTCTGTAGCGGGTGCTTCTATTTCACTACCAGCTTGCTGAGGTGGAACCACCATTGCCATGAGACCCACAGATGGTCCGTTGGAGTGCATTGATGCCTAGGATTACTTGGGGCCAAAAAATCATGAAAAATGGTGGATTGGAAGGAACACAAGAATTAGGATATTGACACGCAAGCAATGGCTGATCCAAATTGCTTGGATGATTTGAGGAATTGTGGGCTCCTCAAGTTCTTCCTCACACCAAGGATGTGGGCTCAACCTGAATTTCTATGGTATCTGATCAGTCTCTGGGATATCAATCGGGAAGTGTTTATCATCCGGGACCAAGAACTGGAGTTGGAAACTTCTGACATTTATTTCATCACAGGACTGTCTCGACGAGGAGATCCAGTCAATCTGTATGGGTCTAGATCTATTGGGGCAAGTGTGAGCATGCTACTTGCAGAACATTGCCCGAAAGCACTAAAATCAAAAAGCGACAAGATAGAGATCATGATTGTTCGGGATCTTGTGCTGAGAGTGATGTTGTTGACCATAAACAGAGTGTTTAGATCTCAAGTGCAACATGAAACTAACAAATCCAAGTTTTAGTATGCTATCGACTGTACGGCGCCGACGATCTTCAATTGGACGGAAGCCATGAAGATAAACATGAAGCGCCAGCTATCAAAAGCCAAGGCGGGAGACCTAAAGCAATTCTGCTTTGGTCCCGTTCTAGTGACCTTCTTTCTAGAGCGGGTGTCGCTATTTCACTACCAGCTTGTTGAGGTGGAACCACCATTGCCACGAGACCCATGAATGGTCCGTTGGAGTGCATTGATGCCTAGGATTAGTGGGGGCCAACATATGTCATATAAGCCTACCTTCTTCTCGTGGTTACAGCGACAGTTGATTGTAGTGGAGGATTGGCCATATTGCAGTACCGACTTCCGCGACAACCTAGATATGCCGCTCCCAGAGGGGGAGGATTATGATGATGGAGGTAAAAACCAAACAATTTTAATTTTTAATTTTTTATTGTTTTTTGAAATATATGCATTCATGACATTTCTATTTTATCAATGCAGATGTTGGACCAGAGCGTCCTGTCAGGATATCCTTGATTTCCAGGCGTGTTGCTCGTCAGTTTGAGGTTGCTCCTTATCAGGAAGGAAGCGACAACGAGGAGGAGATCGTGCAGAACCTCGAGGGATTGACCCATGGTATCCCAGAGTATGCCCAGGTGGGATACATCCCATGCCAATATCAGAGGCACACGGTGGGGGTATCTGATCGGATTTGCCGATTGCTAACTCATGTAGTATGAGCAGTCACATGCTACCATGAGCATCATGTTAATTAGTTTATAGCTCTAGCATTCCACATTTTTTAGGCCTACAAGCCATGACTATATGAGGCCTATGAGCCACAAATGTTACTTGAACACATATATTATTTTTTAGGGTTTTTATGTATCAAACATTATCGACATATATATATATATATATATATATATATATCTATATATATATATATATATATATATATATATATATATGCTATATTTCCTTGCCTACTATGGTACAAATGATTTGTTTTTGTTTTTCACATGTTTTGTAAATGTCTATCCAGCACATAATTAGCTAATGCATCTGTCAATGTATTCATATGTCTAGGAATATGATGATATGTAATGTAATCAAAATTTCTCTCTAGTAGACAAATACATAAATACATTCTCAATATTTGAGGGTTTCTGACGGAATATTGCCCGTTGAGTTGAAGAACAACAAGTTTTGAATCAAGGTTGACAACCAATTCTTGAATGTCAAGAGCAATGGCTTCTGACAACAATTCGATAACTACGCTATACTCAGCAATGTTATTAGTTGTTCGACCTAAACAAATACCTTGAAGATCCATCAACTCACCATGAGGGTCATAAATGGCCCATGCCGTGGAGGATAGATTCTGGGTACTACAGCAAGCACCATCAACGAAACCAATGTGAGGAGTTACAGACATCTGCAAAGCAGGTAAAAATATAGTAAGAAGGAAAGCTGCTTGAAAAACAACACACCAAACCACACTATACAAAAAATGAATGACACACTGTTGTACAAAAGTAGCCATTCAAGATGACCTAAGCATAGTACTTTTTGAGAGAATCCATTGCCGGACTCGGGTAATCAATCAATTGAAATAAAAACCGGAGTTTTACCGTCGCCATGATGAGTGAGCGTCGACTCGGCCAAATAATAGAGTAGAACTCATATAAGGTTGTGGCCCTATTCCCCCTAGGCGAGGGAGGATCACGAGTAAGATGACAACCCCATTGCAATAATGGGAAATTGGTAAAAAATCGGGGAGGGAAAGAAACCTGAACCTATGAGGAGATAAAGGTACCTCCAGTTGAAAGATCTTGATAATATCAAGATCAACTAACATGTCAATAGGCAGTGTAGAAGAGAACCTCTCAAGACAAGACATGTCGAGATGTACTCAAAATAAGATGATCAGAGGACACCGAAGGCGAAGCCGAAACAATTTCCATGTAATTGATTTCGACAGGACTTAGCGGCATAACCTCACCCCATGTATCGACAAGATCCGATGAAGGAATGACCCAAGGATCAGATTTGACCGAGATCATGTTGATAGAGGCAACATGAGGAGGTGGGACCGGAAAAATTCCCATCAATGTAGGATCTTAAAAAATCCCTGCCCCCACACTCTCATAAGGGGCAGCAGTGTGCTTCACATATGAAACATTGCCATCCAAGGAGGAAGAGGCAAAGAAGGACAGTTGGTTGATTGTGACTATCTTCCCTTGAAGGGGAAAATGAATCACGCAAACAGGGAAAATTTTAAGAACCGCCCTAAATTTATATGTATAATAAATGGGCTAATCCCCATGATACATAGGAAAATGGGAGGCAATTTTATCAATAATATAATATCTCCCACCAGATTATATTATCTTGTATAGTGATGGAGAATCTTTCACTGAATTATAAAATCTTGTAAGATCTTGGCAAATATTTTACTGAATAATAAAACATTGTGAACTCTTGGCGAATGTTTTTTTAAAGTGTGAAACCATATATGATAATAAGAAAACATATTCATTAAACTGTAATATACTAACATGCATGCTTGGGAAAAAGAAACATAATTTTCTCTTCCTACAAACAATGTTCCAAGTTTCAGTGGTCGTGTTTGTCAAGGTTCTTACAGTACACTCTTTCATATCCTTCTATTAGTTTTGATAATATTCCACAACAAATTTCTTGTAGGTATTGATATTGACCATGAGTTCTATCAAGGTAAGAGAGATTAATCTTTTCTCTACAACTTTTGTCAAGCTACCACTTTTTTCAAGTTATCAAATTTCTTTCTTATTCCATAGACTCCAACTGCGAGATAAAAAAAAACACATCAAGTTTGTTTACCCCAACACACCAACAAGTAGCAAGCCCCAACTATATTATATAAGAAAGTATTAGGTATCCCAAAGGCTTGAAGGGGATCTAATTGAAAGAAGTGACCATTGTGAGAAGCCTTACAATCAATATATGAATATATAAATGTAGATTTATTACTATTTTAATTGGAAATCTTCAATTAAATAATAAAATTTAATTGTGTCTCCCAATCTAAATTGCTTATTAGCATAATTCACTACCCTCATGTGTCGCATTTTTTAACCGCGTTGTAATATGTAGATTAATTTCCTTTTTGGTGAACAATCTCCACCTTTTAGGAAAATATGGTACAGTGGCTCCAACCTCTACAGATCATTAGGACAAACTAAGAATAGCACAGAAGATGAAAGGTTGTACAAACAAGCTTATTTTTCAAACAACTAATCCAACATCAGTACCTAAACTTTTTCATGAAGATATAATGGTGGGAAATCTTCTGAGAGGGTGATGCGGAAAGAGTGATAAGGTTTCACTGTTTTGAATTTTTTTTGTTAAATCAGAAAAACCAATATTAATGGAGATATTGGTATTTTTTACTAAATTTTGTGAAGTGACTAAATGTAGCTTTAACCATTCACCTTAAGATGTTTTTACAATATAATTTCCTAAGTCTATTTAATATCTTCATTATCATAAAAACCAATCTATATCCATCTTAACTCCACATCTACCACTCTTAGAGGGATGAAATCTATTTATCCCTCTGAGCACTTGGTAGACCCAAAATTAAGATGGATCTAAGATGATAGAATTTCCCCTTTAAATAGTCTATGCTCACATGAATACCATGGTATTACCATGCGTCAATACCATGGATTATCATAAACATGGAGCTTAAAAATTACTATTAGTAATTTATAAAAATTAATCAAATTAATAATTGATTTTTATTTTATTTTTTATTTTAACCAAGTTAAAATGTTTAACATACATTAAATTACAACATCCATTTTTACTCTTGATCCACCAAGCCCCGAGAGGGATCAAATATTTTTTCACTCTATGCTAGTTTGCATATCAAGATATTTGATCCCTCTAGGGGCTTAGTAGATCCAGAGTAAAGATGGATCTATGTTGGTTTAATTCCCCCTTTAAATAGGCTACATTCCACGTGAATACCATGGGTCAATACCATGTGCCATTTTTATTTTTATTAATATTAATATTAGGGTTAATAATGTTTTTTTGCATGGTATTAGCCCATGGTATTTGGCCCATAGTATTTTGCCCATAGGTTTCACCTAAATATAACGCATTTTTTGAGTGTTCTTAAATATAAGGTGACTTATGGAGTAAATATAAAAAAATTCTTTATTTATTTACCATACCTCTCGTTTATTTATATTTTTATTAATTTACCATACCTCTTTTACAAATATGGTATTTGGCCCATAGGATTCACTTAAATAAAACCTCTTTTTTGAGCCTTCATAAATAGAAAGAGGGTTATGGACTAAATATAAAAAGAGGTTTTATTTATTTACGATACCTCTAGTTTATTTATATTTTTATTTATTTACCATACCTTTTGAGTAAGTATAAAAAGAGGTCTTATTTATTTACCATGCCTCCACTTTATTTATATTTTTATTTGTTTACACCCTTACATGTATATAAGGTGACTTATTGAGTAAATATAAAAAATGTTTTATTTATTTACCATACCTCTCATTTATTTAAATTTTTATTAATTTACCATACCTCTTTTATAAATATGGTATTTGGCCCATAGGATTCACTTAAATAAAACCTATTCTTGAAAATTAGGGCGAATGGAAGGTTGTAACTCCTAATTTCAAGGGCTAAATTTACCTTTTTTACCCTCTCCCTTAAAATAAGGTGGGCTAATCTCCATACCTAATTTTTTTATAAAATAAATTTGAGGCGATTTGTAAAAATGTACTATGATACAAAATATTCGCCCACTAAAAATTTAAAACCCCTTAATTTCGCCTAAGGGCAAAAATTCGCCCCTAAAATTTTCCATGCACGCAGAAAATGGAGGAGGCTACAGCATGCATTACATGGGTCCAACTCCTTCTGAGTAGAATATTATAATTGAGATTAGCATCAATGATATCTACTTCGACGTGTACTGTCTTTCCCTCAAAATTAATGGAAAGGTTGGGTAAGACACCGAATGGTCATGAATCGCGCTCATCAAAAGCTTCCAAAGTGTTAGGGGACTGGTTCAGAGTAGGAGAACCAATTTCCTTCCAACAAGCAATAGACATGATGCAGGTAGAAGCACCTTCATCGATGACGCTCCTATGAATGGTTTTCTCGTTTACAATTACCTAAATGAGAAAGGAAATTTGATGAGGCAAACATGGAACGTGGTTTTCCAGGTCAAAATAGATAAGATTGGAATTAGTTGGACCAATACCCCCAATAACCGACATTAATGATTTCTGCTAAGAAGTATAGCTTTGAAAGACCTCGAGAGCAGACATAGCTGATGGTAGCTAAATCCTCAACAATAATATAATGTTGAGTGGCTCGAGCATTTGGATTGTACAAGGACTTTCTCAGCACACCTCGAGAAGGTGGTCAAACGGCAGAATCAGGATTAGGTCGCTCTATATGGAGAGGACCAGAACTTGACGGGGTAGAAGAAGAAGGGGCACCTTCTTTCTCTTTCCCTGCTGTCGGGGTAGGAGTTTTATAATCTTTTGACCTGGTAGACATGTTAATTGGTGTACTCATCATGAACACTTGTGAACCTAAGGAAGCAAATGACTGAGGCTGGTCTACCATTTGGGTCTGTTGGGATGGAAAGGGCTCTTTCAGGACAGTTAGGGTCCCTTTGAGAAAACAACTAACTTCGTACCGTCTGGGACAATCCTTAGTATAGTGATCCTCCTCATAGACGAGGCATCGATACTTGGGCTTTCGTTGAGAAGCGTCACCAGCAAATGACTTGGGAGAACCCTATTTTGGGGCATTGGCTTTACCCTTTCCTTTGCCTTTCTTCTTACCTTTAGAGGGTTTGTCCGCTACAAAAGACTGAATAGTGTGGACCTCTGAGGTTTTACCATGGCTAGGTGGATTATGATAAGACTCATTGGAAGCAGTGTTGGAGACTGATTTCTATTTGGAAGAATATTTTGCAGGGGTCTGAGTCACTTAACCAATTACTCCATCAATAGGAGGTGTAACAGGAGACTTAGATGTCGTCAGATCAAATGATGGTCTAGGCACATCAGGTAACACATCATATAATGTGCCAGATTGTGAATAGACGAGGTCTAGGTACTGGGCATGCGCGATGACTTGTTCTTCAGTGACACATCCTCCCATAGCAATGTCCTCAGCAATTTTGTTGACGAAGGATTTGGTGAACCATTCGGTCAACAACTGATCAGCAATCTCGAACTTAATCATGCGACGCCTACATCTCAATTCATGAATATGATCAGAGATGTGGGTCGCAGTGTCTTGCTTAAGCGGTGTTAGTAGATGGGTGTCAGTTTCATAGTGAACCGGAAATTGGAAATGTGTGAGAAAGGCCATGGCGAGAGTGTTAAAGTCGTGATAGGTATTTCGAGGCAAATCAATATACCACTTTGTTGAAACACCTATGAGAGTTCATTGGAAAATCCAAAGACGAATGGAATCATCAA
Organism: Pinus tabuliformis; assembly: GCA_031772625.1. Taxonomy (NCBI): domain Eukaryota; kingdom Viridiplantae; phylum Streptophyta; class Pinopsida; order Pinales; family Pinaceae; genus Pinus; species Pinus tabuliformis. The sequence continues at coordinate 816,796,503 of CM062807.1, forward strand.
CGTAGGAATTCGAGGAGCACCAGAGGTGATATGTCATCACATGGGCTTGTGGATCCTCTTTCGCTTTTCCTTCAAACTTCAGACAATCGCTCAGGATCTTGGAACGGACTGAAGGCCAATATGGTGAATGAAGAATCAGATCATTCGTGAGTCGAGACACATCTGGCAACTCTAGTGTAGCCAAGAATGGAAATTGAGTATTAAAAGGCATTGGAGGCCGATAAGTGGGTCCAACCAGAGGAGCCCATCCCTGCTGGTAAGGATTTTATCCCCATAGTGGAGGGTTTTGTCCATATGGCATTTGATTTTATCCCCACTGTAGGTTACCTTGCACGTAGGGAGGATTTTGACCTTGAAAGCCTTGAAACTGTCCAGCCATAGGTTTTGATAGGAAACATATGGGTTAAAAGGCTATTGAGCCTATGGACCTTGGACATATGGATGTTGCATCTGTTGTCCTTGGACATACAGTTTTTGAACCTGTTGCCCCTGGACATAAGGGTTTAAGACCTGCTACCCTTGGACATAAGGATTTTTCACTTATTGTCCTTGGACATAAGGATTTTGGACCTACTGCCCTTGGACAAAAGGATTCTAAACCTGTTGCCCTTGGACATTAGGATTTGGGGCCTGATGCTGCAGGACTTGACCCTGACCTTGTCCCTACAAAGGTTGACCCTGTTGATATAAGCATAAGGGTTGCTCCTGCCCAGATTGGCCTTATTGTTGCAAGGGCTGACCTTGTGGCTGCAAAGGCTATCCATGCAGCTGCAGAGGTTGGACTTGTAAAGACATAGGCTGGGAGGTTTATTGAACATACTGCATTTGTGTCTTCATGGTTTGCTACAAGTGTTGCAAGGGTTGCCCCTGCGGCTATTGCAGTTGTCCTTGCTACGACACTATTTTCCCTTGCTGCTACATGGATGGCCCTTGCTACAACAAAGGTTTCCCTTGTTGCTACAGAAGCTGTCCTTATTACTGAAAGGGTACTTGAACAGTTCCCAAAGTGACACCTTGAAAATTTTCGAATTGTATCTGGCCATAGCCACTAGGATTGGTGGATGGTCCAGGCTGAACATACTTTCCAGGCTAAAGGACATAAGGCAGATTGACCATTCCTTGGGAACCGTATGGAACATAAGGAGTTTGGTACTGAACCTGAGCCCCATAAGGCTACTGATACTGGATTTTACTTGACCCAGATGGACCAATAGGATTTTGAACCTATTGGTACTGGACATTGCTTGATCCAGCAGGACCAGCAGGGTTTTGAATGGCACCAGAAGAGGGCTGGTTCATCCCAACCATGTGAGCTTGTGAGCCACTCACATTGGTTGGGTCAGACATCATAGAAACATATATATTCTTCCCCCCATGTGGTGGAACAACTTTTCCACTTACTGGAGGTATCGAAGAACTGAAAAAGACATGACTCAAGGCCATTGGTTGAACTGGACGAGTGACATCGGTTGAACCAGACGTGTGACTTGGACTAGTGAGACAAGAGGATTTAGAATGATGGGTTGCATTGAAATTGAAGTAACTACAGAATGTGCAATTGGTTGGGAGGTCATGTTCTAGATGAATGGACCTGAGGTAGGTCTAGCACCAGATGACCAGATGGGGTTATGATAAAGCAATGAGGCACTAAGTGTAATTGAAACCAACTGAGCTAAAGTCACGTAATTGGGTGGTAACTTAGGATGTACACTGGTTGGAATGCTTCCCATGTAGGGGAAACCTTCCGGAGGAAACAGATATTCCTCCTCTTTGACGGTGTGTGGAGTGGAAACCTCTGAGTGACCCAGAGAGGAGATTGGGATTTCACTCTTTGATTCTGTGGGTGGAAACAAATGATTACAAACGATCAAAGATGTTCGAGGGGATAATTCGAAAGGAATACCCGGCTGATCGTACAGACTGTATGGACGCTGTGGTAATATCACAATAGGATCGAACAAAGGATTCAAAAGATAAACAGCCAGTCCAAGCTGACCTTCAGCAGTTAGTGGACTCTTGGGAGTCTGGATAGGATTATCGGAGATTCCGAGCCAATGTCAAAAAGTGACCCAGTATTTGAGGGAGGTGGAGGACGTGATGACAAAGGTTGAATTTTAGAACAATTCCAAGTTCAACACCATGGTCCTCAAGTGACTGCGGTAATTCAAGAAATGGCTCCTTAGACAATCTTTTAGATAGAGGAGAGGAAGAGGAACTAGGTGAACCTGATGGTTCAGCCACGATGTCTTCGTCTCAAATAACAAGAAGAGAGAGATAGATTCCAAGGCTTTAAAATGTATTTAAAAGAAATACTCATGATTCGATCTAGAAAAGACTAACATGAATGGTATGAGATCATGGGCAACAATATTTTAAGATGCATAAACAAATTGGTGCTCTTTCATGTTTTAAGAGTCGAGAAAGAAGCAAAGATGACTCTATCACTTTCGGTTTGAAACGAGATTGAAAGGACAAGCACTCAGATGATATTTTAAGTTTAAAGAGTCAAAAATATCAAATGACTACTCAAGATGATCTAGGTAAAAAGGATTACCAGGTAACTGTGAACTGCAGAATACCTCCTGGCGAACCGAGAAGTACGGGCAGGCAATCTCCCCAAATGTTGTGTTCGGTGTATCACGTTTACAAGGCAGCAGACTCGGCTTCCTAAGGATAAAGGATTGCAACCTATTGGGGTCTCCCTTTATATACACGACAGTACGGGGAGCACAAGTCTGTACTAGCATTGTCTAGTGTCGAAGTGAACGACAGCTACTAGGTTTAAAGACGTCAGAACACGTCTCTAGCCTAGACCTTCTATATGTGATTGTTAGGTTTCAAATGCGCCTTAGGTTAATTGATTTTATTTTAAAGTTTATCTTGAAATTATGTCTCGGTTTTCAGGCCTTAGCGATGTGACTCAAAAAATCCCTATATGCAGCTAAATGAGACAAGTCTCTTTCAATTCAATGAATTGTTTACACTAGAGAGAGTATAAAACACAGTCAAATGTAAACAAACAAGCAACTAAAAGCAAAATGACTTTTTCACTATTTCACTATTCGAAAAAAAAATAATGAAAAACTCTTTCCAATTCCTATTTTCCTAGAAAGTGCACTTCAAGCAGTATTTTCTTTTTTTTTTAAGCTGGGGTGGGACTCTCAGATTTACATGTCCATTATGTACCCCTCTACGGGGGAGGGGTAGCCCAAGATTTGAACCCAAGACTTCCGGTTCCGTGAGACTTCATTTCCACAGCCCTTGCCGCTTGAGATACCCCATGTGGACACTTCAAGCAGTCTTTTCAAAAGTAAAGATAATTCTTTTTCTTTTCAAATGAAAATGATGATGCAACTCTAGTCTTCAATGATTCTTACTAATGTAACATATTGATTCAGCAAACTAGAATTATGTATTTTTTCATGAAATGACAAAATCAATCTTTCACAAATACTTCACTGAAAATTTTTCAAAACAAACAATTCCTCTAGCAAATGAAAAGCACAAAAGAAAATTTCTTTCAAACTAATGACGCAATGACTCTACCAAAAACAAGACAAGCAATGTGATCTATGCCGAAAAGAGATGCTTAAGCAACAATTGAAACTTTTCAAACTTGATTGAAATGCAAGGATTAAATTCACCAATGACTTAACTCACTGAGCACACAATCAGCTGAATGGATGACGACCTAGATGCCTTGGGGCCAAAAACCATCCCCAACAATGGAAGTTTTAAGGCTCTTCCCTTTAGTCTTCAAACCAAACCAAACACACAACTCTCCCTCAAACATAAATTAGAGAGCTACAAGCTATAGATGTCTTGCTGAAACTTTACACTCCAAAAATTCCGAAATAGAAACTCAAAACTAGCTTGTGCTTGGGAAAAAGAGAGGTTTATATAGCTTGGATGGAGGCGAGATGGTTCCTCTTATCATGGGAGAAGGCCTTATCTTTTGGGTTAGTTCCATCCTAATAGGGGAAAGGAGCCCAAACTGACTTCCTTGGCTCCATCCGGCTTAACTATTTACCAGAATTCCATTACGAAGCTTCTAGACCTAGAAGCTTCGACTCCATATTTAAAATACTTACCAAAAGAGGATCGATGCGAATGAAAAATGGCTTAGTAGCTCTGATCGGTGCTAGTGATAGTTTTAATCTTTGCATATCAGCATGAGGAGGACATGGGTCATTAGAGCCAATCTTATAAACTGGGTAAAAGGAGGATTTTTGGCAAATGATGCAAAATGGAATTGTTCTGCTCACGAAGAGGGACATGATGGGAGTTTCTTCATGATGGCAAAGTATGTAGGATTCACTATAGAGGTCCTCCAGGATCATGGAATGGGGAGTACAAGGACAGTGACAAAATGTTGTGTAACACTAAGCTTTGATATTATGTCATCTCCTCCATATGGAAATTCCTTAGAGGTGACACGTGTCACTTGGTTCTCGCCCATTACCCTACCCAATACAGTGAAAAATTACTACCACGTGTCCTCTCATACTGTCATGTCATGCTGACGTCAGCTACCACTGTATCTTATCAGAGCTAATCATATGTTTCCATGTGTCCTTATCGAGGCCACTCAGATGTTTCCATGTGTCCGGCTAGAGTAGAGAGAAGAGGACCCATCAACCTTGGTTTCACACATAAATCATTTTTTATTCTTCTTTTGGCATTTCTCAGCACTCTTAAAGGTTTATTGGCACTGACTGACATCGCAATATTATGTGCTACACTTAGTTTAAGAAGTTTTGATTCTCTAATCTCTGGGGTTTCAATTTATTCCAACCTCCAATACAGTTGATGTGCTAATCTTCGATCGTCGATATGCTGATGTGTTGATCTACTGATTGACGATATGATGATATTACAATCTTTTGATCATCAATATGCCAATATGATGGTCCTTCCTAAGGCTTCAAATGCTTGAAATTCAGCAGGCCATAACTTTTGATCTCGGAGTTCATTTTTGGACTTACATCTATCGTTGGAAAGCTTGTTTATAACACTTTGCAATGGAGAGGGTCTAATGTAGGCTTTGAGTCCTTCTTATGCCTATAAAATGGTCACAAACTCTCTCCCACTCTTTGCTACTTTACACTTCTTCTTCTGTCTGGAATCCTGAACTTCCAATCATCATAGTCATCATTTTATGGCTTCTCGAGTAAGCCTGCTACTATGATGATTCTCTACATGAATCCTGTAGTTAACATGGGATTCCATCCTAATCAACACATTAGTCATAATTTTATGGATTTTCAAATAAGCCCGCTACTGTGGTGATTCTCTACAGAGCACTGTAACAACCATGGGATTAGTCCCAAGCACTCAATCATCATGATGACCCTTGTTTGACATCAATTCCAACACTTACATAGCCATCCATACACCATCAAATGTCCAACACCTTCCACCCCACTTTGGGTCATACCATATACATTTAACCTAATATATGCCCCCATTGGGGTCATAACACTTTTCCATTTCATGCACCATCCCTTTTAATGTTTTCCTAAAAAAATGATAAATCCTCTTATTTCAACATACTACCATTCATTTCATCAACATTATTCTGTAATTGGGAGAACTTGTATTCTAAGTCTTCACTTTCTTTAGATTTCATGTTTGGATTTTTCTGAGAAGTATAAATAATATTTCTTATATACCTATTTTCCATATAAGAAAAAAAATAATTCTCCTCTTTATCACAAATTTTCAATAACTAATAATCAAAATTTATATGAATTGTAAGTTACATATTTTTCAAGCCCTGATTTGAAGATTGTTTGGATGGATAATCTGTTCTTGACAAAAATATGAAATTTGATGCCTTCTGAGTCTAAAATTACAATGTGTAGTACTTTGAAATGTTTTCTCTACAATTTAATAGGTTTGATAAATATTTGATGTGCCAAGTTGAAGTTATGATGACTTTCCCAAAAGTTGTTGATTTTTTTCCTCTTCCTCAAAGTGAACTTGTTCAATGTGCCATGTGTTCAATTTTTTAAATATGATTATGAAATTTTTACTCAAGCTACTTTAGTATGTCTTTTTATATCCCTAATAATTCACATTCTGAAACTTCTCTAGGACAATGTTATAGTGAACCTAACAAGATGACTAGTTTAAAAATTTATTTTTGGACCAAGAATATGTGATCCGTAAACTACCGTGGATATTCCACTGGACAGTTCGTCACAACAAATCTGATAATAATATATTAAAATATTGTATTTTTACACTATTACAACTTTATTTGAATTCTAGATTTGTAGATTTTATTGTAATTAGTGCATTCATGCGAATGGAAATTATGCAGAAAAGTAGAGAACGAAAAAATAATCTCACACACACATAAGACACAAGATATTCTCTCTGGGAAACCCTTTTGGGAGAAAACCCAACTGGAAGGTGAGGCCGCTTCACTCTCTTTATCTGTTTAGAAATATAGTTGCAGGTACAAAGAAGGAATGTTTGTGTCCCATGGGCCGCTACAATTTACATATCATCTCTGTGTGCCCTACCTCCTATCTCAACTAGCTATCTTTGCTCAGCTATGGAACCAAATTATCTCAAAAGAATGGAATGCCTCTTCCTCCTAGGGGCCCAATTATAACATAGCCTGATAGCTGACTAGTGGTTAATTTCGACTACATCAACTCTTAACTAGAGTTACAAAATAGACTCTTCTAGAGTATTCTACATTAAAAACACATGGCTATCCCATTTTCCATCAATAATGGGGGGTGACGCGGAATCCTCTTGAACTATAGCTGTGAAAACAGGAAGGTCAACTTCTAAGTTGCATAAATTTTGAATATGTTCTCTGATTAACATGCTTCTTGTGTCGTTGGAAAGGTCTCTGTGTGTAGAATAGCATGAAAAGATGAAACGCTAAAGTTGAAAATTTTTACCCTAAAAAAACATCGTTTGATGCCTCAAAACACTCCCAGAAGGTTTCAGACCCTGTTTCGCCAAACTGGGTCACGCCAATAAAAATGGTCTCGTGAGAAGATTCCTCCGCTTTTTCCACTCTAAATGCATCGATATGGATGAAAAACAATATAATGATCCAATTCATATCAATATGCCTTAATTTTGATAGGTTATATCTCTAAAAGTATAACAAAGCAGATTATCAAAATTCTTATTGTCTACACCGTGATATCTCTCCTCTATATCCAAAATATTTTGTAATCTGAATGTTCCAAGAAAAAACATTTATAGTGAAAATTCCAAGATGGCTTGTTTGAAATCGATTTCAAAAACATTCACAAACCCTTATTCCATAAGGTTCATCTTTGAAAGTATAACAAATAAAAACTTAAAATTTTGGCTAGATGTGCTTCACTATCGCTCCTCAATCTTCTCAAGATTTTGTTGTTTGAAGCTTCTCAAAGAACATTTTAGAAGGGAAAAAATAAATATTGATTGAAGTAGAAAGAAACCCTAGGATCATAGCTCTCATACCAAATATTATGAACTATGCACCTTAAAAATGGTAGGAAGTGAAAACTACACTTAGAGGGTGGAACCTCCTTTTAAAATGAATAAACTAAAATAAAAAATATGATGATCCTAAGACTACATCTCCTTCGTATATATAGATATAAGAGATAAAGGATAAAATTACAATGAAAGGTTCTAGCCTACATAATAGTATAATAATAGAAATTTAATAAATCAATATCTAGGGCTTAATAAGGAATTTTAGGGTTAACATTGGGCTTGTCTATGGCTTAACATGTTTCTATTCTAAGGGCCCCTTGAATAGCCATTTTCTTTCTAAGCTAGTCTTCTCTATCTTCTAATTTATTCTCTTGAGAGAGATAAGATTTCCTTCTAGGAGTACCATGGGAACTAATATAATATGCCTATAACTTATTCTACTCCCTCATCCTCCATTATTATTCTATTTTTCTTAGTTGATTTCATATGGTATCTCTTAAGTCTAGCAACAATATAATCTTCATTTGATGAGTACATAATATTAATACCATATCTGAAATCTACTTCTTGCCTCATTGTAATGATATTTCCCCATCTTCATTTGATGAGTACATAATATTAATTCCATATCTGAAATCTACTTCATGCTTCATTGCAATGATATTTCCCCATCTTCATTTGATGAGTACATAATATTAATACCATATCTGAAATCTACTTCTTGCTTCATTGCAATGATATTTTCCCATCATAGAAGCTCCTCCTCCATATTGAGATGAAAAACATTCATGAAACGTTTGATCTTTTAACCTCTTTCTAAATGGGTGAATGGCATACTCTTAAGAAGGATATCTTCACTGCATGAAAAGTTCCCACCTTTGTTAACTCCTCATAATCATTTATGGTGCCCAAATCTACTAATGGAAGGGCCCCTTGTGAGGGTTTTTTTCTTCTTGTTGGACTCCATGTTAATCAGAGCCACAAACAATAAGGGTTTCTTCTAGGTAGAGGGAGTGGGACCACTAACAAAACCACCAACTCTATTTTTTTATGAGTCAAACTTTGTAAAGCGCTTCTTCTAGGTAGAGGGAGTAGGACCACTAACAAAACCACCAACCCTACTTTTTTATGGGTCAAACTTTAGAACTACTATTTTTCAAGCATTGGAGTCCATACTTTTACCACTCGCGATTCTTGTAATATTTTTTCGACAATAACTAAATAGAGTTCCTCATAGATCGAGTCACCTTTTGATGAATAGGGATTAAAATTCTTGCCATATATGACTATCCTTATTAGGAAAATGATTTTTAGCACATATTCAAATGAAGTGGGCATACATATGACAAATAGAGCATGTATGTCACCAAATAATGTATGTCCTAAATAGTTTTATTTCACCAACGGCTATTTTTGAACGGCTTACCATGAACAATGATGCATCCCTGCTATTTATTCTCTCAGATTGATTGGCTTCTCACCTTGTCCTGAGGATGAACCACATTAGTTGGTTTGAAACGTTGACCCAATCCTTACAATGTGATTAATCCGAAAGACTGTTCTCTACATTATGGATCACAAAAGTCTTAGATCTAACAGAGCATGTGCATGTCATCTCATCTCATGTGATCTCCTATAACACAATATTTCCTTCACTTGCTAACACTTAAAGTGTAATTTTTTTTTTAAATATCACAATTACTAGGATAAAAAATGATTTTAATCTATTATCATTGACAAAATAATATTAAAGAAAATCCAGTGCTCTACAACCCCGAGATGTGTATGTAGGTAAGTATGTCAACATTTTTCAAAATGTCTATATATATATATATATGAATTTTTTTATGAGAGTGATGTTGTAGTGCGGTAAATATTTATAATATTTAACATTTACATGTTGGCTCAATTTAAAAAAAAATAAAAACAAAAGATTAATAGTAATATATAACATAAGGTATCATAAAGTATGTGTTAGTATGGGTAAATGAGTATAAATATTTCAATGTTGTTTCAATTAATAAAATAAAATGTTTAAGGTAATTAAAATAATAAAATTCAATTTGTTAGATTGTAATTTTATTTTTTTTAATAAATTATTAACAATATTTCACAAAAACATAATATACATATCACATTAAACGTTATAAATTCAAAGCTATTTAACCATATAAATTTAAAAAAATTGCTAAAGGAGCTAATAAATTGACATATAAAATAAAATAAAAATCTCTAAATGAGCGAATAAATTGACATTTACAGTTTTACTCCTATAAAAGTCACTCATAATAAGTATATGTATTTGCATCTATTTCTACCCATTTTTTATGCAAAGACTTGCTTAAATTATGGTAGGAAATAACTTATAGTATATTTTTAAGTATTTTATTTTTGCATTAAAAAATCACTACACAAATATGTAAAGGTGGTGCATGAATATTGAAACTATATCCATAAATTATGGCATAAAAGGTCATGTCTAAATATTGAAACTATATCCATAAGTTATGACATAAAATATGTGATGCAGTTATCCATATGGCATTATATTATCCAAATACTACAATAAGGCCTTCAATTATGGTCTAATCAAATGTTTTAAAAATATTTTTTTTAATAATGTTGAAAAATAAATATTCATTTTCAAAGTTAAAGATTATAAATTTTCTCAACTCAAGCTTCTATGATTCATAATGTTTAGAGAAATAGCTCTTCCTAATGTTACAAAACCATAGGCTAATACCATGGCTTATCAATACCACATGCCCAAAAATCATAACTCATTTCACAATCAAAATATTTTATTTTAACTTAATTTTATCACAATTTTTTTAATTAAATCTAAATAACTCCTAATCTACCAAGATCCTAGAGCAATCAAATCTCTTTTTATTCCATTAGTGGATAAGGAGTTAAGATAAATCTAAAGTGGTAATAATCATGCTAATTTTATAGTACATCTCTTTGGAATTATTTATTTATCTTGTATATAATTATTTTACTTCCATACCAAATAGAAAACCTAATTCAAATAAAAAATAAATTAGATTTACTATTTTATTTATTATAAAGTTATTATTATCATTATTATCCAATTTTAAGGTCATGATCAAGTAAGACACCAAATTGGTGTATATTTTACTTCCATTCCAAACAGAAAACTTAATTCAAATAAAAAATAAATTAGATTTACTATTTTATTTATTATGAAGTAATTATTATCATTATTATCCAATTTTAAGGTGTATGAGATCCCTTTGTTTGTGAGACAAGGGACCCACCTCTTCGCCATTTGACAGTTAAGTCTACAAAGGTATACATACTCTCTACTCCCTTCTACTCCCTTGATTTTGAACCTTGTGACGTCTTAGGAGGAAATACATGCTCTTAACCATTAGGCCCACTCACGTTGTATTAAAAAATAAAAAATAAATAATAATAATAATAATAATAATTCAGCAACTCTATATTCAAAGACTAGGAATTATTTGCTCTTGTCAAATAAAAAAGAATTATATTTGTTGTGTGAAATATGAGCATTACGACAGCAAAAATTTGCTATTAATTTCCAAACAAATTTGTCGCGATAGGGTGAGTGTGAGATACAAAAGAAAAAATTCTCAGAATTGTTGACTTTACTGCAATTTTTGTTTTCCGGAGGGGCATTACAACAACAAAAAATTGTCATTGGTTTTCAGAGATATTTCGTGCGAAATAAAAAAATCCTTGGAATTGTTGATTTTATCGCTATTTTTTTTTCTTGCCGTTTGAAATATGCGCATTATGAAAGATAGAAATAGTCACTCGCTTTCAGAGATATTTCGTGCGAAATAAGTAAGAAAAAATTCTAATAGTTGTTCACTTCATCAGTATGTTATATATGTAAAATATTTTTATAAACTGTGTGTGAAATATTTTATTATCTAACATTGAACCATGAAACTATTTTACATAAGATTCAACATCAAAAACTTTTACATTACAAATTTATTACTATTTTTATTCTTGACATGACAAATATTAACCTTACTTCAATAAAAAAAAAATGCCACTCGTTTAAGAAGAGATATATTTACTGTAATATGAAGAAAAAATTCTTAGAATTGTCGACATTATCACTATTTTTTGTTTGGCGTGTGGAATATGAGCATTACGAAACGAAAAATTTGCCAACCTGTTTCCAAATACATTTACCGTGATATTCTGAATGTGAAATAAGGAAGAAAAAATCTTGAAATGGTTGACTTCATCAAACTTTTTGTTTTCCAGAGAGATATGCTCCTCATTTTCCAAAGAAATTTCTAAAATTGCTGACTTCATCAGTATCGCGTTTAGAATAGGGTTGTCGACTTTATCCCTATAGTTTTAGAAGTAAATTGTGTTTGATGCTTTTATTATAAATTAGATTAGAAAACATTTTATATAGTTTATATTTTTATTAAAAAAAAAAAAAAAAAATATTATAATGAATAACTTTTATAATATTTTTTTTGTTTGTAAAATATTAATTATATATATTTTAACTAAATTCAGTATAGAAGTAAATTGTGTATGATGTTTTTATTATAAATTATATTAGAAAATATTTTATATAGTTTATTTTTATATAAAAAATATTTATAATATTTTTTTTCGTAAAATATTAATTATATATATATTTTAACTAAATTCAGTATATATGAAGGCCAGATTTTTTATTAGATAGAAAAAAACCAATTTACCTTTAACAAGATTATGTGAGGCTTAGACGACTTTCACCTTCGACCCTCCTGTTAAAATAAAATCTTAACCTGCTGCAACTAAACCCATAATTGACCTCTTAACCTAGCTGCAACTAAACTAAACCCATAATTGACCTCTTAACCTAGCAGCAACTAAACGCCAACGCCAAGCAAACTCACTAGCCTACACCTCATCAATTAAAATATCAAATATTTCTGCACCTAAAGGATTAAAATATCAAATATTTACATTACTAAAGCGAAAAATTACTAAACGAAAATCTCTTAAAATTGTTGACTTTACTATTTTAATTTTTACCATGTGAAATACGAGCATTGCGAAACGAAAAAACCGCTACTCGTTTTCAACGAAAAAATTCTTAAAGTTGTTGACTTTACTATTTTTATGTTTGCTGCCGTGTGAAATATGAGCATTAAGAAATGAAAAGATTGCTACTCGTTTTCAAAGGGATTTACATGAGTAATACGATGAGCGTGAGAGACGAAAGGAAAAATGTTAGCATTCTCGATTTCATCATTATTTTCGTCTTTGCCGTGTGAAATACGAAAGGGAAAATGGCTAGTCAAGTCCACAGAAATTTGCGGGGATGGGATGCATGTGAAATACCGTAGAAAAAATTTCTTAAAATGGTTGACTTCGTCATCATTTTGTTATTAAAAAATTATTTATATTAATTAAAATGTTGGAAATAAATTTTGTCTAACCAAGAATAGTTTTAAAGATTTTTTAAGTAAAAGAAATCTTACCCAATTTTACTTATTTTTAATATGCAAATTTAAAATATTTTATAATATTTTTGTAAAATGGGTAGTTTAAAAATAGATAAAATGATCTTACAAATTTTTAAAAGTCATAATTTTAAGCTGTTTAGTTTGCAAAAATCAAGTATTTATGGAATTTTTAGGGTGATGAATGTGTATAAACAATTTTATTAGCTTAATCTTTTTAACTTTAAGTAGAAACCTATTATGTGGCATCATTCCACCATTAAGAAACCTTTTACAATTAAAAAGATTGGATTAGGGAAAAATCAATTAAAATGAAGTATCCGATGACCTTGAACAATTACAATGACTTGGTCTCTTTGACATTAATAAAATCATTCTTTCTAGAAAGATTCATAATTCCATTGCACCACTTAAACATCTAAGAAGACTCGTCCTTCATCAAAACCAGTTATAAGGAGACATTCTTTCCAGCTTAGGAAATTGTATAAATTTGGAATTGATCAACTTGTTTCATAAGATGCTCACTCAAAACATAGGACAAGACATGTTTGAACTTTCTAATCTGCAACTATATTTGAATTTGTCATGGAATTTCTTAGGAGGCTCCTTGCCCATGGTGATTCGTAAATTGCAATGGCTCAAGCTATAGACATTTCTACCAATCGTTTAACTGAGATCATTCCACCTACACTTAGAACATGTAGTGAACTACAATAATTGAATTCATCTAGAAATTCATTTAAATGATCCATTCCAGATTTACTTGGAAATTTACAAAGCCTTATGAGCCTAGATCTATCTTCCAACTCCTTGTCTATTGCAATTCTAGTGACACTCAAGAACTTGATAATGCCTCAACATTTGAATGTGTCTTTCAACAATCTCATAGGAGAAATTTGAAAAGGAGTTCCTTTTGCAAATCAAACAATTCTGGTGTCCTTCATTAGAAATCATGGGCCACAAATATTTGAATTACCTACATGTCCAACACCAAGAAACAATTTTTCATATGGGAAAAAGGTATTACTACTAAGTGGTGGAGTTACTGCTTTTATACTATGTTGTCTACTTTTGGGATTCATTTGGAGATGATATATGCATATGGGAAAATTTGACTTCTCACGAGCCATTTTTCAAAAGTTGGAGCATTGAATGATATCATAACAAGATCTTCACATAGCAACCAATGGATTTTCCTAGACCAACTTGTTGGGAACAAGCAGTCTTGAATTTGATTATAAAGGAACATTTTGTGATGGAACACTTGTTGCTATGAAATTTCTACAATTAGAAAATCACCAAGTTGACAAGAGTTTTAAAATCAAATGTAGTGTCTTGCAAAAGGTTCAACACCAAAATCTAGTGAGAATCATAACCTCCGATGCCAACCACTATTTCAAAGGTTTAACATTTCAATTTATGCATAATGGAAGCCTAGAGAAACATTTATATCCTAATAATGATGACAACAATGGCGAGGATATGTGTGAATTGGGACTAAGAAAAAGGTTACACATTCTCATAGATTTGGCTCATGCCATAGAATATCTTCAACATTATTCTTATGTGCAATTAGTGCATTGTGATATAAATCCTGGCAATGTGTTTTTGGATGAAGACATGATAGGCCATGTAACAGATTTTGGCATTTCAAGGTTAATTGGTGCAACCATTGGTGATTCACTTACTTCAACACTTGCATTGAAATTTTCCATGGGCTACATTGCTCTAGGTTGGGACTTTTAACAAATTCATTTTATTTTTGTTTTCTCATTAACAATTTTATACAATCTAGTGGAGTAAAATCTCATGAAGGTTATGTTTAATGCACAGTATGGATTGGATTAGGAAATTTCCACAAAAAGAGATTTTTATAGCTAGACCATTTTATTATTGGAAATGATTACTAGAAAGAAACCAACTAGTGAAATGTTTGTTAATGACTGAAATTTGCACCAATGGGTGAACTTGGAATTTCTAAACAACGTGAATGAGGTAATTGACAAAAATATTTTTAGTCGGTTGGATAGAGATGAATTTGATGAAAATAATGTACATAAATTGCCTACTTTCTTTTTCTATGGATTGGTTTTCTTTGTTCGAAAGATTCACCTACTGAAATACCAACTATGAGAGATGTGGTAATGATGTTGGAGACTCTCAAAGAGGATTTGGTGTAGAATGTAGATTGTTCTGGGAGGTTAAGAAAAAACAGGTATGATTTTCTTAGCAATACAAATGTAACGAGGAATGATGCCTCTGCATCAATGATCAATGTTCTTTTACATTTTAGTTTGTTAATATTGTAACAAAAAAATGTTCTGATCTTTTCTATTATTATTACAATAGCCAAAAATAATAAATTACTTCTCGTTATTAAAGAAAATATACATTATTGTGTTACAATATCTACACGTGATTATTGGCAACAAGAAAATTTTATGCTTTCACAACACTATGTTCGATGGATCGCAATGTACATTTGGTTTAATTTATTCCAAACCTATTATTTGATCCGAATTGGATTATTATATTGATTTTCATCCATCTCGATGCATTTGGAGTGGAAAAAGTGGAAGAAACAACTCACGGGACCATTTTTACCGGCGGGACCTAGTTTGGCGAAATAGCATATGAAACCTTCCAAGAGAATTTTGAGGCATCAAACAATGTTTTTTGGGGGTAAAAGTTTTCCGCTTTTGTGTTGCAACTTTTAATCTTATTCTACACACAAATACCTTTCCAACAGCGTAAGAAGCGCGTCAATCACGTTTCTTATCCAAAAGTAATGCCACTCAGAAGTTTACCTTCTTATTTTCAAACCTAAAGTTTGGGAGGATGTCGCGCCAGCCCCCATTATTCATGGAAAAGGGGCTAGCCACGTGTTTTTGTTGTAAAATACTATAATAGAGTTTATTTTTTAATTCTAGTTAAGATTTTATGTATTCAAACTTAACCACTAGTAGGCTATCGAGTTGTGTTTAAACTAGACCACTAGGAGGAAGAGGCATTCCATTATTTCGAGAGCATTTTGTCCCACAGCTGAGAAAATATAGCCAGGAGAGATAGGAGGTAGAGAACACATAGAGGATTTGTGCACTCTAGCAGCCCACGACCCACAAAGATGACTTCTTTTTACCTGCAACCATATTTCCAGAGAGAGAAAAGGAGCGAAGCGACCTCACCTTCCAGCTGGGTTTTCTCCCGAAAGGGTTTCCCAGAGAGCATATCTTGTGTCTTATGTGTGTATGAGCTTATTTTTTCATTCTCTACTTTTCTGAATAATTTATATTCGTATGCATGAACTAATTACAGTTAAATACACAGATCTTAAAGTTTAATAAACTGTAATAGTGTAAAATTTTAGTATTTTAATATATTATTATCAGATCTGTTGTGACGAACTGCCCATTGGAATATGCACGAAAGTTTACAGATCATTTGGTATCAGAGTAGGTTTCTTTGGGTATTTGTGGATATTTGCAGGGGATCTAGTTCGTCGGGGTTGAAAATCATAAAACCCTAATCATGGTCGATGAATCTGTAAATGAACCTCGTGATCCTGTAGAGGTGAGGTTTTTGTGGCTTGAACAACATGTCATAGATATAAACCAAAATGTAAACCTCCTCATGACAGTCGTAAGAAATAATCTAGGGATATTTGGAGAAGATGGGGGTTTGAATGTAGAGGACAAATCAGAATGGGGATCAAGAGATTGGGAATACAGAGAGAACCAATCGAAGAAAGAACCCAAAAAAGATCAACACAGTTTGAGCGTCGTGAATCAATCCCTGTTAAAAATGAAAGAAACAATCGATATCAAGTCATACCATGTCGAGATTGACACTTTAAATCTAAAGCACTAGTTGCAGTAACTGGAAGTTTATTTCAACATCCATCAAATTGAGGAATGGAAAAAGATCTCATTCACGTGACTTAAATTAGAGGGCGATGCACTGAATTGGTGGGAGAGACGCATAGAAAGCTTGAGTTTGGATGGATAACCTCTAGTGACTAAGTGGGAGGATTTCAAAACTCTCATTAAGTCATAGTTTTATCCCATTGGATATGTCGAGGACTAGTGGATCCAGTGGCATTACTTCAGGCAAAAGTCGGGCCAAAGTGTGCAGGAGTACACCACAGAATTTAGAAAGATGGCTATAATGTTGGATATGTATCCAAAGAACCTAGATATACTCCTCAAGTATTTTGGGGGTCTACACCACCATCTGCATGAGCAAGTGATGTTGTTCAAGCCCAAATTGGTGGACAAGGCTTGTGTACAAGCATAATACCTAGAGAATATAGGCCTGAAAAGGGCGCAATCAAGTTGATCAAAGCAGAAGGAGAAAATGGAAGCTTCTAAGGAGGGGAAGAAGAAGCAGAAAGGGGGAAAAGATAAAAATATGATAGCCATAGCACAATAGTGCAAAGATCCTAGCAATCACTATAGCATTGATGGCCATACAGAGGAGAAGTGTCGGAAGTTGCATCTAGAGCTAAACCCAAAAAAAAAAAAAAAGATAATAAAAAGAAGAATCTCATGGACATTGATCAAGAAACCAAGTTACATCCGCTCAAACATGGATGAGAAGATCGTATATACATCAATGCAAAAGGAGGTGAATCTGATTAGCCTTCAGCAACTTGAAGAGAAAGAAATGACCAAACTCTTCCATATAAAGATATAAGTCAAGAAGACAAAGATTGATGCTCTTTTTGACTTAGGATCACAAGGAATTCATTGCAACATAGATGGTCAAGAAGTTGGCCCTAGATTTTCGTGATCATCCAAAACCCATATCCACTGGGATGGGTAAGTAAGGATGTAGAGCTAAAGGTAACAAAACAATGAAAAATTAGATTTGCTATCAGTGCTGATTTTTTTTATGAAGTAGATCTGGATGTGGTTCCCCTTGATGTCTATGAAGTCGTGTTTTGGAGTCCATACATGTACATGCATAATGAAATATTCATGAGGAGAGCTAACTAGTACCGGCTCATCAAAGATGGAAAATTGTTTATCATCAGTGTGCACAAAGGAAAGTTGGAAATTTCACTCACAAGTGCCAACCAAGCCAATAAATTGATCAGTTCCAGCAAGAAGTATGTTTTATTTTTTTTAAGAGAAAGTCAGTTTGAAGAGGAGTCAATAAGAGGCAAGGCGTCCCTGGAGGGGTGTACTAATAAACAAAAACAAAAACTTGAGGAGTTGTTACATGCATACAAGGATGTTTTCCAAGATCCTAAAGTGTTACCACCTAAGAGAGAACTAGAGCACGAGATCCAACTATTGCCAGACTCCCCATTTCCAAATATTGGGTTGTACACGCAGTCTATTATAGAAGCAAGTGAGGTGAAGAAACAATTGCAGGAGTTGTTGGAAGAGGGTGTCATTTTACCGAGTACATCACCATGTGGGCCACCCATCATCATTGTGCCAAAGGATGGGACTTGGCGGATGTGTATAGATTACAGGGCGTTGAATAAAATCACACTTAAGAACAGATACCCCTTGCCCGGAATAAACGATATGATGGATCAGTTGCAGCAAGCAAAGTATTTCACCATGTTGGACTTGAAGTCTAGATCACACCACGTTCGAGTCAAAGAAATAGATACATGGAATACCGCCTTCAAAACCAAGCAAGGTTTGTATGAGTGGTTAATTATGCCATTTTACGTATGTAATGCACCAGCTGTGTTTATGAGATTAATGAATGATATACTACACCCTTTTATAGATTTATTTGTTATTATCTATCTGGATAATATACTAGTATATAGTTCTACCTGGGAGGAGCAATATTCGGAAACCAGCTCACAAAAAGATAGAAAAGATAGATCAATGCCTTAGAATTCAGCCTCTTCGAGGGGGCAACCTCCTTTACATTACACAAATGAACAATTCTTGGATGATACAAATGACTAAACCTCCATTCTATATATAGGATTCTAAGGGGTCACAATATAATCAAGCCGACCTAACAGTAATAACATAAGGGCACAACAATAACAAAAGTGGGTTTTTATGGGGCACACTAATAACAATATGGGGACAATAGGAGCACAATAATAATAATAAGGGATACAATGACAATAGTAATGGGGGAATCACTAGTATTATAGGGACCTAACATGCCCCTCTCCTTCCGAAAAGCATTGTCCTCAACGCTTGAGTAGTTTTATATGCTTCCGTATAAAATTCTCATCCTCCCATGTGGAATCTTCAGCAGATAAGTTCTTCCACTTGATGAGATACTCCGAAATTGATCGATTTCGTAGTTGTTAAGTTCTTGTTTCTGTGACTGCTTCTGGTTCCAATATGATTTTTCCTTCCTCATCAAGTTCTAGCAATATTGTTTGAACTGGGAGCTTTTCACCTATAACCTTCTTTAAACATGAAACATGGAAAACTAGGTGCACTCAAGAAGTTGCAGGAAGCTCCAATTTGTATGCCATAATACCAATCTTTTGCAACACCTTGTACGCACCATAATACTTTGGTGATAATTTATTATTCTTCTTAGCTTGCTTGAGAGACATTTCTTTTATATGGTTGTAGCCATAGGAATACCCAGTCACCTATCTCAAAACTTCTTGTTAGCTCTCCTACATTTTGCAACTTTGATGGATAAAATCAAGACAGGTAGTGCTAGTTTGGGTTGCAAAGGGTTTGCAACAATTTATTTTATCCTTCCCTTTCATTTTCCTTATTCCCTTATAACTCCCCACACCTTTGTTTCCTTCTCCCCCTTCATTCTCCTTATTCTCCTTTAAAACCCCTTTTATCTCCGTTTTTTCTCTCAAAACCCTGTTTAAGCCACCCTCCACCTCGTTCATCCTCATTTCTCCTTTTCCCAGGGGTCCTTTGTTTAAAATCACATATAAGGGTTTTTTGTTTTTAGCCCGAGCACAGAGTTAAAATGGCCATATGACCATTTCCTCATAACCTTAAGCTTGAACAAAATCCCGAGCCCGCGGCTTTCTTTGTCACATCACATCTACCAAACACGCGCTTTTAAACCTGGGCCGTCCGATCCTCCACCTCATGATCTGACGTCATACGCTGCTCCCGCCCCGCGGACCTGCACGTCCGTTAGCACGCGGGGAAAGTGGTTTCCCCACCGTAGTGTCTGCCACGCATCGCAAATCTGTTGGATCGCGCCCCACGGTACGATTACCGCCCATTCCCGTAAAGCGGTGCGATAAAACCGCTTACCGCCGCCGTACCCTCCTCCTGCTCGTTAATGCTCCTGCAGCTCCCACTCTCGATAGTCGTCCGATCGTCCATCCCGCAATCCGACGGCCCACGATCCTCCATTTGCGTTCCCTCCCGATGGCCTCCGTAATCCAATCTCCACCGTTCATTTACACGATCTGACGACTGATGTTGTCCCGGTGTTGTCTATGCCTCCCACCATGAGATCGCAGCCGTTCGCCAGTCCCATCCGACGGCTGGCATTCGTTATTAGCTCCTCATTCATTTTCCACGCAATTTTCATGTTTTTGGCTTGCCCCGCGCTTCCAAGGGATGAAGGTGATCGTCCTCCAGCACTCTGCAGTTAATACTTCACCCACTGCATTCAAGAGACAGCACGGCCGAGGAAGGAAAGTACTGCCTCGAGCAGTTGAATTCATTCACCAGTTATGGAGTTTTTGTCCCATATGGTACTCCGCCTGCTTAGAGAAGGACGGCTGCACAGCAGAAGGGTCATTTTGTCCATTAGAACAATCAAATTGTATCAAAGACCATATCTGATAGTAAATGTGGTTGGTGGTCAATTATGACCCCTCCATGCATAGGTTAGCAGAGATTTTTTGTATTCAACCTCCATATATACCCAAAAAGAAGATGTAATGGGGTTGATGAATGTTATTTTGATGTAAGGTTCAACTTCTGAAGACTGTAACTACTGTGATACCTGTAGCGTCTGGTCTTCATTTTTAGCTAATACAAGCTTCTTTTGTTGTTAATTGCTCACTTTCCACTTCTTCTTTGTTCCAGGTTGTGCCTGATATGCATTTGTTCATGTGCTCTTGATGTTTAGCATTAGAGGGGCTGTCATCCCACCTCTGTGTTAGAATCTAGTATGTATCATTGAATGTGTATGTAGGTTTCTGTTATTTTAATGCCAAAGAGCTATCATCCTATCTGTGCATTAGGAAATAGATTTACAGACCTTTTAACTGGTTGCAGCCGGCCATCACAGGGTCCTGTGTATCTTCTGGTGTGGTCAGTGTTCTCCATCTTCACCTGTTCCTCAAACTGTGAGTAATTGGTGGTCTAAATCCTTGTAGTCTGGGGGTGTTCACCCATGTCTGGGGTTAAGCATAGTAGAAGTGGTTATCTGGCTTGAATATGCATCATTCCTTCCATTCATCCACCATTTTCCAACGTTTTTGTTGAGTTTGTAATGTTCCCGAGCATCTCTGATATACAACCTAGGAGAGTTTCTTGGGGTGATAACACTTCTTTCACAATGATTTTGATATTCTTGTTGTTTCATTCTATTCTGCGCCAATGTGAGGTTATCCTTTAAGAGTTGGAGAACTTGTTGTTGATGCTCGATGTGATGTTCCACTGCTTGAACTTTAGAATTTTCTCTTAAATATGATGTGATGGATGGTGGATGATATCCATAAAGTGCCATAAATGGGTCACTTTTGCTGTAGTATGGAAGGAATTGTTATACCACCATTCAACCAGAGGCAACCATTTGACCCATTGTATCTATTTATCAAATACAAAGCAACAAAGATATCCTTCCAAACATTTGTTTACTATCTCATTTTTCCCATCAAATTGAGGATGATAAAATGATCTATGAGCTAACTGAGTACCGAGACAAGAAAATAATTTTCTCCAAAAATTTCTAGTGAAAATGGGATCTCTGTCGCTTACAATAATCTTTGGGTTTCCATGTAGCTTTTGAATTGTTTCCATAAATGCATTAGAAACTGTACTAGCTTTAAATGGATGCGATAATGCACAAAAGTGTGCATAATTGGTAAGTTTGTCAACTACCACCATGATGACACTCTTTCCTTTGGACTTGGGTAAACCTGTGATAAAATCCATTAAAACCTCCTCCCAACATTGGCTTGGAATGGATAAAGGTTGTAATAGACCTAGGGTCTTAATTGTTTCAACTTTATTTTGTTGGCAAACCAAACATTCCGCCAAAAACTTTTGAATGTTGGGTCCCTATAATACTAGTGATTCCCCCATTACTATTGCAGTTGTATCCCTCATTAATATTGTTGTGCCCCTGTTGTCCCCATAATGTTATTACTGTGCCCCATAGAATCCCTCTATTGTTATTTTTGTGCCTTTATATTATTATTGTTAGGTCGGCTTGGTTATATTGTGAACCCTTAGAGTCCTATATATAGAAAGGAGGTTTTGTCATTTGAATCATCAAAGAATTGTTCATTTATGTAATGTAAAGGAGGTTTCCCCCTTGAAGAGGCTGAATTCTAAGCCGTTCATCTATCTTTTCTATCTTTTTATGCGTTGGTTTCATAACATTTGGTATCAGAGCTTTGGATTCTAGGGTTTCGCTGCTCCAAATAGGTCATCGTGGAATTTTCGCTACAACTTTTTTCTATGACGTTTCAAAAGTGGGAAAAAAAACCCATTTGAGATGAAATCGCGTTGAACCTCGGGTCTGAATTTCATATCTTTTCGCTCAAAATTTGTGGAGATATGATCTGAGGAAGTTGGGCTTTTTGCATACTCCTGAATTACATTCCAAACAGGTGACCTTGGGAAAATCGTCATAACTTTTGTCTTGAGCATCAGATTGAAATTTTGTAAGAAGTTGCAGAAAGAGGACGGACTATAGTTTCTTGTTTATATCTTTTAGATCCTAAGGTCAAAACAGTGAAACGTGGCACTTCATACAAGTTTGATCTTCTGAAAAGGTATATAATCAGGTCATCTTGGGAGATTGTGCATAACTCTTTCTTGGAGAATCTAAATTCAATCAGACTAGTGGAATTGGGAAGAGGACACAGAGGGCTACTATAGATCGCAATTTCATAACAGGGGATCCGAAATTAGAGATATACATCAGATGCAATATCGAGCTCCTACAAAGTGAAAAAAGGTGCGTAGATTTTTTAACTTTTTGCATAAGCTTGGTTTGAAAAAATAGTTTGAAGAAATTCAAAAGGCATAGTGAAGCATTATTATCGGTAACTGATGCCCCGAGGAAATAAAATGCAAACACCTAGTAAGCAACCTGAAATATCTAGCATGACTCATGAAGAAGAGGAAGAAATGAAACATGATATATCAAAATTACAAAACCAAGTACAACAAATTTCACTCACTAAAGGCAAATGAAGCCAAGATGAATGACGTGGAAGCTAAGATGAATGGCATGGATGCTAAGATGGAAGCTAAGATGAATGGCATGGACGATAAGATGGAAGAATTGAAGATAAATTTGAATAATTTGCTACAAGAAATGGTCACTAATGGTGAAAGGGTAGTAAAGGAAACTCATGATGAGAACAAAAGAAATGTTAATCATGATTTCATAGACTCTAATGTTGGATTGAAGACCCACCATATTGCAAAAATCGATATGAGGAAGTTTGATGGCAAGGATCCCGCAACATGGATACTACAGATGGAGCAATTTTTCGATCTCCATAATGTGCAAAACACACAAAAGGTACGTATTGCAACTTTATTTGGAACCAAATCAGTTTGTATGGTATCGATGTCTTTGCTCTCGTAAACAAATTGTCACTTGGGCAATTTTTATGGAAGAATTGATAGCACATTATGAGGATACAAAAAGCAACACTTTTTTTAGCTAATTGATAAGTCTCAAACAAAAGGGTTCAATGGTGGAGCACATTGAGGACTTCCAGAAATTGAACATAATGGTAAAAAATATTCCAGAGGAGCATAGGATTGATATGTTCATAGGGACTTTAAAGGATAATATCCAACATGATGTTCACCTTTGGGAACCTGATTCATTGGAGAAGGCATTCAGGTTAGCAAGAAAAATGGAAAGCAAAATTATGGCAACCATGAAGCCTACCACTCACAACTATAAAGATGGAAGTGTTGTTGCTCCTACCCTTCCACAACCTATAAGGTTGATACCACAACAATTGGAAGAAAAAATAGAAAAAGGGCTTCGTTACAGTTGTGATATAAAATACACTAAAGGTCAGAAGTATTCTGAGAAGAAATTATTCTACATAGATTGTGAAGAGGAGGAAGAAAAGAACAAGAAATTTCAAAAGAAGAGGGTATACTCCATAAACAAACCCTAGATAAACAAGAAATGAATCTGACCATATCCTGTAATGCATTGGCTGGAATTACCATTCCTCAAACTATCAAGATAGAAGGACATATCAAGAAGAAAAGGGTAATAGTGTTGATTGATTTAAGAAGTACCCACAATTTTATTCATTGTAAGATAGCAAAAGAATTGAATTGCTTCCTATATCCAACACGAGAGTGTCAAGTAATGGTTGCAAGTGGAGGAACCATAAATTTCTTTAGAAAGTGCCATAATATCAAGCTATCCATGGGAGAATATGTATTGAATAGCCCAATGCTTTCCATTCCAATGGGAGGTGCTGATGTTGTACTAGGAGTCCAATGGCTACAATCCTTGGGTACAATAGCTTTTAATTTTCAAGAACATTTCATGAAATTTTTTGCATATGGAAAGGAAGTTGAGTTAAGGGGTATTGTAGGGAAACCGGGAAAGATAATCAACTCTAACGGTATGACAAATCTTCTAAATAATGAACAACGAGGTGTAATTGCATAATTATGTTCACTAGATGTTTCCACATCAAAATCACCTATTTCTCCATATCTCCAAAAAGTCTTGGACAATCATTCCAAGGTATTTGAGACTCCCAAAGGTCTCCCACCTATTCGTGATCAAGATCATACTATTCATTTGATTCCAGGAAGTGTTCCTCCAAACATCAGGCCATACAGATATCCTTATGCCCAAAGAGTGAAATTGAACATATGGTTGCAGAAATGCTAGAGGCTGGTATAATTCAACCTAGTCAAAGTTCTTTCTTTGCTCCAGTAGTATTGGTGCACAAGAAGGATGGATCATGGCGCATGTGTCCGGATTATAGGGAGCTCAACAAGCTCACTATTAAAGATAAATTTCCCATTCTTGACATTGATAAATTATTGGATGAATTGCATGGATCAATTTACTTCACCAAGTTGGATCTTCGTTCAAGATATCATCAAATCAAAATGAAGATTGAAGACATTCCGAAAACAGCATTTAGAACACACGAGGGTCATTATGAATTTTTGGTCATGCCTTTTGACCTTACAAATGCACCTTCTACATTTCAAGGTTTGATGAATTCCATTTTAAAACCCTTCCTTAGAAAATTTGTGTTAGTATTTTTTGATGATATACCAATCTACAGCAAGTCTTAGAAGGATCATGTTGAACATGTTGACAGGGTGTTACAACTATTGGAGAAAAAACAAGTATATGCAAAAAGCTCCAAATGTTTCTTTGGAGTACAAGAGGTGGAATATCTGGGTCATATTGTACCTCATGAAGGTGTTAAGGTAGACCCTAGAAAAATTAAAGCCGTCAAGGAATGGAAAATCCCCACATCCATAAAGCATCTGCGAGGATTTCTCAGGTTGACAAGGTATTATCGCAAGTTTGTTAAGAATTATGGGAGAATAACGGCACCTCTAACAACATTATTGAAGAGAGATGCATTTTCATGCACTCCTGAAGCAACAAAGGCCTTCGAACATCTTAAAGAGGCAATGTGCCAAGCACCAGTCTTAGCTACACCAGACTTCACAAAAACCTTTATTGTGGAATGTGATGCTTCAGGAAATGGAATTGGTGTTGTTTTAATGCAAGATGAAAGACCCATTGCTTTCGAAAATCGTCCAATGAAGGAAAAGTATTTACACAAATCTATTTATGAGAATGAAATGTTGGCAATACTACATGCACTTAAGAAATTGTGACCCTACCTAATGGGAAGACACTTCAAGGTAAAAATGGATCATGATAGCCTTAAATACTTTTTAGAACAAAGATTATCCTCTGAAGAACAACAAAAATGGGTCACAAAGATGTTGGGTTATGACTTTGAAATCATCTACAAAAAAGGGAAGCAAAATGTTGTGGCCGATGCACTCTCAAGAAAGTATGAGGATGTGGAAGCATTGTTGTGCGCCATTTCTATTATCCAACCAAATTGGATAAATGAAGCAAGGAAGGAATGGAAGAATGACAAAGAAGTGGGGGCACTTATTCAAAAGTTACAACAATATTCTAGTGCATCTGATACATTTAGCTGGAAAAATGATTCGTTATGGTACAAAGATTGCTTATACCTCTGTAAGAATTCCCAACTCAAACAAAATATTCTTATGGAATTGCACACTTCTCCCTTAGGAGGGCACTCAAGGTTTTTGAAAACTTACCACAGGGTTAAGAAGGAATTTTTTTTGGTTGGCCTTAAATCGGATATTCAAAAGTTTGTGGCGGAATGTTTGGTTTGCCAACAAAATAAAGTTGAAACAATTAATACCCCAGGTCTATTACAACATTTATCCATTCCAAGCCAACATTGAGAGGAGGTTTCAATGGATTTTATCACAGGTTTACCCAAGTCTGAAGGAAAGAGTGTCATCATGGTGGTAGTTGATAGACTTACCAAGTATTCACATTTTTGTGCATTATCACATCCATTTAAAGCCAATATAGTTGCTACTGCATTTATGGAAACAATTAAAAAGCTACATGGAAACCAAGAGATTATTGTAAGTGACAGAGATCTCATTATCACTGGAAATTTTTGGACAGAATTATTTTCTTGTCTTGGTACTCAGTTAGCTCATATCTCATCTTATCATCCTCAATCTGATGGGCAAATTGAGATAGTAAACAAATGTTTGGAAGGATATCTTCGTTGCTTTGTATCTGATAAATAGACACAATGGGTCAAATGGTTGCCTCTGGCTGAATGGTGGTATAACACTTCCTTCCATACTGCAACAAAAATGACCCCATTTATGGCACCTTATGGATATCAGCCACCATCCATCACATCATATTTAAGAGAAAATTCTAAGGTTCAAGCAGTGGAACATCACATCGAGCATCAACAACAAGTTCTCCAACTCTTAAAGGATAACCTCGTGTTGGCGCAAAATAGAATGAAACAATAGGTATATCAACATCGTAGCGAAAGAAGTTTTGATGTAGATGACTGGGTATTCCTACGGCTACAACCATATAAACAAATGTCCCTCAAGCAAGCTAAGAAGGATAATAAATTATCACCAAAGTATTATGGTTCGTACAAGGTGTTGCAAAAGATTGGTACTATGGCATACAAATTGGATTTTCCTTTAGCTTCTCAAGTACACCCAGTTCTCCATGTTTCATGTTTAAAGAAGGTTATAGGCGACAAGATCCCAGTTCAAACAATATTGCTAGAACTTGATGAGGAAGGAAAAATTATATTGGAACCAGAAGCAGTTATAGAAACAAGAACTCGACAACTACGAAATCGATCAATTTCGAAGTATCTCATCAAGTGGAAGAACTTATCCGTTGAAGATTCCACATGGGAGGATGAGAATTTTATACAGAAGCATACAGAACTACTCAAGCATTGAGGACAACACTTTTTTGAAGGAGAGGGGCATGTTGGGTCCCTATAATACTAGTGATTCCCCCATTACTATCATAGTTGTATCCCTCATTAATATTGTTGTGCCCCTATTGTCACCATATTGTTATTACTGTGCCCCATAGAATCCCTCTATTGTTATTTTTGTGTCTTTATATTATTATTGTTAGGTCGGCTTGGTTATATTGTGAACCCTTAGACTCCTATATATAGAAATGAGGTTTTGTAATTTGAATCATTAGAGAATTGTTCATTTATGTAATGTAAAGGAGGTTGCCCCCTCGAAGAGGCTGAATTCTAAGGCGTTCATCTACCTTTTCTATCTTTTTGTGAGCTGGTTTCATAACACCTAACATGCCCCTCTCCTTCCGAAAAGCGTTGTCCTCAACACTTGAGTAGTTTTGGATGCTTCTGTATAAAATTCTCATCCTCCCATGTGGAATCTTCAGCGGATAAGTTCTTCCACTTGATGAGATACTCCGAAATTTATCGATTTCGTAGATGTTAAGTTCTTGTTTCTGTGGCTGCTTCTGATTCTAATGTGATTTTTACTTCCTCGTCAAGTTCTGGAAATATTGTTTGAACTGGGAGCTTGTCACCTATAACCTTCTTTAAACAGGAAACATGGAAAACTAGGTGCACTTGAGAAGCTACAGGAAGCTCCAATTTGTATGCCATAGTACCAATCTTTTGTAAAACCTTGTACGCACCATAATACTTTGGTGATATTTTATTATTCTTTTTAGCTTGGTTGAGGGAAATTTTTTTTATATGGTTGTAGCCATAGGAATACCCAATCACCTATCTCAAAACTTCTTCCACCGTGATTTTGATATGCCTGTTGTTTCATTCTATTCTGCGCCAACGTGAGGTTATCCTTTAAGAGTTGGAGAACTTGTTGTTGATGCTCGATGTGATGTTCCACTACTTAAACTTTATAATTTTCTCTTAAATATGATGTGATGGATGGTGGATGATATCCATAAAGTTCCATAAATGGGTCATTTTTGCTGCAGTATGGAAGGAATTGTTATACCACCATTCAGCCAGAGGCAACCATTTGACCCACTGTGTCTATTTATCAAATAGAAAGCAACGAAGATATCCTTCCAAACATTTGTTTACTATCTCAATTTTCCCATCATATTGAGGATAATAAAATGATCTATACGCTAACTGAGTACCAAGACAAGAAAATAATTTTCTCCAAAAATTTCCAGTGAAAATGGGATCTCTGTCGCTTACAATAATCTTTGGGTTTCCAAGTAGCTTTTGAATTGTTTCCATAAATGCAGTAGAAACTGTACTAGCTTTAAATGGATGCGATAATGGACAAAAGTGTGCATACTTGGTAATTCTATCGACTACCACCATGATGACACTCTTTCCTTTGGACTTGGGTAAACCTATGATAAAATCCATTGAAACCTCCTCCCAACATTGGCTTGGAATGGATAAAGGTTGTAATAGACCTAGGGTCTTAATTGTTTCAACTTTATTTTGTTGGCAAACCAAACATTCTGCCATAAACTTTTGAATATCCGATTTAAGGCCATCCCAAAAAATTTCCTTCATAACCCTGTGGTAAGTTTTTAAAAATCCTGAGTGCCCTCCTAAGGAAGAAGTGTGCAATTCCATGAGAATATTTTGTTTGAGTTGGGAATTCTTACATAGGTATAAGCAATCTTTGTACCATAACAAATCATTTTTCCAGCTAAATGTATCAGATGTATTGGGATCTTATTGTAGCTTTTGAATGAGTTCCCACACTTCTTCGTCATTCTTCCATTCATACCTTGCTTTGTTTATCCAATCTGGTTGGATAATAGAAATGGTGCACAACAATGCTTCCACATCCTCATCCTTTCTTGAGAGTGCATCTGCCACAACATTTTGCTTCCCTTTTTTGTAGATTATTTCGAAGTCATAAGCCAACATCTTTGTGACCCATTTTTGTTGCTCTTCAGAGGATAATCTTTGTTCTAAAAAATATTTAAGACTATCATGATCCGTATTTACCTTGAAGTGTCTTCCCATTAGGTAGGGTCGCCATTTCTTAAGTGCGTGTAGTATTGCCAACATTTCCTTCTCATAAATAGCTTTGTGTAAATACTTTCCTTTGATTGGATGACTTTTGAAAGCAATGGGTCTTTCATCTTGCATTAAAACAACACCAATTCCGTTTCTTGAAGCATCCACAATAAACGTTTTTGTGAAGCCTGGCGTAGCTAAGATTGGTGCTTGGCACATTGCCTCTTTAAGATGTTTGAAGGCCTTTGTTGCTTTTGGAGTCCATGAAAATGCATCTTTCTTCAATAATGTTGTTATAGGTGCTGCTATTCTCCCATAATTCTTAACAAACTTGCAATAATACCCTATCAACCCGAGAAATCCTTGATATGCTTTATGGATGTGGGGATTTTCCATTCCTTAATGGCTTTAATTTTGCTAGGGTCTACCTTAACACCTTCATGAGATACAATATGACCCAGATATTCCACCTCTTGTACTCCAAAGAAACATTTGGAGCTTTTTGCATATAATTGTTTCTGCTTCAATAGTTTGAGCACCCTGTCAACATGTTCAACATGATCCTTCCAAGACTTGTTGTAGATTAGTATATCATCAAAAAATACTAACACAAATTTTCTAAGGAAGGGTTTGAAAATGGAATTAATCAAACCTTGAAATGTAGAAGGTGCATTGGTAAGGAAAAAATGCATGACCAAAAATTCATAATGACCCTCATGAGTTCTAAATGTTGTTTTCAGAATGTCTTCAGTCTTCATTCTGATTTGATGATATCCTGAATGAAGATCCAATTTGGTGAAGTAAATTGATCCATGCAATTCATCCAATAATTCATCAATGACAGGAATGGGAAATTTATCTTTAATAGTGAGCTTGTTGAGCTCCCTATAATCTAGACACATGCACCATGATCCATCCTTCTTGTGCACCAATACTATGGGAGCAAAGAAAGAACTTTGACTAGGTTGAATTATACCAGCCTCTAGAATTTCTGCAACCATATGTTCAATTTCACTCTTTGGGCATAGGGATATCTGTACGACTTGATGTTTGGAGGAACACTTCCTGGAATCAAATGAATAGCATGATCATGATCACGAATAGGTGGGAGGCCTTTGGGAGTTTCAAATACCTTGGAATGATTGTCCAAGACTTTTTGGAGATCTGGAGAAATAGGTGAATTCGATGTGGGAACCTCTAGCGAACATAATTGTGCAATTACGCCTCGTTGTTCCTTCTTTAGAAGCTTTGTCATACCATTAAAGCTGATTATATTTCCTGGTTTCCCTGTAATACCCATTAATTCAACTTCCTTTCCTTCCGCACAAAATTTCATGAAAATTTCTTGAAAATTAAAAGCTATTGTACCCAAGGATTGTAGCCATTGGACTCCTAGTACAACATCAGCACCACCCATTGGAATGGAAAGCATTGGGCTAGTCAATACATATTCTCCCATGGATAGCTTGATATTATGGCACTTTCCAGAGCAATTTATGGTTCCTCCACTTGCAACCACCACTTGACACTCTGGTGCTGGACATAGGAAGAAATTCAATTCCTTGGTTGTTATGAAACCAGCTCACAATAAGATAGAAAAGAGATATCAACACCTTAAAATTCAGCCTCTTCGAGGGGGCAACCTCCTTTACATTACAAAAATGAACAATTCTTGCATGATACAAATGACAAGACCTCCTTTCTACATATAGGAGTCTAAGGGGTCATATTATAATCAGAGGCGACATAACAATAATAATGTAAGGGCACAATAATAACAATAGTGGGCTTCTATGGGGCACAATAATAACAATATGGAGACTACATGGGCACAACAATATAATAAGGGTGTTGTACTAATAACAATAAGGGGTTACACTAGCAGTATAGGTACCTAACATGCCCCTCTCCTTCAAAAAGAGTTTTCCTCAACGCTCGAGTAGTTCTTGATGTTTCTGTATAAATTCTCGTCCTCCCATGTGGAATCTTCAGCAGGCAAGTTCTTCCACTTGATGAGATACTCTGAAACTAATCTATTTCGTAGTTGTCGATTTCTCGGTTCTGTGACAACTTCAGGTTCCAATATGATTTTTCGTTCCTTGTCAAGTTATCGCAATATTGTTTGAACTGGGACCTTCTGCAACTTTTGAATGAGTTCCCACTCCTTTGGGCATATGGATATCTGTAAGGCCTAATGTTTGGAAGAACATTTCCTGGAATCAAATGAATAGCATGAACATGATCACGAATAGGTGGGAGGCCTTTGGGAGTCTCAAATACCTTGGAATGATTGTCCAAAATGTTTTTAAGATCTAGATAAATACATGATTTCATGTGGGATCCTCTAGTGAACATAATTGTGAAATTACGCCCCGTTGTTATTTATTTAGAAGCTTTGTCATGCTATTTGAGTTGATTATCTTTACAACTTTCCCTTTGATACCCCTCAATTCAACTTCCTTTCCTTCCAAAATAATTTCAAGAAAATTTCTTGAAAATTAAAAGCTATCATACCCAAAGATTGTAGCCATTGGACTCCTAGTAAAGCATCAAAACCACCCATTGGAATGGAAAGAATTGGGCTATTCAATACATATTCGCCCATGGATAGCTTGATATTATGGCACTTTCCAGAGCAATTTATGGTTCCTCCACTTGCAACCATCACTTGACACTCCAGTGCTAGATATAGGAAGAAATTCAATTCCATGGCTATCTTACAATGAATAAAATTATGGGTACTGCCCGAATCAATCAACATTGTTACCTTTTTCTTCTTGATATGTCCTTCTATCTTGATAGTTTGAGGAGTGCTAATTTCTTCCAATGCATTACAAGATATGGTCAGATTCATTTCTTGATGCTCGATGTGGTCTTTCAATTCTTGAACATTTTTCTTCTTGATATGTCCTTCTATATTGATAGTTTGAGGAGTGGTAATTCCGGCCAATGCATTACAAGATATGGTCAGATTCATTTCTTCTTTCTTAATGTGATCTTTCACTTCGTGAACCTTTTTCTTCTTGATATGTCCTTCTATCTTGAGAGTTTGAGGAGTGGTAATTCCAGCCATTGCATTACAAGATATGGTCGGATTCATTTCTTCTTTCTTGATGTGGTCTTTCACTTCTTGAACCTTTTTCTTCTTGATATGTCCTTCTATCTTAAGAGTTTTAGTAATTATTTCCAATGCTTTAGAAGCTATGGTCGGATTCATTTATTCTTTCTCCGGGGTTGGTTCCTGGTGTATATACTCTTCTTTTGATGTTTCTTGATCCTTTTCTTCCTCCTCTCCACAATCAATGTAAAATAATTTCTTCTCAGCACACTTATGACCTTTAATGTATTTTTTATCACAATTGTAACAAAGCCCTTTTTCTCTTTTTTCTTCCAATTGTTATGGTGTAACCCTTGTAGGTTGTGGAAGGCTAGGAGAAACAACACTTCCATCTTTATAGTTGTGAGGGGTAGACTTCCTTGTTGCCATAATTTTTCTTTCCACTTTGTAACAAAGCCCTTTTTCTCTTTTTTCTTCCAATTGTTGTGGTGTTTCTCTAAAGAAGGTGTTGCTCTTTGTATCCTCGAAATGTGTTATAATTTCCTCCGTGAAAATTGACCACGTAATAAATGGTTTACGAGAACAAAGCCCTTTACACCATAAAAATTAATCTTGTTATAAATATGAAGATGCAATACATACCTTTTGTAACAGTGGTACACCATGTAGATAAAAATATTTCTCCATTTGTAGTATCCAATTTACTATATCCTTGCCATTAAACTTCCTCATCTCGATTTTTCTTGATTTTAGGATCTCGATCTTGAAACAACTCTAACTATGTAATTTTAGATCTCCAAGTTCTGAAATTTCTTGCTGTGGTATCTCTCTGAGTTCTCTTTCTAACCCCACAAGTCTAATAATAATTTGATTATCCAAGAAAGAGTTATGCCAAATCTCCCACGGTGACCTGATTATAGACTGGTTTAGTAGAGCAAACTTGTACGACGTGTCATGGGTCACTATTTCATCGTTAGGTTCTAAAAATGATACCCAAAAAACTATAGGGCGTCTTCTTTCTGCAACTTCCTACGACAATTCAATCTGATGCTCAGAGTGAAATTTATGACGATTTTCCCAAGGTGACCTTTTTGGAATGAAATTCGGGGGTCTACAAAAACCCTAACTTCCTCAGATTATATCTCCAAAAATATAGTGAGACAGGATCTAAAATTTGGAGCCAAGGTTCAGACCGAATTCTTCTCAAATGGGTATTTGTTTTAGCTTCTGAAACTTCGTAGCGAAATCTTTTATAGCGCACATTCCACGATGACATGTTTTAGATGAAATTCTGGAGCTTGAAATAACCCTAACTTCCTCATATCATATCTCCAAAAATATAGCAAGACAAGATCTGAAATTCAGACCCAAAGGTCAGAACGATTTAGTCTCAAATGGGTTTTGTTTGTAGCTTCTGAAACATCACAAAAAAATTGATAACGAAAATTCCACGATGACCTATTTGGAGCAGCGAAGCCCTAGAATCCAAAGCTTTGATACCAAATGTTATGAAACCAGCTCACAAAAAGAGAGAAAAGAGAGATCAACGCCTTAGAATTCAGCCTCTTCAAGGGGGAAACCTCCTTTACATTACACAAAAAAACAATTCTTGGATGATACAAATGACAAGACCTCCTTTCTATATATAGAGGTCTAAGGGGTCATAATATAATCAGAGCCAACATAGCAATAATAATGTAAGGGCACAATAATAACAATAGTGGGCTTCTATGGGGCACAATAATAACAATATGAGGACTACATGGGCACAAAAATATAATAAGGGTGTTGTACTAATAACAATAAGGGGTTACACTAGTAGTATAGGGACCTAACATTGGTATCTTACAATGAATAAAATTATGGGTACTTCCCGAATCAATCAACACTCTTACCTTTTTCTTCTCGATATGTCCTTCTATCTTGATAGTTTGAGGAGTGGTAATTCCAGCAAATGCATTACAATATATGGTCGGATTCATTTCTTCTTTATCTAGGGTTTGTTCCTGGATTATATCCTCTTATTTTGACATTTCTTGTTCCTTTTCTTCCTCCTCTTCACAATCTATGTAGAATAATTTCTTCTCAGCACACTTATGACCTTTAGTGTATTTGATATCGCAACTGTAAGAAAGCCCTTTTGCTATTTTTTCTTCCAATTGTTTTGGTGTCAACCTTGTAGGTTTTGGAAGACTAGGGGAAACAACACTTCCATCTTTATAGTTGTGAGTGGTAGGCTTCCTGGTTGCCATAATTTTTCTTTCCATTTTTCTTGCTAACCTGAATGCCTTCTCCAATGAATCAGGTTCCCAAAGGCAAACCTCATGTTGGATATTATCCTTTAAAGACCCTATGAACACATCAATCCTATGCTCCTCTAGAATATATTTTACCCTTATGTTCAATTTTTGGAAGTCCTCAATATGCTCCATCATTGAACCCTTTTGTTTGAGATTTATCAATTGGCTAAAAAAGGTGTTGCTTTTTGTATCCTCATAATGTGTTATCATTTCTTCCGTAAAAATTTCCCAAGTGAAAATTTGTTTACGAGAGAAAAGCCATCGATACCATACAAATTGATTTGGTTCCAAATATAAAGCTACAATAAGTACATTTTGTGTGTTTTGCACATTATGGAGATCGAAAAATTGCTCCATCTGTAGTATCCATGTTTCAGGATCCTTGCCATCAAACTTCCTCATTTCAATTTTTGGAACATGGTGGGTCTTCAATCCAACATTAGATTCTATGAAATCATGATTAACATTTCTTTTGTTCTCATCATGAGTTTCCTTTACTACCCTTTCACCATTAGTAACCATTTCTTGTAGCAACTTATTCAAATTTATCTTCAATTCTTCCATCTTAACATCCATGCCATTCATCTTAGCGTCCATGCCATCCATCTTAACTTGCATGCCATTCATATTAGCTTCCACGCCATTCATCTTGGCTTCAGTTACCTTTTGTGAGAGTGAAATTTGTTGTACTTGGTCATGTAATTTTGATATATCATGTTGTATTTATTCCTCTTCTTCACGAGTCATGCTAGAGCTTTCATGTTTCTTACTAGGTGTTTCCATTTTCTTTCTTTGGGGAATCAATCAATGATAATAATTCTTCACTATTCCCTTTGAACTCATTCAAACTAATTTTTCAAACCAATCTTATGAAAAATTTAAAAAAAGTATACACCTGTTTTTCACTTTGTAATAGCTCGATATTGAATCTGTTGTATCTCTGTAACTGCGGATCTCAAATATTTTAAATCACATCCTGCAGTAGCCCTTTGAGTCATATTTCTAACCTTGCAAGTATGATAAATATTGGATTCTCCAAGGAAGAGTTATGCCAAATCTCCCACGGTGACCTGAGTATATGCTAGTTCAGTAGAGAAAACTTGTACGAAGTTCCACGTGTCACTGTTATGACCTTAGTACCTGAAACAGATATACATAAAACTAAAGGTTGTCTTATTTTTGAAACTTCTTACGAAATTTCAATCTGATGCTCAGAACAAAAGTTATGATAATTTTCCCCATGTCAATTTTTTGGAATGTAATTAGGGAGTCTACAAAAACCCTAACTTCCTTAGATCATATCGCCGAAAATATAGCGAAACAAGATCTGAAATTCAGACCCAATTGTCAAAACGATTTCAACTCAAATGGATTTTTTTTTATCTTCTGAAACGTTGCCGAAAAAAATGTATAGAGAAAATTCCACGATGACCTGTTTGTAGCAGTGAAACCCTAGAATCCAAAGCTTTGATACCAAATGTTAGGAAACCAACTCACAAAAAGATAGAAAAGATAGATCAACGCCTTAGAATTCAGCCTCTTAGAGGGGGAAACCTCCTTTACATTACACAAATGAATAATTCTTGGATGATACAAATGACTAAACCTCCCTTCTATATATAGGAGTCTAAGGGGTGACAATATAATCAAGCTGACCTAATAGTAATAACATAAGGGCACAACAATAACAATAATGGGTTTCTATGGGGCACACTAATAACAATATGGGGACAATAGGGGCACAATAATAACAATAAGGAATATAATGACAATAGTAATGGGAGAATCACTCGTATTATAGGGACCCAACAAGCACATTTCACATTTGATGTAGCTGATGGAAACATTGAAGAAGCACCAGCTACTATCAAATTTGAAGAAGTGTGAGTTTGCGCAACATTCTTTGGTGTATTTGGGCTATGTGATTGGTGGAGGAGAGCTAAATATAGATCCTTCCAAGATGGAGGCCATCATGGAATGATTGGTACCTACTAATGTTTATGAGGTTAGGAGTTTCATTGGAGCATCACAGTACCTGAGGAAATTTACAGCCTTATTTTTAGCAATAGCAACACTGCTCCATGCCATAACAGTAAGTGGCAAGAGTTTCCAGTGGAGAAAAGGTCAGCAGAAGGCTTTCGATGAGTTAAAGAAAAATATCAGTCAAGCACCAGTTCTGGAATTACCAAACTTTCAGTGACCCTTTGAAGTGGAGACAAATGTGAGTGGGTATGCTATGGGAGTTGTCTTGTTGCAAGGAGGAAGGATCGTTTTCTACCATTATAAAGTATTTCATGGGGATGTTCTTAACTACCCTACCTGGGATAAGGAGATTTATGGCATGGTGCAAGCTACTAAGAAGTGGAAGCATCATCTAATGGGAAAGGAGGCAGTAATCCACACAGAACACCATCCATTACAGTACTTGCAAGACCAAAGTAAGCTATAACAAATTAGGAATTCAAGTAGATGGGTTTTTTAAAACAATTTCATTTGGTGATCAAGTATAATAAGGGTAGCACAAACAAGTTGGTCGATATGATTTCAAGGTCACCCACATCAAATATTACAATTTTGGGGACTCTTATGCACATGGAGCCATTCACCCATGATGCATACAGAGAAGCATATTCAAAATATGATAACTTAAGGAGGTGTTTCATCAATTGCATAGTCAGAGTCATGTGCATGATGGAGACAACACCATTGACTACCATCTCTAGGAAAGGTTACTCTATAGGTTGGATAAGCTATGTGTTCCTAAAGGTGAGCATTTGCAGCTTATTAGAGAGGTTCACACCTCCAAGATTGTAGAGCACTTTGGTGTAGGGAAGACGGTGGCTAACTTGCAGAGGTATTCGTACTAGCCCAAAATGAAAGAGGAGGTAGCTAGGTTCATGAGAGGATGCATGCTTTGTTGTACCAACAAGCCTAGCAACAGGAAAAAAGATCTATATCATCCCTTAACTATACCTACTCGTCATTAGGAAAGAATTTCCATGGAATTTTTGGGAGGTTTACTGACAACTAGGAAGGGACATGACTACCTATTCATGGTAGTTGATAGGTTCAGCAAGATGTGCATTATGATGACCTGTAAAAAGACCATCAGTGGACAAGAAGAAACAAACTTGTTCTTTTGACAAGTTTGGGTGCACTTTGGGATACCAAGGAGCATCATTTCAAACATGGACACAAGATTTCTTAGTGCATTATGGACTACATTATGGGAGAAGATGGACACAAAGTTGAAGAGATCTAAAACATTCCATCCACAAACAAATGGGCAGACATAAGTAGTCAACAAGACTTTGGTGTAGCTTCTGAGTGGATGCAACTAGAATCATACGAAGACTTGGGATGAAAATCTGGTATATATAGAACATTCTTATAATAGAGCAGTCCACACTTCTACCTTAAAGTACCCATTTGAGACTTGTTTTGGATATTTTCCACCTTCACCTTGGGATATTTCATATGGGAAGCAAGGAGGAGTGAGGGAAGATCTTACAGGAGATTCTTTGAGGGCTAAAAAAATTATAGAAAATATCAGGTATATCCATCTACATGTATAGAAAACACTACAAAAGTTGTAGGAGAAGTATAAGGCCAGGCATGATCAACACAGAACAGAGAAATCATTCAAGGTGGGAGATAGAGTATGGCTACAATTGAACAAGGAGAGATTGCAGGAGCTTGGTAAGAAAATCAAGGCTCTAAGGTATGGTCCCTTTGAGATACTGGAAAAGGTGGGTGATAATGCCTATCGACTCAATTTACCACCATATACGCGTATTTACTCAGTTGTGAATGTAGATAATTTGAAACTCTATGAGCCTTCCATGCTAGATCAGGAAGAGGAACATGTCCTACCTTCTGTGGAGGATTTGGAATTAGATGCTCATGTAGAGTTGACAGAAGACACAGTTTTGAAGAAGAGGTCTAGAACTACAAGACACGGGCAGCATGACTTTTTGCAGATTTGGATGAAGGGACAACTTTCAACAAAAGTTTAATGGTACACCAGAGAGAAGGTGGACGAAAACATTCCTCACCTCATTCAGTAAAATATTTTGGGGACCAAAATCCTTCCAAATGGGGAGGTGTGATCCGAATTGGATCATTATATTGTTTTTCATCCATCTCGATGAATTTTGAGTGGAAAAAGTGGACGAATCAGCTCAAGGGACTGTTTTTACTAGCACAACCCATTTTGGTGAAACTAGGTCTGAAAAATTCCGGGAGCGTTTTCAGGCATCAAAAGATTTTTTGGGAGTAAAAGTTTTCTGATTTAGTGCAGCACCTTTTCATGCTATTCTACACATAGAGACCTTTCCAACAATGTAGTAAGCATGTCAATCAGAGTTCATACGAAAAATTTATGCCACTCAGAATTTGACCTTTCAGTTTTAACACCTACAGTTCAGGAGGATGTCGTGTGAGCCCCCATTATTCATGGAAAATGGGATAGCCACGTGTTTGTGATGTAAAATACTCTAGAAGAATCTATTTTGTAACTCTAGTTAAGAGTTGATTTAGTCAAACTTAACCACTAGTAGGTTATCGGGCTATGTTATAATCAGGCCACAAGAGGGAAGAGGCATTCCATTCTTTTGAGAGCATTTTGTTCCATAATTGAGAAAAGATAGCCAGGAGAGATAGGAGGTAGAACACACAGAGAGGATTTGTGCATTGTAGCAAACCACAAGTCACGAGCATTACTTATTTTTACTTGCAGCCATATTTCCAGACAAAGAAAGAGAGCGAAGTGGCCTCACCTTCCACGTGGGTTTTCTTCCGAAAGGGTTTCCCAGAGAGCATATCTTGTTTCTTATGTGTGTGTGAA
This sequence comes from Pinus tabuliformis, assembly GCA_031772625.1. NCBI lineage: Eukaryota > Viridiplantae > Streptophyta > Pinopsida > Pinales > Pinaceae > Pinus > Pinus tabuliformis. The sequence goes on from CM062807.1 coordinate 816,836,353, forward strand.
CTTATTTTGTCATTCTCTACTTTTTTTCATAATTTATATTCGCATGCATGCACTAATTACAGTTAAATCCACATATCTTAAAGTTTAATAAAATGTAATAGTGTAAAATTTCAGTATTTTAATATATTATTATCAGGTCTATTATGACGAATTATCCACATGAATATCCATGGAAGCTTACCGATCATTATTAAATTTGGCTTAATTTATTACATGAATGCCAATACACATGTTCATGAAGTAAAATATTAAAATATTGAAATTTTTTTCCCGAGGAAAAATCATAATTTTATATTAGTAATAAAATTACATGTTGTAGATGCATGAGAGGCATTGCATATGTTGGGCCCATGGCCATTAAAAAATATTTTTGTACAAAAAACCCTTACAGGGTGGACTTTTAACAATTCTGTAATAATATATACAAGATAGGACTATATCATGTACTGAGAAAAAAAATATACTACAAAATTAGGGCATGTTGGCCCTCAGGTAGTGTTAATCTATGTACGGTCGATGGTGGTACTGGAAGTATTCATCTCACTATTGTTCCTTTATGAGCTAGATACCCCTGGGCTGGACCGTTGCCTCCTTGGATACTTGGTCGGCAGCGTGATTGCACTCCCTATAAATATGTTGACAAGAAATATATTCAAATTTGGATTTAAAAAGAAATGCTTCATCCAAAATATTTCTGAGTGAATGCTTATGACAAGTGGATGCATTGTTGGACCAGTTTATGATGATTTTTGAATCCCCAAAAATTTGAAGATGTTTGCAGTCATGAGCAAGTTCAAAGTGGAGCAGGTGACGAAGAGTATTAAGTTCAACGAAATTATTTATGCCAGACCCCAAATCCAATTGTATGCGAAAGATATGGTTTTCAAATTGGTTAAACCGTATACCCCCTCCACATCCCTGTTCCTGAGTAGCACCATCAAAGTAGGCCCACGATATATTTCGGTTAATGACTTCAGTGGTCACTGTTTGAACAGGTGATATATTATCATCATCAGCTATATCATGGTATGCGGTTAATATGCATGCAATAGATATAGGCCAGTTTATGGCTTTGTCTCTGAAGATATAATCGTTCCAGTTCAGCCATATGGACCAACATAAAATCAAAGGTATCCAATGATGTTTTTTGTTTGAGGTCCCCGTTCTCCAGTGGTTCCAAGCTTCCACAATGTTGTTCCCGGACCATCGTGCATTTATAGAGAGGGATGAAAGAACTTGTGACCACAAGTCAATAACCGAGTCACAATGGAGGAATAGATGGTGGTTTGATTCTTCAGCCTATTTGCATAACACACATATAGAGGGACTGTGATATGACCTGTGCATAAGGTTGGTACTTGTAGGTGTTTTGTTTCATCAAGATGTTCCACATGAGTAATCTGGTGCGAGGTGGGGATTTAAGCTTCCATATGTGTTGCCACCAATCAGTGAGCATAGGTGGTCTAAGAGAGGCTTGAATGACATGGTAACCTTCTTTGGGCGTATATATTCCATGCCCAGCATGAGCCCAAATGAGTTCATCAACCCCCTCTTTGATGCGAACATGGGATTCTAATAGATCCTTTATGTATTCATCCCATGCATGGTGCCATTATGCTAGGATGCCTAAATCCCAATCGTTTTCCATGCTTGTGCGAGAAAGGTGGAATTCTCCATATCTGCAATGGCAGTAAGCCTGTGTATATCATTTTTCTTGAGGTGTTGAATGAGAACAGGTGGGAGCTGATGCATATTTCCATTGCTAGTCCATGGATCAATGCTAATCTGCACCGATTGACCATCATAGATGCACCAGAATAAACCATTTCTAATAATAGGTAGAGTGTGGAGGACAACTCTCCAAATAGAAGAAATACACGTTTTATGCCAAGTAGGAAGTCAGATCTAGTCCATGATTTGTAATGGCGAGATGTATTTGAAATGCACTACCTCTATCCATAGAATGTTGGATGTGAGTATAAGCCAACCCATTTTAGCAGCTAGAGCATGGGCAAAGGTTGGTAGGTATTTTAATCCCCATCCCCCCCACTTCTTTGGTAGAGTGATTTGGGTCCATCCCACCCATGCAAAAGGTTTCCCTTCCTTATGTCTATTCCAAAGGAATCTGCAACATAATTTTTGAATCTGAGCAAGGCTTCCTTTAGGGAAAGGAATCCTTGCTAATGACATCCAATACACTGATCTTGCCTCCAGTACCAATTTGATGAGTATCAGTCTCCCTGCCCTTGGTAGAAATCTATGTTTCTAGTTGAGTAGCCTCTTTTCGATCTTGGCCACCAGCCATGACCAATCTGTAATATTGTAACCATGAGTTTTAATTCGGAAGCCAAGATATTTATGTCTAGCCTCCAATTGTAAACGTTGATACGGGAATTTATGAGAGGCTATCTGCATATCCTAAATTGAGAAAGCAGAGAAAGCAATAATGGATTTCATCCTATTGGGCTCCATACCTGTAGCAGCTTAAAAAACTAACATGATATCATGGAAATCAGTGGAGTCTTGGATGCTTCCATTTAGAATAATAATCACATCATCCACAAAAATAAGGTGGGTAATAGTATAGTGATCAGTGATCTTTAGACAAAGTATTCGCCCCTCCCTTCTGGCCTAGTGAATGAGTCGGCTAATCCCTTCCACAACAAGGAGAAATAAGAGAGGGGACAAAGGGCATCCCTTCCTCAACCCACACTCTGCATGAAAAAAATAGGAGGCAGAGCCATTTATGAGAACACTGAAAGAAGCAATTGTAATACAACTCATGGTCTAGGTGATAAATGATAATGGAAAGCCCAAGTGAGTGAGGATCATTCTAATGTATAGCCAGCTAACCTTGTAGAAAGCTTGTATAAGTCAATCTTGAGAATGATCCCTTTGAGCTTCTTCATCTTGATAGAGTGGAGGGCCTCTTGAGTAGTGCCAACTGCTTCATGTATTTCTCAATTGTGTAGGAAAGCAAATTGCTCAGGAAGACTATGATTAGACAAAATGGGCTTAAGACGGTTGGCGATAATCTTAGCAATGATTTTGTAGAGGCAGTTGCAAAGAGAGATGGGCCTGAAGTCATCAAATGAGTTGGGCGAATCCACCTTGGGAATAAGGGAAATAAAAGTGGAGTTGATAGCCCCACACATATGACCAGTAAGTCTACATTCCTCTACCACATTGAGCATATCATGTCCAATGATATCAAAAAAGGAAATATAGAATTCAATTGTCCACCCATCCAATCTAGGGTTCTTATCTTTTTCAAACCATTTAATAGTGCCCTCTAATTCACCCATGGAAATAGGTTTGACAAGATCCTCATAGTCTTCTTAATTAACATAGCGAGGGAATAACCCTGTTATGAAAACAATTTCAGCTAAGGATGCCCCGGGGGGGCCTGAACAGCTTCCGGAAGTGTGAATTCCCTAGGTGGGCCAGCTGGTGAAAAGAAGTGGAAAATTGTCCATCTCCAATGGGAATTTTCTAGATAGTGTTCTTGGCCCTCCATCCTTTGGAAAAATTGTGGAAAATTTTGGTATTATCATCTCCAGCCTTTAACCATATGGCCCTACTCCTGAGTCGCTAGGTTTCCTCATGATCTTTTAGAATCTTGGCTATGTGTGACTCTTGTTGGGCCATGGAAAAGGTATGTTTCATCCTCATCTTAGCTTAGTTAATCATTCATTTTATCTTCATTTTAGAAAATAATTTAGAAGAAACGATTGTAGAAGTTGGATAAAATCAATCATTAACAAAATGAGTAATTTTGGGCATTAAAGCTAAATTTTTCTATTTTTATATGCAAGAATATGAATTGAATGATTATTGTTCAAACAATGGAATGACAATGACCAAGAAAAGGAAAAGGACAAATGTCTCGCTCATGAAGGCTAGTGGAAGACCAAGAGAATCGAGTTTATTTTGTAATGGAATCAGATTGTCGATTGCGAAATCCTCAAAATCTCCTGATCTTGAGGATTCACTCCTATCTGTTTGTCCCTAATTAATTATATAAATCTGATGGGCAAAGTAGAATGCAACTAGGTTAAGCTAGTGAGGAATTGAGAGATTGTAACTATTCACTTTTGACACAGAGTGTTCTCACTATAGTGATGTTGTATCTTTATTGATTTTAATGAGAAAGATCGTGTTTGACTTGTAATCCAATTTTGAGTATCTTTCGGCAGTGACTTCTAGAGACTCTGGGCCCGGTGGATAGGAGATTTAATGCTTTAATTGTGCCATACTTATTTATGTTTACTCCCACAATTGTTTATTCTCGTTATTTCATGAAATTAGAATTATTCTGATTGTTGTAAGTATTGATTGTTACGATTTACCTTTTCCATTCAAACTAGAATCTAGATCTTGCTATGTTTACAATTGCGTGCTAATATTTGATGAATTTACCAGAATAGTTTAAGTATTTGATTGTTGTTCATTCTAAAGTAGCGTTATTACAAATCTTGAGTTTACAGTTTATTACTTTCAGTTAAAAGTTTTAATAGTTTCTTGATGTTCGTTTGCTATAGCTTTCTTTCTTGTTGAATGAATTATTTTTGATACTAGTCAATCTGCTAAGAGTGATTCTTTTTACTTGCATTCAGATTCAGTTTTCTGTACAATAGATTAAGATAGATTTTCAAATGCTTTAAGGTTTTCGTTTAGATTTGTTTTGGATTGAACTTCGAGAATTAGATATTAATCATTGCAACGATTCTAAATCATTTCATTATGAATTAGCGTCTGAATTCACTTGCATATATAATGGTGAACACTCTTGAAATAAATAGACTTAACCTGGTTTGATAACTAAAGTAGGTATTAAGGTTGCTTTTAATAGTCATCTTAGTGCACCAAAATTTTGGCATCATTGCTGGGGAGAGTGTTTCAAAGTGATTTATTTTTATTTTTCTTGCTGTAAAAGAATTGGGTTTTAAAAATGGGAGGTAAGAACCTATGTAACCAGCAAGTAAAGTGCTTGCTCATCAACCTTCTTTTCAACAAATTCATATAGGTTAAATAGGAGTAGGGGTTTTTTATGAATGACTAGGAATAAAAAGATAGAAAAATATCAAAACCCTCCACCCAAATCCACAAAACCAAAGGGATTGGTGAACCTTGGAAGATCAAATTTTATAGACAAAATCTTAAGAAAAGTAGAATCTCAGGCATAAGTAGGACCTTGAACTATATCTGGAAAAAGCCCTCTTGTAATCCCTTAGGCAGCAGGCTCACCATCTGCAACCTACGCTGAGATTCATAGCCAAATCGAAGGATCTGAACAGAGCTTTCAGGTTACCAAAAATTTACATTTTGATCCTTCATAAGAGGGAAAATCATGCAATTTAAGAGAAGGAGAGGGAGAAACTAGTGGAGCTGCTAAGGCAGAGCCACAGTTGTCTGAGCTAGGATCTCCTATGATCCCAGATCTGTGTAGTGTTGTAAAAACACCTCGGATTGAGAATACTCCACTTACTCAGATAGCACACCCTCAATTCCCTGAAGGATATTGGCACATTTTCGACCAAATGGCGAATCAACAAACTCAAGGTTAGACCTCGACGTTGTAATATACCATAGTCGATCTAGTAGCCAATGCCCTGATGAAAGTTATTCCCTTGCAAAACCTCCCAACCTTTCATGGGATGACCACTGAGGATCCGGATGCCTTCTTATTCGAGTTTGATGTCCTCTGCAGAGGATACAATTACACCACCGATCCTCAAAAATTGAATTTGTTCCCTTCTACTCTAAAAGGAGAAGCTTTGCGGTGGTTCATGGGTTCAGGCGGACGAACATTAACTCTTGGGATGACATGAAAACTTATTTTCTCACAAAATATCAGGACTATTGTAGGACTAAGGAATTAAAAGATGAAATCTTTAAAATGTCTTTGAAGGATAATGAAACTCTAGAGGAATATGTAAAACGGTTTCACTAAAATTTGCAGAGGTCCTGTCACTCCACATTACCAAAAGAAGTCCTAAAAGCCATCTTAATTAAAGGAATGAAAGAAGAATGGATAGAAACTTTAAATTTGATGGGGAAGGGAGACATTCCTCAAGAGGATTATGATGAATTTATTCGCTTGTGTATCAGGTGTTCGCGAGGTAGCACACGCACCGGGTCAGGAAGTCGAGATCTTATGATTAGAGGAAGCAAACTGCCTAGTGGAGGCGTAACAATAATGGAAATCGGTAACCTCCTAGAGGACTTCAAGACAGACATCCTGGGAACCCTTACAACACAGTTGGACATCCTGCAAGCCAAATAGAAACAAGCCTTAACAGAACAGAATTTGGTTTTTTTTTTCCCACGTTGCCGGAAGAAGCAGAAACAACAGGAGTGTCCATTGGACATGGTTCAGACATGCACTATCTGCACCAAGGACCATGCCATCGAGAAGTGTCCATCACTTCTAGGGATGAAAGCATATTTTAAAGAAGCAGAACAAGAGATAGAACTAGTATACTTAATGAACCAACATTGACAATGGCAAGCCCAGTCCACAGGTATGTCACAAGACCCATCTCAGTTCTTTCCTTCCTCGTCATTTAATCAACAGCATAATTCTAGAACAACTTGGCAAGTTCAATCACCTTTCTCAACTTGGAAGTCCCAAAAATTTCCTATGTCACCTTTTCCAACTCAATCTTTTCCAGGTAATGGTTGGCCGAATTCTCCTTTTACTCCTTTTTGGAAAAATAATCCATACCCATCCCAGTGGCCTGCCTCTACTTCACAAAATTTGAATTGGTCTCTGAATTGGCAGTGACCTCTAGGGATAACCAATACATCTATGGGGACGAGTCCTCAACCTCGACCTACATTATCAGCCCCATATCCATTACAACAAAATCCTCAGCCCCTTCTATGTCCCCAACTACTAGCTCAACCAAATCCAAACCCCAATAACAGACCGGTTCAGCTGTTGCAAATTGTTGAAAACTTAGACCTTGAGACCGAACAAAAATAATGCAATGAACATAGGCTAAGGTTAGGATTCATTATCACTCCTGAGGAAGACAGAGAGAAGCCACCAATGAGTTAGAAACACCACCTATAAATATACCATCGACTGTGACTGACAGAGAAATAAAATAGGGAGAAGACATAGTCGAGCAGAGAGATCCTGAAAAACTTGTAATTACTTCTCCCCCATACCCTGAAATATTAACAATACCTAAACCAATTGTTTATCCAGACTTTGATCCCTTAGGGGAACTTAAAAATATTTGCATTAAAATCCCTCTCCTCCAAGCCATTCAAGATATTCCTATTTATGCTAAAACGATTAAAGAACTATGTGTAAAAGAGCCTGTGAGGAAAATAAAAGCTTCACCAACTATCCATATCATAGGAACCTTCTCTGATTTACTTTTTGGCGAGGAAACACTGATAAAATATGAATCCAGGGAATCCCATAGTTACAGTCCAAATATATGGCCACTCCTTTCCGAACACAGTGGTTGACTTGGACGCATCCATTAACATCTTAACCGCGGAAACTTGTGAGACACTTGGTATCACAACTCTAGAACCAATCACCACCCTGCTAGAACTCGTTGATCGTTCGGTGGTAAAACCAGAGGGAAATTTACAGGACATTACAGTTTCCATTGATTCATGGGAGTACCCAGAGGGTTTTCTAGTTATAACCCCAAAAAGTCAATTATATGGGCACCCTTTAATTTTGGGTCGACCTTGGTTAGAAACAGTCGATGCTTACATAGGTTGTCGTGAGGGCAGCATGACCATTGCTAAGGGAGACGCTATAAAGAATCTTATTTTATATCCTCCTGCCAAACCAAGTCTTCCCATTGTGAAAGTACATAAACAATCACCCACATACCTAGAAGAAACTATTTCTTCACCACTTACAATAGCAGAGGCACTTGAGTTCAAGAATTAGATTAATGACGATGTAATAAATAATTTTATTAATCAGCCAATCACTATGAATAATGTAAAATGTCAAATGTTAAAAGAAATTCTTGACAATGAAGCCTTGGAAGACCCTTTGAAAGATACTGATGATCGACATATCCTGAAAATTGTCGTTCATAACAGCAAGCCTGTTGAAATTGAACCAGGCAATATTTTAAACATCAATGATAGTCTGGAGAGTGACCAATAGCAAAAGCTCATCCAAGTTCTGCAAAAATATAAGGGGGATTTTTCTTGGGACTATCCATACATGAAGGGCATAGACCCACAATTATGTACACATCATATCTACATCGAAAAGGATGCTTGTCCTATCCAGAAACCTCAATAGAGATTAAATCCGCATCTCAAAGATATTGTAAAAGAAGAACTACAGAAGTCGCTGGCCGACTTGAATTTTATTTATCCCATTTCGGATAGTAAGTGGGTCTCTCTGCTGGTAGTTGTTCCCAAGAAAAATGGGAAGTGGTGCATCTGTGTGGATTATCGAGAATTGAACGAAGCCACGCAGAAAGATCACTTCCCTCTTCCATTTATTGATCAAGTCCTTTGATACAATGGCAGGAAAACAATTCTTTTCCTTTCTGTATGGCTTCAGTGGCTATACTCAGATCAAAATCACCCCTGAAGACCAAGACAAAACCACCTTTACCTTCCCATAGGGAACATTTGCTTATAGAGTGTTACCGTTTGGTTTATGCAGTGCCCCAACTACATTTTAAAGGGCCATACTCATTATTTTTGCTGATCTGGTAAATGAAGGACTTGAAGTTTACATCGATGACTTTACCCCGTATGGGGACGACTTTGACCAAGTGCTACAAACATTCGAAAAGGTGTTGGAATGATGCATCTCCACCAAGTTGTGTTTAAGTAACGTAAAGTGTCACGTCTTGTTTTAGGACACTACATTTTTGCGGCTGGGATACAGGTAGATCCAGCAAAGATACAGGTAATTCTCCTATTGCCTACACATTGTACTCAAATAGAGATACGTAGGTTCCTCGGATATCCAGGTTACTATCACAGATTTATAAAAAAAAAAATCACAAATTGTTGCGCCTTTGTATGCTTTAACGGGAAATTTTGAATTTAAATGGTATGATAAATGTGACACTTCTTTTACATATTTGAATAAATTGGTTTCGACGACACCAATATTATGTGGACCCAACTGGGAACTGCCCTTTCATATCTCTACGGACTCGTCAGATGCGGCAATAGGCGTTGTCCTCAACCAAGAGGAGGACAGAAGGCCTTATGTTATTTATTATATCAACAAAAATCTTACTGCTGCTCAACTTAATTATACAGTAATAGAAAAGGATTTTTTAGCTGTCATTTATGCCATAAAAAAATTTAGACATTATGTAATTGGCTATCAAGTTTTTATGTATACTGATCATTCCGCCATTAGATACTTAGCTAACAAACCAATTACAAATGGTTGATTGACTCATTGGTTGTTACGTTTGCAGGAGTTTGATATCACCATTAAAGACTGTCCAGGGAAGGAAAACCCAGTCGCGGATTTTCTGTCTCGGTTTCCAAATATAAATGATTCGCTTGCAGTGGATGACTAGTTTCTAAACGAACATTTGTTTTCCATAGCAGTTAAAATTCCATGGTATGAAAATGTAGCAAACTATCTAGTGGCAGGAAAGCTTCCTAGACACCTGAAAGAAAGGGAAAGGAAACATATTGTCCAACGCAGCGCCCGATTTTCTTGGATTGGTGGATACCTTTTTCATACAGGATCTGATATGTGCATATATAGATGCATTCGTGAAGATGAAATCTACGACATCCTGAAGGCCTTCCATGATGAGCCTTTCGGAGGACACTTCGTAGATCGCAGAACTGGGCATAAGGTACTACAGATGGGCTATTATTGGCCCACCATTTTTAAATACGCTAAGAAATATGTCTAGGCTTGTGATAGCTGCCAGAGGATGGGTCGTCCAAGTCAATATGACAAAATTTTGTTGCAGCCCCAATTGGTAATAGAACCTTTCGAACGATGGGCATTGGATTTTGTTGGCCCATTTCATCCGCCATCAAACCAAAAGACCTACATACTAGTTTCTACATACTATTTAACAAAGTGAGTAGAAACAATTGTTGAGTATGGAGCCTGATTATCTTCTTTATTCAGAGGTATCACCACATTGGACCCTAGTTCGTAATGTGGCGGCAACACCGCCCATAGTATTTGCGCTACAAGGGAGGTCCAGGGGCGCGGGGGATTGGGGACAGCGCCCCCGAAGCTAAAAATAGATGTAAAATTGCCTTGTAAAATGCTGTAATTTCATAGTCAATCTAGGTCGTTCATTAGGTGAAGATCTGACAGTAGAAGTTATGTTTAATTTAGGGTATTTTTCCCTAGAAGGCAACCCCTCACTATATATGAGGGAATTATATTGCATCTATGTAGATCTGTATTTTGAGTGAGAACGAGAGAGGATATTGTGTGAGAGCGAAGAGGGAATTACAGTGAATCTGATGTAGGTTGTATCTCTTGAGTTTGCTGGATAATATAAAATGAAGGACTGGTTATTTCCCATCGACATAGCCCAAATCGGGTGAACCACGTATATCTATGTCTCTCTTGTTTTATGTGTTTTCTGTGTTTATATTTCTGCAATATATTTTATGTGTTCCATTTCTTTGTAATATATAATTTTCTAACAATAGTAGATTTTTTAAGAGCTACAAAAGAAGTCGTAATTAATTTCCTTTTCAGTTTATTTGTGCAGTATGGCTTACCTAGGGAAGTGATAATAGATGGAGGGAGGGAATTTGTAGGACATAAGATTACAACCACTCTACAGAACCACCACATCACACATAGAGTCACTTCCCCATATCACCCACATGCGAACGGGCAGGTTGAAAGCACTAATAAGGTCGTCGAAACAATTTTGACCAAGACAATTTCGACACATCGGTGGGACTAGGCTGATAGACTGCTAGAGGCCTTGTGGGCCTATCACAAAACTTGGTGAAATACTATTGGATATTCGCCATACCAACTTGTATTTGGAAAAGGACCCATATTTCCTATTGAATTTGAAATAAAGACTCTCAGAACATCCAAAGAAGTGGGATTGGATCTGACGGAGGCCCAAACTAGATGACTTCAACAAATAAATGAATTGGATGAAGCTTGACTACTTTCTATACAATGCACCGCAATTATTCAGCAGCAAAGGGCTAAGTGGCACGACAACTTTATTAAAAAGAAGACATTTCAAAAACGAGACTAGGTGCTCCTCTATGATTCCAGATTTCAAGACTTTTTGGGTAAGTTATAGACAAGGTGGATTGGCCCATATGAAATTCAAGAGGTGCACAACAATGGCATCTGACCACGATTGATGAGTTTGGCCATTCTTTCCGGGTGAATGGACATCAGGTACATCTTTATCATAAACCACTCACCAAAGAGTCTTTTTGCCAATAGGTACATGATGATCCCACTATGAAAATTTTAGTTGCAAGGAGTGATGACCCAACAGCTTTAGTTTCATGAAAATTTATCTCTCTTCAGCTGTAAATAATGTATATATTTCTCTTACGGTTGGTTGTAATTTATTTTAGGCATCACTGTGTAAATACGGGGATTTCTCTTGTTTTTTTGTGTGTTTAATAATTATTGTTCAATCAATTGAACAACTGCAATTTCTTTTTCTTGTGTTTAATAATTGTTCAATCAATTAAACATCTATTGTTCAGTCAATTGAACAACTGTTGTTTAATCAATTGAACAACTGTTGTTCAATCAATTGAACAGTTGTTGTTCAATCAATTGAATAGCTATTGTTCAATCAATTGAACAACTCCGATTTCTTTTTTGCATGTTTATTGTTCAATCAATTGAACAACTATTTTTTAGTCAATTGAACAACTCCAATTTCTTTTTTGAATTTTTGTTGTTCAATCAATTGAATAGTTGTTGTTCAGACAATTGAACAGCTATTTTTTGTCAGATTGAACAAATTTGATTTCTTTTTTGTGTGTTTGTTGTTCAATCAATTTAACAACTGTTATTCAATCAATTGAACAACTATTGTTCAGTCAGTTGAACAGCTCCGATTTATTTTTGTGTGTTTGTTGTTCAATCAATTGAAGAGTTGATGTTCAATCAATTGAATAGTTGTTGTTCAATCAATTGAAAAACAACTATTCAGTCAATTGAACAGCTCCGATTTATTTTTTTGTGTGTTTTGTTGTTCATTCAATTGAACAACTTTGATTTCTTTTTTTGTGTGTTTTGTTGTTCAATCAATTGAACAAATATTGTTCAGTCAATTGAATAGCTCCGATTTCTTTTTTGAGTGTTTGTTGTTCAATCAATTGAACAGTTGTTGTTCAAACAATTGAATAGTCGTTGTTCAGTCAATTGAACAACTCTGATTTATTTTTTGTGTGTTTGATGTTCAATCCATTGAACAATTGTTGTTTAGTCAATTGAACAGTTGTTGCATGGTAGAATGAACAACTGCGATTTATTTTTCTTAAGACCAATAATTGTTGTTCCATCATTGTTCATTTTTAATCAAACTTCCATTTTTCTCTCCCATGTTTTCTTATCAAAACTATCTTTTTGGATTTGGAATTTGTACCCAAGATAAAGGAAAAATAGTAATATTAATACCATTATGACTTGTAAAACCTTTGATGGTTATCTTTATTCTGAAACTAACCTGGTTCATCTATATAATAACTGGTTGAATATCTTCTCTTTGGACATATCATAAAATGATTCACTATCGAAATACCATGATGGTTGTTGGGATGGGGTCCCCTAGGTTAGTTTTGGGGAAAAAGTCCAAGTTTTGATGTAAAAAGATGTAAAGTCTCTGCAAGTTGTGGTCCTAGAGCGCATAGAGAGTTAAGAGTCAAAAAGGGTTTTTACCCTCTTTTATGTAAACTTGAGTTGATTTTTGAGAATTGTATAAATAGGTGTGCCTTAGAGAGTCTAAGGATAGGAAAAGGAGGAAGTAGTCTATGGGTACAACAAAATAATTTTAGCCTAGAAGTATAAGTCTTAGAGGAGGAAGAGGCTCTACAGATGAGTGAGAAGAGGCCTAGAGTAGTGTTTGCAGCTGAGTGCGCAGGGAAGTATTGAGTCTGTAAACTTACACTGAAGATCAATAAAGGAGATTGTTACGAAAATTCATGTGTTTTATCTCTTTACTTTTGTTATGTATGATTGTGATATATGTTATGATGAATGATGCCTTTATGAAATAACAATGTATTGATGCGCGATTTTACTTAATATGTAGTTTTATCTTAACACAATTAAGGTTAAGTGTTTATTCGAAGATATTAACGTTGTCTGTTAAAGTTATCGAACACTCGGGTAGATATGAGTAAATACCAATCTAAAGGCAATATAAGATGCGCGTAAGTAGATAATCTGCCTATTCAGGGTCCGAAAAAGCCAGTTGTAGACCTTCGTGAAGGTCTAAGGGCCAATTAAGGGAAGCTATAGTGATAAGCCATAAAGGCTTATTGATCTGCACGGAGGCAGATCCAGGCCTCAAGAAGAAATCACATTGATCTCTAGGTGCGGAAAACTGGTTCCAACATCTCCCCGTATTGCTTCAGGTGAGGCTTCAGTCTGCACACCACAGATTGATGCCGAAAGGGCTAGTAGTGTAGGGATTTATTTGGCGCAACTAACTCTGAACCTAGGTCAGGACCCCCTAAGCCAACACTGGTTTATCTTTCACACTTTCAATTGATAATTCCTTTTGGTACGATGATATAGGGATAAAATAATAACTTTCATTAGCATTTTTTACTTCTCACGCCATCCCTAACTCTTAAGGAGTAAATGAGCCTCCCTCCATTTACAATAAAAATATGGAAATATGGAAATATGAAAATACAATACAAATATTCTTAAAGAGAATAGGGGGTGTCATCACGAGCCAAACCTTCCATGATCATAAGGATGTAACAAGTGACATTCCATTATGGCCACCACACCAGGGTAATGACCTTCTAGATAGTCAAAACTTTCAGAAGGACAGGAGGTCTCTTCACGAGCCGGCCTGATCACTTTGTTATATCCTAGTGAATGACACTATGATTATCTGGTTACCATGCCAGCATAGTGATCTCTTTATAGCAATAAAAAATAAAACCATATAAATACTAAATGAAGGTCTCTAGCTTATTTTTGGGTTAAAAAGAAACCATGTCAAGGCTATGAATGCCTGCTGGCAACAGTGGCTCTGCTTATGGTATTGAAGTTCTATGTTACATTGCCAATTATTCTTATCATATTATTTCCTATTGATCCATTTCTAAAGGTGAATTTACCATTTGAACAACGTTTATAACTAAATTAACCAAGACGCATGGTAAACTATACTTTTATATGCATTATATCAATATTCTCTGACCAATCGATACCAGCAATTGTTATCATTTACCGTTGGTCATGCTTTAGTCCCATTTTTGTCCACCTAAGGAAAATATCTCTTCACATAATGATCCATTCTCTGTCTTATTCCTTTTGCAGTCATTTCAAATCTTTGCGACCTGTACTGGTCTAACAATTTTCTATCGTATTTATGTCGCTCTGATTATTGTCTGGCCGTATTTATGAATCCCCAATGCCCTTTCCCTTTTTCCCATGCTTTATGGTCATGGATTCTCTTTTTTGACTAGAGGGGGGAAGGTTTGCATTATGAATAGTGTGCGTAATAATTATCAAACCGTTTTCTGATTGGAGGGGGGAAGGTAAGCATTATGGATAAATGCGAATTAATTATTAAGCTGCACCAAAAACTGCAGATGTGACAAACAACATCATTTCCTTTTAATAACGACTTTAAATCAACGCCATTGATCTTTTAATAGCTTTAACGTTTTGTATATGGTTTATTGTGTTGTTCCAAACTAATAATTTGTGAGGAAGTGCATGCAAAAGTGCGAAGTGAACCAACTACTGAGAAACAAAAACCATGGGAGGAAAAACTATCCATAGTGAACCTACAATACTATGAGTATCAGAACATGCTCACGAAATTCTTGAGCACGCCTACTGACTTTAGTACCTGGCCAAATTACAGGGATCCCATGATAAAATAACACTTGAATTCTTGCAAAATCTACAGGATGGACGCACGACGTTGAAGGGTAGAAATATAACAGTTTCTAAAGCAGTTATAGCTGAAGTCTCTAGACTTCCAGAAAATGACATAAGATGGATTGATAAGCGTGTTCTCATACAAGACGCAGTTGTGGTATTCCAAGACCCAGATGAACAATTGGTATGCAGAGGAAATGGGATTACCCCACATATTTAAAGAAACCATGGCAGGAATTGACAACCATGGTTTAGAGGTACATCACTTGTGACGAACGTCAAGATGTGGTAAAACCTTGACAACTCAAATTGTTAGCTATTTTGAAGCATAAAATTACGGTTAATTTTCCATTCTATTTAAATTCCTTATTGCATGATGTTGTTAGCTGGGTTAGGAAGGCTAAAGACCCACATTTTGTTATCAGTCATCATGGGCTGATTAAGTCAATCATTATTCATGGATTAGCCCAATAGCAACTAACTTGGGATAACTTTGTAAATCCTTCCTTAACGCCACTAGAAGGAAATGCAGATGCACAAACAGGGATGGATGATAGAAACATAGATGACACAGATGCTAAACAACAAATAGAAAGGTAACAGGTCCAAAAAGGGCAAGAAAAAGAAGGAAGCCTTCTTTTGCCTCTAGCCCAATGAAACATAGGCGTTCTGCAAGGATAAAATCATAGTAGTGCACCCCAATTCCAAAAGAAGAAGCAGGGTCATCTCATATGCCCTCTCCAAGCCCGCGAGATGATTTTTTGTAGGAATATGACAAAGAAATGACTCAAGTATTTGAGAATATGGGTACATACTGTGAAGAAAAGGATCCATCTAGAAACTCTGAAGGGAAAAATCATTCCCTTAACAAGTCTATCTTTGTCGGTAGTTCTATCCATACTGAAACTTTGCCATCTACTGATAATTTTAAGGATGAGAGGGAATCAATTCCCTCTATGAATAAGTCCCTTAAGAAAGAGGCCCATGCAGAAGAAATCCTTGGGGATGAAAATCAACCAAGGGATATTTTTCTAATGGATTCCCTTCAGAAAGAAGCCCATGCAGAAGAAGACCTTGAGGACGGAAACTAATCGGGAGATACTGTTCCTGAGAAAGAAGCCCATACAGAAGAAGACCTTAAAGACGAAAATCACTCAAGAGATATTGTTCCATTAGAATCCCTCGAGAAAGAAGCCCATTTAGAAGAAGACCTTGAAGACGAGAATCAATCGTGAGATATTGTTCCATTGGAACATAACCCTGATATTGGCACAGCTCTTCATTAGCCCAAAATAAACACGATTGTGCCAACTCCAATCAGAAACCCCTCAAAGAAAAAATCGTACAAGGAAATATTTGTTACAGGGAAAAGTGTCTACACAGAACTGCTTATCCCACTAAGGTGTGGTAGCTACCTTAGAAACAAACAAAGTAAAGTTACTTTCGTTTTTCCTTTATGAAATATAGATGAGAGAAGAACAAAGGAGACCAACCTCTGTCTCGCGCTTATCTCCTAGTTCGATTCCTCTCTCTTCTGATAGTCCTTCGCTACTTGCTTCCTTGTATGCCCAGCTTCACAGAGTACCTATAGGATCAAAGTAGCATAACACTATACAAGAACATGGATCTATAATCATAAACAATCTAGGATCAAATGTAAATTGACCATACAAATGCATAAAACATAAATGACACAAGAGTATGGAGGAAAAATTGAATAGCTTTTATTGATAATCAAGAAAGAGCCAAGGGAGTTACAACCAGTTGTTTTGACCCAGCATCATCCTCTCAGCAAGTAAGCCCTTCTTCACCTCATACAAAGCTGATAGCACCCAACACTATGATGTTGTCTCAAGAAACCAACAGCAATTCCTTACAAGATGCAAAATTCCAGCCTCCGGATCTCTGGGATGAGGGATCCATATATAGATATCTGTAAGGGAGATGATTCAGCTTGTGATTTGATTAGTTTCTTCCCTCTGATCGTTCTTGCTTCCACTTGGAGATTGATGATCTCTTACTCATCCTTGGTCGAATTTAGAGAGGCAAGTGTCACAGGAGAAGTTTCTGGAAGATTCCATGCCTCTCCACCTCGCGGATTGACACTGCCATTTGTCACTTCTCACCCATCACACCTCATAGAAGGGCTTTTTGAAATTCAACGCACCCACACAGTGTACTTAGGTGAGATGCAATGCACTTTGCCTATGGAGCAGCTGAAATGATCCTGTTTTGACCAGTTCTGAGCAAATTTTCATGGAGAACTTCTGGGAGAAGCTGTAATTAGTTGACCTTGTTCCTTTAGGGGTTAGAACAAAACTTTTAGGGACTTAGGAGCCCTTGGTTTATGGCCATTTTATGCTTGGGGTTGCAGTGCCCAAAAATGTCTATAACAGTTGCCCCCTAAAGCATGAGGTCGTTAATCTTTTTTAATGTCGGGTGAAATGCTTTATTATGAGGATCCGAAGTTCTTTCAAGTTGGGAGGAGACCTGTAATAAGATACAATACAATACATTATCTTCATAATATTTTCATGATCTAGCTGAGGCGGGCATTCCCATGCTCAGCTTTATAAATTCATTTTCATGTACATAGGACAGACAATCGTCTAAGTGTAGACTGATGATTCTGGTAGAGCCATCATCCCTTTGATTAGATGATTATCTATGCAGCAATGATGTACATTTGATGTCTTTATTTCCCTGAATATATATCGCAGCCCAGATGGATGAAACTAGATCCGGGGTCTTCAATCTCGTTCGATCTTCACTCGAAGTACAAGTCGATCCATGTGAGATATGTTCTGGAGTCGAACATGGAAGGACATCGCCTGATTACTAGCCAATGATGTAAGTTGTTAACAGGCGCGAGAGGAATCACCGATAATGATAATGACCCTCAAGGTACTGTAGTACAATTCACGTGGTGTGAATAAAGGACTTGGCGTCAAACACCACGTAAAATCTTTCGGTCGAAGTCCATTGATGTAAACCTTTCGCCAGAAGTGAGAAACTTGCCATTGAGGCATGCAAGCTTCAAAGTACTGAACGGGGTGTTCCTAGATCGACTTCTTGGATAATGAGCTGATGTCGACAAGAAGCGATCCATCATAGGAGGGCCTTGATGAATCCCACATCAATGACACGGAATGGAGCAAATGATTTTAATGGAGGTGAAAACGATTTGGTGATATAAGGTTCAGGGTGGCGGTCATGAAAGAATGGAGTGTAAATGTATTGTAGCGGGTGAGACACAGGTGAATTCTCTGAATGACTTCTCTTGAACATATCGGCGACACTGACATGATGGATTGGTAGCATTAACCCCAAATATGGATGGTGTGATGGGACCATGGTGATGTGACCAGTGAATGAAACAACCCAACCCAACTTGGATGCGGAGTGAAAGTGTCATGTTCAAGAGTGACTTGCTACCAACAAAGTTTCTTCAAGTTTTCTTCCTAATTTTTCCCCAGGCATTGCTGACCAGTACCTCTTTATTTTTGTCAAGCTTGAGGAGGATAACATATGCTTGTTCTATAATTTTCCCTTCGGGAAAACCCATCGCTATGCTTTAACGAGCCTAGCGATAGTGAAACTCGTTCTTGTCTGCTATGGACAAGTTTGTCGCTATTAAGTTTTAATGAGTTTAACGACAAAGATAACTCGGTCCTTTTCATTTTTAGAGAGTCTGAAAAGGAACGTAAAGGAAACTCCAAAATTCCTTTTTCGTCATCTAATCCCTTAAGTCCGAAAAAGTATAAAACAATACAGAAGGGATGAATTTTCGATCCTTTTAATGAGCCGAACAAAACAAGCGCTCGATCTTTTTGTGTAATAATACCTCAGGTCCAAAAAGATTAAAATCTAAAGGAGGGATAGCACTTGCGGTCCCTTTAACGAGCTGGAGAGGCCAATGGCTCGGCAATCTTTTCATATTTTACGAGTCAGTTGAAAAGAGCTTAAAGGAGACTCGTATTTTGAGGAACGAGTGATAAAATTGGGTAGAAGCTGATTCTAGGTAAGGTTTGGAATTTTCCAATCACGACAGGATTACAAGGATGGCTAGTGGGATCACTCTTTGCAGTTGTTCCTCAAAAGGGGTAAACAATCAAGTGGAGGTGAATGATTGGCCAATACAGAGTGGAGGTGATGATGAGAGCACGACCAAGGCTTTAAAGGCTGAAGTACTACATTCACGATGGTTATTTACCGGGAAATAGTTCATTTTTTAATGAGCTTAAACGTGGGGAGAAACATTTGCTCATGAATTATGTTTATTTTTTAATGAGCTTGAACTATGTGCTAAAACTGCTCGATTAATCCAGTCGTATAATAAGAATGTCTCATATAAAAACGGCAATTTTTAGAGTTTTGCCCCACATCCTTTCTTTATGCAAGTTAGGAAACGACCAATCCAAAAAACAGATAAATGATCGCTCTTTGCTTGCACGCCAAAAGGTTTGCATGCCCCCAGGTATAAAATAAAGCTTCAAGGTCACCTTTCATTCTACCGACAAAACATTTGTTTTATCAGGAAAGGTCTACCTCTTTCAGGTTACCAAAGATTGTTCTATTCACACCGCAAACAAAACACTTCTTCGGCGATGTCTACTGAAATAGACAAAGGTGAGACAATCCACTCACATAACTTTGACGAGGGAATCTTATTCCAGTCTAACCCCCTTTTCCAATCACGGACGGGAGTACAGACCAGTCATATATCTCTCGCGGAAACCTACCCTATACCCGAAGTTTTCCTGCCGAAGTAGACCACGGTGCATGCCCCTTGGGTTTCAGTCATGTCCCCCAAATCACTCGCGCTCATCAGGTGGACGGACTGGAGATTGATGAGACATTCCTTGTGTGAAAAGACCATTTAGGGATGGTATATGACTATTTGCCATGTGTGAACCGGGAAATGAAAGTTGGTCTACGAGCTTGACCACTCTTCGTTCGTGCGGAAAACACATTACTCTAAAGAGTGATGAGACAATTGCTCCCATGCAATAAATATAGTCTCGTCCAAGGAGTAGATTATAATCCAAGGGTCCTTGAACTACCATTACGTTCATGTGAACGGTTTTCCCTCTCAATGTTATGGGCACATTGGGAAGGATCCCTAACGGTCGACTGGTTCCTTTGTCAAAGCCTGTTAGATTTCTCATCTCAGGCAAAAGCGATGGCGAACCAAGCGCTTTCCAAACAGTCGAGGAAAGGATACTCACAGAAGCCCCTTCATCTATGATGGCACTGGCCATAACCATTCTATATATTTGAGCAATGATTCGGAATGGTACACTAGCCGGTAAGCGGGGTCTGCCTAGTTGATTCCAGTCGAAGGAAACAACTAGGTTGCTTGGAGGTGGGACCGAATAGACGGTCGGGTACGAATCTGACGAACTTCCTTCCTGTGGTAAAGGAATGGGTAAATTGCCCCCATGTTCATCAGAGTCTGTGCTTATGAAAAGAATTTGGACGGTGTCATCCTTGTTCTCTTCGGTGACTGTATCATCTGAAGATGGAACCTCTGAAGGCAAGACCGGGTCAACTGCCGCCTCGACCTTTTGACTTTCGTCTGGTATGGGTTCAAATGGTTTGTCTTCAATGATAGACGCTTCGGCCGACCACCTGAGCGGGTCAGCCGGATTTTCAACTAGTGACGGACTCAGCAAGAGTTTTTTATATCCAGGAGGAAGTCATAATGGTGAAACTGGACGATCGTCCAAAACTCTTTTAGCCTCGTCTAAGAAGGGACAACAGTGGATGGCATGATTGCCTTCGCACAGTTTACAAGGAAATCTATATTTTCCTTTTTGTCCTGGAGCTTCACTTTCACTAGTCGACGGTGTGTTTTCAACATGATCATCAGAGGTTGACGACACCGGGTTGTGCAAACGAGGAGACGAGTCCCTTAAGATCTGAGGGATGCAGGGACAATATCTATGATAGTGGTCTCCTTTTCAAATGACACATGACGATTTAGGCCTGGTCAGTGCAGTGTGTGGATTTTCGCTAAACGATGCTTGGTTGCCCCCTTTCACTTTTGGCTCCTTCTTCTTCTTCTCTTTCTTCTTCTTTTCCTTCTTCTTCTTAGGTACTTGATTTTTGGCTTTACCAGCCCCATCAATCGAAGAGGAAGGAGGAGAGGAGGAATTGGAAGAAGTAGAAGGTTGGTGGGTAACTCTGGATTCATCTAGTTGCTGACTCGATTGTTCAGGAGTCGCGGTGTTCTGAACGACAGAAGTTGAGAAGAGCCATACAGGCAAGCCGATTGTCAGTCCTGGAAGCGACAATGTGGCCATATGGGGTGCACCAACATCTCCCCAAGAGGAGAAGGGACTAGGATTTCCTCCAAGGGGAATTCCTTGGTTGGTGGATTCCATTTTCTCAACCTAAGATAAACATAGGAAAGGGTGATGATTATTCCGTTTAAAATAAATTTTAGACGCTTTGACACAACTTTTTTTTTCAATTTTTAAGAGTCGATAAAAAACAAAAGATGACTCTAGTCGCCTTCGATTTTTAATGAGCCTGAAGTGAGAAGTGCTCAGATGGACCTTTTCCGTTAAGGAGTCTGAAAAGGAATGAAAGGGACTTCTCTGGAAATTTAGGTATAGGGATTACCAAACCAATCGCAAAAATGCAGAATACTTTTTACGGTACGGTAGTCAATCTTCCCGAATGTTGTGTTCAGTGCATTGCGATCGATAGGGTGGCAGACACAGCTTCCTATGGATAAAGGATTAAGCCTATTGTGGTCTCCCAAAATATACTCGACGGTACATGGGAGCACAAGTCCGTACTGGCATTTATTGTCTCAAAGTGGAGGAATCACCCAACCATCAGTGAGAAAAACAGTTACCGGGCTTTACGATGCCGGAATACGTCTCTAGCCTAGACTTCTAGATGTTGTGCGTTAGGTTCCAAAGCGTTGTTAGATTCATTAAATTTATTTTATAGTTGATCTTGCTTAAGAAATTTTCCTTTCAGGTTCACCACGAGATGTAAATGTACAATTTCTAAAATGCAATCTAAGATGATAAACAGTCTTTTATCTTCTTTGTGCAATGAAAATCCTAGCTACTAAGGAAAGAGAGACAGTATTCTTTCAACAAAGAGCAAAGAGCACACACTATATGCACTGTCCTAAATCAAATCAAACCAATCAAACAGTCTAAATGCAAATGCACATGCATGTATTTGTTTTCGGCTTTCTTAGTATGTGAATGATAAAAAGAAAGATATTGCGCAAACCTGAATTACTTTTCAAGCGACAATTACTAACAAGTTTCTTTTCAAAATCAAAAATGAAGACAATCACAACACTTTACGATTCGAAAATGAATACTTGCTTTCGACACTAGAAAAACTACAAATTCAGATCAAATACAATAGTAACAGGGTAATCGACTATCAAGAGCAATCAGACTCTCTTCTACGACTGAAAACGACACTTACGACACTTTCAAATCGAGAATCGACAGTACAACTACGTTACTTTTTTGCAAAGGAGAACTGAAAATGACTCAACAAATACATAAAAACATTTACAGTTCTTTGCACATTGGAGGCGGAATAACAACAAGGAAAAGGGGTTTCAAACAAAGATATACTAATTACAGGCAGCAAAATTCATGAATAGAACTGAAAAGAATGAATCACAGAAACCAAAACTGAACAATGCCTAGTCTGATCAGCGCACCTGTAACACAGTGAACTTGAAATGCAGCGCACCTACTACACTCGGGAAGTGCGTTGAATTTCAGATTCACAGAACAGAACCTGCGCTGGGCCAGAGACGAGACTTTGCTTGGGTTCCGGGTCACAGTTTGCAGTTCAGTTCATGGGTTTTGGCCGAGCAAATGGTAATCAGTAAATCAACAATCAGGGGTAGATCTAAGGAGGTTACTAGAGCTACCACAAGGGCAATCAGAGAGTTTGTAAATCAGTTGTTTTAATTCATAAAAAAAATCTGGAGATTGACTGAAGCGACATTTATCTACTTTGCATTTGCATAGCAAATGCAGTTTGAAATCCACCTGGCTCGACTTCAGGCTCCGTCTGTAAGTTTATAAAATAAACAACAAGGAATATAAACAAACAACCTAATTCGTCCCCAGTGGAGTCGCCATTTTTCTACAGGGAAAAGTGTCTACACAGAACTGCTTATCCCACTAAGGTGTGGTAGCTACCTTAGAAACAAACAAAGTAAAGCTACTTTCGTTTCTCCTTTATGAAATATAGATGAGAGAAGAGCAAAGGAGACCAACCTCTGTCTCGCGCTTATATCCTAGTTCGATTCCTCTCCCTTCTGATAGTCCTTCGCTACTTGCTTCCTTGTGCACCCAGCTTCACAGAGTACGTGTAGGATCAAAGTAGCATAACACTATACAAGAACATGGATCTATAATCATAAACAATCTAGGATCAGATGTAAATTGACCATACAAATGCATAAAACATAAATGACACAAGAGTATGGAGGAAAACTTGAATAGCTTTTATTGATAATCAAGAAAGAGCCAAGGGAGTTACAACCAGTTGTTCTGACCCAGCATCATCCTCTCAGCAAGTAAGCCCTTATTCACCTCATACAAAGCTGAGATCACCCAACACTATGATGTTGTCTCAAGAAACCAACAGTAATTCCTTACAAGATGCAAAAATTCCAGCCTCCAGATCTCTGGGATGAGGGATCCATATATAGATATCTGTAAGGGAGATGAGTCAGCTTGTGATTTGATTAGTGTCTTCCCTCTGATAGTTCTTGCTTCCACTTGGAGATTGATGATCTCTTACTAATCCTTCGTCGAATTCAGAGAGGCAAGTGTCACAGGAGAAGTTTCTGGAAGATTCCATGCCTCTCCACCTCGCGGATTGACACTTCCATTTGTCACTTCTCGCCCATCGCACCCCATAGAAGGGATTTTTGAAATACAACGCACCCACACAGTGTACTTAGGTGAGATGCAATGCACTTTTCCTATGGAGCAGCTGAAATGATCCTGTTTTTACCAGTTCTGAGCAGTTTTTCATGGAGAACTTCTGGGAGAAGCTGTAATTAGTTGACCTTGTTCCTTTAGGGGTTAGAACAAAACTTTTAGGGACTTAGGAGCCCTTGGTTTATGGAAATTTTATTCTTGGGGTTGCAATGCCCAAAAATGTCTATAACAATATTGAGGAAGTTTATTAAGAAATACAGGAAACAGAAGAAAATAGTCAAACAATTGAGAGAGTTGTTAAAAGAAGTAGTTAAGGTTCAAAAATTGAAAGTGGAATTGGAAACTATAGGGACCCAAATAGAACATTGTCCTTTGGAGGATATTGAGATTCAGACTGAAAGTCCTTGTGTTTGTTCAATGGGGACCCAAACAAAACAATGTCCTTTGGAGAATATTAGGACTCAGACTGAAAGTCCTTGCGTTTTCTCAATGGAGACCCAAACGGACTTTCCTACCACAAATGTTTCTTTCCAAACCAATTCTGAGGAGAATGCCCAGGCAGACTGTTCTATGCTCTAGGAAATAGTTGAAGCTGTTGTTCAAACCGATTTTGAGGAGAATCCCTAGGCAAATTGTTGTATGTCCCAAGAAACAGCCGAAGTTGTTGTTCAAACTAATTTAGTGATAACACATTATAGTGAAACTCAAACAGAGGAAACTTGTCACTATGTTCCTCTGGTAAGGGAAACTGTTAACATGAAATTGCAAAATGAATTAACAAAGACCCAACAGGAGTTGGCTCAACATAAGGAAGAAGTAGTACCGTTATAGGTACACCAGGAGTTGCAGAAGAAATTCAATCAACTTACTGTAACAGAAGACGAGACTTTTTCCAGCTTCAAATATAAGCAGAAGAAATTAGAGAAAGCACAAGCCAAGATTTAGAAGGCCAAGGAACAAATTTAAACTATTTTTTCTCTTTACTCTGATGCTTTGTCTTGCTGGTCACTTGCCACTAATTATGTGCTATTTTTGTTGGAAAGGTACCTATTGCTGAAAGTTAAAGCTGTCAGGGTAGGTAAGTCAGCAAAATTCAAGACCACTCGAGACTTTTTCCAATGTTTTAAGGAACAAAAGGAGCAAGTAAAATGCCTTCTATGCGAATTATACCTACACAATTTCTTCTTGGAGGATGAACTAGATAGTAATCCTAGCCCCTTCATTGGGGACATTCAATTCCAATATTTCCTCTCTTTTGCTACCAATCATGTTAAATGGGCTAAAGCCTATAACACTTTTCAGAAAAGGGAACAAGGTATAGATTTTTGGGGCAAAGGAGAACCCACAAAACCCTTACATCTTTCAGTCCAACATAAAAGGTTTATGCAACAAAAGGAGGTTGTGGCTAAATTGGGACCACTCCATACAAATATTATATAGGCAGGAAAAGAATACTTTTAGGACATTAAGGAGGAAGCTTTGTTGGTAGCAAGGCAAAGATGGGAAGCTTCCACTAACAATGTCAAGAACCGGGAGCCATTTGGGTACAGAAACTTTAAATCAGTTGTTGCTCACCTAAACAGGTACAACAATATGGTCCTAGGCATCGATCCTGCCTGGATAGGATGCCATTACGAATGTCATATTATCTGGTACCCCCTTGAAGGGTATTACTTTGATTATGATTTGCGAGATTACCGTATAAACCAGGATTTTTCAATACTTAAACAAAAAAATGGTTTTAGCCTATATAAAGAGGAATTTTATCCTACCTATTCTCTAACACAACTGCACCTTAATCATTTGATTGCATGAGGACATGCAAAAAGGTAAGCAGGGAAGTATGTTGGGCCATGGAAAAGGTATGTTTTATCCTCATCTTAGCTTAATTAATCATTTATTTTATCTTCATTTTAGAAAATAATTTAGAATAAACGATTGTAGAAGCTAGATAAAATCAATCATTAATGAATTGGGTAATTTTGGGCATTAAAGCTAAATTTCACTATTTTTATATGCAGGAATATGAATTGAATGATTGATGTTCAAACCATGGAACAACAATGACCAAGAAAAGGAAAAGGACAAATGTCTCGCTCATGAAGGCTAGCGGAAGACTAGGAAAATCAAGTTTATTTTGTAATGAAATCATATTGTCAGTTGTGAAATCCTGAGGATCTCCTGATCCTGAGGATTCGCTCCTATCCATTTATCTCTCATTAATTATATAAAATCGATGGGTGAAGTAGAATGTAACTAAGTTAAGCTAGTGAGGAATTGAGAGATTGTAACTAATCACTTTTGACACAGAGTATTCTCACTACGGTGCTGATGTATATTTATTGAGTTTAATGAGAAATACCGTGTTTTACTTGTAATCGTATTCTGAGTATCTTTCGGCAGTGACTTCTAGAGATTTTGGGCCTGGTCGATAGGAGATTTACTGCTTTAATTGTGCCATACTTATTTTTGTTTACTCTTGCAATTGTTTATTCTTGTTATTTCATGAAATTAGAATTATTCTGATTGTTGTAAGTATTGGTTGTTATGATTTAACTTTGTCGTTCAAACTAGAACCTAGATCTTGCTATGTTTATAGCTGCATGTTAATCTTTGCTGAATTTATCAGATAAGTCTAAGTATTTGATTGTTGTTCATTCTGAATAAGTGTTATTAGAGATCTTGAGTTTACAGTTGATTGCTTTCAATTAAAAGTTTGAATAGTTGCTTGATCTTCATTTTCTATAGCTTTGTTTCTTGTTGAATGAATTATTGTTGATACTAGTCAATCTACTAAGAGTGATTATTTTTACTTGCATTCAGATTCAGTTTTTTACACAATAGATTAAGATAGACTTGCAAATTCTTTAAGTTTTTCCTTTAGATTTGTTTTGGATTGAACTTTGAGAATTAGATATTAAGCATTGCAACAATTCTAAATCATTTCATTATGAATTAGCCTTTGAATTCACTTGCATAGACAATGTTGAACACTCTTAAAATAAACATACTTAACCTCATTTGATAACTAATGTAGGTATTAAGGTTGTTTTTAATAGTCATCTTAGTGCACCAACAACTCTGAGTCAGTGAGGTGAGTTTTAGCATCATCCAATATAAACCCTCTTCCATGCTTATTTAGCAGATCCGCCATTTGTTGTTCAATGGTAGAGAGGGATAATTCATCCTGGTCTCTTTTTCCCTTGGCCCATTTAATAGTAAGGCTCTTGATCTCGAGTAAAATATGGAAAAATCCCTCAGTTATAGATCTCCCCCTGGATGAATGGTGGGTATGCCATAAATCCATAACCAATTTGATGTAGTGAGGGTTCATTAACCAAGAGGAATTGAATTTGAAGGGAGCCCTATGCTTAGGAATAGGCCCAAAGAGATCAAGGAGGATAGGTGAGTGGTCATAGATTCCACCCATTCCAACCCACTGACAATAATTAGGAAGAGCCTGAATCAAATTTTCCTTTATGAGAAAGCGATCCAATCGCCTGGCTAATGCAGCGTGTCCAATTCTTTGATTACGCCAAGTAGGCATCAATTTGTGCATGGGGATATCAATCAATTGGTGTTGCTCCATTAGGTGAGCCATGGTGTCCGAAAGTGGATCAATCTGGGCATTATTGCCCCAGGATTCCCCATATCCAATAGAGAAATTCAACTCCCCTTCTAGGATAACATTGTTAGAATTTACAAGGGATAGGTTGAGAAGATGAGTCCAGAAATCAACCCGGTTGAGACAGAGGGCATAGATATTTAATATTCTGATCTCCATCCCTAATTCAGAGGAGAAAATGTCCATTCCAATAAACCCAGCTCCACCCCAGGTGGAGATAATGTTAATGGTGCGTGGATTGATACCTAAGGCAATACCTCCATATCTTTCGATGGCATCATGAGCATGGAAAGTCCAGCCCGACTTTAGGGAATGAAGAATGGGGATGATCAAGTCAGCATTGGCCAGGGTTTCTTGAAGATAAATGATATCGATGGTCTCAGATTCCAACAACCTTTTAAGGGCAGATTTTTTGGTAGGGCTTGCCAGGCCCCTGCAATTGAAAGATAACCATTTCATGATAGAAACCGATTAAGGGTATTCGATGCTCTAAGAATGCTCTCGAGTGTGGATTTCCTACCCAAAGCCACATCCACCCCATCCTGGATGATCACCTTGGAGATCAAGGAATGTCTACCTCTGGTGGACTTGGAGGATTTAGGAGGGAAAATCATCCCAATCCCAGATAGATCGGGTGGAAGGGATGTCCTAGATTGGAGATTGTATGAGTGTGCATGCCGAGAGGAAGTAGGAACATATGGGGGTGGGTCAGAGAGAATATCAGGTATGGAAGGCAAAGTAGTGGATATAATTGGAGGGTTCAAATCCAGAGGGCATGAAAGTGGGGATGATGTGATGTCGGGGATGGATGAAAATGCAACATGATTATGCATAATAGAACATGTAGAATTAATAGGAGATGTAGAGCAGAGGGGAGAAGGAGTACCCGATGATCAAGAAGCCATGGCTGCAGCCCATGATCTTGTTATAGGTGGTTAAGGAGGTCTGGGAGAAATCGAAACAAGGATCTGAGCATCTTCACAAACAGTGTGACGTGTCCCCTAAGATCGTGAAGTCGTCTCTCTTACAGTAGATGCTTCTCCCTTGGAGGCTGCTTCTGGAGCTCTGGTAGGGGAGATGATAGGTTTAACATCTGGGAATTCCTTGAATAGATGCCCCACTTTATGACACCTTTGACAGTGGAAGGGCATACCTTCATAGTCCAAGAGCTGAATTCATGTGAATCTTCACCAATGCAGAGTAATATGTTCCTCCAATCCTTCTTTGATATCCAAATAAACCAATATTCAATCCATGGAATTGTTACCAGTTGATTCATAGGACTTTTCAAATCTATAAATGTTCCGAGAACATTCCTGATGCATATAAAATCATCCTCAGACCAGAAATGTTTGGGGCGGCCCGGTAACCTGACCCAAATTGGTCCAGCTCCCAACTGTTCACGTTCAGGGTTGAATAGAGGGCTCCAATGCTTTAGCATGATGGGAGCCATCTCAATATTCCAATATTGCTACAGGACCCATGTTGTCTGTTCCTCTCTTGGAAAGCTTAAAGTGAACTACCCTCAAGCCAAAGTGGTTACAATTGGGAGTTTCTTAAGTATATGCCCCCAAATTTCCATGACCCATTGTCTTAATCTACAAGTAGTGTAGGCACGTCCTCGAACCTTACCAACCACCACCAAGTTACTTGTGTCCACCACCTCCCCCATGTGCACACCCAACCCTAATCTGAGCTCCAATTTCTTGTGAGTGGCCTTGACACACTTTTGTTTCTTATCTTTGTCAGTCTGCGAAGCAGTGGGATTTTTCTAAAGAGGGTCCTACGAGCCCGATGTGCGCTGCCAAGATAGAGGGGTTCTGGAGCAAGGGTTAACAACAAGAGTATGAAAACACCCATATGGGGATGAAGAGAGGCCATGAGTATCAAAGGAATGAGGCAAGAAGTGTTGAATGGACGCATGCGGAGGGGAGGCAAAAATAGAGTCTTGTCCAGCCGCAGGAGGGTTTATGGAAGGGGGAGTTAGATGGGGGGTGTCCAAAGGCACAGATTCAAAGGTAGGGGACAGAGGTATGCAATAAATGAGATATTTTATGGTTTCCGGTGAGAGGGGAGGGTAGTCGAGACCCGGTGTTCCGATGGAGAAGTCGGCAGACGGAATGGGGTGCGAAGAGGGTCCCGGATCGAAACGGGAGTGAGAGTAATCCAGCGAAGTTGGTGATACCATGCCCAGAGGTCTGTTATCTGTCTGCTCCAGCGTAGACTTAGGACTTGTCCAGATGGACCCTTTAGGGTTTGGATCCTCTAAATAGTCAACCATGTCGACATCCATTGCCAACATTCTGCAGACAGCAACAACGACAACGCGAGAAAGTAGGGTAGCAGGATGACAACATAGGAGATAATGGTTAGGATGTCAACCGTAGCGGTGATACCAACGTAGCGAAGGGCGAGAGTAGAAAAAGTGACTGCAACGAAAAAGATGAGGGAAGCCCTAACCCTTCTTAGCCAGGGTTTCAGAGTTGTGCAACCACGCCATCCGATCTCCCATGCTAGCGACTGTGTATAATTAGATGTTTTCAAAATATTGATTATGTTATTTCTAAAAATATGAATGAAAGGTTTATTATTGAAAATTTGTTGAGGTCTTGAATCTTAGCATGTTGGAATCTAATTGGATTTTTGATATTGTTGGCAAAAAGTATTATTGAAATGTGACATTTTAGATTTGTGGAAATGGGATTGAGAACCAACCAAAGGTGGGCACATATTAAACATACTTATTTCCTCATCTACTTATGGTGAAAGGAGTGAATACTAATATTGTGAATCTACAACCCATTAAACAATCTCCAATGATTCTAACCTTCTCTGTTTACACATATTCTCTATGTAACAACCCCTAGTTAAAAGTTCATGTAATGAAAGTTAATAAAGGAAAAATAAGACCATGATTAAGAGACACTTATTCCAAGTTGAATGTTGGGAAAATATATCCTAGTGGGCATCACTGGATGTGTTTATGGATAAGGGAAATTGGCAAAGGAAATGGCTAAGGCATTAAAAAGGAAAAAAGGTATTTTTGGCACATTTATTTATGAAAATAAAGGAAAATAGGAGAAAAGGAAGGTGAAAGGTCACTCATTGCATGTGATGAGGAAATTGAAGGAAAATAATGGAAAATGAAGAAAATAAAAGCCTAATTGATAAAAAAGCTTCTTAGGATTGGTTGGTACCTTTTGTCAGTTTAGTTTTGGAGCTCTCTCAATATTCTCTCCCTCTCTCTCTTTCTCTCACACACTCTTGGACACTTAGAGTTTTCTTGGAGCACTCTAGCCTTGGGGTAAGGGAGGAAAAGCAAGCAAAAGGAAAGGAAGGAAAGAGAGGATGAAGCAAGGAAGAGCATGATCAAGCAACTTCAGCAAGAATACTTGTAGGTAATATATTTCATCTATGATTTCCTAGTTGGTTTTGACATGCATGGCTTTGCGTGTTGGTGTATGGTTCTCTTTTTGTGGGTGGCATGGTTTTGTCAGGTTATGACAGTGGTTTTCAACCTAGACTTGCCTTTTTACGGATAGGAGTGGTGTGATGGGATTGTTTTCTCATTTTTGAGCTTTGGAATTTCCGGATGGTTTCAAAATTTGTGGCAGAGGTGGTCTCAGGAAAATCCCAAAGGCCTAGGAATTCCTTGACTAGTTTTGGAAAGATACATGGTAAAGACTGAGGGTGGATTCTTGGTTTAGGGCCAAGTAATCCTGTGTGGATTTCTACAAAGCCTGAGAAACTGGTGTCTCGGTTTAGGGCCTAGTGATCCAGTGTGGATTGCAGTAAAGCTTGAGAGACAAGGAGACAAAATATTCCTCAAGGATAGTGATGGAGTCTGGAGAATTCCTAGCTCAGTTTGGTTTTTTGATATTGGTGCCAATTTTGGTGAGATCACAGTTTAGTGAGAGTAGAGGTGGTTTAACCTTTGGATTCCCTTGTTTTTTTTGGATTGGTTTATCCACGATATTCCACATTCATGCTTGGAATATGGCACGAGGGTGACTGGATGAAAAAATGTTTTGTTTAGCCATGTCTATGGTCAGGTGGTATGTGGAAGTCCCGAACCTGGTCGAGTTTTCCTATGTTTAATAAAAGCTAAGTTCTCTTGCTTTTGTACTTATTAATATGTGGCTTTAATGGTTGTTATCTCATTGTTATTTTCATGGTTTATGTTGGCTATAAGCATGGTTATATGACTGGTTATTTTCATGGTTATTTCATGTATTTACTTGTAACTGAAAGGATAATTGATACAAGAGATAATTGATGTCAAAACAGTTAAGGGAAGAGCATGGTGATCCTCCTTGTCAAGTCCCATATGAGTTATCAGTCATTTATGCTCTGTCTTGTATTCATTTCCTGTAAATTACATTGATGCCAAGTGTTTAACAAAATGCCAATCTCGGTTGGGTATGGTTAGAGCTAGTCCTAGTGTCAATTTTTTATTTGTAACACTTGTTATTATGTAAATCATGGATTCTAAAAGTGTCATTGAATTATGAGCAGTGACTTGGGCTTTGGGCATGTTGAGGGCCTCGAAATCAGGTCGACAACAAGGGGGATACCCACCCGGTCCGGAACCTGGTTGGTGGCTCCTTGCCTGTTTGGAGTAGCGGGTCCGATTGGGGGTAATGGGACCAGTTTCCCAATGTGAAGGGTGTGCGTGTGTGTGTAGAGTTTGATGGTATTGATCTAAAGGTTTTTCTAAGCTAGTCTTAATTCTAACTACTAAACTAACTCTATACTAATGTAATCTAATGAAGAAAAACAATACATCTAATCTACGTTAACCCGGGGTGTTTTCTTCTGTTATGCGATCTAGAAAGATTTCAAACAATAGCTGGTAATAAAGATCATTCAGCTATTATCAGAATATAAATCAATAAAGATAAACCATTCTGCATAAGAAGTTAGGCAGAACAGTTGTGAACAACATATCGCATAATTAGTTATTCATATGTCAAGCATAAATAAATGACTCCACCGTACAGAAGTGCCAAATGGTAATACACACATTCATACAGTAACATATAAAGAACTCAACTGCATATCACTTTAGGAATACTAGCAGAATTTAGTCAAGAGATAAAAGTACCATTTATGACTGACTTCACTAATAAACTTCAAGCAATAATGATTTATTTCTACTTGTTCTAATATCTGCTAAGAGTACAGAAGTGAAACATCAGTAACAGACATTAAAATGCAAACATAAATAAATCTCGATCCATCCATTCATCAAAAACCTCCTCTGAGGGTGTAGAAGTGCATGTTCTGAGGACAAGTTTTTTGACAGATTTCCGGACCCTTCTCCAAATGCCGTGAGAAGGGTTAAATACTACTAACTAATTAATCTTAATTACACGAATTTAGGGAAACGGCTTCAAATGACCGCCCTTTACTAAAAGAAAATTTATTTTTAAAACTTAAATCTAATTTCTGACAATTTCTGTATATTCTCCTTAATGCTGTAAACAGTGCAACGTTTGCCTGGGAAGAGTCGGCTGGCTGCCTTCTTCTTTCGCTCGGGAGATAAAAGTGGAAATAACAAGAGTTGGCACCTCCTTCTGACAGACCAGAAGATATTTTCGAAAACCTTTCTCTAGCTGGGTGTATTCGCTGCGTATATACTTAGCACAACCCAGGTTCTTCTCGAACTGATTTTGTTGTTGCTATTTTGGTTTCTGGTCGTGCGAATGACTGAGTGAGTTAGGAGTCGTGCTGTATGGACAATCCCCTGTTTCGAGAATTGTTTCCGTTCTTTGTTTTCTGGAGCGTCTTCCTTCTCTGCTTTACCAAGTCTGAGCTTCAGGATCTTTTGTGAACACGCTGCTTTTGTGCGCCTTTGACTCTGAGTCTTGGATAGTCTAATTTCATCAGTGCCGGTTGGCTGATAGTCTAGAATTCGCGGTCCGGCTGCATGCGACATCCATTTGCGGAGGCATCTTCTCTCTGTTATCTGATTGGCGCTTTCCCATTTTCCTTAAATGTTTCCTGCATATAGATTTATATCAGTTGCGTGTCTTGCAGTCTACGCAAAGAAGAAGGGAAATGAAAAGATTGACATGAAAGCATTAAATTCTAATGAATGCATAATCCTGACATTCATCATGACTTGACTCTTCGAAGAATGCGATGCAACCATTTATGGATACTCAAGCATGTGGTCATTAATTTCCTTTAAGGCGCGCGCTTAATCTTGGGTCTATCGTGTATGTCGGAGAATTCTTGCGATGAGTCTTTTCATATAGCAGATTGCAGATCGCAGATCGCTGGTCGCGGTTCACCGATATCGCAGATCGCTGACATCGCAGATCGCAGATCGCAGATTTCATTCAATGGTTTATGCTGCTTAGTGCGACATTTGCGATGTGCGATGTCGCATATCGGTGATCGGCGTTTCTTGAAGATCTTCTTTTTAAGAGCGCTTGGAATGCATGCGACACGATGAACTTCGCGTCGCTCTTTTGCAGTTTTGCTTTTCGTGCTTGGGGAATGCTTCAGTCTTTCCTTGCGATGCGATTTAAGCCTTAGGGAGAAAAATACAAAAATTTTAACAAAATATTTTTTGGATTTTTGTTCAGGGTCCCCCCTTTGCTTGATGTTATTGCTAATATCAAACAAAGAGGGGGGGTTGTTGGTGACCACAACAGGGCATGAAAAATTGGCTCAAATCTCGGTGATGTAGGCACAATACTGGGTAGAAAAGTCCCTAGATGCTGGCACACGCATGTTGTGTATGCATCCATAGGTCTCAAATGCACTCTTGCCCATATCAAGGGAGCGTTTAAGGTTTTATAGGTCTAAAATTTTAGTGGGACCTAGGGGCTGGTCAGGGGAATGATTTTGATGCATTTTGGGAGTCTTGTACCAGGTGCAGAAGGTCTGGTATGGTGTGTTTCCGTCGATTCCACTTCCTTAAGGTCACTTAGGAGGTCGAATCATATCATAGTAACTTCTCGTCACATGTTTACCCCGGTTGGCTGGTTACTTGGGTAGATGTGGGAGGAGGGCATTACAAAGTGGTATCAGAGCATGGTTCACCCCTCAGACTAGATGGGATGTGTGTTTTTCATGCATTCATGTCGGTTGCATGTGTGTTAATCATCCTTGTGGTCTATGTGCTTGTTTCATATGCATGGTGTTGGTCATGGTTGTAGTGATGTCTCCATGTGAATATATGGTTACATACTATGTTTTATATTTCTATATGATGTCATGATTATGTTATACATGTATTATGTTGATTTGTTCATCTTGGAGACTAGGTATCCTCCCCGAATATACTAAGGTAAGTTGGTTTATTTTGACTTGGTTCAGCTGACATGATATACCTTGCAGGAAGAATATTAAAGATGACTAGTAATATTGTATACTACAGTTCCCAAGACTCTCCCTATGGATAAGATAAGCAACGTGGTGTTGGGCACTCTTCTGATTTAGCAGACACATTGAGAATCTTGAAGGAAAAAATGAGGAGTTGTACAACGAACAATGTAAAAATCATGTAGGCACAAGGGAAACAAGTAGAGGATAATTCAATACTCCTTTAAAGTTTTTCAAAATTGCAGCGATAGGGACCACTTCATATCATCCATGAGCAAGAGGAAAAAACTAATGGGGCATATGGCAGTAGGTCTCATGGTGAGTATAGGTTGGATGGAGAGGACATGATCAGAGATGGCATGTCCTTGGATACTCTGAATAGGAGGGGTGATAAGCGCAGGTACTACTCTAATTCTAGTTCGGATAGGCATTATGATCATCGTTTTTATCATCCTTACAGAAGCAGTGACAAGGGGTATTTTATGGATGATTTTAAGAAAGAAAAGCCACCTATATTCGATGGAGAGATGAAAAAATCATAGGATGTCGAGGCATGGTTTCTTGGAATGAGGAAGTTCTTTAGATTGCATGATTATTGAAAAAACATGAAAGAAAAGATAGCCACTTTCAGTCTGAAAGGGAAAGAAAATATTTGGTGGGAAGATGTGAAGAATGCTAGAGGTATTCATGAGAATGAATTGAATTAGAATGAGTTTGAGAGGCTCTTCAAGAAGAAGTATTTTTCATAAAGGTACTATGATGACAAAGCTAAGGAGTTTTATGAGTTGTAGATGGGTTCCATGACAAATGATGAGTATACTAGTAGGTTCTTGGAGCTATTGAGATATGTGCCTTACCTCAAGGAGGAGAAGGCCAAGGTTTAGAGATTCATCAGTGGAATTCCAGTAGCATACAGAAACTGAATTGAGTTTGATGAACCTAGATCATTAGAGGAGGCCATCTAAAAGTTGAAACATTGTTATGAGTAGTCGAAGTGCAAAGTTGAGCATAAGCATGACTTGAAAGGAAATGAGAAAGTTAAAGGACAATGGCCACCAAAGCAAGGAAGACCTCAAGATGCAAGTGAGAAATAAAATGTAGTCCCTTACAAGAAGTTCAATATAGTTAAGAAGGGACATGGAGAGTAGTAGACTAGAGGTAATGGTAGAGCATTGTTGTAGTGTTGAATATGTGGCAAGGATCATCGTAAGAGGGATTGTTTGCGATATCAGGGTGACATACCCCATATCTATAGTTCTAAGGAGGTGCATACAATTGGTGATGTTGATCATATCATTCCTCAAATATATGCAGTTGTGGACAACAGGCAGGTAGATCATCAGTCATCTATCATTGATATGGACAGTAAGATTTGTGATCAAGTTGTTTCTATTTTGATTGATCCTAGATCAAATTATAGTTATATTAATCTTGATCCAGTGGATAAGTGTGGTTTGAGAAAAAAAGTGCATGCATAATCTTGGTTGGTACAGTTGGCTACAAGTAAAAATAAGAGAGTTCACCATTGGGTAAGAGCTTGTTCATTTGAGTTACATGGTATGCCTACAACAATACATTTGAATGTATTCCATTGGGATTGTATGGCATGATTTTGGGTACAAATTGGTTGTACCTTCACAGGACCAAAGTGGATTGCAATGACAAGACCATTGAGTGCTTGGATGCTAATGGGGAAAAGAGAATTTTGCAGGGAAAGAATAAGCCTACATCAGTGAGGATGGTTACCGCTATGAAGGATAAGCGTATTTGCAGAAAAGGTTGTGAGATGTTTGCACCATATATCTAGTGACAAGGGTAAAGACGTTGAGGATGCATAAATATTCAAGACGTACCCTATATTGCAGCAGTATCAAGATGTGTTTCCAGTAGAGATTCCATAGTTACCTCCTCAAAGGGAAGTAGATTTCTCTATTGAGTTGGTGTCAGGGTCAACACCAACATCAAAGGCACCTTATAGGATCAATACTCTAGAGATAGTAGAGTTGAAATTACAATTAAAGGAGATCATTGACAATGGATACATTAGGCCAAGTGTATCACCTTAGGGTGCACCATTGTTGTTCGTAAAGAACAAATATGGTACTATAAGATTGTGCTTTGATTACAGATAGTTGAACAAGGTAATGATCAAGAACAGGTACCAATTGCTGAGGATTATTGATTTGTTTGATCAATTGAAGGGAGAAGCAATGTTCTCTAAGTTCGACTTAAGATCGGGATACCATCAGGTACACATCAAGGAAAAGGATATATACAATATTGTATTCAAGACTAGGTATGCGAATTATGATTTTGTTGTAGTTCCATTCGATTTTATTAATTCCCTAGCTACATTTATGTGTTTGCTGAATAATGTGTTGTGTCCTTATTTGGAAAAGTTTTTTATTGTATTCATTGATGACATCTTGATATACTCCAAGAATGAAGAAGAGCATGTCGAGCATTTAGCAACAATATTGAGATTTCTAAGAGAGCATCAGTTGTATGCCAAGCTTAGCAAGTGCAGCTTCTTTCAGATAGAGGTGCATTACTTGGGACATGTTGTTTCCAAGGAAGGAATAACAATAGATCTAGAAAAAAGAAGGGCCATCATGGAGTGGGAAGCTCCTAAGAATTTGGATTAGGTGAGATCATTCATGGGATTGGTAGGTTACTATAGGAAGTTCATCAAGAGCTTCTCATGCATTACAAATCCTATGAAATCCTTGCAGAAGAAACATAAGAATTTCAAATGGATAGAAGAATGTGTAACGAGTTTCAAGCAGTTGAGGCCATTGTTGACCAATTCTCCATTCCTTAAGATTGTAGATCCAGATAAAGATTTTTTAGTGTGTAAAGATGCACGTAAAAGAGGACTTGGTGGAGTCCTTATGAAAGAGGGACAGGCAGTGTGTTATGAATCCAAGAAGTTGAATGACCACAAATAGAATGATGTGACTCATGATCTTGAGTTGGCCTTCAATACAACTTATAATTTGCATATAGATGTATAGACAGAGAGGGTCAATAGGATCTTGGAGGATATGTTGAGTATGTACATGATGCACCAGCAAATAAGATGGGAGGATTATCTTCCATTGGTTGAGTTCACATACAAAAATGGTTATCGAGATTCATTGAGGATGAGTCATTTCGAGGCATTGTATGGGACGATTTGTAATACTCTGTTGGGTCCCTATAATACTAGTGATTACCCCATTACTATTGTAGTTATACCTCCTATTTATATTTTTGTGCCCCTATTACCCCCATATTGTTATTTTTGTGCCCCATAGAATCCCTCTATTGTTATTTTTGTGACTTTATATTATTATTGTTAGGTCGGCTGGATTATATTGTGACTCCTTAGACTCCTATATATAGAAAGGAGGTTTTGTCATTTGTATCATCCAAGAATTGTTCATTTATGTAATGTAAAGGAGGTTTCCCCCTCGAAGAGGCTGAATTCTAAGGCGTGGATCTCTCTTTTCTATCTTTTTGTGAGCTGGTTTCATAACATTTGGTATCAGAGCTTTGGATTCTAGGGTTTCGCTGCTCCAAACAGGTCATCGTGGAATTTTCGCTATAACTTTTTTTCTGTGACATTTCAGAAGTCGTAAAAAAAACCCATTTGAGAAGAAATCGTGCTGAACCTTGGGTTCGAATTTCAGAGCTTTTCGCGCGATATTTGCGGAGATATGATCTGAGGAAGTTGGTCATTTTGCAGACTCCTGAATTACATTCAAAACAGGTGACCTGGGGAAAATCGTCATAACCTTCTCTCTGGGGATCGGATTGAAATTTTGTAAGAAGGTGCAGAAAGAGAACGGACTGTAGTTTCTTCTACGTGTGCTTCAGATTCAAAGGTGTAAACAGAGACTCGTGGCACGTCATACAAGTTTGCTCTACTGAACCAGTCTAAAAGCAAGTCACTGTGGGAGATTTCACATAACTCTTCCTTGGAGAATTCAATTTGGCTCAGACTTGTGGCATTGGAAAGAGGACACAGAAAGCTACTACAAGTAGCAATTTCAAAATTGGATGATCCGAAATTACAGAGATACATCAGATTCAATATCAGGCTTCTATAAAGTGAAAAAAGGTGTGTAGTTTTTTTTTAATTTTTGTGTAAGCTTGGTTTAACGGAATTCAAAGGGCATAGTAAAGCATTATTATCGGTAACTGATGCCCCGAGGAAAGAAAATGCAAACACCTAGTAAGGAACCTGAAAGCTCTAGCATGACTCATGAAGAAGAGGAAGAAATGCTACATGATATATCAAAATTACAAGAACAAGTGCAACAAATGTCACGCTCACAAAAGCTAACAGAAGCTAAGATAAATGGCGTGGAATCTAAGATAAAGGGCATGGAAGCTAAGATGGAGGATTCGATGGAAAATTTGAAGATAGATTTGAAGACAGACATGGAAGAATTGAAGAAGTTGCTACAAGAAAGGGTCACTAATGGTGAAAAGGTAGTAAAGGAAACTCATGATGAGAACAAAAGAAATGTTAATCATGATTCCATAGACTCTAATGTTGGATCGAAGACTCACCATGTTCCAAAAATCGATATGAGGAAGTTTGATGGCAAGGATCCCGCCACATGGATATTACAGATGGAGCAATTCTTCGATCTCAATAATGTGCAAAACACACAAAAGGTACGTATGGCAACTTTATATTTGGAACCAAATCAGTTTGTATGGTATCAATGGCTTTTTCTCGTAAACAATTTATCACTTGGGCAATTTTTACGGAAGAATTGATAGCACATTATGAGGATACAAAAAGCAACACTTTTTTTAGCCAATTGATAAGTCTCAAACAAAAGGGTTCAATAATGGAGCACATTGAGGAGTTCCAAAAATTGAACATAAGGGTAAAAGATATTCCAGAGGAGCATAGGATTGATGTGTTCATAGGGTCTTTAAAGGATAATATCCAACATGATGTGCGCCTTTGGGAACCTGATTCATTAGAGAAGGCATTCAGGTTAGCAAGAAAAATGGAAAGCAAAATTATGGCAACTAGGAAGCATACCATTCACAACTATAAAGACGGAAGTGTTGTTGCCCATAGTCTTCCACAACCTACAAGGTTGACACCACAACAATTGGAAGAAAAAAGAGCAAAAGGGCTTTGTTACAATTGTGATAGCAAATACACAAAAGGTCATAAGTGTGCTGAGAAGAAATTATTCTACATAGATTGTGAAGAGGAAGAAGAAAAGGAGCAAGAAAGGTCAAAAGAAGAGGATATATTCCAGGAACAAAGCCTAGATGAAGAACAAATAAATCCGACCATATCTTGTAATGCATTGGCGGGAATTACCACTCCTCAAACCATCAAGATAGAAGGACAAATCAAGAAGAAAAAGGTAATAGTGTTGATTGATTCAGGAAGCACCCACAATTTTATTCATTGTAGGGTAGCAAAAGAATTGAATTGCTTCCTATATCCAGCACCAGAGTGTCAAGTGATGATTGCAAATGGAGGAACAATAAATTGTTCTGGAAAGTGCCATAATATCAAGCTATCCATGGGAGAATATGTATTGACTAGCCCAATGCTTTCCATTCCAATGGGAGGTGCTGATGTTGTACTAGGAGTCCAATGGCTACAATCCTTGGGTACAATAGCTTTTAATTTTCAAGAACTTTTCATGAAATTTTCTGTGGAAGGAAAGGAAGTTGAATTAAGGGGTATTGCAGGGAAACCAGGAAAGATAATCAGCTCTAATGGCATGACAAAGCTTCTAAAAAAGGAGCAAAGAGGTGTAATTGCACAATTATGTTCGCTAGATGTTTCCACATTGGAATCATCTATTTCTCCAGATCTCCAAAAAGTCCTGGACAATCATTCCAAGGTATTTGAGACTCCCAAAGGTCTCCCACCTATGCGTGATCATGATCATGCTATTCATCTGATTCCAGGAAGTGTTCCTCCAAACATCAGGCCGTACAGATATCCATATGTCCAAAAAAGTGAAATTGAACGTATGGTTGCAGAAATGCTAGAGGCTGGTATAATTCAACCAAGTCAAAGTTCTTTCTCAGCTCCAGTAGTATTGGTGCACAAGAAGGATGGATCATGGCGCATGTGTCCAGATTATAGGGAGCTCAACAAGCTCACTATTAAAGATAAGTTCCCCATTCCTGTTATTGATGAATTACTGGATGAATTGCATGGATCAATTTACTTCACCAAGTTGGATCTTCGT
Organism: Pinus tabuliformis; assembly: GCA_031772625.1. NCBI lineage: Eukaryota > Viridiplantae > Streptophyta > Pinopsida > Pinales > Pinaceae > Pinus > Pinus tabuliformis. Next base: position 816,877,549 of record CM062807.1, read on the forward strand.
TCGGGATATCATCAAATCAGAATGAAGATTGAAGACATTCCGAAAACGGCATTTAGAACTCATGAGGGTCATTATGAATTTTTGGTCATGCCTTTTGGCCTTACCAATGCACCTTCAACATTTCAAGGTTTGATGAATTCAATTTTCAAACCATTCCTTAGAAAATTTGTGTTAGTATTTTTTGATGATATACTAATCTACAGCAAGTCTTGGAAGGATCATGTTGAACATGTTGACAGGGTGCTACAACTATTGGAGGAGAAACAATTATATGCAAAAAGATCCAAATGTTTCTTTGGAGTCCAGGAGGTGGAATATTTGGGTCATATTGTATCTCATGAAGGAGTTAAGGTAGACCCTAGCAAAATTAAAGCCATTAAGGAATGGAAAATCCCCACATCCATAAAGCATCTGCGAGGATTTCTTGGGTTGACAGGGTATTATCGCAAGTTTGTTAAGAATTATGGGAGAATAGCAGCACCTCTAACAACATTATTGAAGAAAGATTCATTTTCATGGACTTCGGAAGCAACAAAGGCCTTTGAACATCTTAAAGAGGCAATGTGCCAAGCACCGGTCTTAGCTACACCGGACTTCACAAAAACCTTTATTGTGGAATGTGATGCTTCAGGAAATGGAATTGGTGCTGTTCTAATGCAAGATGAAAGACCCATTGCTTTTGAAAGTCGTCCAATCAAGGGAAAGTTTTTAAGCAAAGCTATTTATGAGAAGGAAATGTTGGCAATACTCCATGCACTTAAGAAATGGCGACCCTACCTAATGGGAAGACACTTCAAGGTAAAAACGGATCATGATAGCCTTAAATACTTTTTAGAACAAAGATTATCCTCTGAAGAGCAACAAAAGTGGGTCACAAAGATGTTGGGTTATGACTTTGAAATCATCTACAAAAAAGGGAAGCAAAATGTGGTGGCAGATGCACTCTCAAGAAAGGATGAGGATGTGGAAGCATTGTTGTGTGCCATTTCTATTATCCAACCAGATTGGATAAACGAAGCAAGGGAGGAATGGAAGAATGACGAAGAAGTGTGGGCACTTATTCGAAAGCTACAACAAGATTCCAGTACTTCTGATACATTTAGCTGGCAAAATGATTCGTTATGGTACAAAGATCGCTTATACCTCTGTAAGAATTCCCAGCTAAAACAAAAGATTCTTATGGAATTGCACACTTCTCCCTTAGGAGGGCACTCAGGATTTTTAAAAACTTACCACAGGGTTAAGAAGGAATTTTTTTGGGATGGCCTTAAATCAGATATTCAAAAGTTTGTGGCGGAATGTTTGGTTTGCCAGCAAAATAAAGTTGAAACAATTAAGACACCAGGTCTATTACAACCTTTATCCATTCCAAGCCAACGTTGGGAGGAGGTTTCAATGGATTTTATCACAGGTTTACCCAAGTCTGAGGGAAAGAGTGTCATCATGGTGGTAGTTGACAGACTTACCAAGTATGCACACTTTTGTGCATTATCACATCCATTTAAAGCCAGTACAGTTTCTACTGCATTTATGGAAACAGTTCAAAAGCTACATGGAAACCCAAAGATTATTGTAAGTGACAGAGATCCCATTTTCACTGGAAATTTTTGGACAGAATTATTTTCTTGTCTTGGTACTCAGTTAGCTCATAGCTCATCTTATCATCCTCAATCTGATGGGCAAACTGAGATAGTAAACAAATGTTTGGAAGGATATCTTCGTTGCTTTGTATCTGATAAACAGACACAATGGGTCAAATGGTTGCCTCTGGCTGAATGGTGGTATAACACTTCCTTCCATACAGCAACAAAAATGACCCCATTTATGGCACTTTATGGGTATCAACCACCATCCATCACATCATATTTAAGAGAAAATTCTAAGGTTCAGGCAGTGGAACATCACATCGAACATCAACAACAAGTCCTCCAACTCTTAAAGGATAACCTCGTGTTGGCACAAAATAGAATGAAACAACAGGCAGATCAACATCGCAGTGAAAGAAGTTTTGATGTAGGTGATTGGGTATTCCTACGGCTACAACCATATAAGCAAATGTCCCTAAAGCAAGCTAAGAAGGATAATAAATTATCACCAAAGTATTATGGTCCGTACAAGGTGTTGGAAAAGATTGGTACTATGGCATACAAATTGGAGCTTCCTGCAGCTTCTCGATTGCACCCAGTTTTCCATGTTTCATGTTTAAAGAAGGTTATAGGTGACAAGCTCCCAATTCAAACAATATTGCCAGAACTTGACGAGGAAGGAAAAATTATATTGGAACCGGAAGCAATCACAGAAACAAGAACTCGACAGCTACGAAATCGATCAATTTCAGAGTATCTTATCAAGTGGAAGAACTTATCCGCTGAAGATTCCACATGGGAGGATGAGAATTTTATGCAGAAGTATCCAGAACTGCTCAAGCATTGAGGACAACACTTTTTTGAAGGAGAGGGGCATGTTGGGTCCCTATAATACTAGTGATTACCCCATTACTATTGTAGTTATACCCCTATTTATATTGTTGTCCCCCTATTACCCCCATATTGTTATTTCTGTGCCCCATAGAATCCCTCTATTGTTATTTTTGTGGCTTTATATTATTATTGTTAGGTCGTCTGGATTATATTGTGACTGCTTAGACTCCTATATATAGAAAGGAGGTTTTGTCATTTGTATAATCCAAGAATTGTTCATTTATGTAATGTAAAGGAGGTTGCCCCCTCGAAGAGGCTGAATTCTAAGGCATGGATCTCTCTTTTATATCTTTTTGTGAGTTGGTTTCATAACATACTCCCATCAACTGGAGTGATCCAGTGAACAGGGTACTTATTGGACTGGATATGTTGGCAGACATGGAATAGGAAATGCATGTTATAAAGAAGAATATGGAGGAAACACATGATAGAAAAAATATTTATGTGGACCAACACATAGCATTCAAGGATTTTCAAGTTGGGGAGCATTTGTATTTGCGCATCAAACACAAGAAGAGCTATTTGAGGATTGGATCATGTTCCAAGTTAGCACCACGGTATTGTGGGACTTTTGAGATCCTTGAGAGGATTGGAATGGTGGCCTATCGACTTAAATTGCCTCGAACAGTGAAATTCCATGATGTTTTCGATGTTTCATTACTTAAAAGGTATATGAAGGATGTTGATCATGTTATTGATTGGTCTGTGTTGCAGGTGGAGCAAGAAGGAGAATTCTAGTTGGAGCCTCAGTGCATATTGCAGTGGAAGCAACTCATGCTCAAGAACAGATCCATAGAGCAATTTAAAGTGCAGTGGATGCACTTTGGGCCCGAAGAAGCAACATGGTAGATGGCAGATCAAATATGGGCCATGTATCCTTCTTTGTTTTCCGGTGGAGGCAAAGCAGTTTTGGTTTGATGTTTGACATATGTTTGGCATATGTTTTGTTGATGTTTTGGTATATGTACATATGTATATGGATATAAATACCACCATGAGCTAAGTTATAAAGCTCCAATAAGAAGTATGGCTGTTATCTTTTCATGTTGTCATGATGTTTTGATTTTGAGCAGGTCATTCATTGTAAATACTGCAACGAGCTAAGCAATAAAGCTCCATGGGAAATATGTTTTATTTTTAGCGATTTTGTTGAGGTCCTGATGTGGTTTAACACTGAGGATGGTGTTCCCTAAGGAGGAGGGATCTGTAACATCCCCTGGTTATAGACTTGTCAGAACAATTTAGTCTAAATGCCTCATATTTTATAAAGTGATTTTAATTATTGATCAATATTATCCATTGGTTCAGTTAGGGGTATTGCTATAGTTGTGTTTAATGCTTTCCATTCATAAAGTGAAAAGGCTACTTCTGGCCTATTCATTTTAAAAAAATACCATCCAAGAAACCTTTTCAAGTTTATCTTCGAAGGTATTGATGAAAATCCTCCTATGGTGGACCACTCCTATAAAACCCTAACCAGTTATCATGAGAACCCTAGCATGATCAATTCAAGGAATATTTCAGTCATTATCTGAGATTTTTTCTTTAAAATGAGTCTTTGGGGTATAAGGACCAATCAATAAATATTAGTAATTAAAAAAAATCCACGCTATGTCGTGCCCTTAAGGAGCGGATTTTCATCCCCACCTATTAAGTAACCTATCTGAGGTCAATCATAATCATAGTTTTTTTTCATAAACATATTAGTTGAGGGATAGGATGTCTCATTATGAGCCAACCTACCATGATCATGGGTCCTAACGAAAATGACATTATCGTTACTAGTCCCCAAAATAGGGTAATGGCTTTCAGTTGAAAAGTTGGAAGACAACTAGTCTCATCACGAGTCAGCTTATTCATTCTTATTAGTTCTTGTGATGGCACTGTCGTTAGTTGGTTACCAAGTCAGGACAATGGCCTTCAATTAATTTCTAAACAAATGTAAATGCTTTCAATTGACTCTAAATCTATATCTAATAGATGGGACACATGCATTTCGTGGGGTTAAAAGGCATCCTTGTTGAGGTTATAGACACTTGCTGGTAGCAGGGCCATGCCTATGGTATAAGAGTTGATTTTAAACTATGGTTTACTTGGTTGCTTTTGTCGTTCCCTGAACTCATTATCATATCTCCGTAAGAATGGCTTTAAGATTCTTCCGACATTATGCTTTGGAGTTATCTTTTCGATTTTTTTTATTTTTTTTTATGGAGGTGGGACCCTTAGTGCAGGTGATTCACTTTTCCCGGATAAGAGGAGCTTCAAATATATTTTAGATAATGGTAAGATGGTCACTGTAGGAAGGTATTATTCTTTCTATTCTTAACACCATGGATTTCAAACCATGTCACTTATATTTACAATGATGATATTAAAGTAAAACTTATGATCAATGTTGTCCCTAATATACTTGTGGAAATTTTAATAGCTAGCTATTTTATTCAGTAATAACACCATCCTTGCAATTTAGTATTCCTATGGTATCCCTTGTGTTATAATTTCTTGAAATCAGTCCTAATAAATAAAGAGTCCAACAGACACTCTATTTTTTAGAACAAGCTCTATCTAGCAAAGGAAATGTTGATTACACAGATTTGCAGGAACACTATTATGAGTGTAAAGGTCATCCATATATGTTTTAATATTATTTTTGCAAGGAGCGATAGTACAACAACTACTTTTCTTGCATGAGGATATGCAAAATGATCAACATGGGGGGATGTCAGGCCTATGTTTTCTCTTTATTTATATCACCTTTTACTCAGAAATCCCTCATGCTTTTGTTTAGTTTGAATGGTTATTGTCGTGGTTTTGTGCATTATTGGAGAAAATAAAGTAATTATTTACTATTTTCCATGATTCCCTTGTTTTAATGAGATTTAAAAATTAAAATCATCATTAATAATAGTTCATGTGTTTGCAGGTTTAAACTTAGTTGATTACCTTTTTATGCATATGCCAACAGACCTTGATCTTGCACTCACCTCCTTATACTATGCATCATATTCCTGCACCAATTGGGATTCTTGTACTCATGAGGATTCTTGCACCAGTTTATTATAAGTTATAGACTACCCACACTTTGAAGGGTTCATGCACCACACATCAAGTTCCTGCACTCACATTCCTGCACTAAAGTCAAAGAATATGTAGACTACTTCAATTATTCAAATTTGGAGGACATTACTTACCTGGAAGTTTGAATATCAGTTCGAGGATATTTTGGGAAACGCTTGTTGGTCAAAATTGCAATTAGTTTTCACCACCAGTCGCAGACTGAGAAAAGAGGAGTGATTTACCAAAACAGTCCCTCATGTACCAGACTCAACTTCTCTATTTGAAATTTAGTTGCACGAGAACTATATCCGACTTTTATCCATGGAAAATTGTTACAATTTGTAATTTTTTCCTTTTATATTCGATTGGCTTGTAAATAGGTTGATTTGTAATGTAAAGATATATATAAACTGAAATGTTACCTTGAGCTTGGGGAGAGACAGTTCCAATGTAACATTACACAAGTATAGTCAATATGTGTATCACTCCCTCTGTTTGTTGGTCTGATCTTTTCCTGCACCATGTAAAGGCTGAGATTTCAAATATTAATCGAAGCACTTCACACTAGGTTCTATTTAATTATGTTATACATTTTATGATTATAATCTCTCTGTGAACTAAATCGTTGATAGAGGGTGTGAGCTGGTTGGGTTGGCCACCAAACCAGCTTGACACTACTCTGATTTTATGATATTAGGGTATGTTATTATTTGTTGAGTGAGTATATTTAATTTTTCATTTACTGTGTGGTGTGATGTACTTAATATTAGATTTGTAGGGTGTCTTAACGCGATTTTCATTCTGATCTCTTTTTACTTTACTTGTGGAAATTGTTACCTGGTATAGAATGAATTTTGTATGAAAAATGTTAGGCCAGTGATTTATTGTTCTTCCTTTGAATTATGCATATTCATGTTGTGTAATATTCAAAATAATTTTTGTGATTTGAATTTCTCGTTCTGATTTATACTTTGGCTTATGAGACTTTGTTTCTCTAGGCGATGACCATGTATCTTTTGATTAAGCTAGAACTTGATTTTTGTAATAGCGCACTAATTTCGATTTGTCACCTCTACCCTAATGATTGTGATGAAGGATGCACAGTGTATCTGAGGTCAAGTTGTAGGGGTTGGTGTGCTTTTTATCCATCGAAATTATTCTAGTTCTAAATGTTTGCATTGGTCTCAAAACGTGTTGAGGGTTTGAGAATTCAATCTGCCTGCACTACTTATCATTATTAGAAGACCTCTATGATTTTGAAGCCTGCAGTAATGCATACATTTTTAGATAAATGGTAACACCTGGATTCACAAATTCATCTTTTGAATATTCATTTGATGTGTTTTCTTCCAGGTGTCATTTATTTCAAAGACAACATAATTGCTACAGTAAGAGAGAGAGTGGAAATATTTAAATTAGGTCTATTTTATTTGCACAATAAATGCACTTGAAAATGTGTGATGATGCTTTTAGTAAGCCAAATTATAATCTCCTCAAATCTCTAGTGCATCAAGGTGGGTTGGATAGAATTAGTGCAAAATTATTAAAAGAGTTTTATGTTTTTTAATTTGATTTGCATGAAGAATGGTGTGGATTGACCTTGACTTTCTTTCAGCATTTACAATCTTCCTTTTTAAAGCTTAAGAATAAAAAGTCACTACACTCATTTAAAAATCACCCGCAAATATAGCAAGAATATCTAGAAATAATGACATAAAATATATGAGGCATATCCATATTGAAATATTAATTTTTGCAATGTTAAATATTATAAATTGCATTGGTCAATGCTATAACAACATTTTTTATCAAAATTTATTAAATGATTGAATTCTATCAATAATGCCAATATGTGAGCTTGCTATGTTGTTGGTACATACAACAACCATTAAACTTTCTAAATGTGATAATTATTCATGTGTCTTGTAACCCTTGAGAAAGTCTGAGCATTTTTTACTTGTGGAAAAAAGGGAAAAAAATGTTTTTGAGGATCCCACCACAGACTGAAAATATTAGAAGAAAAATATTATTTATATTTTTCAAAATTTAATTTATGGTGTAATGATGGTGGTTATCTAGAGTTTTGATATCACTTTGATGGCCAGACAATAAAAACATACAATAATATAAGAGATAGAACTGTTACTCTATAAATCAAATCAATTTAATTAGTTATTTGAAAATAAATCATTAAATAAACTCAAAATTATTAATAATTATTTTAATAGAAGTTTATATTTTTTAACAGGGCTTCTATAATTATCAAGAATTATTAGGTGGATGGCAAGGATTTAAAATCCATGGAATAATGTAGAATATTATTAGTAAGATGCACAAATAAAAAGTTAAGATTTACCTCCAATATAGCTATGATCTTTTTTTCTTTTCAATTAAATTTATTTATTAAATAAAATGTGACATTAAGAAGTGTTATGGGTTTCGGGGACATATGGTATTGATAAGCTATGATATTGTAGCAAAGCCTATTTGCAGACATGGTAAAGTGGGGGTGAATCTCCATGTATCTTATTATATGTTTTTGGAAATGTATAATATTTTTTTATTGTCATTTAAAATTAATTTATAATTTATTAGTTTTATAATCATTGGTTTAATAGTTATAAATTTTTATTTTCTTTAAAATTTGGTAAGTATTTTTTTGAAATTGTTAATTTTAAATATATAATCTAAAAAAATTGAAAATTTTATACTAAGTTTATTTATACATTTTAAATAAACAAAATTCAATATATTCCTAAAAAATTACCTTATCCAATCCAAGACAAAAAAATCAAAACAATTATATTACTCTGTTTATAAAAATTACTTGTAGGAAAAAGTGGCTAAAAAGTGGCTAAGTTAAATATATTGTAAAACAAGTATATATTTATAAATAATTTAATGTTTTTTTTTATTCCACTATTAATAAGATATGAATTTAGTGGTTTCCAATTCTAATTGAAAGTTGTAAATCTAAATTAGTTTTATAACATCAAAGTTGAAGTTGAAATACAACATTAAAGTTGAAGTTGAAATACAACATCAAAATTGAAGTTGAAATTGATTCAAAAAGATAAAACCAAAATATTTAATAAATTTAAAAATAAATCATAATATTTAAAACCATTAATTTTCCTTTATAAATTTTATTGTTTGTAGTTGTAATATATACTTACAACTATATATATAACTAACAACAATCAACTCATTAGGCAATTAAATGTAACACTCTTTACTAAATATACATATAAAAATTATTTAAAATATTTTTTATTGATGATATATAAAATTTAAAGTTCAACATACAAAACTGATAATGATAAATTTAACTTCAACACAATACTTTCCATCGACTACATATTTGAAACTGTTAAAAAATCATCGCCGCCATTAATTGCATTCTATGATCTGTCCATTTCAAGGAAATTAATGGCATGCTAAGTGTTATTCAATTTCATAGCTATTACCTGCTTGTTGCCAAACATCTAGTATTTCATGGTTAGCACAAATGTCTGACATAAATATGGTCATATGGTGTATACATATCTAAAAAGATAAAAGATAGACTAAATTTTGAGGTGAACTAATTCAAAAGAAAAGTCTATTAACCTAAATATATATCATAAGTAATTATTTTTTATTTTTTACTAATAAAACTATATATTATTAATAAAATGTTAACATCTTTATATAAAACTAATATATATTATCAATAAAATGTCGACATACTCTACGGTAAACATACCTCTGTGGTTCGCATATATAAATTATTGGTCCGCAGATTGATCAGTTCACAGATTGCTCGGTTCACATATATATTATACATGTGGTTCACATCTATAAACCAATACTCTGTGGTAAACATATTTATACCTCTGCAGTTCGCATATTGATACCTCTGTGGTAAACATACCTCTGTGGTTTGCATATATAAATTATCAGTTCGCAGATTGATTGGTTTAGAGATTGCTCGATTCACAGATTACTCGATTCGCATATATATTATACATGTGGTTCACATCTATAAACCAATACTCTGTGGTAAACATATTTATACCTCTGTGGTTCGCATCTTGATACCTCTGTGGTAAACATATCTCTATGGTTTTCATATATAAATTATTGGTTCACAGATTGATCGGTTCAGAGATTGCTCGGTTCAGAGATTACTCGGTTCAAAGACTGAAACCATAGTCATTGATATCACTCTCTAAAAAGAATCGCACTATACCCATCTATAAACAATTGATTCGCATATATATTATACATGTGGTTCACATCTATAAACCAATACTCTGCGGCCCGAGGATATAAACGCATTTCTGCAGTAGTACCCTATGAAGCTATCACATATTGACACTCTCGGTTCACATTCTACAATATCTTTGTGGCACTGCAGATCTCAAACACATTGAGGCGGCGCAAGTGGGGGTTTGGTCGTGGAGCAGGGGTGTTAGTGTAGGTGTTATTTGCAACTATTTGCAACATTACCCAAAGCTCAGTGATGGATCTGTTGCATCAGATACATCCAGCATAACATTGCAGTCGATATTTGATGATTGGAGCTGCTTCGATCTAGATATTAAAATGTAAATTTGGCTAGAGCTGCGTCGATCTGGATTTTCAAATCCATTCATCTTTCCAGATTCAATATGGTCTGTGGGCTGTGGTTCGATCCAATCTGGGGCACGTGCAGTCTGTGATCTGGTCTGTTGATATCAGGTGCACACATTCCTTATCTTTCTCTAATACATATCTGCTCATATATTCCCAAATATGAATAATTTACCACAACTACCAAATATTACTAAAGGTAGACCTAGCACAGTTACTCTACAAAGCCTTTATGAGTATATAGAGTCTTTAGAGAAACGTAGATAAGAAAGAGAAGTCAAGTTACCAACAGAGTTAGAAGCCATGTTGGAAAATAAATTCACATCTCTTGAAGACAAGATCCAAAAACAAATAGAAAATAAAATAGAACTATTGGAGAATAAAATGGAGGAAATGGAGATTAGGTTGCAGGTTATAGAAAAACAAAACCAAGATACGAACCAAACATCACAGCAAGGAGACACTGATACTTTAGAGAGTCTTAAAATGAAGGACATTATTGAAGAGTGAGAAGAAAAAGTTAATATCCGCCTCACCCTACATAGTGTGGCAGGTAAATTAGATATCAAACCAATTAAAGATGAAATGAAAAAATTGACAAAATTAGACCATGAGCATAACAAAAGGGCCTTGAACCTTATAATCTTCGGTTTGAAAGAGGAGGTAGATGAGGATACTTTAGCCTTGGCCCAGACAGAATTACATAATAGATTACAAATTGAAACAACGTGTCTCATAGAAGCAACAAGGTAGGGGAAATTAAATGAGAATAAAGGAAGGTTGATCCGAATAAAGGTGAAATCTACTGACCATAAGCATGACATACTTAGTAAAACCTCAAGTCTAAAAGGAATGGGAATATTTATAAATGAATATTTCATTCTAGAAGATCAAGCAGAATTAAGAAAGGGGGTTCAAAAGGTAAAAGAAGCTAGGAATGAAGGAAAATGGGCAATAATCAGAAATAGAAAAGCTGTTATTCGAGATAGAAACCAAAAACATAGTAATAAATAGCAATTCAACATGCTCTGGATTCTTTCTTGGAACTGTCGGGGCTTTCCATGGAACAAAGGCCCCAAGCTAAGTTGGATCTGGAATGATGTTGATATTATATTGCTTGTTGAAACTTGGGAGCACGAAGAATCTAAGGTCCCTAACATATATGGCTTTGCACTATGGTCTACCTAGAACAAGCGATCCTCCCGTAGAGGTATTGGGGGTATAGCTTGTTACATTAAGAAGAACATCTCCCCCCATTCTAGGATTTATAAAAACGACCCTTACAACCAATATAGTTGGATAGAGATCAATGACATCAATGATAAAAATACCTACATAGAAATCTGTTATTTCCCCCCATCAATTCTAACTTCTATATGAAAAAGAATCTAGATAAAAATATTCCTTACAATGGTTTAGAAAATGATATTTCTAGCCTAAGGAATGAAGGTAATATCCTTTTAATGGGTGACTTTATTGCTCGAACTTCAAGAAACCAAGCTATTCTTCTAAGAAATCATTCCAACCCTAATCCCCTTTGGTTAGACAAAGACCTTAATCTGGCTAGCCAGTACAAAAGGAGCTATCAATACCTCAGGGAGAATTTGTTTGGGTCGGAGCTAGTCAAGATCTGTAGTGCTCAGGATCTCATAATTTGCAACAATCTAAAGAAGTGGGCAAATTCTAGCCAGATGACCTGCATTCATGGGCTTGGTAGCAGCGTGGTAGACTATGTTATTTCTGATCTCCCTTTATACAACAAAATAATAAATTTTGACATCTTAAACGACCACAAGCCTGACTCTGATCATAGGCCTTTACTTATAACTCTCAATTTTTTCATTCATAGAGATGCCATAGAAGATAATCCTTATAGCCAAAAGAACTTAATCTTTGATAGAAATAAAAACAATCTCTTTCTAAATGAATTAAAAAATAATTTGCTTCCTTTATCTAGTATAGACAACATAGAATACCTCTATCATAATTTTACTACAACCCTCTCATATTCTATTAACAAGTTCTCAATTGAAGTTTCAAGTAATAAAGGAAATAACAAAACCAACCCATGATATGACAAAGATTGTAAAAGTGTGAGGAGAGCAATTAAGGAAGCTGTTAATGAATCTCTTAAAATTGGCAAGATAAAAATATATAAATCCCTAACTAAAAGGAAAAAAAGGCAGTATATTCGTAAAAGACAAGAGAATCTCTTACACCTCTCTAAGGTAGCTCCTAGAAATTCTGGAGGCAGATTCTAACTAGGAAAACTAAAGATAATAATAAAATTGCTTTACACTACTGGAATTCCTATCTTAAGAAGATTTATGAATCTCCAAATGACATGGATAACTTTGAAACCTTGCTCACAATGAAAGAAGTTTTCTCATTAGAAGACATTGATTTTGGGGTTAAACTCCTGGCAAATGGGCAAGCTAAGGACATTGAAGGTTACTAGGTGGAAATCTTAAAAATTGGAGGTCTCGTACTCATCCCCCACATCCACAAGCTTTTCAATCAAGCAGTCAAGCAAGGGTTCCCTAAACCATGGACTCGGAGCCTTATTATCCCTATTTTTAAAAGTGGGGATACAAATAACCCCTCTAATTATCGGACAATTATGATCAGCCCTCTCTTAGCCAAGTTATATGGTATTATTTTGGAAAAGAAGTTGAGCATATGGCTTGAAAGTGAAGGTAAGCAGGCTAAAGGCCAAGCAGGTTTTAGAAGGCAACACTCAACAATGGACCACCTCGTTACACTTAGGGTCATTGTGGAGGAATTTCGCAATGATAAATCCAATCTCTTTTGTTGCTTTGTGGACTTTAGAAAGGCTTTCGATACGGTTCCTAGAAACAACCTATGGAATATATTAGAAGAGCTAAAGGTTCCTTTTGAGTTGAGAGCTATTGCTATAAGGTTATACGAGAATGTAATTGCCAAGTTAAAGAGCAATGAGGGGTGGTCGAAAGATATTAAGTGTAATATTAGAGTTAAACAAGGTTGTCCCCTCTCCCTTACCGTATTTGGCATTTACATCGACAATCTAGAAAGTTTAGATAGAGGAGGAATGACCTGTTATAGAGTTTTATGAACCCAACGTTTTAGAGGAAGCAGGCTATGCTAGAACGATCTTAGCTGGGATATTCATCATCCTTCTTCTCTATGCTGAGAATATTGTTCTTCTTGCAAGGTGCCCATCTGATTTTAATAAGCAACTTATACTCCTTAAGGATTTTTGCTATACCATGGGTATGATTGTTAACACTGACAAAACAAAAGTTATGATTATCAAATCCAAGAAGGACACTTATGCTAATTTTATGTATGACAATAGTAACTTGGAGGAAGTGTCTTCTTACAAGTACCTAGGAATTGATATTCATCACAAGCTCAACTAGAACTATAACATTGAGAAAAGGATTAACGGGGGGTGGAAAGCTTATTTTGGTCTTGAAAATAATTGTAAAATGACAAACCTCATAATGTGGGATAGAAAGAAGTTCCTCTTTGAAACTTTAATCACTCTTGTTATCTTATATGGATGTGAGGTTTGGGGTTGCAACATATCTAGAGAATCCTGGAGAAAGATTGAGAAAATCTAAAAGTGTTTTATAACGTATAACTTCAAGATTAAAAGAAATACACCCTATCATATTCTCCTTATAGAAGTGGGTCTTTCCCCTATCAAGAGCCTAGCTACGACTAGGCTTTTAATGTACAAACACAAACTCAATAACATTGGAGACCATAGACTACCTGAGCTAGCTTTAAATTCCAGTCAAAACAACGTAAGGCTCAAACGAGGTTGGTATAAAGACACTAGGGCCTGGTTAAACCATTGGGAGATCGATGAGAATGTTGCATTGCAGAACATTAATAACATTAAAAATATTTTTACTTCTAAGTTCAAAGAAAAAATGTGGTGTGAGAAAGATTTAGCAACTAAAAGAAAATCAAGATATTATAAGGAGGTCATCAACCCCACCCTAGAAGATCAAAAGTATCTCTCTGTTTTAACTAGCTCAAAGAAGAAAATTAATATAGCCAAGATTAGAACGAACTCTCATGAGCTCCATAGTGAAACGGGTCGTTGGGCAGTTCCTAAAACACCATGGATGGAAAGGATTTGCCATCTTTGTAAGAATATGAACATCGAGGATGAAAATAACTTCCTCTTAGGGTGCCTCGCGTACAACCACATTAGATCTCAGTTTCATAATCTTTGTTGCAACACTGACCTTCCTAGCCTTTTACGGTGTGAAAATTATAGTGAGCTCGGGAGGCTTCTCTCCAGACTTTTTGAGCACAGGAATAAAATCTTAAATCAAACTAAATAATTTGTTTCTTTAGGTGAGACAGACCAAAGTTGGTTCTCAATGGAGGTTAACCATCATCATCATCATCATCAAAGTGAAGGAGTATAAATAATTAATTATTTTTTATCATTTTTATTTATTTGTACAAACTTTTTATTTATTTCAATCCAATAAAAAAATAATATAAATAATCAATTATTTTTCATTAATTTTAATGATGTATACAATTTTAAAAAAACAAGTATAAATAATCAATTATTTTTTATTACTTTTATTCATTTTTACAAAAAAAAAAAAAAAAATCACTCATATTTCAATATGAAAATGAAATAGAAAAGAAAAAAAAATAATTATTTTTATTCATTTGTATAGCATTTTCTTTTCCATTCATACCCTTTTAAAATAATCTAATAATCTAATACATAGTAAATATAAATATCTAATTATTTTAATATTTTTTTAAATTTGTACAAGTTTTTCATTTTTCTTACTAATATTCTCATATCAAAATGTCATATGAAAAGTGAGTAATTAATTAGTTATTTTTATCATTTTTATTAATCTATGTGTTTCTTTTTTTCCCATCTCATATTTCCATCTTGAAATATAATGAAAGGAAATCTAAATAATCAATTTTATTGTTGAGTTTAGGCTTTTGTGATCCATGTCAAGTTTTTTTGAGAAGATTCTTCAGCGGAAATCACATAATAATACATTTGTCAACGTGTTTCAAACCAAAGTGTGGTTCATCGTCAAGACAAGTTGAGGAACCAAACCATGATGTGGTTCCTGTTAGTGTCGATATCTTCATCCCTCCATCAGTGATCAAATTCTCTTGTTGCATTGCATATTAGGTGTCTCGCTCAGTCAGTTGCATTCCATTAGGATCATGGATCATCTAACGATAGTGGCTTGGTGTACATTTTCCCTCATGTCCTTTACCTGCTAGCCCATTTCCTTTCATCTAGATCATTTGCAGTCACTTTTTGTCTTTAAATTTGCAAGAGTCATTTTTAGGGTTTCAGTTTCATTAGGTCTAGGGTTTCGTCAAAAAGGTCTTCAAAAGGTTCAATAACGGTCAGCAGGCGCATGAGGAGGTTGAATAAAGTTCCAGTACCAATAAATTTCATAATCACATGCTCAAAAATATATTTTTCCTCAAAACCCTGTTTTGAGGAAAAACAAAGTATTCCATGTTTTCATGTATAAAATTTGGTGTAATTTCAATTTTTCATATATAACAGCTTCAGTGGAAACCCTGGTCACCTTTCCAAGCTTTAGCATCTTCAGCGCCTACAAGGCAAACAAAAAGTTAAGTCATTCAGTTCATAAAAGGCAAAATAAAGCAAAACTGCCTAAAAACAGAGTTTGAAAAGAAAGTGTCAAATGTAAACATTACAAAAGTGGGTTGTATGAGTGAAAAATTAAAGTTTCTTGTATATAAGACATTTCTTGTGTTTGAGGAACTCATTTTCATCCAAAAGATAAAGAGGAACTTAGAGCAAGGTCATGGAGGGAAAATCGCAGCAAATAGTTAAAATTTTGTGGGCGCGGCGCATTGGGTCGTGGGCGCGGCGCATTGGGTCGTGGGCGCGGCGCATTGGGCCATCCTCCACAATGCAAAACATACACTGGCACGACACATAGAACAGGCACGACGCGTTGGGTTTGTGGTGCGGCGGATAGAACAGGCACGGCGTATTGGGTTTGTGGCGTGGCGCATAGAGCTGCAAGCCATTTTCACCCCCGAAATTCATCTAAATGCTCAATTCGCTTGGTTTTCACATGTCCAAAGTAAGTCAAACAATCTTCCAATGCCAATGAATGTGTGTCCTAAGATGTTTATGATGATTTAGTGAAAAAAAATTCAAACCCTACCTCCTTGCAATTTTTTCTCAAAAACAATTGTTTGGGGTTTGTAGTTGTGTTTTTGCTGCCAAGTCCACTCCCTCACCCTTTGGTTCCCTAATTTGTTTTCTAGTATCATTAACTCATTCCACTATTCCCATATCCCTAAATTAATTCACCCCCTATCCTCAATTCTCACTATCCCAAACCCTAGTTACAAATTCCCAAACCCTAATTGTTATCCCAAAGCCTAATAACTATCCCTAAAACCTTTCTATTCCCCAAATTCCAGTCAACAACATTCCCAAAACCCCTCTTACCCTCTCCCTTCACAGTCCCTCATACATTTTCATACATTTGGCAGCAAAAAATCAAAGACACCTAAAATCTCTTCATACTCATCTAAGACAACTCAAACATTTGGCAAACATGGAATCTAATCCTTCCTATGACCGAGATGAGGAGACACACAGTGATTCTCCTACAGAAATGCATGCACCAAGGAGACCTCACAAGGGTGGTAAACATATACGAGAGGAGCCTACTTCACTTTTCGAGCTGCAGGCCTGCCCTCTTGCTGTCACATGCTTTCAACACCAATCTTGTTATCAGTTCTGTGAGATGGTAGAGAGAGTCCAGTACCATCATGAGTTGGCCAGGTTGTTTGTGCTCCATTTACATAATGGCCAAGTCACTCTATCAGGTGTGACATTCACCTTGACACTGGAATATATTTCTCTAGCAATTGGCATTCCAAATGTCGGTGACCAGTGGAATAAAAGGCAGCAGATTGACAGAGAACATTATGAGCCTTACATCAAGGCTGGTTATCAGAGACATCTCAGCAGAGTTTTTCCCTCCGGTATCTGAAAGACTCATATGCTCCCTTGATGAAACTCCTAATTAAGTATTTCAGCTGTGAGGGCCAGTTTTCTCGCCTATATGCTTATCACATCAGATTGTTGATGCACTTTACTCGGGTGAGAATGATGAATATCCCCTACTTTATTTGCGGGAACATCAAGAAGATGACCACCTTAGTGCAAAGGAAGACTCCTCAGCAGCAATCCAACAGTATATATCATTTTGTACTCATCAAAATTGTGGTCATGCATCATCTTGGTTTGCAGAACATCTCATGGGAGGATTTCTTTTCACATGAGGTCTTCACAGGTCCTCAAGTACCTCCAGCAGTTTTTCATGAGACAGGTGAACCTTCACATCAGCGGGAGATTCATGAGACACAGACTGCTAGTGTGCCAGTGTTTGTCACCTATCAAAAGGGCACTAGACGATTGTTTGCAGCAGCAAAGCGAGTATTATCTCCACCCAGGGTGGAAGGGGTCTCGCTTCCTCCATCAGAAAAATAGGTTCAGGACAAGGGCAAGCGGCCATTACATGATGAGGGGCCTTCAGGAGAGCAGGAGACAGATTTGATTCTCATTCAGGATGATGACACTGATTTGGGCCCACAAAGCTCAAAGCTCAGCGAGATCATTTAAGAGCAACAGGCGGACATTAATGATTTTTCCCTCAACCTAGAAAGATCCAAGTGGATAATCAAATACTTGGAACAAAGAAACAAGTAGCTAGAGGATCAGAAAACCATTATGGAGCTTCAAAACATACGAGAAAACCGACAAGCTGCCAAGAGGAGGAAGGTGAAGCTCACACCACTTGAACAAGAAATCAATGTTGATCGTGAGTCTTGGCTTGAGAGAGCTAATATCCACTTGGAAAAGTTTCTAGAGAAGGCCAACAGGGAGAAAACTATGTTGAGGCACATGGCTTACCATTACTTGACGAGAAACAAAGTGTGCAAGGCAAAAATCAAGAACTTGAAGGCCAAGTTGAAGAAGGCATCAAGGAAGTGAAAAGAGCAAGATAGACTTTAGATCTTGGCTAAGGCTTCCTTGGCCCAACATAGAACTTAATGGAGAACACTCAGCCCAAATTTCACAAATTTGGGACACTTTTTGCAATTTTGGAATTTTTGGGCCAAAAAACAGGTTTTTCTGCCCTATGCGCCGCGCCA
The DNA here is from genome assembly GCA_031772625.1 of Pinus tabuliformis. Taxonomy (NCBI): domain Eukaryota; kingdom Viridiplantae; phylum Streptophyta; class Pinopsida; order Pinales; family Pinaceae; genus Pinus; species Pinus tabuliformis. The sequence goes on from CM062807.1 coordinate 816,895,902, forward strand.
CCTAGCGTTTGTTTTTGATGGGGGTCTCCTTTTGATGAAAACTCAGCATTTTTGGATTGTCATGAAAAAATATGCATGCTCACAAATGGCCCATAAATTTCGACATGTTTTGAGCCCCCAAAAAGGTCAAAAACACCCCAAAAATGACCTTTCTGCCCCTTTTTGGACACACAGGAAGCAGTGTTGGGAGAAATCAACTTTGGAGGGGAAAATGGAGGCCAAATTCAAAAATTCTACTTGTTCTAGAAAGTAGATAGGCAGACCTTTCCAACAAGCACACTTGGAGAAACTTTGGACACCTAGAAGGCCTCCAAAAGCAACTGCAAACAGGCGCTATGCATAGGGAAATTAGCACGGTGCATTGGGGAAATTTTGCTCCGTTTCACCAAAAATACTCTGTTTTTCGCCTACTTTCTTGACAGTTTGACTTTTCTTCTTCCAAATGTAAAACTCTTGATGTAATTTGATGTAATTTGATGGATATTTATGTAATTATGCTAAATTTTCACTCATATAGGTAGATTCATCCTTGAAAAGGTAGTTTGCAACTGAATGAATCAGTTCCCTAGTTTTTAGAGGCAAGTTGTTCCACTGCCTAATTTTTAGTTCTTAGTTTAGAATTTGTTGGAGCAGATCCTAAACTTATGAGCTCGAACCCTAGAGGCTAGGATGAGTTATTGTTTGCCTATATCTTGTGATTTTTCAATCATTAGCATGGTTGGACTTTGGAGAAAGCTTGGAGCTTTATTGTATACACATTTCAGCAGTTTGGCTAAGGAATAGACCAGGGTTTGCAGCACTTTATGGGATTCATGTGGCATCTTGCTTTGGTATTGTGTTTCCTTCTGTAATTGTAAGTTTACATGTGTTTTATGTATGTCATCCTCTCTCTTTTCTTCATCTTAACTAAATCAAACAAGGATAAAGGTAGAATCCATTGAAATTGCAGTGCTCTACCTAGGGTTTGCTTACTTATTTATGTTTTCAGTTGTTTGAAGAGGATCCCTGAGACTTTCTTGCCCTCTTCAACTCCTCACCTGTCTAAAGCTCTCCATTTCATTCAATTTGAAGTGCCAAATCACTTGCCTACCTTGCCCCATAGAGATCTCTGCAAAACTGAGCCTCATTTCCCAGACCCAAATTTGCCTTTCCATTTGAGCCAACAAAACATCATCAAATTCAATCAAACTCTTATGCACACATACCTAGCCTAAGATCAGTGTTCACATCAGTCATCTCAAGTCTCATTGATCATATTTTGCTGAGATTGACCAGGAGAGAGCCTTCTCCCGGCCTAGTAGGGCTAGCTACCAAGTTAAGCGTGGTTTGATGTTATCCTAGATCCTACCTTTCTTAGCCTGAGGTAGATTTAGGCTCTAACAGTTCCTCAACTTGTCCTCACGATGAACCACACTTTTTGTTTCTAAATGGGTAGACAAATATATTATTATGTGATTTCCACAGAAAACTCTTCTAAAAAAATCAATTTTATTTTTAATATTCTATTATTTATTTTTTTCATTTTCCTGAGTTGAACATTGAAATGTAATGAAAAATAAATATAAATTGTTTTCAATATTAAATATAATAAAAAGTAAGTAAATAACTAGTTATTTTGATGAATGAATGACTATTAATAAATAATAATAACTATTATTTCATATTTTAATATTAAATGTTGAAATGCAATAGAAAATAAGTATAAAAAATTACTATTATTTTTATTTCTCTTCGCATATTTTTAAATATAATTTTTTTAATTCACAGCTTCCTCCCCTTCCTAATGACAGCTCTTCTTATTACGCCTCCTCGCACATGCCACTTTCGGATGTCAGACGTTTACCTATTCACCCAAACACTATTTCTCCACATAACATGCACTTTCTCCTCCCCTTTTCATTTATAAATACTCCCCATACCCACTGCAATAGCACTGCTTCTCTCCCTCCTTCCCACCATACCCACTATCAGAGGCCCTTCCTTATTTCCATTTCCATTGCCATGCCCTCTCCCTCTTTCACTTTGCCTGCGCTCTTTCTCCTCTACGCATTTAAGAAGCTCATTACTAGCGATCCCAATAATTCCTAGGCCAATTGGAGCAAACAGTCATCTATTTGCAACTCGACTGCTATTACTTGCATTGGCCATCATCCAGATAGAGTGGTCGCCATCAATCTCGATGACATGGATCTACGTGGCACCATCTCCCCTTCGCTTGGCAATTTTTCGTTCCTACGATCACTCAATCTTTCACACAATAAGCTCCACGGTCATATCCCACCTCAATTGGGATATGGCCTCTTTCGTTTGTGGCTCTGGATGCACCATAATCAATTGGAAGGAAAAATCCCGCATCAACTCAGCAGCTGCAAAAATTTGGTTTCGTTGGACCTCTCCTACAACAATCTGAGCAGAAATATCCCCGGGGAGTTGTCTTCCCTGTCACATTTGCAAGAGCTTTACTTGGGAGCAAACAATGTAACAAGTACCATTCCCTCTTCTGTAGGAAACCTTTCCATGTTGATAATTTTAAAAATGTATAAAAATAGTTTGGTTGTTCCCATTCCATCACAACTGGGCCTTCTCACCCATCTGCAAACTCTTTACTTTTATACAAATGAATTGTCTGGCAGCATTCCCCCTTCATTGTCCAATATCTCCACTTTGACTGGCTTGGAAATTTCCACCAACCACCTCACTGGTAGCATTCCACAAGAACTGGGCCTTCTCACCCATCTGCAAACTCTTTACCTTTATACAAATGAATTGTCTGGCAGCATCACCCCTTCATTGTCCAATATCTCCACTTTGACTGACTTGGAAATTTCCACCAACCATCTCACTAGCAGCATTCCACAAGAACTGGGCCTTCTCACCCATCTGCAAAACCTTAACCTTTTTACAAATGACTTGTTTGGCAGTGTTCCTCCTTCATTGTCCAATATCTCCACTTTGACTCTCTTAGACATTTCTATAAACAAATTTACCGGGCACATTCCATTAGAATTTTGTGCCAAGCTCAACTACTTGAATTACCTCTCTTTATGGGGAAATCAACTTAGTGGGAACATACCAAATACCATTAGGAATTGTTCCAAACTTGAACAACTTTATCTACACTACAATAACTTGAGTGGGAGTGTTCCAATAGAGTTGGGTAACCTTTTCCTCCTTGAAAAATTATACTTGCATAGTAATGAGCTTGATAGTGGTAGCACCACAAACATGCTCTTTCTTGTATCTCTTATGAATTGTTCTCACCCACAAGAACTACACTTAAGTGAGAATAAACTAAGTGGTGTCTTGCCCCTTTCCATAGGAAGGCTTTCCACCAATTTGTCTTACTTTTCATTAGCAAACAACAATATACAAGGAAACATCCCTCCACATATTGGCAATCTTAGCAGCCTAACCTTTCTAAATTTAAGTGGAAATCTTTTAAATGGTATCATTCCACCATTTGGAAACCTTACAAAATTAGAAAGATTGGACTTAGGAAACAATAAATTAGAAGGAAACATCTCCAATAAATTTGAACAATTACAAGGACTTGGCCTCTTGGACATTAGTAGAAACAGACTCTCCGGAAAGATTCTTGATTCCCTTGCACCCTTTAAACAACTAAGAAGACTCTTACTTCATCACAACCAGTTCTCAGGGAGCATACTTGCGATCTTAGGAAACTATATAAATATGGAATTGCTCGACCTGTCTCACAATATGTTCACTGGAAGCATGCCATGAGAAATCGCTAAACTTTATAATCTACAGTTCTATTTCAACTTGTCATGCAATTTATTAGATGGCTCATTGCCCATGGAGATTGGTAAAATTGTGTTATAGACAATTTTGTGCCTTGCAGCATCAGGCATGAATTGTCAATAATCCAAGGGATCCAAAGTCCCTAAACATGATGTTCCTACCCCTAGAGGAACAAGGTCAGCAAACCAACAGCTCTCAGATCAGTTCTCCACCTGAAAACACTCAAAAACAAGCAATCATGAAATCAAAGCAGGTGCTCCACTAGGCTTCTGCGCTGAAACTCAACTCCTCCATGGTGTACCTGCGTTGCAAAGCAAGTGGAACAAAGGCCACCTGTGCTGAGTGAGATGGGACAAGTGGCACACTGAGTCATTGCTCTGGAATCTTCCAAAAATGACACTTGGATCAGGGATTTCGCCTTGTGATGAGTCAGAGGCTCTGTTTCTCCAAGTGGAAGCAAGGTTCTCCAAGTGGACTCAAGAACTGAAGATCAACTGAAGAGAGAGAGGACACAAGGCAGCTACACATCAGTTGCAGGCTGACTCATCCCTTCTCAATTCATCTATATATTGAGCTCTCTCCTATGAGCTCAAGAGGCTGGAATTTTGTGCAAAGTAATGATATGCTGTTGGTTTCACTATAGAGCTATTGGGTGATTGCTTGAGGGAGGTGAAGAGGAGAAATTCTTTCTGCTGGGAGGTGTTGCTGGATTGGAGCCTTCAATGGTTGTAACACTCTCAGAACCTTTACTTCTTCATTAATAAAAGCTATTGAGGTTCTTCTATATGCTCTTGTTTCAATGATATATTGTCATAATTGTATATTTGATTTACACTAATCCTTGAATCAGTTATGATTGCATGTTGCTTGTAGTTTCCTTCTTTGTTATTTTGCAGGATCTCATTGTAGCTGGGCCAGAAATAGAGCAAGGAGTTGGGAGCAAGCAGCCATAGAGAAGAGTTTGGATTTGACATTAAGCGCAAGGCAACGGTTAGTGCATTCTTTCATTCTCTTTTGCTTTCATAAAGAAGTAAACCTTAAGTAGTTTTCTTTACAGTTGTTGCTGAGGTACTATCACCCTTAGAGTGGGATAGGGTCATCCGAATCGGATACTTTTCCCTACAAGAAACTGGCGACTCCGCTGGGGATTGTATCTGTTTGATTGTTTGTAGTATTTTGCTATTCATTTCCTGAACAAAAGAGTACCAAATCGAAAAGCTTTTGACTATATCAAAAGCGAAGTAGAGGGCAACTACTCTAGCTCATTTCTAAGCATGTTCATGATTTGAAGAGCTGATCTACAAGGATTCTTGTAAGCTCTTAGTGATAGCTTTTCATCCTCCTAATCATCCCTTTGTGTGTGCTTGACTGATTGCTTCTGATTTGAGCAAAAACTGTGCATTTTTGAGAAAATTGTGACCGGGAAACTGTGAAAACGCAAGTTTCGTTTTCCAAAGCAGGTAGTACATAGGCTACTTGCTTTGCAACGCAGGTCCCGAAGGGGCTACCTGCGCTGAGAGCCAGACTGGCTGAGCAGTACCTGCGTTGGCCCAATTTTGCCTAGTGCAGTTGGGGTTTCCTCCCTTTTTCTTGCCTGTTTTCATTATAGGTTTTGCAGCCAGTTACCAGTCTTGTACCAGTTCTGAAACCAACCTTATTTGCCATCATTCTGCCTCTGTTATATAACGAAATTGTACTTGTTCTTTTGTATTTCTTACTTCATTTACAATTTCCCATAACGAAGGGTAAACTAGTCTTGCTTTGGCCTCTTAGATCTGAACCTGTGTTAGGCATTTTGCTGGTCTAAAGAGTTAGCTTGTTTGCTGTCCATAGCTGATTAGTCTTTTTACTTTCGTCATTATGGTTTGATTTCATGTATTTCCAGTGATTAAACAAGTAAATATTGAGGTGTCTTTTGATTTTGGACAAACTCGTTTGTTTTCGCTTTAAATTGAAATCAAAGTTATATAACAACTTTCTTTTTGTAATTCATCAACATTAAGAAAGGGAAAAGAAAATACATGCATTGTGCATTTTTCATTTGAAAAAGTTTGCATGATGATTTAGGAGAAAGTGCATTATTTTGTGCTGTATGAACTGTGTGAAAAGATTTGCCTTTCTTCTCCCTCAGTAGTTAAGATTTTCATCAGTCAAAAAGATTTGAAAAAGCTTGCTTCTCATCTTAGGCTGCATTTAGGAATTTGTCATATACATCTAGTGCTTCAAACTCTATAACTGAAAAGGTCCAACCGAGCATTTGTCACTTCGGGCTCGTTAATACATCGAAGGAGACTAGAGTCATCTTTAGCTTTTTCTCGACTCTTAAAACATGAAAAAGCAAAGTTATGTTTAAAAGCGTCTAATAAAATTCATTCAAATCGGAAACACAAATTTTCCCCTTTATATTTTAGTTGATCGAGTAATCCGCAATCGTGGAAGAAAGTCAATTGAATATCCGTCGTTCTCGGAGGCTTGCGAGTCAACCGTCTTTGTCTCCGGAATCGAAAACAGTCCGGGCAAAGCGAACTCATCGAACCAGTTCAAAATCTCCTTTAAAAGTTAGAACAAGTGTTCCAACAACATCTGAGATTCTGGTTACTCCAAACATTTCCGGAAACCCTGCCTCCATAGAAGAAGTTCAACTGCCACAGAAGGACAGTAATACTGATCCTAGTCTGGGGGCAAACACTTGTATGACTGAACCAGTTCCATCTGTAACCGGTCCAGAGAGTTTTGTTCCTCAAACATCTGTCGCTGTCGATACAACCCCTTCTTCGGCACCGGAAATCTTTTACGGACCTGACGGTCTTCCTCTTCCACCTGGTCTGATTGCGATAGAGGAAATTATAGAGGAACCGCAAGTATCCACTCCAACTCATTTTGGAGTAGGGGTCAATCTATTTGCTGCTACAACAGAAGTTTGTCCATCACCAGTGGAAGTTCCTGTAGAACCACTAGGAAATCAATTGGATAGACTCAAAATGTCTGAACAACCGTCGACATCTAGGACTGTGTCAAATGACACGGCGACAGCAGAAGTACCTGCTGCGAATCCAACAATGTTCACCAGCATACCATCTGTCCCAACTAGCTCTCAATCGCTAGAAGGAGTCCACCAAGGGACTATCTCGACAGTATGGTTTGTTCCTGTTTATTCCGGAGTAATGTCTGGTAACTCTTATGGTGAGACTCATCAAATTGACCCTTTTGGGAATCTAATTAGGCCATCCAGTCCTCCAGGACAATCAATTGCCTTGAGTTCTGGATTACCACCGTATGGGGGGCAGTATGCCCTTTCATTACCCCCTCCGGGAGGGTACCCATACGGGAGTTCTCAACCTTATTCAAGTTGTGGTGGAATTGCAGCGAGTAGTTGGGTACCTATGCTATCCCAGCCACCAAGAGTTGTATATTCTATGCAACAGTGTGTACCTGTGACGAACATCCCAACTACACCGGCTATTGTAACTGTGTCGCAAGTTCAAACGATGCCTGTTGTATGTCAACCTCAGATTTCTCAGGTTCTCATGCAACAGCCCCTTGACCCTGCGACCCAACCACAATCGCCTACTGGTGGGGCAACACAAGTACAGTCGGGTACAAGTACCCCACATCTTGGTCCAATGGTTAGTGTAGCGCAACAACCCATGGTATCGCAACCGTGGATAGTGCAATACCAACAGCCACAATTCCAGCAAGTGTACCAAGGTTCTGAACAGCAAATCTTTGCGAATACTGGACAACCATATATCCAAAATGGTCAAAATCAACCACTTTATAGTGGTCAAGTCCATCAACCGTATCAGTCATACCAACATCAACTCCATTATGCTGGTATGCAAAGACCAACTGTTCAGGCAATTCCATCGTACCCTGGTTACGCTTCCCCTAACTTGAATCAACAGTTACCATTCGTGGTGACTTTAGAGTTGCCTGATTTACATCGGTTAACCAATGATCCAATTGCTTACGCCCCATGGTGGCCAGTGATCTCGCACAAACTTCCATCCGACATTCCTAAATTCAATGGAAATCCAGGTGAAGACCCGTCGAATCATGTGATGACATTTCATCTGTGGTGTTCGTCGAACACTTTAAATGATGATTCGATAAGGCTTCGCCTCTTTCAGAGGACATTGACAGGTCCAGCGGCAAAATGGTATATAGAATTGCCAAGAACTTCGTTCGACAATTTAGCTCCCTTGCCACGATGTTCTTAACCCACTTTCAATTACCAATAAGGTATGAAACCGGAACAGAGATATTGACTAACTTCAAACAGACAACCACAACTCATATATCAGATCATATACATGAGTGGCGACATCGACGAAGAATGGTTAAAACATACGTTCCTGATCAGCTTTTAGCTGAGTGGTTTATAAAGTCGTTACTTCCGGCCATAACGGAAGATGTGGCAAAGGGGGGAGTCGTAACAGAAGAGCAGGTTATCGCTCGTGCACAATATTTGGACTTAGTATATACTCAGTCTGGCACACTCTATGACAAAATACCAGACGCCCCTAGACCAGAGTTTTCAATCCCTCCTCCTCCTAAATCAAATAGTGACTCTCATGCCGGCAATGGCGTGATTAGCACGGCAAACACGAATCCGAAAAGGACCAATCAAAAGAAGGCCCGTAAGGATTCGAATCAAAATGCGCATGAAGAGGTTCTTGCTTCGGAAGTAAATGCCGTATCGACAGATAAGGGCAAAGAAACCAGTCAACCAGGAAGCAAGAAAAATCAAAACAAAGGGAAGAAGAAGAAACAAGAAGAGTCATCTCCTCGAAAAACTTCTTCAAGCCCTCCTCGAGATAGGAAACCACCTTATGGGTGTCAGATATGTGATGAGGATCATTGGACGAGAGAATGTCCATACAAAGCTGATCTAAAAAGATTCTTAAGGAGTTCGCAAACTCCAGCTGTGTTAACTGATCCGTTTCCCGATCGAGGAAAAAATCTGGTTGGTAGTGGAAATGCTTCACCGTCACAAGTGCTTATGTTATCGATATCGAAGCAACAGAATGATGCTTTGATTTCGACAAGGAACAAAGATTACGGGAATCCACAGGTGTCGAACGATAAAGGTAAAGATCAACCTAGCAGTTCGACAACAACTTCGGCAGAAGTTGTACCCCCCATCACACATGAATTAACAATAAAACCGCCAAAGGGAGTAGTACACAAGTCGACATTTAATCCTCGTGCCAGAGCGGCACAGCATTATAATATAGTGGAAGATTTGGCGCAATCGCCATCTGCTATGTCGACTCTTGAAGTAATACAAAATTGCCCATCCCAAAGGCAGGCATTGTTATCAGCAATTGGTGGGGTGGATCCTAAAGATCCCAATATTGTATCCTTTGATCACAAAGGATATGATCCTCAGTTACCAGCTCAACTAGCTTTCCTCGTCCAAGTGAAAGCCCTCAACAAAACTGTTCATTGAACAATTATTGATGAGGGGGCATCGACATGTATTATGTCAATGAGTTGCTGGAAAACTTTAGGATCTCCAACCTTGTCGCGATCATCGACAACATTAAAAGCATTCGACGGAAGGACATATACCCCTTACGGTATCCTTAGTAACTTGAAAGTTGAACTAGGGGGAAAAGCAATAGAAATAGATGTTGAAGTCATCGATGGCAATCTTGACTATAACATCCTACTGGGAAGACCATGGATTTATGCCATGGAAGCTGTTGTGTCGACCTATTTTAGGAAAATCTCATTCCCCTTTCAAGGAGGGATTACGATCATTGACCAACAAAATTTCCTCCCTAATGGTTCACAAGTTACAGGAAGTGTTCCTATGATCCATGGAAGCGACCATTCGTTTCAAAATATCGGAGTAGGCCTACTAAAAGATCCTACATTAATGGGAACTTTAGCCCTTCCGCCACCATTCATTGTGGGAGAAGTGGCGACGGTAGGGGCCTGCAATATGATATCTTCCGCACAAAAGATGTCAGAAAACGATATCAACATGGATCATGTAAAGGTTTTGTCCCCAAGCCCAATGGAAGTATTGTAGCAATCAATTTTCTTGGCCTGGGGGGCAACCCCAAATCAACGCTCATCAAGCGTTTGGATAGATAGGTCTAGAGAATATGGCACCCCTTCATGTCCTTGGTCGCGAGTGCATGGAACCGACAAAGGAATAGTCCAATCAATGGTAATTGACGAGGCACCATGGAATGATTCCCACCATTGTTCCCTTCTCCCGGGTTGTAGAGAAGATACTCAAGATAGCCTTTATCATCCTTCAGTTTTCGATTTTCTATCGAATACTGTAAATACAGTGGGCTATGAGGATAGTTCTTTTACTATGTCAACCTCATTAAAAAATGAAACAATCCCCTTTCTTGATCTCAATGGTAAACCTTCATTCCAACCAACAGAGTTGAATGCAATGAAGCTTGGGGGGCATGCACCTCGATTTGCGTTATTATGCTGGGGGCATGCAAGCATATCATCGAGTAGTTTTAGCAATGTTCATGTTCGTTAAAAAATAAATGCAAAGATCCGAGCAGTTTTAGCACACAGTTCATGCTCGTTAAAAAATAAACGCAAGATCCGAGCAGTTTTAGCACATAGTTCATGCTCGTTAAAAAATAAACATAAGTTGTGAGCAATCTTCCCCTAGAGTTCAAGCTCACCTAGAAAAAATGAACCGGTAAATAACCTTGGTAAATGTAACCTTTGACTGCCATATTAAAGCCCTTGGTCGTGTTCTTGCAGTCTCACCTCCATCCGTCCATTTGGCCAATCGTTCATCTCCATATGTTTGTTTACCCATTTTGAGGAACAGCTGCGAAGAGTGATTTCACTTAGCCATCCTTGTGACACTGCCGTGATTGGAAAATTCCAACCTGTACCTGGAATCTGCTGCTATCCCTGTTCATCACTCGTTCCTCAAAAGACGAGTCTTCTTTGAGCTCTTTTCACTGACTCGTAAAATATGAAAAGTTTGCCGAATTTTGGCCTTCCAGCTCGTTAAAGCGACCAGAAAGCTATCCCTCCTCTAGATTTTAATCTTTTTGGACCTGAGGGATTATTGCACAAAAAGATCGAGCGCTTGTTTTGTTCGGCTCGTTAAAGAAATCGAAAATTCATCCCTTCTGTATCGTTTTATACTTTTTCGGACTTAAGGGATTAGATGACGAAAAAGTAATTCTGGAGTTGACTTTATGTGCCTTTTCAGACTCTCTAAAAATGAAAAGGACCGAGTTATCCTTGTCGTTAGACTCGTTAAATTCATTAAATAGCGACAAACTTGTCTTTAGACGAGAACGAGTTTCCCTATCGCTAGGCTCTTTAAAACATAGTGATGGGCTTGCCCGAAGGGCAGGTTATAGAACAAGCATATGTTATCCTCCTCAAGCTTGACAAAAATAAAGAGGTACTGGTCAGCAATGATTGGGGAAAAATTGGGAGAACCTCACAGCATTAATGGTAGCAAGTCGCTCTTGAACATGACACTTTGTCCTCCGTATCACATCGGGTTGGGTTGTTTCATTCACCGGTCTCATCACCATGGTCCTCGCCACACCATCCACATTTGGGTTAATGCTACCAATCCATCACATCAGTGTCGTTATATGTTCAAGAGATGTTGTTCTACAAAGAGTCAACCGTGCCCCATCCACTACCATACATTGTCCTTCATCCATTTCATGACCGCCACCCTCAATCATACATCACATTTTGTTTTCACCTCATCACAATCACTAGCTCCGTTCCGTGTCACTGATGTGGGATTCATTAAGGCCCTCCTTTGGCGGATCGCTCCTTGTCGACATCAGCTCATTATCCAAGGAGTTGATCTAGGAACAACCCCTTTAGTACTTTGAAGCTTGCATGCCTCAATGGCAAGTTTCTCACTTCCGGCGGTAGGTATACATCAATGACCTTCGACCAGAAGATTTTGCATGGTGGTCGACGCCAAGTCCTTTATTCCCACCATGTGAATTGTACTGCCGTACCTTGAGGGTCATCATCCTTATCGGTGATTCCTCTCGCGCTTGTTAACGGTTTACATCATTGACCGGTAATCAAGCGATGTCTTTCCATGTTCGACTTCAAGAAATTCTCACATGGATCGACTTGTACATCGAGTGAAGATCGGAAGAGATTGAAGACCCCGGACCTAGTTTCATCCGTCCGGGCTACGATATATATTCTGGATATAAAGACATTTGATATGTACATCATTGCAGCAGATGATCATCCTTCTCAAAGGATGATAATTTCAGCAGAGAATTATCAGTCTATCATCAGACGATCGTCTGTGCTATGTACCAAAATGAATTTATAAAGCTGAGCATGGGAATGCCCGCCTAAGCTAGATCATGGAAAAGTATGAAAAATAATGTATTGTATTGTATCTTATTACAGGACACTTCTCAGCAGATTGAATGAACTTCGGATCCTCCTAATAAAGCATTTCACCTGATAAACGACCTCATACTTTAGGGGGCATCTGTTATAGACAATTTTGTGCCTTGCAGCATCAGGCATGAATTGTCAATAATCCAAGGGATCCAAAGTCCCAAACATGATGTTCCTACCCCTAGAGGAACAAGGTCAGCAAACCAACAGCTGTCAGATCAGTTCTCCACCTGAAAACACTCAAAAACAAGCAATCCTAAAATCAAAGCAGGTGCTCCACTAGGCTTCTGCGCTGAAACTCAACTCCTCCATGGTGTACCTGCGTTGCAAAGCAAGTGGAACAAAGGCCACCTGCGCTGAGCGAGATGGGACAAGTGGCACACTGAGTCATTGCTCTGGAATCTTCCAAAAATGACACTTGGATCAGGGATTTCGCCTTGTGATGAGTCAGAAGCTCTGTTTCTCCAAGTGGAAGCAAGGTTCTCCAAGTGGACTCAAGAACTAAAGATCAACTGAAGAGAGAGAGGACACAAGGCAGCTACACATCAGTTGCAAGCTGACTCATCCCTTCTCAATTCATCTATATATTGAGCTCTCTCCTATGAGCTCAAGAGGCTGGAATTTTGTGCAAAGTAATGATATGCTGTTGGTTTCACTATAGAGCTATTGGGTGATTGCTTGAGGGAGGTGAAGAGGAGAAATTCTTTCTGCTGGGAGGTGTTGCTGGATTGGAGCCTTCAATGGTTGTAACACTCTCAGAACCTTTACTTCTTCATTAATAAAAGCTATTGAGGTTCTTCTATATGCTCTTGTTTCAATGATATATTGTGATAATTGTATATTTGATTTACACTAATCCTTGAATCAGTTATGATTGCATGTTGCTTGTAGTTTCCTTCTTTGCTATTTTGCAGGATCTCATTGTAGCTGGGCCAGCAATAGAGCAAGGAGTTGGGAGCAAGCAGCCATAGAGAAGAGTTTGGATTCGAAAATAAGCGCAAGGCAACTGTTAGTGCATTCTTTCATTCTCTTTTGCTTTCATAAAGAAGTAAACCTTAAGTAGTTTTCTTTACAGTTGTTGTTGAGGTACTATCACCCTTAGAGTGGGATAGGGTCATCCGAATCGGATACTTTTCCCTACAACAAATTGCAATGGCTCAAGCTATAGACATTTCCTCCAATCAATTGACTGGGCTCATTCCACCTACAATTGGAAGCTACAATGAACTACAATTATTGAATTTATCTAGAAATACCTTCAAAGGCTCTATTCCAGATTCACTTGGAAATTTACTAAGTCTTGTGAACCTAGATCTCTCTTTCAACTCCTTATCAGGTCCAATACCAATGTATCTCCAAAAATTGAAAATGCTTGAGTGTTTGAATTTGTCTTTCAGCAATATCGAACGAAAAATCCCAAAAGCGGGATTTTTTGCAAATCAAACAATTATCATGTCCTTCATTGGGAATCCAGGTCTTTGTGGACCAAAAGTATTCATGCTACCTGCATGTCCAACATCAAGCAGTCATTTTGCAGTTGTGAAGAAAATACTATTTCCGAAGAGTGGAGCTATTGTTTTTATACTATGTTGCTTACTTTTGGGGTTCCTTTGGAGATGGAATATACATGTGCAAAAATTTGATTCCTCAGAATCCATTTTTCAAAAGTTAGAGCACAAAAGGATCTCATTTCAAGAGCTTCACATAGCAACCAATGGATTTAGTAGGAGCAACTTGTTGGGATCAAGTAGTTTTGGATCAGTTTATAAAGGAATTTTGAGAGATGGCACATTTGTTGTTGTGAAAGTTTTCCAATTGCAAAATGACCAGGGTGAGAAGAGTTTCAAAGCAGAGTGTAGTGTCTTGCAAAAGATTTGACATCAAAATTTGGTGAGAATCATAACCTCTTGCTCCAACCTCCATTTCAAAGGTTTAGTGTTCCACTTTATGTCTAATGGAAGCCTAGAGAAGCATTTGTATCATGACAGAGATGACAACAATGATGAGGATGTGTGTGGCCTGGGATTGAAAACACTACTAAACATTGCCATTGATGTGGCCCATGCCATGGAATATCTACATCATTATTCTCATGTGCAAGTAGTACATTGTGATATAAAACCCAGCAATGTGTTGTTGGATGAAGACATGATAGGCCATGTGACAGATTTTGGTCTTGCAAGATTGATTGGTGCAGACTTTGGTGATTCACTTACTTCAACACTTACTTTGAAAGGGTCTATGGGTTACATTGCTCCAGGTATGGTTTTTTTTTTTTATTAGTTTTAATTGTTATTTTTCATCAACAATTTTGTATACACTAGCGAGATAAACATTTATTGAAGTTTCCTTTAATGCAGAATATGGATTGGGTGAGAGAGTTTCTACCAAAGGAGATGTTTATAGCTATGGCATTATGTTATTGGAAATGCTTATCAGAAAATGACCAACCAACAACATGTTTATTAGAGACCTAAACTTGCACAAGTGGGTGAGCCTAGCATTTCCAAACAAAGTGAAAGAGGTGATTCACAACAATCTGTTTAGTGCACAAGATGGAGCTGGATTTGAAGAAAATAATATACACAAGTGTCTACTTTCTTTGCTACAGGTTGGTTTACTTTGTTCAAAAGATTCAAGATGAACGGCCAACTATGAGAGATGTAGTAATAGTGTTGGAAAATCTCAAAGAAGATTTGGTGGCAAAAAAAATTGCTATAAGGAGAAGTATATCCAATTTACTTGGCCATACAAATGCACCAAATATAAATTCCATAACATCAAATGACCAAAGTTCTTCTACATTCTAGTGTGTGAAATTTGTAAATACAAAATATTTCAATCTTACTATTATTCTTTTAATAACATATTTATTTTTTATTTTAAAAATTTCAAACAAATTTCTGTTACCATGTATTATCTATTTATAATTACCGCCAATATGAAATTTAGATGCTTTTTCAACCGTTGATTAAATAGACTGTAAATTTACATTTGGTTAAATTTATTCTCTTTCATAGTATTTATAAATTAAACTAGCTTCACAGAAATGGAAAAGAAATTAATTTTTTTCAGAGAGAAAAAACCAGATAGATTATATTAAGAGAATATAATGAAACACATATACATAGTCAGATATTCATGCCTGGATGAACCTCAGCATTCCTGAAAAGAAATAAGAAAGAGAGAAATGCAGATAATGGATGATGCATCCCAGACCGGCTGAAACAGATAATATGACATATAATCCTTATGAAGGAGGCAGGAACGACAAAATGTTCATATGCAAAACAGCCCAGCGAAAGCCATGACTGTAGAAAGAGAATGAAATCAAAAATGTCATCATCAAAACCTGTAGGAAAAAATCCCTACGAGACAGGAGTGATTGAACATTCAGTAATTTGCATCAGTATGGATGCAAGAGGGGCTCTGTGATCTTGAAAAATACAAGCATTCCTCCATTTCCATAGTAGCCAGACAACCGTTACAAACAAGGAGCGCAGAGGAATACTTTGCTCACTCCACCACTGTTGGGTCCCTATAATACTAGTGATTACCCCATTACTATTGTAGTTATACCCCTTATTTATATTTTTGTGCCCCTATTACCCCCATATTGTTATTTCTGTGCCCCATAGAATCCCTCTATTGTTATTTTTGTGGCTTTATATTATTATTGTTAGGTCGGCTGGATTATATTGTGACTCCTTAGACTCCTATATATAAAAAGGAGGTTTTGTCATTTGTATCATCAAAGAATTGTTCATTTATGTAATGTAAAGGAGGTTGCCCCCTCGAAGAGGCTGAATTCTAAGGCGTTGATCTATCTTTTCTATCTTTTCTTGAGCTGGTTTCATAACATTTGGTATCAGAGCTTTGGATTCTAGGGTTTCGCTGCTCCAAACAGGTCATTGTGGCATTTTCGCTATAACTTTGTTTCTATGACGTTTCCGAAGTCGCAAAACAATCCCATTTGAGAAGAAATCGCGCTGAACCTTGGGTCCGAATTTCAGAGCTTTTCGCGCGATATGTTCGGAGATATGATCTGAGGAAGTTGGTCTTTTTTCAGACTCCTGAATTACACTCAAAACAGGTGACCTGGGGAAAATCGTCATAACTTTCTTTCTGAGAATCGGATTGAAATTTTGTAAGAAGGTACAGAAAGAGGACGGACTGTGCTTTTCTTTTATATATTTTTCAGAGTCAAAGGTTGAAGCATTGACACGTGGCACTTCATACAAGTTTGCTCTACTGAAATAGTCTATAATCACGTCACTGCGGGAGATTGTGCATAACTCTTTCTTGGAGAATCCAATTTGGATCAAACTAGTGGCATTGGAAATAGGACATACAAGGCTACTACGGGTCACCATTTCAAAACTGGATTATTCAAAATTACAGAGATACATCAGATTCAATATCAGGCTTCTACAAAGTAAAAAAAAGGTGTGTAGTGTTTTTTTTTAATTTTTGCATAAGCTTGGTTTGAAGGAATTCAAAGGGCATATTAAAGAATTATTATCGGTAACTGATGCCCCGAGGAAAGAAAATGAAAACACCTAGTAAGGAACCTGAAAGCTCTAGCATGACTCATGAAGAAGAGGAAGAAATGCTACATGATATATCAAAATTACAAGAACAAGTGCAACAAATGTCACGCTCACAAAAGCTAACAGATGCTAAGATAAATGGCGTGGAATCTAAGATAAAGGGCATGGAAGCTAAGATGGATGATCTGAAGACAGATTTGAGGACAGATTTGAAGACAGACATGGCAGATTTGAAGACAGATTTGACAAATTTTCTACAAGAAATACTTACTAATGTTGAAAATGTTGTAAAGGAAACTCATGATGTGAACAAAAGAAATGTTAATCATGATTCCATAGACTCTAATGTTGGATCAAAGACCCACCATATTCCAAAAATCGATATGAGGAAGTTTGATGGCAAGGATCCCGCCACATAGATATTACAGATGGAGCAATTCTTTGATCTCAATAATGTGCAAAACACACAAAAGGTACGTATGGCAACTTTATATTTGGAACCAAATCAGTTTGTATGGTATCAATGGCTTTGTTCTCGTAAACAATTTATCACTTGGGCAATTTTTACGGAAGAATTGATAGCACATTATGAGGATACAAAAAGCAACACTTTTTTTAGCCAATTGATAAGTCTCAAACAAAAGGGTTCAATAATGGAGCACATTGAGGAGTTCCAAAAATTGAACATAAGGGTAAAAGATATTCCAGAGGAGCATAGGATTGATGTGTTCATAGGGTCTTTAAAGGATAATATCCAACATGATGTGCGCCTTTGGGAACCTGATTCATTAGAGAAGGCATTCAGGTTAGCAAGAAAAATGGAAAGCAAAATTATGGCAACTAGGAAGCATACCATTCACAACTATAAAGACGGAAGTGTTGTTGCCCATAGTCTTCCACAACCTACGAGGTTGACACCACAAAAATTGGAAGAAAAAAGAGCAAAAGGGATTTGTTACAATTGTAATAGCAAATACACAAAAGGTCATAAGTGTGCTGAGAAGAAATTATTCTACATAGATTGTGAAGAGGAAGAAGAAAAGGAGCAAGAAAGGTCAAAAGAAGAGGATATACTCCAAGAACAAAGCCTAGATGAAGAACAAATAAATCCGACCATATCTTGTAATGCATTGGCGGGAATTACCACTCCTCAAACCATCAAGATAGAAGGACAAATCAAGAAGAAAAAGGTAATTGTGTTGATTGATTCAGGAAGCACCCACAATTTTATTCATTGTAGGGTAGCAAAAGAATTGAATTGCTTCCTATATCCAGCACCAGAGTGTCAAGTGATGATTGCAAATGGAGGAACAATAAATTGTTCTGGAAAGTGCCATAATATCAAGCTATCCATGGGAGAATATGTATTGACTAGCCCAATGCTTTCCATTCCAATGGGAGGTACTGATGTTGTACTAGGAGTCCAATGGCTACAATCCTTGGGTACGATAGCTTTTAATTTTCAAGAACTTTTCATGAAATTTTCTGTGGAAGGAAAGGAAGTTGAATTAAGGGGTATTGCAGGGAAACCAGGAAAGATAATCAGCTCTAATGGCATGACAAAGCTTCTAAAAAAGGAGCAAAGAGGTGTAATTGCACAATTATGTTCGCTAGATGTTTCCACATTGGAATCATCTATTTCTCCAGATCTCCAAAAATTCCTGGACAATCATTCCAAGGTATTTGAGACTCCCAAAGGTCTCCCACCTATGCGTGATCATGATCATGCTATTCATCTGATTCCAGGAAGTGTTCCTCCAAACATCAGGCTGTAAAGATATCCATATGTCCAAAAAAGTGAAATTGATCGTATGGTTGCAGAAATGCTAGAGGCTGGTATAATTCAACCGAGTCAAAGTTCTTTCTCAGCTCTAGTAGTATTTGTGCACAAGAAGGATGGATCATGGCGCATGTGTCCAGATTATAGGGAGCTCAACAAGCTCACTATTAAAGATAAGTTCCCCATTCCTGTCATTGATGAATTACTGGATGAATTGCATGGATCAATTTACTTCACCAAGTTGGATCTTCGTTCTGGATATCATCAAATCAGAATGAAGATTGAAGACATTTCGAAAACGGCATTTAGAACTCATGAGGGTCATTATTGTTGGCATTATGGCTAAAGTATTGTCCTTGATGGCAACCCATTCAGGTGGTAGTTCACTATTCTTCAAGTCAGCAGCAGAAGTTGATGATCAACTCTCATTTTATTGAAAACTTATGAAGGACGCAGGAAGCCAGTTCAGAAGGTGCGTACCCGCAGGTACACCATGCAGGGTCCGCGTCCAGAGACGCAGGCCAGCTGTTCAGGGGGTGCGTCCATCCAGTGCACACTTTTCAAGGCAGAAAAAGCTCACGTGGGGGTTTCTTATGTTTTACTCTTGGTATTTAGCCGACGGTTTTGGGTTACTATGGTGTCGGCTCGTGGTATTGTTCCATGATTTTAGGAGGAGCTTGCCTATATAAAGCAAAGGAGATCATTTGGATTGAGCATGGTTTTGGGTTGAATATCTTATGAGGGCTAGATCTGGTCTAGATCTAAACAAGGCGAATCTGATGGACCGAGATCTCTTCGGCTCTTGCTCGGATCTGTAGATCTAACTGTCTGGGTCATTTCTAAAGTCTTGAAATTCTCTATGCCCGGAGGGACGCAGGTGCAGTAAGGGTTCAGGTGCGTCCGGGACGCAGGAGCGAAGAGTTTCAGGTGCGCCGGACGCAGGCGCAGAAGGGTTCAGGTGCGCCGGGACGCAGGCAGTTCAATAGACTCAGTGCGAGGGACGCAGGCTAGCAGTTGAGCAGGATGCGTCTAGGGACGCAGGCTAGCAGTTGAGCAGGGTGCGTCCAGGGACTCAGGCCAGCAGTTGAGCAGGGTGAGTCCGGGACTCAGGCTAGCAGTTGAGCAGGGTGAGTCCGGACTCAGGCTAGCAGTTGAGCAGGGTGCTTCCTTCTCTTAAAATCTTTGTTTATCATTGTTGTGTTCTGGGTTTGGTCCTATTATTGTTGATCTGGTTACTTCAGTTGATTGGGTGTTTTAGAAGGTTGTTTGAGCTTCAATGTTGTTGTTGGGTCCAGTATGAAAATTGGATGAAATGTGGCCTTTCAGTTTATGGGTTGTGCTTCAGTGTATCCAGTATGAAAATTAATGAAACGTGGTACTTGAAGGAGAGAAGATTGTAGGCCGGCACCTACGTACTAGTATCTAAGCTAGTACAAGAGCTAAAGGAAATCTTTGGAGCATTGTAGCAGGTAGTAGCCTGCGTACTAGTAAATGGATCGGCTAGTACAAGAGCAAAGGGGGTTGTAGCTCCCGTACTGGTATAAGGCTGCACCAGTACAAATATTGTAAAAGAATTTTCTTATTAAGAAGAAGATTGAGATGACTTGCAGCAGGTGGTTTTTCTCCCGCATTGGGTTTCCACCTTACATCATTGTGTTCATGTGTGTGCCTTATGTGTGATGATCTACTTTATGTTACTGCATCTGTTAACTGATAATATGGTTGATAATGTTCTAATGCACTCATTGAAGATCGATTAACTTAATCATAAGAAGTTGTGGAAGTAGCATATATGAATCTGATTATGGAAATGAAAAAGTTTTATTAATATGATAATACTGATTCACCCCCCCCCTCTCAGTATTATTTCCAACAATGGGAATCAGAGCAGGTCCTTTGATAGAAGCTTGATCGCTTGAAGGAGATCCGTGGAACAATGGGAAAGAAGCTTAAGAAGAAAGCTAATAAGAAAAAGAAGTCATCTCAGAAGAACTATGACAGTGGAAGAATCGATTGGGGATTAGGCATAAGAAGCTCTTCAGATTCAGAATCAGATTCAGAGTCATTATCAGGTATGAATGTGTTATCCTCTGATGTTCCAGCTATATTTCCTTGTGAAAGAGATGAAAGTGATAGCGAAACTACTGAATTAGCTCTTATGGGTGAACAAGAAAGATATCAAATAGAGGCAGAATTTAAAAGGCTGACAGACAAAATTAGAGATCAACAAGATCTATTAAACAAAAAGGAATGTGATTTCAAAAAAGAAGCTACCAATCTAAGGGCACAACTAGAAGAAGGAAACAAGGTAAGAAAGCTACTCAAGGACAAGGAAGACCAATGTCAAAAATTGCAGCATGAAGTGACATCATTAAGAAAAGAAGTCAACGAAAGAAGCACAACCATCAAGAAACTCAAAGATAGATCCAGCTACTATGAAAATCTTGAAGCTACAATCCTCTCACTAAAAGGAGATCTTGAAGAATCAAAGAAGCAGAATACAGATCTACTCCAAGCTATTGCAAAACAAGAAAACGAAGTCACCAGCTTAAAATCTCAACTGGAATGTGCCTTCCGAGTTCGTCAAATGCAGCAGGATCTGTATGAAGAACAAGAAAAAGAAATTCTCAAACTAAGGGAACAAATGGAAGAAGGAAGGAAAGCTGAAGAAATTTTGAAAAAGAAATCCCTTGAAAAGGAAGAACAGCTTCAGGTTGAGGTAAATATCTTGAAAGGTAAACTAGAAGAAAAGGATAAGCTTTTACGATTTCAAGATAGCTCTAAAGTATTGGATGATATTCTTAGTAGTCAAAGGTCCCCTGCTATAAAGACTGGTCTTGGTTTCCATGAATCTGTTGAAGGTGAATCTAGTTCACAAGGTGAGGCAAGAAACTCTAAAAGGAAATCTAAAGTGATCAACGAAGAAGTGAAAGATCAATCTCATCATCAACCAAGGAAAGAGATTCCTCAAAGAAAATCCTTTACTCCTCCTATGAATAATGTTGAATGTTATGTATGTCATAATCTTGGACATGTTGCAGCAAGATGTAGAAGAAGAAGAGTTCAAGACCATTATGCAGAAAGGTCATCTCAATCAAGGTACTTTTATGGATATTGCTTTGCTTGCAATATGTTTGGTCACAAAGCTACTTATTGTTACAGGAGGAATATGAAACATGTAAGATGTTATGCATGTAACAAGCTTGGACATATAGCCAAGGAATGCAGGAACAAAGTTTGGGCACCATATCAAAAGGAGAAAATGTCATCATCACGCTTGAAGATATGGAGGAAAAAGGAAGTACAGTCAGAAAAGGATGGCACAGTACAATGTACAGACATACCAGAATCAGAGGAAGCTGAAAGTACAGGACGCAGTGCAGTAACAGGAGACCTGCGTACGGACGCAGGCCAGACCAAGTCCAGGTGCGTCCAGGACGCAGTTCAGTAACTGAAAATCTGCGTGGGGACGCAGAGCGACTGAGGATCAGGTGCGTCCCTGAAGCAAAAGTACGCGGCGCGATAGTGTTTTTAGGTGCGTCCCTGCAGCAACAGGACGCAGCACAGCAGAAGATGAAGTGCGTACCTGTCTCAAAGCATTTATTGGCTGATCCTTCTTGATATGCATGATCAGATTTAACAGATGGCACTGGTTCAGGGGGAGCATATGTCCTAAATGCATTGTTGGCATTATGGTCCTTGGTGACAATGCTTATGATTCATCTTGCTATTATGAGTTGGTCACATGATCAGATGTATGGTTGATTCTCTAATGATGCTTGCATGAAGTCTTTATCCTTGGCACATATATGGATGAGGTTGGCTGATTTCGTGGATGATTACTCAAAGTCACATTGTTGGAGACATGATGATGATGAGTCACTCATACGCATTTCATGATGATGCTGACATGAGCATGATGCATAAATTCTTTCTTGGCACAAATAGATGAGGATTGTTGGCTGGATACAGGGATGATTATTCATACTAATGTTGATTGATGCTGATGCTTTCATTTGATGGCTCTTGATTCATGTAGATCTGGATGGTTATGAGTTGATGATACTATGGAGCAAATTATACAGTGTTGTTGTTTGTCATGATCTTTAGATGTTTGGAAGGTCGTAGCAAGACTCATGTTGTAATGGTCTATCTATTATAGTCATCTCTTCAGGTCATGTAACGGCCTATGTCTCCCCATTATGCATGGGATGAAGATGTAATATATTTGGTTCTCATATTTCTGATGTATTCCCACTTGGTTGGATGGATGATCCTTTTTGTGATGGGTGATGGATGTATGTATTGAGTCTTTTGGTGATAGGAAGGTCATTTATGATATATATAGAGTCATGTTCTTCTTGTAGAACATCCTTTTGCAGACCTTGCGTACAGTCAGGGGGAGCTTGAGCATGAACAACACCATACAGCAGAGCAGACATCTCAGCTGGTTCTCAGAAAGACCATTATCAGATTGGAGCACCATGACATATACAAAGGGGGAGCTCATTCAGAGACTTCAGCAGATCTGGTTCATAGTCAAAGGGAGCATGTTCTTAGGGGGAGCATACCCCTTTGCCCTTGATGTCAAAGGGGGAGAGTGATCTGGTGTCGTTGCCATCAAGTCCAAAGGGGGAGATTGTTGGCATTATGATGCATGTGTTGTACTTGATGGCAACCCCCCTCATAGAAGACCACCTCACTTATATACATTCAGAAGAGATATCAGATGTAACATAATACATAGATGCAGGACAACTCAAAGGAATCAAATGGCAAGTTCTTAGTAAGCTTTGCCATCAAGTCCAAAGGGGGAGATTGTTGGCATTATGGCTAAAGTATTGTCCTTGATGGCAACCCATTCAGGTGGTAGTTCACTATTCTTCAAGTCAGCAGCAGAAGTTGATGATCAACTCTCATTTTATTGAAAAATTATGAAGGACGCAGGAAGCCAGTTCAGAAGGTGCGTACCCGCAGGTACACCATGCAGGGTCCGCGTCCAGAGACGCAGGCCAGCCGTTCAGGGGGTGCGTCCATCCAGTGCACACTTTTCAAGGCAGAAAAAGCTCACGTGGGGGTTTCTTATGTTTTACTCTTGGTATTTAGCCGACGGTTTTGGGTTACTATGGTGTCGGCTCGTGGTATTGTTCCATGATTTTAGGAGGAGCTTGCCTATATAAAGCAAAGGAGATCATTTGGATTGAGCATGGTTTTGGGTTGAATATCTTATGAGGGCTAGATCTGGTCTAGATCTAAACAAGGCGAATCTGATGGACCGAGATCTCTTCGGCTCTTGCTCGGATCTGTAGATCTAACTGTCTGGGTCATTTCTAAAGTCTTGAAATTCTCTATGCCCGGAGGGACGCAGGAGAGAAGAGTTTCAGGTGCGTCGGACGCAGGCGCAGAAGGGTTCAGGTGCACCGGGACGCAGGCAGTTCAATAGACTCAGTGCGAGGGACGCAGGCTAGCAGTTGAGCAGGGTGCGTCCAGGGACGCAGGCTAGCAGTTGAGCAGGGTGCGTCCAGGGACTCAGGCCAGCAGTTGAGCAGGGTGAGTCCGGGACTCAGGCTAGCAGTTGAGCAGGGTGAGTCCGGACTCAGGCTAGCAGTTGAGCAGGGTGCTTCCTTCTCTTAAAATCTTTGTTTATCATTGTTGTGTTCTGGGTTTGGTCCTATTATTGTTGATCTGGTTACTTCAGTTGATTGGGTGTTTCAGAAGGTTGTTTGAGCTTCAATGTTGTTGTTGGGTCCAGTATGAAAATTGGATGAAATGTGGCCTTTCAGTTTATGGGTTGTGCTTCAGTGTATCCAGTATGAAAATTAATGAAACGTGGTACTTGAAGGAGAGAAGATTGTAGGCCGGCACCTACGTACTAGTATCTAAGCTAGTACAAGAGCTAAAGGAAATCTTTGGAGCATTGTAGCAGGTAGTAGCCTGCGTACTAGTAAATGGATCGGCTAGTACAAGAGAAAAGGGGGTTGTAGCTCCCGTATTGGTATAAGGCTGCACCAGTACAATTATTGTAAAAGAATTTTCTTATTAAGAAGAAGATTGAGATGACTTGCAGCAGGTGGTTTTTCTCCCGCATTGGGTTTCCACCTTACATCATTGTGTTCATGTGTGTGCCTTATGTGTGATGATATACTTTATGTTACTGCATCTGTTAACTGATAATATGGTTGATAATGTTCTAATGCACTCATTGAAGATCGATTAACTTAATCATAAGAAGTTGTGGAAGTAGCATATATGAATCTGATTATGGAAATGAAAAAGTTTTATTAATATGATAATACTGATTCACCCCCCCCTCTCAGTATTATTTCCAACAATTATGAATTTTTGGTCATGCCTTTTGGCCTTACCAATGCACCTTCAACATTTCAAGGTTTGATGAATTCAATTTTCAAACCATTCCTTAGAAAATTTGTGTTGGTATTTTTTGATGATATACTAATCTACAGCAAGCCTTGGAAGGATCATGTGAACATGTTGACAAGGTGCTATAACTATTGGAGGAGAAACAATTATATGCAAAAAGATCCAAATGTTTCTTTGGAGTCCAGGAGGTGGAATATTTGGGTCATATTGTATCTCATGAAGGAGTTAAGGTAGAACCTAGCAAAATTAAAGCCATTAAGGAATGGAAAATCCCCACATCCATAAAGCATCTGCGAGGATTTCTTGGGTTAACAGGGTATTATCGCAAGTTCGTTAAGAATTATGGAAGAATAGCAGCACCTCTAACAACATTATTGAAGAAAGATTCATTTTCATGGACTCCGGAAGCAACAAAGGCCTTTAAACATCTTAAAGAGGCAATGTGCCAAGCACCGGTCTTAGCTACACCAGACTTCACAAAAACCTTTATTGTGGAATGTGATGCTTCAAGAAATGGAATTGTTGCTGTTCTAATGCAAGATGAAAGACCCATTGCTTTTGAAAGTCGTCCAATCAAGGGAAAGTTTTTAAGAAAAGCTATTTATGAGAAGGAAATGTTGGCAATACTCCATGCACTTAAGAAATGGCGACCCTACCTAATGGGAAGACACTTCAAGGTAAAAACGGATCATGATAGCCTTAAATACTTTTTAGAACAAAGATTATCCTCTGAAGAGCAACAAAAGTGGGTCACAAAGATGTTGGGTTATGACTTTGAAATCATCTACAAAAAAGGGAAGCAAAATGTGGTGGCAGATGCACTCTCAAGAAAGGATGAGGATATGGAAGCATTGTTGTGTGCCATTTCTATTATCCAACCAGATTGGATAAACGAAGCAAAGGAGGAATGGAAGAATGACGAAGAAGTGTGGGCACTTATTCGAAAGCTACAACAAGATTCCAATGCTTCTGATACATTTAGCTGGAAAAATGATTCGTTATGGTACAAAGATCGCTTATACCTCTGTAAGAATTCCCAGCTA
Organism: Pinus tabuliformis; assembly: GCA_031772625.1. Classification (NCBI taxonomy): domain Eukaryota; kingdom Viridiplantae; phylum Streptophyta; class Pinopsida; order Pinales; family Pinaceae; genus Pinus; species Pinus tabuliformis. The sequence goes on from CM062807.1 coordinate 816,921,815, forward strand.
AAACAAAAGATTCTTATGGAATTACACACTTCTCCCTTAGGAGGGCACTCAGGATTTTTAAAAACTTACCACAGGGTTAAGAAGGAATTTTTTTGGGATGGCACTCAGATATTCAAAAGTTTGTGGCGGAATGTTTGGTTTGCCAACAAAATAAAGTTGAAACAATTAAGACACCGGGTCTATTACAACCTTTATCCATTCCAAGCCAACGTTGGGAGGAGGTTTCAATGGATTTTATCATAGGTTTACCCAAGTCTGAGGGAAAGAGTGTCATCATGGTGGTAGTTGATAGACTTACCAAGTATGCACACTTTTGTGCATTATCACATCAATTTAAAGCCAATACAATTTCTACTGCATTTATGGAAACAGTTCAAAAGCTAAATGGAAATCCAAAGATTATTGTAAGTGACAAAGATCCCATTTTCACTGGAAATTTTTGGACAAAATTATTTTCTTGTCTTGGTACTCAGTTAGCTCATAGCTCATCTTATCATCCTCAATCTGATGGGAAAACTGAGATAGTAAACAAATGTTTGGAAGGATATCTTCGTTGCTTTGTATCTGATAAACAGACACAATGGGTCAAATGGTTGCCTTTGGCTAAATGGTGGTATAACACTTCCTTCCATACAGCAACAAAAATGACCCCATTTATGGCACTTTATGGGTACCAACCACCATCAATCACATCATATATTTAAGAGAAAATTCTAAGGTTCAGGCAGTGGAACATCACATCGAACATCAACAACAAGTCCTCCAACTCTTAAAGGATAACCTCGTGTTGGCACAAAATAGAATGAAACAACAGGCAGATCAACATCGCAGTGAAAGAAGTTTTGATGTAGGTGATTGGGTATTCCTACGGCTACAACCATATAAGCAAATGTCCCTAAAGCAAGCTAAGAAGGATAATAAATTATCACCAAAGTATTATGGTCCGTACAAGGTGTTGGAAAAGATTGGTACTATGGCATACAAATTGGAGCTTCCTGCAGCTTCTCGATTGCACCCAGTTTTCCATGTTTCATGTTTAAAGAAGGTTATAGGCGACAAGCTCCCAGTTCAAACAATATTGCCAGAACTTAACGAGGAAGGAAAAATTATATTGGAACTGGAAGCAGTCACAGAAACAAGAACTCGACAGCTACAAAATCGATCAATTTCAGAGTATCTTATCAAGTGGAAGAACTTATCTGCTGAAGACTCCACATGGGAGGATGAGAAGTTTATGCAGAAGTATCCAGAACTGCTCAAGCGTTGAGGACAACACTTTTTTGAAGGAGAGGGGCATGTTGGGTCCCTATAATACTAGTGATTACCCCATTACTATTGTAGTTATACCCCTTATTTATATTGTTGTGCCCCTATTACCCCCATATTGTTATTTTTGTGCCCCATAGAATCCCTCTATTGTTATTTTTGTGGCTTTATATTATTATTGTTAGGTCGGCTGGATTATATTGTGACTCCTTAGACTCCTATATATAGAAAGGAGGTTTTTTCATTTGTATCATCAAAGAATTGTTCATTTATGTAATGTAAAGGAGGTTGCCCCCTCGAAGAGGCTGAATTCTAAGGCGTTGATCTATCTTTTCTATCTTTTCTTGAGCTGGTTTCATAACAAGCACCTGTAGCCCTCCTGTACATAAGCAAAAACTTGGTAAGGGAAACAAAAAGATAAAGACAATTCATACCATAATTAATTTGATTCTAAAGAAATTAATTGCATTCTATTAGAATTACCATTCAGATTCGGCGATCATTCAGCGATGATTCCGCGATGATTAAAGTCACCATGAATCGTTATCCATTTTTCAGTATTCTCAATGCTCGGTTCATGTCCCAAGTTAAGGAAATCGTTATCCATTCCAAGTTAATGTCAAATTTGGGCAGGCGTACTCTTCCTTCATGGCAGGTGTACTCTTCCTTCGTGGCAGGCGTACTCTTCCATCGATTATGATACCTTGAATGATACTATCACTATTATGGTTACTTCTAAATCCCAAATTTAATTATTTGAGAGGTTTTTTTATAAAATATTAAAAGCTGTACTTTTTATTATTTGATTCATATAATTCATTGGTTGGTTCTAACAATCCTATAGCTGGAATTCTTGGTTCTCCCCATCTATAGAATTAATGAGATTTGTTGAGCATGGAATTCCTCACATTTTAGAAATAGTTTTTATAATATTTGGTAATTCCACATTTCAGAAATAGAGTTTATGATATTTTGTTAGTCTGACAGATTAGAATTTTGAAATAATGGATCTTTTATTTATTAATTTTTATTAATATAAGGTGGTTTTTTTTATATTTTATATAATAATGAATATTTTTTAAATATAAAATATTATTTGAGTGGATTTTTTATTAAAAAAAATTCTTTTTCTTGTAAGATATAGATTTGAATTTGAAATGGTAGAATATATACTCATTGGTAATATAAATAATGAAATTGTTATGTAGAAGCAATCTTTTGTTTACAAACAAGAGGGTTTCATACAATAACTTGATGTTTGGCTATACTAAATATCAAAATTAGATTATTATTATTATTATTATTATTATTATTATTATTATTATTATTATTTTAAACCATTGTGAATGGGTTATTTGTTGGAGCAATTTAGACTATAAACCACAATGAAATTAATTTAAATATAATTTTTCAGAACTTTTAAAATAAACTAGGTTTATTTTGTAATGATTTTATAGAGAAAATGAAATACAACATGTAGGACATGCAATACTTCATATGTTTTTATGGTTATATCATTATTTAAATGCAGTTTATGTTAGGAAAGTATGGAAGAAGGGGGTCTCATGAAGATGTCATTACTCCTATACAAAGTTGGAACTATGTCAAGCAAAAGTCTAGCAATAAATATTTAAGGAATGAAAAGCACAAGGAAGAAAGATAATTCTTTTCACCACATAGTCTCATGCATAATATTCTACTTTGATTTGGTGTCTAGTTGTCTTTAGTTTTCCACTTTTCTAATTTGTATGTCTACTTGTCCCTCAAATATGTACATATTTTATTCTTTAACCCATTTCTAAAAGATGTGGAATAAGAATTGATCTTTGGAGGAGTCATCATCAACTTCATTAATTAAAGCATCTGAGCGATCTTGCTCGACATCTTTGCTCGGTATATAACTAGAGTCATTCTGATATGCAATGTGCATGTTTTCACTAATTGGGGTTAGATTTCAAAAAGGTATTGGGTATAATAGTAGAGCTTGGATAGCTTAATGATGTCTTAATTTACATCCCTTGACCTGATGGGGGGTCAACACTATGAATGTTGGTTGATCAAGCCATTTGGTATCCAACTAAAACCCATCTTCCTTTGAAGTTCTACAACATGGACTACCCTAACAGAGTGATGCCTACAACAAGGAAACACATGTACTTGCTAGATGAAGTACAGGTCAACTTGCAAGTAGTTGACATTTTCATCTAGTTAGCATCAGTGTTGAAGTTTCATTGACTTATGACTAATGTGCCTCTAAGTACAATGTAAATGTGGAATCATTGTATTGGTGTAAAAGGTAGGTTGATCATGTTAGTTTACTTAAAATATAGATCTTAGGGTATTAGGATATATGTAGCTAAATGTATATCCTTTACATAGATCAACATTGGTTGACATAATGATTGGGCCAACACTTTATGAAATCACATTATGAAGCGCCATCAAATTATCTTGGCAATTAAAGTAACATAGTCAATATATTACTCACACTCACCCATCAATACAACCCAATGTGTTTTCTTGATCCCAAATAGACTTATATTTGACGCAACTTCAACCAATATAATTTCTAATATATATTTAGATCCAAGCTAAGAATCTTTGTAAAAAATATATTGTAGATTAAACTATTGTTAACCACCTTTATGAGGGTCAATAAACATTCATAAGAAGTGACTCAAAACCAACCACTTCCTTAACTATATGCAAGTTTCCAAAAAATGTTTTAGAGGGGTACCCCAAATGGGTTATCAAATGGAACCAACTATTAGGGGATACACTCGTGTGGGTTAGATATCAACCTAGAGCAAGTTGTTTTAGGGCATGTAATGGTTAGGCTTCTAATTAAACATAATTTTGAAATGAATAAAACTCATCTCTAAGAAACCAAACTATAATACCATGAAAATGAAACAAGGAATGACCTATCTATTGAATACCCTAGGTACCTACCTTAAGTATACAAAATTTCCGTCTAAATATAGTTTCAGTGCAACCATTCATGTAACAATTGAGTGGGTAGAACCTTCATCATAGTGCTTTTCAATATGATGTCATAATTCAACTAGTCTCTTAAAACATGACAATAGCTCATGTGATGATTCTTGGGAAACCACACAAAGTCCAAACTCCTTTCAAATATCAAATTAGTTCATGTGATAGCTATGGAATGTTGATGCATAACTTTTATTTTATCCACTCATTGGTTCACCCCCTTTACATATTTCTTGACATATAATTTCTTAAAATCAAACCCATAACAATAAATCCCACCTAATAAATTGAGCTCCTTACATAAGATCCAATATATATGTTCATTTCCTTCATCATCTTCATGTTTTGCATATTTTGTGAATATTAGAAGAAGAATGTGCTTCTTCCCCATTAAAGATTAAATCGTCACACTCCATGTAGTCTAAGGATGCAATTCCTAATTCTCTCTCCATTTCTTCATTGAGATCTCTTCCTCATCAAATCCATACCAAGAAAACTTCACCAGAGGATAAGGTTCATCATGTGGAATTATTTATCATCTTCAAATGTGGAGAAATGTTTAAGAAATAGTAATCTTATATCATCGCAATAGGAAATGCAATTAATGGGTAAAGAATTGTACCCAACAATTAGAAACCCTTTCAAAGTCAATATGAATAAAGGAATTAAATAATTCTCATTAGACATATTATACACCTAGAGAAATTAACAAGTCGAACATGTTATCCAATTGATTCAAACTCAGTTCTTGTGAACATGGGAAATTGTAGCCATGGACTAGAAGGAACATAGCTTCAATTATTTAGGTTGACAAAAGGATCCAAACAAAGTATACAAGCATTTGCACCAAAAGGGTGCAAATACATGCCAATAGAAGTGTAGATGAATGTAGAGTGATGTGGAGGTAGCGTTTTAGGAAACAAGGATGTGAAAAACATGAGGAATTAGGAAGATAGGGGTGGGGTGGAATGGGAAGGAATTGGTAAAGTAGAGGGTTGCAAGTAGGACATGGGTGGGTTATCTAAATCTAGTGAGTTTGTCCCAACAATCAGATGCCTTCATAGAAGCACCGAGGATATAGAGATAACCAAAACCACAAGCTAATAGGGAAGACAATGAATCAAGCAAGTAAACACTTAGAAATTAAATTTGTTGAAACAATCAGACTAAAGCGGAAGAAGACATATATGGAAATGTTGACATGCACCATATTGCATTGGTTTTCTGTAATTATGCTTTTCTCAATCCATGAGCTCATCACTAAGAGGTGTTTTAGGGTTTCTTTTATCATCTAAATATGTATACAATAACATGTGAAATATAATGGTTTCTAATGTCTAATTGGAGGTCAGGGATTCACTGGTCAAAGGTGTTCACAGGTTGGGTATCTCTTCAAAGTCTAGTGTGCCAAGGGGCCTGGCTATGTGGGATGTCATTTTATAAAAAAAGTTCATATATATATATATATATATATATAATTAAAATATATATATATAATTAAAATATTTTAAATTTAATTTTTTAATAATATTGAAAAAATATTGTTTTGAAAAATAAACATTATAAATTTCATTAGTCAATGTTAAACTAATGGCGGTCGATGGACAATGTTAAAGAGCCCTTTTATAACCTTAATTTCATATTCTTACGGTTAGTTAGCTACCAGATCATGCTACATCTACTACCATCGGGAATGTCCTCAAACTATCTTGCCACCCTATTTGAAGTAGAACAAATTTAATACTAACACACAAGAGTCTAAATTATTAAAAAATACAAAGAGAAATTACAAATACACCAAATATAAGTAAGGAAAAACCATTCTCAAATATAATAGTAATGATTAGAGATTACATTTGAGAATCCTTAAAAAAGACATATAATAATATAAAAATTATATTTTAATTTTTAATACACATATACATTTTTCTTTTTTATCTTGTAAAACAAAATACATCCTTTATTTATTGCAATGCATTTTTTATTTTTTAAAAATACTTGGCTCCATACAATATTCTAAATTAGAAATGAGTTAAATTGACATCACAAAAATTTTGAAAAGCTAAATTATATTTTGTTTTGATAGAACAACAAAATTAGCTCAAAAAGTTCAATCTTAACTTAAATACAAAACCAACCAAACAAAAGGATCAGAGACCCACTAAATCCAACATTAAATGTAAAACCAACTAAACAAGAGGATCAGTGAAGCACTAGCACAATGTGATCAATAATTTTCCTTTGACCCAACAAATGCTCCTTGATTTTCTAAGATGAGTTTTGGGAGAATAGGCTTCAATCTTTGCACTAAAATTTTGGAGATTATTTTGTATAAGAAGTTGCACAAAAAAATTGGCCAAAATCTGGCAAAAGAGGACAGACTGGCCTCCTTGAGCGTTAAGGCTAAGAAGGAGCCCTATGCAATTTGTTTGAACATACAATATACTTTCCTTATTAAATTGAACTTGATCACATCCCAAAACAATGGATAGAAATGAGTCAGGAAATCATCTAGGCCAAGTGATTTGTTCCAACATAGGGAAAACATGTTTTGACTTCCTCTTTTGTTACTTCCTTCGGCAACTCTGTGTTTTCCTTTGTGGAGTATTTTCCTCTATTATATACGCAACAACAATCGAATTCGAAACATGTGGGTCATAATAGAGTGTGTTAAACACACATGGGCAACAAGAGAATCTGAAAGATAAAACATGAGAATCCATTTCTTATTAACAAGTGATATACATTTATAGTACATATTGTGACCGTTGGGTTCCACATCCCAAGGTCTCTTGGACTCCTTTTGTCTATTCGGCTTCCACACTAAACCATTGAGGATTAGGTGTCCAACATTCCCCCCTTAATCCGAAGGGTTATGTATGAGTCCAAGAAGAGAGTTGTAATACAAAATGTGCAAAAATGCATGGCAGCACTAGGCTAAATGTGCTCTTTGAAATGTTGGTATAAAGGGTGGTGGTTTAAGGATGACCATCAACACTGGAACGCTTAGTGCAGTTCTCGAAACTCTTCCAAAACTAGCAAGAAGCTGAAGTCTTCTGCTAGAGGAAGTGCTCCTATTGTTTTGAAGAGGGAAACCTTCAACCATGAAAGGGAGGTCTCACCCCGCATAAAAGGGAGAACTGTTGGACACAGATTGTCATTGATGTCAATATGGAAATATTCAAGGAGCAGACGGAACGGAGCCAAGAGGAGCAGACGAAGCCAAGAGGAACAGCAGAATAGAGCCACCAGAGGAGCAGATGGAGACGAGAGGAGCAAATATGCCACAGATAACGCTATTGGGAGCCATTGGGAGCTGTATAGGCCTGTAAAACCCATATATGCGTTTAATACATTATCGGAGCAGAAACCATATAAATATGCATTAACGTAAACGGAGGCAGAATACTTGGATATATGCAAATACACCATCAACAACAAACAAACGTGAGCCGTTAGATCTGGACGTGGTGGATCCAACGGTCATCGCGCGAGAAAGGTGTGCGGACGTTAACGAGCGGGGAACAGTACGATGGGCGGTAAGCGGTATTCCCCGCACCGCTTATGGGGGTGAGCGGTAAACGTACAATGGGCGCGCGATTCCATTCAAGTGATGACGCGTGGCGGATGTGACAGGCGGGAAACCGCTTTCCCTGCGGGTTATTGCGTGTGCAGCTTGCGGGATCGGGAGGTGCGAACGTCGTCCGATCGCGGCGGAATAGATCGGACGGTGTGGGTTTAAAGCACGTGGTTTTCGTGGGATGTGACGTGAAAAGGGGTTGTGAAAGCGCTCGGTCGGGTTATGGAGGTTTCATAACGTTTAAACCCAGCACCCGGGAGCTAAGGCAATACAGCTTTTATGCTAAATGTATATATTGCTTGCGCGGGGTTTGGAGACAAAGATACGTTAAGGAATGCTCCTGATAGCTCAGAAGGCTAGAATCAAGCCGATTACAGTTGCGACAGGACGTGGCATGTCTGTTAAACAAAACAGTATCATTGGATTCCTGTTATCATTAAAAAAAAAAAACGGGCTTGTGTTACAGTTTTAACACACAGTGATCGTAAAGCCAAGAAGTTGAATGGAAAGCCAACACAAAGGAAGCCACAACGACCAAGGAGGGAAGCTGAAAGATCAAGCGAGTCAGAGGAAATGACAGCGACTGAGGAGGAAGCCTAAGAGACGGTGTAAGTGGAAACAAATGGACAAAGGCATGGGAATGTATAAAACAGTAAAAACAGAGAACTGTTAGTTGTTGTTGTTGTGGTGAAGAACCAGAGTGTGAGGTAGTAGAAGCAGCAGAGGCTGTAGAGGCAGGAGAGCAGGAGTGATACAACCTCAGTTGAATAGAGTGCAACAGCATACCTGTTTATACCAAGGTTGGGTTGGAGCCCAAGAGGTTGGAGCCTCAGAACTGAACAGGACAGAAGTCATTGGGGTAGGTGCTCCTAAGTGCAGAACCACTGCAAAACAGAGTTGGTGCTCTGGAGGTTGGAGCCTCACTGAAGTCCAAGTTGGAGCTTGGTAACTATTCACAATCAGATTTATACTTATATTGTATTTATTTCTTTGCACCGTCTTGATTTTAAATAAAAGCATTAAATTCAGTTGTTGATTTCTGTGTTCTATGTATACATATACATATCTATATAGGTCATTGGCAATCACTAGAACAATTAAAAAAAAATTAGTAAGAAATTTTTATTCACCCCCCCCCCCCCACCCTCTCAGTATTTCCAACAATTGGTATCAGAGCAGGCTTCTTCATACTAGCCTAACAGCTTGAAGAAGGATCTGCAACCATGATGAGAAATCACGAAGCATCAGGAAGACCTCCTTTGTTCAATGGCACTAACTTTGGTTTCTGGAAGAAAAGAATGACCTACTACTTAATGTCCCTTGGACCTGAAGTCTGGAATTTTGTTCAAAATGAATACAAAACTACTTCCACTCTTCCAACAGACCAAGACGAGAGGAAAGCCTACATCACAAATGCAAAGGCCATGAACTCCATCACTAGTGGAATCACTGGTTCCAAGTTTATAAAAATCATGCACTGTACCTCTGCCAAAGAAATGTGGGAGAAGCTAGTTGGCTTGTACGATGGAGACTCAAAAGTCAAAAAGGCAAAGCTTCAAACTCACAGAAGACAATTTGAAAGTTTGAGGATGGAAGATGAAGAAGATATTGCAGCATACCTCCTCCGAGTAGATGAAGTGGTAAATTCCCTGAAAGGATTGGACGAAAAAGTGGAAGAAAGTACCATTGTTCAAAAGGTATTAAGGTCTCTTCCAGATAGATTTGACTCCAAAATAAGCACTATAGAAGAAGCAAAGGATCTAGATACCCTCAAAATGGATGAACTCCATGGAATTCTCACTGCCTATGAAATGAGGAAAGGTGGCCCAAGCTCCAAAGATGCAGCATTCAAGGCCTCAAAGTCAAAGAAGGGGAAATAAAGGAATGACTGTAGTGATGAGTCAGATGTGGAATCCGAATTGGCTCAATTTGTACAAAATCTGAAGAGAGGATCTAAGCTTAAAGGCAAGTATCCTCTTATCTGTTTTAAATGTGGTAAAGTAGGTCATTATGCCGCAAAATGTCCTCATAAACATGACAGTGATGATGAAGGAAATTCTAAAAGAATGACACATAAAAAGAAAGGTTCAATAAGAAAAACTTCTTCTCCAAGCAAGATGAGTCTGATGAGGATGAGTTTATGGTCATCAAAAAGAAATCAGATGAGGAAAGTGATCATAATGAAATCCAAGAAGAATTATTCATGGCACTCGCAGATGATGATGACTCGGGGCTGGAAGGAAATGTAGATGAACTGTTAATAAGTGCCATTGAAGAAAATGAGAAACTACGGAACAAAATCATTTCTCTCAAAGTGTAAAACGAGGAAATAAGAAGGAGAGAAGATCTCCTGGAAGCAAAGCTTAAAGAAAAGGAAGAGACTTGTGAAGAACGCGAGGCCGAAATAGTGTCTCTGAGAAAGGAGTTGGAGCAAATTAAAAAGGGTTGTAAAAGCTCTCAAATACTTGAGACTATTCTGAAAAATCAAAAACCTCAACATGACAATTCTGGAATAGGTTTCAAAGGAGAATCCTCAAGCACTAAGAATAATGCGAAAAGTTATGCCGATGCACTTTCCTGCAATCCAAAAGATGAAAAGTGCACCCCAGATCCCAAGAATGAAGAGAGAATTACTCCAAAGAAGAATGTGGAGTCGAATCATGGACACTACAGCAAATACAAACCTGTACTCCACCAAGGGCCCATCGCAAATCCAAAGAACGAGGGAGGAGTAATTCCCAGGAAGGAAATCGACTCAAACCATGGTTGCTTCAACAAGTACAAAACCATCTTTCTTGGACACTGCTTTCACTGTAAAAACTTCGGTCATCAAGCCAGACATTGTATGGCTTGCAGAAGTGAAAAGACAAAGATAAAGGACCGAATAATCAACTCATATGCCCCCAAAAGGCAGGGACAAATCAAAACGTTCAATTCATTTGATCCCTTGACCAAATTTGATCTGATTTTCTCTTTCTGCTACAATAATGGACACTATGAACAAGACTGCCCACTCAAAGGAAGAAAGATGATTAGCAAGAACTCCAGCATGGACAAATGCGGCCTGGATCTATATGCTCAAAATAATGAAAACCAGTGGTTTGTATATAGTGGGTGCTCCAGACACATGACAGGAGATATAAGGAAGTTTGTCTCACTGAGTAAAAAGGAAGGGAATGTGTCCTTTGGAAGCAGATCAGGAAGAATTGCAGGAAAAGGAACAGTTACTCTGATCAATGAAAAAGGAAAAGCTCAAGATGCTCTTCTAGTTGACGGTCTCAAACACAACCTCCTGAGTGTCAACCAAATCTGTGATCAAGGACATAAGGTTGTTTTCAGCACCAAAGACTGTGAAATAAGGAACTCTGCCTCAGGGAAACTTGTGGCGAAAGGGGTGAGAACATCAGACAACATTTACATTCTGAACAAGATTCAAGAAAATAAATGCTACTTAAGTCAGACAGATGAGAGTTGGCTGTGGCACAAGCGACTTGGACATACAAGCTTTGAAAATCTAATAAATATCAGCAAGATCAAAGTTGTACGAGACATCCCAAGGCTGTCCAAACCAAATCAAGCAGTGTGTGGTCCATGTCAACATGGAAAGTAGACCAGAACCACCACAAGACAAAGGAGTTCTATACATCGAAGCCCTTGGAGATCATCCATGCGGATGTGCGTGGGCCAACAAGAAATCAAGCACTCCAAGGAGAAAGGTATTTTGTGTTATTTGTTGATGATTATACTAGAATGATGTGGATATATTTCATAAAGTATAAATCTAAAACTTTTGAGTGTTTTAAGAATCTAAAAGCCCTTGTAGAAAATGAAAAAGATTCAAATATTAAGTGCCTCAGAACAGACAGAGGAGGAGAACTCACACCAAACGAGTTTAGTGAGTTCTGTAATATTCATGGAATTAAAAGGGAATCCTCAGCTGCCAGAACACCTCAGCAAAATGGGGTAGTTGAAAGAAGAAACTGAAAAGTCCAAGAAATGGCAAGAACTATGCTATTAGTAGCAGACTTACAGCCTAGATTCTGGAGAGAAGCAGTAGGGATAGTTGTCTACACACTGAATCGAACTCAATTAAGACCAAATTGTGATAAAACTCCTTATGAGCTATGGAAAGGAAGACCTGCTTCGGTGAAGTACTTCAAGATCTTTGGAAGCAAGTGCTTCATAAAAATAAATGATGGTTCACCAGGAAAGTTTGATTCTCAGGTTGATGAAGGGATATTTCTTGGATACTCTACACGGAGCAAGGCTTACAAGTGCTACAATTATCGACTGAAGAAAATAGTGGAAAGCATTGATGTAAAGGTTGATGAAGATCTTCCAGTAAAGGAAATTGAAGAACATGAAGATGACTCTCTCATTGAAGAAGAAGAACCTAAAGAAGAAGAAATAGATGAGGAAGAAGAAGAAGAAGAGGAAAGAGAACCACCTAATACCCCTTCTAAGACGAAGTATGTCCAAAGACACCATCCAGAAGAGCAGATCATTGGTGATAAAGATGAAGGTGTGCAGACCCGAAGAAGGATAACAATTACACCCAAGAGAAAAGTCATTGCCCTCCTATCTATGATAGAACCAGAAACATTTGCAGAAGCATGTAAGAATCCTCATTGGGTAAAAGCAATGGAAGAAGAAATGACCCAAATTGAGAAGAACAAGACATGGGAGCTGGTACCTCGTCCAAAGGACAAAAACATAATAGGAACCAAATTGGTGTTCAAAAATAAAATGAATAAGGAAGGACAGGTTATCAGAAACAAGGCAAGACTTGTCTGCAAAGGCTATTCACAAATTGAAGGAATTGACTTTGAAGAGACATTTGCACCAGTGGCTCGTATGGAAGCTATCAGGATGTTCTTGGCATTTGCTTGCTCAAAAGGATTCAAAATCTATCAAATGGACGTGAAATCAGCATTTCTAAATGGGGAACTCAAGGAGGAAGTCTACATAGAACAGCCAGAAGGTTTTGATCTAACTGCAGGAAAGGACTTAGTTTGTAAGTTGAAAAAGGATTTATATGGGTTGAAACAAGCTCCTAGAGTTTGGTATGCAAGACTGGATCACTATCTACAACAACAAGGCTTCAAAAAGGGAGTGGCTAGAAGCAATCTAGACATAAAGACAGATCAAGGTAAGTTACTAGTTGCTCTTGTTTATGTCGATGATCTGATTTTTGCTAGTGATAATGATGAGCCATGAATTTTCTCAAAACATGTCAAAAGAGTTTGAGATGTCAATGATAGGAGAGTTTTCCCACTTCCTTGGACTTCAAATATCTCAAACTAGAGTAGGATTTTGTATATCTCAAACCAAATATCTAAAAGACATGCTCAAAAAATATGGAATGAAGGATTGTGCACCCATGAGCACACCTATGACCACAAACTGCAAACTGAGCAAAGATGATGACTCCCCTCTAGTAGATGCAACTCATTACAGGTTAATGATTGGAGCCCTTCTATACTTAACAGCTACACGAATAGACATAATGCAAGCAGTAGGAATGGTGGGAAGATTTCAATCTGCTCCCAAACAATCCCATTTATTAGTTGTAAAAAGAATTCTCAGATATCTGAAGGGAACTTCTGATTTTGTTCTTTGGTACCCAAAGAACTCAACACTGACTGTAACTGCATACACCGACGCTGATTGGGCTGGAAGTATAGATGATCGGAAAAGTACTAGTGGAAATGCATTCTTCCTAGGAGACTATTTGGTATCCTGGCTCAGCAAAAAATAGTCATCCATATCATTATCCACAACCGAAGCCGAGTATATTGCTGCAACAGACTATTGTACTCAGATACCATGGATGAAGGAAGCTCTAAAAGATCTCGACATATGTACAAATCAACCAATTACCGTTTATTGTGACAACACAAGTACTATCAGTCTCAGCAAAAATCCAGTGATGCACTCAAGAACCAAACACATACCAATCAAGTATCATTTCCTCCGTGAGCAAGTAGCTGAACAAAACATCGTCTTGGAATATATCAGTACAAAGGAGCAGATAGCTGATATTTTCACAAAACCTCTTCCTCGAGAAGCATTCGAACATCTGCGTCAAAAGATGGGGGTTATTTCTTTATCATCACTCAAGTTCATTCATAAAGATGTAGCAGGACAGGGGGAGCATTTTGACAGGGGGACTCTGTATGCATTCCTTTGCCATTGATGTCAAACGGGGAGAGAGCAGAAGAATATTGCCATCAATAACAAAGGGGGAGACTGTTGGACACAGATTGTCATTGATGTCAATATGGCAATATTTGAGGAGCAGACTGAACGGAGCCAAGAGGAGCAGACGAAGCCAAAAGGAATAGTAGAACAGAGCCACCAAAGGAGCATATGGAGACGAGAGGAGAAAATATGCCACATATAACGCTATCGGGAGCCATTGGGAGCCGTATAGGCCTGTAAAACCCATATATGCATTTAATACATTATTGGATCAAAAACCATATAAATATGCATTAACGTAAACAGAGGCGGAATACTTGGATATATGAAAATACACCATCAAAAACAAACAAATGTGAGCCGTTAGCTCTGGATGTGGCGGATCCAACGGTAATCGCGCAAGAAAGGTGTGCAGACATTAATGAGTGGGGAACAGTACGATGGGTGGTAAGCGATATTCCCTGCACTGCCTACGGGGGTGAGCAGTAAACGTACAATGGGTGCGCGATTCCATTCAAGTGATGACGCGTGGCGGATGTGACAGGAAGGAAATCGCTTTCCCCGCGGGTTATTCTGTGTGCAGCTTGCAGGATCAGGAGGTGCGAATGCCATCCGATCACAGCGAAATAGATTGGACGGTGTGGGTTTAAAGCATGTGGTTTCCATGGGATGTGACGTGAAAAGGGGTTGTGAAAGCGCTCGGTCGGGTTATGGAGGTTTCATAATGTTTAAACCCAGCACCCGGGAGCTAAGGCAATATAGCTTTTATGTTAAATGTATATATTGCTTGCGCGGGGTTTGGAGACATAGATACGTTAAGGAATGCTCTTGATAGCTCAGAAGGCTAGAATCAAGCCGATTACGGTTGCGACAAGACGTGGCATGTCCGTTAAACGAAACAATATCGGTGGATGCCTGTTATCATTAAAAAAAAAAAACGGGCCTGTGTTACAGTTTTAACACACAGTGATCGTAAAGCCAAGAAGTTGAATGGAAAGCCAACACAGAGGAAGCCATAGTGACCAAGGAGGGAAGCTGAAAGATCAAGGAAGTTAGAGGAAACGACAGTGACTGAGGAGGAAGCCTAAGAGACGGTGTAAGCGGAAACGAATGGACAAAGGCATGGGAATGTATAAAACAGTAAAAACAGAGAACTCTTAGTTGTTGTTGTTGTGGTGAAGAACCAGAGTGTGAGGTAGTAGAAGCAGCAGAGGCTGTAGAGGCAACAGAAGCAGTAGAGGCAGGAGAGCAGGAGTGAGACAACCTCAGCTGAATAGAGTGTAGCAGCATACCTGTTTATACCAAGGTTGGGTTGGAGCCCAAGAGGTTGGAGCCTCAGAACTGAACAGGATTGAAGTCATTGGGGTAGGTGCTCCTAAGTGCAGAACCACTACAAAACAGAGTTGGTGCTCTGGAGGTTGGAGCCTCACTGAAGTCCAAGTTGGAGCTTGGCAACTATTCACAATCAGATTTATACTTATATTGTATTTATTTCTTTGCACTGTCTTGAGTTTTAATAAAAGCATTAAATTCAGTTGTTGATTTCTGTGTTCTATGTATACATATACATATCTATATAGGTTGTTGGCAATCACTAGAAAAATTTAAAAAAAAATAGTAAGAAATACTAATTCACCCCTCCCCCCTCTCAGTATTTCCAAAAAGAAATTCAACCTGAAAAGGGAAGTCTCAACTTGTGATGGTTTAAGGATGACCAAAAACTTTGGAATGCTTAATGCAATTCCTGGAACTCTTCCAAAACTGGAAAGACGCTGGAGTCTTCTACTAGAGGAAGTGTCCTCAGTTTCGTTCTTGGAATACTTCCGAAACTGGCAAGAAGCTGAAGTCTTCTGCTAGAGGAAGTGTCCCCAATTTTTTTCCTGGAATTCTTTCGAAACTGGCAAGAAGCTGAAGTCTTCTGCTAGAGGAAGTGTCCCAAATTACCAACTGAAGGCATGCTCAGGGGCATCTTTGTCTCTGGATACAACTCTGAAACTGGTGTGGCAGGTTGTGGCTCAGGCTCGCTTGGTGTGGCTTTGAAGCTTGTAGATGACCATCATTTCCCCCCCTGTCATATACAAGGTGAGATGATGGAGAAAACTCAACTGCAAGACTGTTCAATACTCTGGAACAAGTTTTGACATGTGACTAAAATATCTTCTTGGCTGTTGATGCCCATTGCCAAGAAGCGATCCATCCAAGATGAATCTTTGTTCTTGCAGGACATTTGTTTTTTAAGCATCTATGTGAAGAATGGGTGGTTTTATGACAGTGCTTACACTGATGAAGATCAAAACAGTGATCTTTAAAATGGCCAACTTGGTCACAGTGTTGGCATTTCACAATCTGCTATTGTTGTTATTGTTGTGGAAGAGGGGCAGAATCTAGAACAACTGGAGGTGAACTGTCATGAATGAATCTAGCACTTTGAAACTGAATGGGCTTTGAGTAGTCTAGAATATGAAAGGACAAGTCATTGTCATATCCAAGACCAGTTATGTGCTTGTTGTGGACAAGTTGTTCCCAAGGTCTGATGATGGGCTTGGGAAGTGCAGACTGAGTTTCTGCATCTGCATGTACAATTGCTGCTTTATTGTGCACTGGATCAGAATGAACTTGCTTCTTATGGGAGTCTTTTTTAATGTTCTGAACAGAAACAGGTTTAGAATGACTCCTATGTTTTAATTCTTCTTGCTATAGCTAAGATTCGAGGTGAAAAATATCAATTTTCTCTTGTGCATTTTGTAGAAAGACCTGAATGTTTGTGAGAGAAACTTTGCTAACTTTTAATGTATCATGAGTAGTAGATAATATGAGAGTTTTGAGGAACTCTAATACTTCATTGATTCTAGCCATTTTTTCTTCAATATCAAATTTACACCTTAAAAACTGATCACAACTACTACTCAATGCAGAAAAGTAATACCCACTCTTAGTACACAGCGATATCCTTTATAAATGTGCAGCAAATGATTAGTGTGCAACCAGCAAGCACCAATTACAATCCATATAAAAATAAGAGTTTACTCATGACCAGCAGCAGTCGAATCAAGAAATCAATGCATATATATGTAGACAAAAATGAGTTTTAAATACAATGCCAGACTGGGGCAGCAGCAACTGCAAACTTGCTTGGATCCTTCAAATACTCCTTCACTTTTTTGGCCAGTGGAAAAGAATAGTCAAGTTCAATAGCGACTACTAATACATTCTTGTAATCATTGATGATAACATGTGGAACAACTGCAATTGTGGGATTACAGATAGTCAGAGAAAGAGTTGTACATAATCTCATAAACCTCGGAACCAGGAAATAATCATGAAACTATTGATCTTCAGTTTAGCAACGAGCAAGTCAATTTCTCTTATCTCATTTACAAAGTAGCCCTCAAATTAATCTAATGCCTCCTATTGTGCACCACTGAACATATTTCAATATAAAGAATTTGTCTTCATTATTGGAAACTGCAGCCAGCGATGGATAGCGTTAAGATTTCAACTGAACAGAACAATTGTGTTTTTAAACAAACTATGTCTCATATGGGGAGAAGTTACAAAATATGTGTATCGGCCGGCAAAATTCGAAGGCGTTTGGAAGTTGTTGTCATAGATTACATTAATGAATGGTGCAAACTTGCAACCATCCCTCGTTGAAAATGGAGAGTCAATGTTGAAGGTCAGCACGCTGGAGTATGGAGTACAAGATAATAACTCAACGCACAGGTCACGGCCTTCATAGAAAATTATATACCTTTCAACGCACAGCTCATTCTCCTTTTTTTTTATAAATGAAACATACATACTAGAGATGAGTGCACGATAGAATACCCATAGAACGTTCAACGCAGTTCACTGTAGCAGAGTCGATTCACACAGGCATATTCAATGCAGAGTCATTCGGTCTTCCACTAGTGATCAACATTCCAACGACATCCACAGTCTCCAAGAAAGGAAAACCAACATTGTCATAAAATTTTACCGAACAACACTCGATCAAACTACACAAATATACCACCTTTTTTTTTACTACAAATTATACACAAGGGGCAGTGCACTAGCACACCAGGGAGTAATTCTACGAATCAGTTCTTTCTTTTCTTTTAACACTCAGCTATTAATAAAATGAGTTCTAATTCAAACGCGAAGTCCACTCTCTAAGAGTTATATCCATTCAATACAACAACAAGGATTCCAAGCTCTGGAGTCAATTTACCTTGTACCAAATTCTAAGAGAGTATTTTTTCAGCATTTCAAGGATTGGCGACAGTCAGAAGACACTTCAACCTTGGAAAACCAAACGCTTCGAGGTTGGTTTCAATTCTATCTATCACCTAACAGACTTACCGTCATTTGTAAGTGGCAAGTATGTAGTTTTCTTTGATCCACGGGGAAAATAGCTACCAAATGTCTCTGCGGCAAACCCAGGGAAGCATATTGAATATGTCAATTCTGCAGCTATTTCCCTCTACAAAGATCAGTTCTGCCCATTAAACATAGAATCCAACATAATCGATTTTTCTTCCTATATGCTCAACAAACTCTGTGCTGGAGTAGCTCAGCTTGAATATATTGAAATTTTTGAATTGAACTGTGACAATAATTATATATGGCAGTGTAAGGTTGGTTCTACAAACTGTTGAGAACCTTCGTTAGTGCTTAATACAATAAAACATTAGATTATGTAAAAGATCACATGAACAAAATTACCCAATGGTCATTTAAGATACCTTTAAAAATGTGAATGTTTTCTTAATCAACGAGCACGATGGCAGTGGAAATGCTCTGAACCACAACCAAATCTGGCGCCAACGCAGGAATGTATAAAGAATCGTGACTATCATGGTCTTTTAAGCTCACAATATGTTATCAGAAAGGTTAAGCGATGATGGGTCCTATTATGTGCCAAAAATAGTCCAACAAGAGGTAATATGGAGGGAGTCGATTCAGAACTGTACTCTTCTAACGAGAGAGGGCCAGACCCTCTACGGCTTCTTTATTCGATTCCTGTAGACGTTTTCACTGCCACCACCGTGGAGTAGATGGGCTCTGGTGGCCTTCTTCAAGCACGAAGTTTTCCTTCAGCGCAGCCTGAGCGTAGGGAGAGTAGCGCTTATTTATGCAATAATGTAAAATAGAATTCCGTTGTCAAACCTCACGTTGCACTGAAACGCTGGCAGCACTGTAGGAACACTGGAAATGGAACGCTAACAGCACTGTAGGAGCAGGTATTCGATGGGAACACCAAGCATTACTCATATTATCACGCAGAGAGCAGATTATTATGACTGAGCAGATTCAGAATGGTAGAGACATAATTAGATGAGACGACTTGGTGCATGTAAGTAGCAGACCTGATAGACAGAGGTGGCAGCTAGAATTTTGTTGAGAAAATATTCATAAGTGATGGAAAAAATGATTTTCACATAAAGGCCATAAAACAAATGGCTCAAAGTAATTATGCAGGGCAGGAATACGCCTGCTCTGATACCATGTTAAACACACATGAGCAGCAAGAGAATCTGAAAGATAAAACATGAGAATCCATTTTTTATTAATAAGTGATATACATTTATAGTACATATTGTGACCATTGGGTTCCACATCCCAAGGTCTCTTGGACTCCTTTTGTCTATTCGGCTTACACACTAACCCATTGAGGATTAGGTCTCCAACAGAGTGTTTTGTAATGGATATTTTTGGCATAATTCCCTCTATTGTATACGCAATGACAACCGCATTTGGAACATGTGGCTCAAAATAGAGCATTTTGTAATGGGAGACCACTTCTTTCTTGATTTTTCCAAATTCCTTGAGCTAGGTGCCATCCACCAAAATGGTTTCAATGTTATTCTTCCATGGGAAATATTTTACTTGATTATGAAAATTTTGTGTGTTAAAATCCCTAGCTTGAAGCCAAAGGCTGTAGGATTTAGGACACTACACCTCTTCCTCTTCTTTAAGGGATTTATGATATTATTCAAACTCCTTCCATTCTTGGAGGAGTTCTTTTGACACAATGTCTTGCTCTATTATCTTTTAAGTTCCTTTCAAGGAGGTTTTGTGTTGGATAATTTTGGATGCATTATCCTCTTTCCTCTCCTTGACCAATTTCTTGATGGTTATCTTTAAATATTTAATTTTGTACTCCCAAACTGTTATTGGGGACCTATTGTAGCGGCTACAACCACCCTCCAAAATTTTTCCTTAGCTTTGTTTTGGAGCCTCAATACCAACCATCCTTAGCAGCATGTCTTGCACTACTCAGGTGCATATGCTTCCAGTTTAGTTTCTTGGCTTATCAGCTTGTGTTTGCTAACTTTTTTACCTTTCACCCACAAGCTAACATCCTATGACTTGGTCTTCAACCAGCTCTTGTGCTCACTTGGAGAATTGCATAGAACTAGAGGGAAACTAGCCTTGGTCTCTAGAATTGCGCAGAGCATCAAGGTAGTCTATTGCTCTCCTGAAATGTGCAGAGCAAGCAGACTCCCTTCCCTTTGAAAATTATGTAGAGCATCCCATCGTTGGGCTTGCTCTCAAATTTGTGCAGTTCTGGCTCGAATCCTTTGCTTCAATCCAGAAATTGTGCAAATCTCGAGGGGAAGCGAGGGCCACTCAACCTAAAAACTGTGTAGAAGTCATCTAGAGTCTTGCAGTCTGTTTCATGTGCTCCCAAGTTGACTGATTCCCTCTAGGACTGAGAAATCTTGCTTTGCATGCATGGGTAGATTTTTCCAGAAAAAGAAAAAAGAAAAAAGCAAAAAGCATCCCTATATTTTAGGGATCTATTTTTCGGAGCTGGGGGTTACATGCAAAAATCATTTTAGAAACTTCCCACTAAGTGTCACTTTTTCCTAGATTTGTGGCATGTGCGTCATAAGCCTCCTTCTTGTCAAAACTATTTATTCGACGTTTTATATCTCATTCTTCACATCGATCTTGGAGCTCTGACATTCCCCATCACATCTAGGAGCCTTCGGCACACTCAACACACCTTTTTCAGGGTAAGTCCTCTTTTCATGTATTTTGTTGCTTTTCTGTCACTTTTTGTGTTTGGGTTTGTTTGAAGGTTGTTTGCTTGGTTTTTTTGAAAGCTCGTTGTCATTTTAATGCATGTTAGCTTGTAGAAGCATTGTTTCAATTTTTCAATTGCATCTCCTTACTGTCGCATGCATGACATTGTTTCTGCATTAACGGTCATCATTGTGACAACTCACTTCACACACTTCATTGTTTTCCCGTTTTACTGAATCATGCACTCAATGATTGCATGCATGTTCATTCACTCATGTTTGTGCCCAGTTTCACACATGCATTCAGTCCTTACTATTTTTAGTCACCCGTCGGCGGGTCTGAGCTGCCTTGGCCTGGCTTGCACTACGCATTTATGGGATGGAAGGCCTTGCCTTTCTCCCAAAAATTGCGTAGAGCTTGCCTCACACTAGCCTCCCAAAGTGTGCTCTACATAATTCTGAGAGGAAGTGACTCATTTGCCCCCCAGAATTGCTTAATGAAGTTTTCCCGGGTTGTATTCATGCTAACTGAAACTGCGCATTATGCAATTTCAGTCCTCAGCAGTCCAAGTTGGACTATTCTCTGTGCAGTTTCAGTAGTCAGTTAGCTCACTGATAGTCTAGGCTATGTTTTGCATATTTTTGGAAATCAATCTCTGAGCCTCCCAGTGAAAATTGCACAAATCTTCTAGTCATTCACCCACGTGTGTTGCATCTTAGTCCTCAACTTTCTTTTGTTTGTCAACTAACATTGCACTTTCCATGAGTTTTGCTTTGTCTCCAGGTACCATAGGTGTTCAATAGTCTCTCAGCAGTAGAGGCACAATGGCTTCCAAAAGCGCAGGGTCAAAGGACACCATTGAGAGCGCAACTGGAGATATGGTTGAGCAAGTGTCTATGAGTTTTCCCATCTATGAAGATACTAAGTTGTTCATAGACAAGGAGATCAATATCAAATGCCAAGACATCAATGACATATTTTCAGCTACCCTTCAGGAGAATCTGGAGGAATGCAAAGTTTATGTCAACATACACAAGTATGGATTGTACCAGGTTGCATGTCGGTATCCCGTGTTTCCATGCGCGGACATGATCCATTAGATTGTCTTGCATATTGATCTCGAGACAATGGTTTTGAGAAGTGCCAGTGGAACAAAACTTGCTACGTTCGGGGAAAAGGACTTTCAGGCGATGTATCACTTGCCATAGCAACCCTTCACTAGGCCCAGCAATAGTGAAAAATTAAGAGACATCTTGAAGAGGTGGGTGAAAGAGCCTTCTAAGTTCAGGACAACACCCAGTCAAGTTTACAAGACAAGGATACTGTAGAAGGCTTATCATCTCTTGGTCATCTTTGCATGTCACTTATATGGCCAAGAGAACAAAGAGACCTTCCCGTAGAGTTGGGTGATTATGTTGGATCAGCTAGAAAACGAAAGAAGACCTTTCAATTGGTCCAACATGTTGGCTCTCCAGCAGAAGGGATAAGTAACAGATGCTCGACATCCGGCCAAAGGTCAACAAACAAAGCTATTCATGTCCTCTTACATACTTGATGCAATTTGTGCCCGTCAGCAGTTCCCTCGCTTGGGTTGGACATGGACACCTTCAAAAACATCTGTGAACACCTATTGCAGGGCGTTCTTCGAATGCAGCTTCCGTGTTGTTATAATACAACTATCAGACCACTTCGTCACCCCGGTGTACAGGATGATCTTTGAATAGGATCCACCTCGCATGTCACAGGCAACGATGGAGGTATTGGTAAACTTAGCAGATTGGTATGCCTCACCCTTGGCACCTTCATCCGAATGTACAGTGTGGAGAAGGCTTCGCATGTTTTACCAAAGTTTTCCATGGATAAGTTAGTTATGCAAGAGGTTTCACACCACATCTCGACAGGTTTGTCAGCAAGACTGCACAGGAAGAAGAAGGCACCTTGGCTCGCTCTTCCTTTGTGGATCGGGTTGTATGAGATCCAGAATCTCAAGCATGATGAGGCTGAGACGGAGGAATTCAAGAGATCCACCTTCAACACCATAAGTTTCAATCCATATGATGTGGATGGCTTAGTGGAAGAGCACTGTACGAAAGTGTATCATCCTTAGATCCACGGGGCGTGTCATTGGCCTAAGGAAGACCCATGGAGATACTACTATAACTTCTCAAGGCTCAATGAACCAGTTGGAATGGTTGTAGAATGATTAGCAACGCAGAAGGTAGTAGCATCCTAGATAGAAGCAACATTAGTAGTAGGAGAGGGCAATAGACCTACGCTTGACAAATGCAAGAGGAATGTTTCTGACATCGCAAAGGCGGAGAAAAGCTGCAAGTTCAAAGGAAATCCTCTTGTATTGATAGCAGCTTTGGAGATTGAAGAAAAGAGGTAACAACATGATAGAAGCATTGTGCAAAGACAGAGGGAGAAGCAAAAGCTAGAGGATGCATAAAAGGTTTTGAAGCAAAAACTAAGGGAAGAACAAGAGTTACGTAGTGTTACACTAAAAAATGTCACCTTGACTACTTACAGTTAGTATGGCTCAAATCAACAGTCATGCTACCCTCTTAGGCAAGTCTATGCCTCTGTTATCCATCTCAAACTCAAAATAGAGAGAAAGTCTTGTAAAAATCATGTTTATCTCTGGGGTCGCAGGTTCTCTCTAGTCTTACCTGCGGGGACGCGGACCTTGTTCACAAAAACTGCGTCCATGGACGCTCTGTATGTAAAGGGACAGGTGCGTCCCTCTGTAAAAGACAAAATGCGCGAGTTTTATCTTGAAAAAGTTACTTGTGGTTACTTCTAGAACATTCTAGAGGTCGGTTTGATGAAATGGATGCGCCTCCAGTTGGTTCATGTATCTCTATTAAGGGGAGTCTTATCCCATCAATAAGGGAGCTATCCCACCCAAAGAGGGGGATGATCCCATTGATGGTGGACCAGAATAACCTCTTTACAGCACTATAAATAAAGGCATTGAGCCAGGAGGAAAGGAGGTTGGAACTATACATTTTCTTTGGGTAAATGCTGCAGGATTTAGGTCTTCCATTAGAGCCTTTGTGAGGAGAGATTGTCTTCACTTGATTCTACTTGGGAGAGGGTGAGCTTTGTCAAAGAAGAGG
Organism: Pinus tabuliformis; assembly: GCA_031772625.1. Classification (NCBI taxonomy): domain Eukaryota; kingdom Viridiplantae; phylum Streptophyta; class Pinopsida; order Pinales; family Pinaceae; genus Pinus; species Pinus tabuliformis. The sequence continues at coordinate 816,945,989 of CM062807.1, forward strand.
AAAACCCTTGATGGACCCTGGGAGGAACTTGCACAACACCAAGGCCAGGTTGTAAGAGTTTCTTTGTTTCGTTATTAATACAAACTGGTTTATTTTTCTCAATAGCTTGTGTTAATGAGTTATTTCATGTGTTCCTTGGTCTGCATGTTGGATATATGTTTTATTATATGAAATGCAAGTGCTTGGTAATTGTTTGATTGTTTGTGGTTGCAGGAATTGACTTGAAGGAGGAGCTCATCCGGATCGTCAAGAACGGACTTCAACAACAGCGTTTTGGAATAAGGTAAGCCTAAACACTTGTAGTTTTCATGTTATAAAAGGTGTATTTAGAGAAAGATCACTCCTTTTTGTCTTGTTTGTCATTAGAATGTCTTAGACTTCTAGGAAGGTCAGTCGTGTCCGCACCCTTGACAGTTTCCGTGTGACAAATTGGCGACTCCGCTGGGGAGCCATTAATGAGAAAGTCTTTTCCTTTATATGAACTTTGCTTTGAGAAAATCATTTTTGTTTTCTGGTTTTTGACTGTGCGAATTAGTATTTGGGTGGCTTAGCTTTAGATTTAGTTAGATTTGGTTTTTCTTTATTTTTCCAGACGGACGCACCCTCTTAGTACTGCACAGTGCGTCTTTGGACGCGCTGTTGCTGTCTGCACAGAGCGGGGCCGCACCTGTGACAACAGGTTGCCTGCGTCTTCCTGTAAAACTTGAGAAAATTCCATTTTTGCTTCAAATTGCTTTTAGATTTTGTTTTTCCTTAGTGTTTTCCGCCCAGATCCTTTAGTACCCTGTCAAGAATTTTCACCTAAACTAGTTTTGTGAGCTTTGAGTGTTTTAGTGGTTTTCAACGAAGTTTTGACCTAGGGTTTGATTTTTGGAAAGGCTTTGTAGTGACTTTGCTATTAGAAAGTTGTCCAGCCTTAGATATCTCTGGTTAGTCAACCTTCTTAGAAGTCTGGCCTGTCGTAAAGTCTCCTTTTGTGAGCAACTTGCCATTTGAGTTGTTTTGGGTCAAATTTCGAATTACTTGTTTATAAAGTATTGATTTCCATTTTAAAAAAAGAACAAAAAGATTAGAATTTTGTTTTGGCTAGTTTTTGATTCTGCAATAAGCTAGTCCTTGATTTGATTGTGATCAAGTAAAACACCTTAGAAATAATCATTGTTAGTTTTGGCCTCGTTAAGATTGCTTAGAGTAAATTTACTTTTAGTTTGCTTATGAGTGCATTTTCATAGATTTTAAGAGTTGTTAAGATTGATTTTTTGTTTAATTAGATTTACTTGCTTTATTAAAAGAAAAATACAAAAACATCTTCTTAAAAGTCTTGTTTCAAGTAGCTTTTTGTTTTCAAAAGAAGAAAAGAGTTTTTTCGTGCATGTAAAGAGAAGTTATGTTTTTATGCTTGGAAAAGACAAACGAATTGTTTCTTTGATTGTTTTCAATTAAAAGTTGCTTTTATAAAGATTGCATTCTCTCAACTTTTTAGTTAAGCAATTCATCGAAAAGTAAAGTAGTGGATAAATCATTCTAGGTGCATTTTGTAGTGGTTTCGAGTCGAGTCAACACACCACTAGTTTCACTTCCATCACCTTTTGACTTAAGAAACAACCTTAAAAGTAACGCTTAAATTAAAATCAATCTAGTAATCTTTATTTTTCTAGGGCTCTGAAGCACCAACATAGCTTAGGCTAGGGTCTTGGAGTAGGTGAGTACTTAACTCTCCAAGACTACAAAACCAAACAGATAGTCTATCTTGAGTAGAACAAATCCAATTGTTTCAGTTACATTCTGGGAAAGCTCCTCTTAAAGGAGAAGCACGAGCTCGTGTCCGAACCAGTGAGGGGATCATTCCTCCCTCGTTGGGAACGACGCCAGACAGTACGTATTACAAACGGTAAACCTCGGATTAACCATTGTCGAGGAGCCAGGGGTCACTTATCGGTAAACCTTGGATTGTTGTCAAGGAGCCGGTAAGGGGATTGGAGCTTGCTACTCTGCCCTTGCGTGCTGTCGGAGTTTAGACTGTTCCCCCAGGTGTAATTGTTGTGATTGGTAACCTTAGTGGCCATAATATCTAGGATTCTACCCAAGGTGACGGTGGAGGGAAGGTCCCACTGTACCTGGAGCAGACGTCGGTTATACTCACTTGGATTTTCTGGGGGGTTCGCTTCACTTCGAGACGGTTAAAGTGGAGGAACTTGGTCCAGTCTATTCATTAAGCAGGTTGCCGGGGTAACTGTTCCACCCACTATTTCTGTACTGAATCCTGCGAGGTTGGGCTTAATCACCAACTAGCGTTTTTGGTCCGGAAGACTACTGTTTGTGTGTGGTTTGACGCTCTAGATTATTTAGGCGTGTGCTTCAAATTTGATTGGTTCTTTAGAAGACTTTAGGTGGTTTGATTTGAAATTTTTTACTTTGTTTTCGTGTGTTGTAGTTAAAATCTTTAATTGTGGCGGAATCACCGAGAAGGTCCCGTCGAATTGCGGGCCAGTCTCCTGAAGTTGTCTCTGTGGCCGAATTGTTGAGAAGATCCCGTAGACTTAGGGGATCCCCTCCTCGAGACGACCCAGGTCATTTAGAAGGGTTAAAGGTCCTTGTAACTCCTCCTAGTGGCAGTAGAGTAGGATCACCTGAAGAAGGAGAATCTTCCTTGGTAGTCCATCCGATTACCAAAGTTTAGAAACAGGTTACAATCCCGAAGCTGTTACAGTTTCCGAGCTTGCTGGTAGTTTTTCATCTGCCAGTGAAACAGGCGAAGAACCTGAAATTTCAGAACCTGTTACTCCAACTCCTAGTGTTCCTGATTCACCAAGAATAGAAAGAATTATCACCGAAAATCTTCCTGTTGGATTAATTGCTATAGAAGAACTTGTTCCAGAGGAAGAAATAGGCGTTTCTGATTCTGAAGATCTAATTACCCTTGATCTAAGGGAGCGTGAATCCATCTTTTACAGTCCTCCTAGAAGTGAATCTTGGTACCTTGCATTAACCAATTTTTTAGACAACTCAGTAGGTTTTTCTACACCTCGTACTCCGGTTCCACCTAGAGGAATTCATTCTCCTGTAAATATGTCTGGTCAGTCATCTGTGTTTTCACAAAGTCCTGAATCATTTTTACATGGCGGTCCTTCTGTTCCTACTGGGTATCAATCACTTTCTGGTACCTTTGCGGGAGCATCTCCTAAACCTGTTGATCATGGGTTATTAGTTGGAAACAGTGGTAATGTACCATTGAGTATAGGTGACGTTTATATGATGTCAGGTTCAACTCCCATTAACCAACCTCAAGGTGGCCAATTACCGCCTGGGGGGCAACCTTCGTTTATGCCTGGGGGGCAACCTCAAGGTACTTCATTCGTGACTGGGGGGCAACCTCAAGGGTATCAACCCCAAGGGTATCAACCCCAGCCTCAATATGTACCCCAAAGTCAACCTCAGTATCAGTATCAACCTCAAGGATGGCAACCTCAAGGATGGCAACCCCAAGGGTATCAACCCCAAGGGTATCAACCTCAAGGATACCAACCTCAAGGTCAAGGTCAACCCCAGTATTCGTATTTACCTCAAGGTTATCAACCTACGGGTCAATACCCTGGTCAAGGTTATCAACCACCTCAAGGGCAATCATATGGGACTGCACCTTACAGTTATCAACCCTATCCTCAATACGGCTATGGATCTCAGTATCCTCAACCTGTTACGAGTCAATACCCTGGAATGTTAACATGGGATCCGTCACAGGGTCAACAGATGTCGCAACCAAGTATACAGTCGGTACCTCAAGCAGGACAACCTGCAGTTCCTGGTCCACCCCAGCAACCGCAACCTGTCCAGTCAAGTGTTCAGACCCCTGTAACTTCTGTAGTTACTCAGCCGCCAATTGCACCTGGTACTCCACCTCACACGGCTGTAGCAACTACCGCTTCATCTACCATGCTTACTTCTGGAGTATCGGCAGCTCCAGTTTCTACTGTCCCTGTAACCACTCCTCAGACATCTGTACCGTTGTCTGGACCCACGGTTCAAACCACAGTCCAGATGCCTGTAGGCCAACCTGGTACAAGTACGGTTGTTACTACTCAACCTCAATTTGTTCAACCTCCGTACCAGGGACAGTATCAACCTGGGCAAGCTGCCCAACAACCGGTTTACCAGTATCAACCGTATCCTGGGTACAATTATCAACCACCTCCACAACCCCAGTACGGTCCGGTTAATCCTGGTTTTCCAGGAGGATATAATATCCCCAATGCGAATCCTGTTCCTAGTTATCCTGGATATCCTCCTCCTGGGGCTGGTATTGTGACTCAGAGTTTCAGAGATCCTAACCGGCAGTTACCATTTATTGCAACTTTAGATTTACCCGACTTGACGCGCCTAACGAACGATCCAATTCAATATCTTCCGTTCTGGCCGCCAATGCCAAATAAGTTGCCCAGCGATATACCCAAGTTCGAAGGTAAGTCTGGAGAGGATCCGTCTAATCACGTGATGACTTACCACCTCTGGTGTGCATCAAATTCCATCTCAGATGATTCTATCCGCTTACGTCTTTTCCAGCGTACACTCATTGGTCTCGCAGCCAAGTGGTACATTGAGTTACCACGGGCCTCTTTTTACAACTTTAGCCAGTTAGCTACCTCGTTCTTAACTCATTTTCAGTTACCAGTCAGATACGATAATGGTACAGAGTTATTAACTTCGCTAAAACAATCGACATCCACGTACATTTCTGATCACATCCATGAGTGGAGACGTCGAAGGAGATTAGTGAAAGTTTTTATCCCGGACCAAATCTTAGCTGAATGGTTTGTCAAATCATTATTACCAAGAATTACTGAAGATGTAGCTAAGGCCGGAGTAGTTACTGAGGAGCAAGTCATTGCTCAGGCACAATACCTTGACTTAGTTTACACTCAGTCGGGTACGTTACATGAGAAAATTCCGGATCTTCCAAAGTCAAACCAAATCGCTGCTGCTCCTTCGGGATCTCATGCCGCTGATGGTATGATCGGTATCGTGACTACGAAGAGTAAGAAGAAGTCTTCCAAGGCCTCCAATACTCCAATTATCACTTTGCCTGATTCTCCGACAGGAGAGTCTTCTCCTCCTGAACTTACCGCCGACATTCACGCTGTAGAGTCATCTACGGCCAAATCCAAAAACGGTGGAAAGAAGAAAGGAAAGAAGAAGGCTAAAGCAGACAAGGCTCCAAAGGAGAAAACGGAAAAGTCGGAAACCAATGACGAAAACGCAAACCTCGCTATCCTTGTCTTATTTGTGAAGAAGATCATTTTACGAGAGACTGCCCTCATCGGGCCGAGGTAGTGAAAATAGTCAAAGGTTCTCCGACTCCTGCTGTGTTAAAGAATCCATTTCCAGAGCAGGAAAATAAGATGATAGGTTCTTCTTCGAATGCCAGTGAAGAACCCATTTTGATGATGTCTCATGTCAGGATTGCGACTCGATCGCAAGATTATGGTAGTAAGGCTCCTGTTGATGGTAAGGAAGCAGAATCTTCTCACTCTAACCCATCAACCTCAGCTCCTGGTTCCGATCCACTACAGATCGAAAAACCTAACCCAGACTTAGTGATTAAGCCGCCCGCCAAGGGTGTACTTCGAAGGTCTGCTTTCAATCCACATGCGAGAGCAGCCCAGAATTACAACATTGTTGAAGACTTAGCTGTTTCACCTTCAGCAATGTCGGCACTCGAAGTGCTGCAATCATGTCCAGCGCAACGAAAATTGCTTTTGTCGGCTATTGGAGCTGTCGATGTTCAGGACCCGAACCTAATGATCTTTGATCTAGAAAATAGTACACCACGTCTCCCCCATCAAATGGCTTTCCAAATTCCAGTGATAGTCAAAAACAGGCCTATTCATCGGACTGTGATTGATGAGGGAGCTTCTACGTGTATTATGTCGATTCAATGTTGGAGATCGCTTGGTTCTCCTTCGTTGAACCAATCCCCCACCATCCTTAAGGCCTTTGATGGCCGTGGGTTCCGTCCGTTTGGTATTCTACAAGAATTGCCTATAGGGGTCGAAGGTAAAACCGTTAGTCTGGATGTGGAAGTGGTTGATGCCCCTCTAGACTACAACCTTCTTTTGGGTCGAAGTTGGTCATATGCTATGACAGCGGTCGTTTCATCGGTCTTCAGAGTCATTAAGTTTCCACATAACGGTAAGATCGTGACTATTGATCAGCTGACATACTTTTCATCCGACCCAACCTCTTTAGAAACTATCCAGCATGTCGGTAAAACGACAATCCCTTATAGGGACATTGGTGTAGGTTTAGTTAAGGATTCCGGTTTACTGGGAACTTTTCCTCTCCCTCCACTCAATGCAGACCCTTCGTTCGCAACAATTCATATGATCACGTCAGAAAACATTATTTATGATGATCCTTGGTATGTTCCCTCTGACTCTGAGCTAGACTCACTCGGTGATGTTATGCCGTTGAGTCCGTATGAGATTGCTTATGAAGCTCTTATGTCTTTTACCGACTTTCATTCAACCGACCAAATGAATGTGGTCAGTGAAGAGTCACTTTTCACCTCACCCTTAGAACGGATAACGTTTCCCGAAGAAGTGTCATCTGACGAACAACTTCGCGAAATCCTAAGTGTAGATGATCTACCATGGGAAGATCTCCATCACAGATCTTCGTTTTTACCTAAGGATGATGCATTTGAAAATGATTTTTCATCTATCTTTACCGCTGAATATGTCAAAGACGCTCAGGATCCAACGAAACATTCTGATTCAGAGCTGAATTTAGGGAATATTTCTCGTACTATTCCCATTGATATTTCAGTGAAGCCCGGAATCGAGGAGAACATTCATATAGGTGCCGCATGTACTGAACGGAAATCCAAACTTACAAGGCCCTATTCCAAGAATTCCGCGACGTGTTTGCCTGGTCTTACGAGGAAATGCCGGGAATTGATCCTGCCATTGTTGTTCATGAAATCAAAACCTACCCGGATGCTAAACCCATTCGGCAACGGTTGCGTCAGATTCACCCTCGAAAAGCGGCTGCAATCAAAGCAGAAGTCGAAAAGCTGTTGAAAGCAGGTTTCATTTATCCGATCCCGTTAACGGATTGGGTATCGAATATTGTTCCCGTCAATAAAAAACAAGGAACAATAAGAATCTGTATCGATTATAGGGATATCAATCGAGCTTGTCCAAAAGACAACTATCCTACGCCTTATATCGATCAAATCATTGATGATTGTGCCGGAAGTGAGATGTTTTCCTTCATGGATGGTTTCTCAGGCTATAATCAAATCAATATTCTACCTGCCGATCAACCAAAAACGGCATTCATTTGTCCATGGGGGACATTTGCTTATTGCAAATTACCTTTTGGACTTAAGAATGCCGGGGCCACTTTTCAACGGGCGATGTCTTATGCATTTCATGACATCAAGCACATTGTGCAACCCTATCTCGATGATTTGCCTGCTCATTCTTTACAACGAGCTGATCACCTTGTCCACCTACGAGCAATCTTTATGAGGTGTAGGCATTATCGAATTCGGTTGAATCCCCACAAGTGTGTTTTCTGTATAGAAACAGGTCGATTGCTGGGATTTGTTGTTTCAAAAACCGGCATTCGCGTCGATCCCTCGAAAGTCGAGGCTATCATCAAATTGCCTCCTCCTTCGAGTTTGCGCCAACTCCAAAGTTTGCAAGGGAAAGCGAACTTTTTACGCCGATTCATCCCAAACTACGCCGAGGTCACTAAAGGTTTTACACGGTTGTTGAAACAGAACGCACAATTCTTTTGGGACGAGATTGCCCAACAATCTTTTGATGCACTGAAACACGCGTTGACCCATGCACCGTTATTGCATCCTCCCAACTACAACCAGGACTACTTCTTATACCTCGCAGCTTCGCATTCCACCATTGGAATGGTGTTAGTTCAAGAAGATGAATTCAAAGCAGAGCATGTGATATATTATCTTAGTAGAACCTTAAACCCAACTGAGTTAAAATATTCGCATGTGGAGAAATTGGCCCTGGCAGCCGTTCAAGCTGTCCAGCGTTTTCGTCACTACATTCTTCTCCGCAAGACTACAGTTATTTCGGATTGCAACCCTATGATTTATATTTTGACAAAACAACTGCTAGGGGGCAAGTACTCTAAATGGATTGTTATCCTGCAAGAGTTCGACTTGGAGTTCGAGAAGTCCAAGTCTAAGAAATCTTTAGTTTTTGCGGAATTAATGTGTGATTTCCCGAGTGCTGACACAGAGACTGTGGCAGAGGAGTCCATTGTGGACGAATCTTTGTTTCTTATTAGCACTTTAGATCCGTGGTATGGGGATATAATCATCTATCTCCAAACCCAAACCTTTCGGCCTGAAGCTTCCAAGGAAGACCGTCGAAAAATTCGGTTTCGATCCCAGCAATACAGAATTATTGGAGATACACTTTATCGCCGGGGGGCAGACTTAGTTTTTCGACGTTGTTTAACTCACGAAGAGGCTGAGAGAGTTTTGAATGATTGTCACTCTGGAGCATGTGGCGGTCATATGTCTGGGTATGCCACAGCTCAGAAGGTGTTGCGCGCTGGCTATTTCTGGCCGTCTATGTTTAAAGATTGTATCCTTGCTGTCAGAACGTGCCACAACTGTCAAGTTTTTGATCGAAAGATGCGCGCTCCACCTGCTCCTCTCCACCCTATAATTGCCGCTGGTCCATTCGCCAAATGGGGCATTGACTTTATTACTTGTAACCCTCACTCGGCCGGGGGGCATGCGTATATCATCCTCGCGGTTGATTATTTTACAAAATGGGCCGAGGCGATGCCTACATTCGACGCAAGCGGCAAGACAGCTGCAGTTTTCGTATTCAATCATATCATAACTAGGTTTGGTGTCCCACAAGCAATCATTACTGACCATGGGAGCCATTTTCGAAATGTCATGATGACTGAGCTTACAAGCCAGCTTGGTTTGCGCCACGATAGCTCTACTCCTTATTATCCGCAAGCCAACGGTTTGGTTGAGTCAATCAACAAAGTTCTAGTCGTCATGATTCGACGGATCATTGGTATCCATCGAACGAATTGGCATAACATGTTATTTTCGGCGCTATGGGCATATCGAACTTCAGTGAAAAATTCAACAGGTTTCACCCCTTTTCAGCTAGTTTATGGCTTAGAAGCTGTGTTACCTATTGAATGCGAAATCCCATCACTTCAAATGGCTGTCGAATTACTTCCAGCTACTTCCGAAGAGGAGAAACGGTTATTATACTTAGCTAAATTAGATGAGACTCGACGTGACGCTACTTTAGCTATCGAGACTCACGCGAAACGAATGAAAGCTCAGTACGATAAAAATGTAACCCCTCGAAGTTTTTCGGAAGGAGACCTAGTATTATTATATGATCAAGCTAACGATAAGCTAGGTGCCGGAAAATTCGTTCCCATGTGGCATGGGCCCTACATTGTAAAGCGAAAGCTAGCAAAAGGGGCTTATGAGTTAGTTGATTTTGATGGGGACTCTTTGGGTAAACCCAGAAATGGACTTTACCTAAAGAGGTATTATGCTTAAAATGATGGGTATGGAGAAATTTTTAGATAGGTTAGATTTTCTTTCTAGCTAGCAAGTGTGTTAGTTTAGTCAGTGTGCTTAGCTTAGCAAGTGTGGTTTTTCGTCATTATTTTGGCTCATCTTGGTTTTACTCTTGATATTGTAGATGTCGACGCCTCTCCAAACATACATTGGATTTGCTGATGGTGCTTGTCGTAGTACACGGAATATCTCTTCCGCAGCTTGGGTTATCTATTCGCCCTCTGACGAGTTAGTTTCTATGCATGGGGTAAGCCTCGGTCAAACAACGAATAACATTGCAGAATACAGTGCAGTGGTTGAATTATTATCCGAATCTATTTCATTTGGAATTCGACGTTTGATAGTGAGGTTAGATTCTGAACTTGTTGTATTACAGCTTAATAGAGTTTATGCCATTAGAAATCCTGTGTTATTAAGGTTGTTTTTGAGAGTGCGTCTCTTGGAACGTGAATTTGATTACATTGAATATCAACATATTCCAAGGTCTTTGAATACATTAGCAGATGCAATTGCTTCTCGAATGTTGGACAGACATTTACGATAATCATGCAAGTAAATTTAAAAACATTTCATCACATATGTTAAACAAGATAAGCCGGTAATAGTGATATATATAGATAGAAGTGTGTCAAAAAATATATACATCGTCTTCGATCATAGGTTTAAAACACCTTATGATCGGCAAAATGATAGTACAAAAATCAAAATGTCACATGTGACTACAAAAGTGACTAGTCAATCACTGGTGGTGCTCTCTGTACGACACCACTGCGCGGGCTACCTTACGCAAAAAACTCTAAACGGTCCAGGGACCGCGACTACGAAGCGCTGAAGCCTCATTGGAATATCATCCATAGTAGTCTCAGGTATATCTGCCGTGAGACGCTCTAGATCATGCTCCAAGTCGGCTAGTACTTCTGCTGTCGCATCCTGTGGGCCGGTGCCGGTGCAGCTGGATGTAGTCTATCATAAGGCCGGAGGTTGGCTGGACGCTGTGGGCCAACATCTGCATTTTGAAAATTTACTATTAGTTTTGAGACGATATATATAAAAAACAAAAAATACATAACTAGAAAACTTGTGAAAATAAAAAGTACCTCTGTCATCCCATTGTTCTCCCTGTGGAAGAACCATGTCCGGATCACCTCTGAAATCCATTCCGGCATACGGAAATCCTGTATCACAAAAAGCTGGCCCTCTAACCAGTCAAAATAACTATCTGAGAATCGAACTACTGTCGCGCCCTCGTCAGGATGCCGGGCCATCACCGCAACCCATCGTATCAGCTTTGGCTGCTGAGGACCCAAGATATCAACAGTGAGTTGCTGAGGGATCAGCAATGGAATTCTCTCCAAGGCAAAGCTCACGACTATAGGCCCATATCCAAAAGTCTTTAGTCGTCCGTTCCTTGCCTTGGTCAGTTGGCTCTTCATATGAGCCGACACAGCTTCACACCAGTTGAAAATGGTGCCTTGGTAACAGTCAATTGCCATCCGCATTTGGGATCCGGAAGCAATGTGTAAAGCGGCCGCGCCGCAAATTCTGGTAACCGTGAACGCTATGACTTTGAGTTCCGGCAGAGTGATGTGTTTTATCTCTATGCCTTTTGAATGGTGAGCTCCAGGTGTGCACCAAGTCTCGCGGAGACTATCAAGGGATTGGCCACCCGGCCTAGTCCCCGCAAGGTTGAGTTGCTCACCTCTGTTTGGCAAGCCAGTGAGAAAGTATACATCCGAGGGCTCTATCTCGAGCTGGTGCCCTCCTATGTAAAAGCATTGTTCCTGTACGTTCCATCGCTCAACCAGCCATTCCAAGAATCTTACCTGGCCCCTCATGCCCGGTATGGTCCAATATTTGTATAATCCGCATGCTCTTAGGGCATCCAGAGAAGGTTGATGATTTATTGCAGCTTCATCTTCCTCTACGTGCTCTCTTTCTCTCCAGTCTAACATGATTAGTGCCTGCATATCAAAAAATAGCATTAGAAATTAATTTGGGAATTTTTGGTGGTTTTTTGAGAGAGTTGGGGTTTTGAAATGCGCGTTTCTCGGAGGACGCACCCCGGCTTTGTTGCACAGGGCGCCCGGACGCAGCTGGCCTGAAGGCGGGCTGCGTCTTCCGACCGTTTTCCCGTAAGAGAAAAAGTCGGGGGACGCGGGTCACCCGAAGGGCACCTGCGTCCGCCGAGAGGCGCATTCCAAAACCAAAACCCCCCCAAAAAATAAAACTAAAACCTAAAAATTGATTCTAAACGGATAGAAATGCAGAGTAGGATGTGTAAAATACCTGGATGAGACGGCGTTCGATTCCAGCGGTCAGATTTTCCGCAGCAACCACGGGAAGTTTCTTGTCAAAAGCCCTTTTTTCAACCTCAACAGTGAAACGGTAAAAATGACATGGTAAAAGGTCTTTTTATAGGTTTTTTGGATGAATTAGTTCATTTTTTACCATGAAAAGATATTTTTGAATGTATTTTTGCCTATTTTAAACAGGTATGAGTAATGTGTTGCTTTTGTGCAGGACAAAGGGATTTCGAGGGAAATTGTAATTTTTTCACAAACAAAATTGCAGAGTCATCTTTTAAGCCCTTTTCTGACTCCTAAAAAATGAAAAGATCGCCGAGTGTTTCTTTTTCACTCGTTAAAACGGAATTAAAAGACGGTCCCCTTTTAGCTCTTTTCTGACCGCAAAATCAGGAAAAGATTGCCGGGTTTTTGTCGTTTCGAACTCGATAAGGAAATAAAACGACGTGTCCTTGATCGCTTTTTACTTTTCAGATTAACGACACTAATATGAAAGTACTCCTTGGTCGCAAGATCAAGCGGTTCCCCCAGGTATTATTTTATACTTTTTCGGGCTTGAGGGACACAAATATACGAAAAAGTTCAACGTGGAGTCTCCTTTAGTTTTTTCAGACTCTCTAAAAATGAAAAACGCCGAGTTTCTCCTATACTGGGCTCGTTAAATTTTTACAGTAGAGGACCTGTTCAATTACAAACAGGAACGAACCACTCCTTCCTAGGGTTCGAATTTAAACTAGGTTGGACTCGTCCGAAGGATGAGCTTATAATCAAGCATATGTTATCCTCCTCAAGCTTGTTAAAAATAAAGAGGTACTTGCCAGAAATGGTGGGGGAAAAAAAGAGAAGAATGAACCTATTTGTCACCTTTTGTCTCAGAAGAAACTTTATTACCGCTCTTGAACACGACACTTTTATTCACCTGGGTTGGGAAATCTTTTACCTCACAGTTGACCACGTCACTTTGAAAGTCTTTAACCGGGTTTCGGGGATTAACTTTGAGTTATTCGTCACCAAGCCATCTGTTGTGTCGTTATGTGTTCAAGAGGTCTGCAAACAAAAACTTTCATCTGCAAAATACTTGTCATCCATTTGACCATCCCTGAGTCAGTCCTTACAGCAACATTTCTTCAACTTGAACAATGATTTCGTGTTGCGGGCTTGCCTGCAACGGGTCGCTTTCTATCGACATCGACACATTATCTAGAAAGATGACTTAGAATCGACAGTACCTTGAAGTCTGCATGCATCAATGGCAGGTTTCTCGCCTTTGACGTCAGTTTACATCATTGACTTTCGATCAGAGGATTCCGTGAAGTGTTCGACATCAAAACATCTATTCACATTTCACGGGTTGTGCTTGGTACTTTGAGGACCATTGACATTACTGGTGGTTTCTCTCACGCTTGTTAACAGTTTACATCATTGACTGGTAATCAAGTGGTTTCTACCATGTTCGACATCGAATCATTTAATCACATGGCTAGAATCGTACCAATTCGAGAAGTAGAAGTGAAGACCCTGGATCTAGTTTCTACCATCCAGGCTGCGAGGAGTTTTGTATTCATTATCTATGTAGGCTCATCATAAACAGATGGCTGCGTCCATACTGTGTCTACAAAAGTCTATAAAAATGATGTACTGCAAGATCATTCCTGTATCAGAGTAGTTAGTCCATTAGTTAAAGTTTTGAATCTGAGTATGGGAATGCCTACCTCAGTGATGATATAATCTTATCCATGTATTTTGTGTTGAAAATTGCAGGTTCCAACCAGGCCATCCACAAGGTAATCCTTGAAATGATAAAGCGCTTCACCCTTCCTAGAATTACAAAACCCTATTCTATTTCAGGCTTCGCACTTTAGGGGGCAATCTGTTACACTAAAAAATGTCACCTTGACTACTTACAGTTAGTATGGCTCAAATCAACAGTCATGCTACCCTCTTAGGCAAGTCTATGCCTCTGTTATCCATCTCAAACTCAAAAAGAGAGAAAGTCTTGTAAAAATCATGTTTATCTCTGGGGTCGCAGGTTCTCTCTAGTCTTACCTGCGGGGACGCGGACCTTGTTCACAAAAACTGCGTCCATGGACGCTCTGTATGTAAAGGGACAGGTGCGTCCCTCTGTAAAAGACAAAATGCGCGAGTTTTATCTTGAAAAAGTTACTTGTGGTTACTTCTAGAACATTCTAGAGGTCGGTTTGATGAAATGGATGCGCCTCCAGTTGGTTCATGTATCTCTATTAAGGGGAGTCTTATCCCATCAATAAGGGAGCTATCCCACCCAAAGAGGGGGATGATCCCATTGATGGTGGACCTGAATAACCTCTTTACAGCACTATAAATAAAGGCATTGAGCCAGGAGGAAAGGAGGTTGGAGCTATACATTTTCTTTGGGTAAATGCTGCAGGATTTAGGTCTTCCATTAGAGCCTTTGTGAGGAGAGATTGTCTTCACTTGATTCTACTTGGGAGAGGGTGAGCTTTGTCAAAGAAGAGGAAAACCCTTGATGGACCCTGGGAGGAACTTGCACAACACCAAGGCCAGGTTGTAAGAGTTTCTTTGTTTCGTTATTAATACAAACTGGTTTATTTTTCTCAATAGCTTGTGTTAATGAGTTATTTCATGTGTTCCTTGGTCTGCATGTTGGATATATGTTTTATTATATGAAATGCAAGTGCTTGGTAATTGTTTGATTGTTTGTGGTTGCAGGAATTGACTTGAAGGAGGAGCTCATCCGGATCGTCAAGAACGGACTTCAACAACAGCGTTTTGGAATAAGGTAAGCCTAAACACTTGTAGTTTTCATGTTATAAAAGGTGTATTTAGAGAAAGATCACTCCTTTTTGTCTTGTTTGTCATTAGAATGTCTTAGACTTCTAGGAAGGTCAGTCGTGTCCGCACCCTTGACAGTTTCCGTGTGACACGTAGAAGAGAGAAGGAAGCGTAGCAGGAATAGGAACAACAAGAGGTGCAACATGCACACATTGATGAAACTACACCCATACAAGTTATTGATTCATCCAAACAACTGGCAGATAGAAAACAGGGTGAGCAGTCGCAGGAGTGGGACTTTTCTCAGGGGATCGAACAGATGTTGGAATAGATGGACACAGATGTGGTTCAACCTGAGCTACCTCAGGACATTGACCTCATGCCTAAGGACCAAGGGTTCACCCCATTAGCTTCATCAGATCCAGGAGTAGAGCAAGTCCCAAGAGATCAAGGAGACACTGAAATACTTGAGGACAATTCGGAAGCAGATGTGCACAACATATCCTTCGATGAGTCACAACACAAAATTGTGCAGTCACACAGAGTGCCCACTCTGAATGTCCATGTATTTCCTGCATAGTTTGACGAACGAGTGATCATGTCTAATGTGCACAAACATCCAACTGCATTGGCTGATGCTACAAAGGCATATGTCGAAGCCACCATCTCAAGTGTAAGATTCTTGATAGATGAGAACAAGTTCATGGCTAAGGAGCTACAAGCGGCCAAGTAAGGAGAAGAGTAGGATACAACATCCGCTAGGGAAAAGTTGAAGAAAGCAATACTTGATGAAGTGTCATCTCTCAAGACAGTCATGTGGAAGTTGTACTTCAGGTTTGTCACCGTGCATAAGTCAATTGTCCATCTTAATGGTTCGCAACAGCACTGTGCTAGGAGAGCACACATCTTGTCAGACATACACACTGTTGTCGATCACATGAAGATACGAACAATGAGGTACAAGGGAGCCCTGTTTCACTTGCCAAAGGTGATGAAGCCAAAGGTAGTGGATTTGAAGGCACGCATCCAGAGTCAAATCCAGAATTATGAGGAACTCCCACAACTCATCACCATGTTACAGGCTTCACATGCATGAGTGTTCAGAAGCATGGATGTCGTTGTGCACACGCATGTAATCCCATCCATTGGCACACTCGCCAAGCTGAAAGTAAAGAACCAAGTCTGACTTGAGTTCAACATGTACTTCGATTAGTTCATGTGCATAGCCACCAGTGTAGACTTGTAGATGAGCGCATACATTATGCACCAGTATGTCATTGGTATGGCTACACTCAAGACCATGATGCGCATGTTATCTGATGAGTTGGACAGAGGTGCCAAATCAGTGTACCCAGATGCAATGGAGGTAAGAGTTCACTTTTAGAAGGATGTCACCACAGAGTACGCAGACACCATAACATACTACCAAGCTTGGAATCAGTTCACCACCATCGATCATCAAGAGGATGTCGATGAGTTAGCTTTCCCACAGTTGTCCAAGTCTTAGTGATGTCTTGTGTGGCTTACTTAAGCTTATTCTTGTCTCACATGGGTACATGTGCAAATTGTATTTTAAACATGTTGTAAAGTGAAAGACCAAGTGTCAATAGTAGAATTTAAACAGTCATGTGTAAGTTGAAGAGTCAAGAGGGTAGTTGAAGAGTCGCAAAGGGGAATTTCTAGGGTCACCCCACCCTTTTCTATATATAGAACCTCATAACTCATTGTACAGGTTTTTGGGAGCCAAGCTTCTGATAGGTATAACTTAGAGAAAGCTTGGAGTGTATTGTAATGAGCCTTGGCTTCTCCATAGTGCAGAGCTAG
The DNA here is from genome assembly GCA_031772625.1 of Pinus tabuliformis. Taxonomy (NCBI): domain Eukaryota; kingdom Viridiplantae; phylum Streptophyta; class Pinopsida; order Pinales; family Pinaceae; genus Pinus; species Pinus tabuliformis. The sequence goes on from CM062807.1 coordinate 816,962,486, forward strand.
TACATCTCTTTGGAGGAGCAGGCGGCAGTGACTGTAATGTTCCGATATCGGGGCTAGTGGTTGTCATGGTTGTATGTATGATTGGATCTTTCACTCTTTTAATATAACAAAGGAAACATGTTTCATTCATATATTGTTATTGTAGTTCGCTTATCCTAGTTACTCAAATGATGTATGTAGCTGTAATTTACGCATGTATGTATGGACTATTCCGTATGTCTTTGTATGAATCTTATAGAAGTGTGTGGTTGGTATAATCCATCACTTTTGATCGTCGGTTATCCTACTTTCCATCTTGTGATGTCTTTCATCTCATTTGTTCCCTTTCAAGTTGCATGGTATCAAAGGCTTCTAAGGGGCATACTCTTGTCCCCTTCCGTGTGTTATAGCCTTTCATACACCTTCCTTGACTTGTTGTAAGGTCACACCCTTACTTCCAACAAGGACATCTTACTTACCTCTATGTGTAACCATAGTCAAGGCGATACTGTAATACCCACTGCTAGGACCCTTACTACAAATGGTTTGAGGTCTATTTGGGACTTCATACCAAGGATATCCCCTGACATGTTGGCGGGTCCAGCACCATCAACATTTCAGGTGCCAGAAGGAGGGCCAGATGACAAGATGAGTCCTCACATCCTATTTTGAATCTTTGCACATCTATCATGGATATTGTTATAGTTAACCCTCCACAATGTTTGTCCAACGGACATCCCTTTGAAGTCAAGAAGGGGTTCTTTGATGACTTGTCTGAACTCACATATAATGGTGAAGCCGAAGTGGCCTGGCCTGAGCACTTACATGACTTCCTTTCATTCATGGAGAATGTGTAAGGTTTTGATGAAGTATAGGTCAGTATGCTACTTACACACACACTTCATGAATTCATGTCACTATGGTGCCGCGAATTGCCTCCCAATTGCATGCACTCATTCAAGCAGTTCAATGATCTAATAGAATTTGTTTTTCATCATTTTGATCCTAAAGCACTTGATAAGAATATGTTAAAACAATGGAAGGCCTCACATGAATCGCTAATGGAATTTTGCACGCGCTTTCATCTACTCTCTTTTAAAGCTCTAAAAAGTCATATGAAATTCCAATATCGTATGGACATATATGAGTATGTATGTCACAAATCACTCCGTCTTAAAGTGAATAAAAAGTTGAAACCCCCCTCAACATATTTCGATGATGGAGCTACGTAATCACAAGCGGACACAGTCATTGTCACAAGTGACTACCCGCCTTCCCCTCATCAAGCAGCTCCACCCCCGCAGAGTGGTATGGGAGAGCGTGCACATAATACTATTCAACTGTTACATTCTCCCACCCTCACTACTCTTAATTTCTGCACAAATTTGGTTGGGAATCCATGGATTGTCACATGCACTTGTTACCCAATATTTGTCCCCGCGTTCTGTTGATCCTATGGATTGTACTGTCTTGTGTTCTTCCATTCCGGACTCTACACTTGTTGTGAACAAGGATCAAGCCATCGACGGAGTTGGTGTTGCACAACCAACTCGCGCTCTCATTCACGATGAGTATGACTGGGAATCTGAGCTTGAACCCGTGATGAAGGATGATCTCCTTTTATCTGCGCCTCTTGCGATTTTTCCTAACATCTTTGGTGATTCTACTATCTCTAATTTTCCTTCTGTAAATCCATCCACAGATGCATCTACTTCTGATCATTCACGAAACACACCCAATGTTAGTCCATCATTTGATAGCAGAGAGGAAAAATTCTTCATTGAAAATCCACTCGATTTTTCATCTACTTTTTCTGAAAACGCAAAGGGTAAACATTCTTGCTTCTCATCTACCCCTCTGTATGATTCATCTAATCATGAGAATTTCGATGAACTCATTGATTTTTCTGATCGTAGTTGTCATGATCTCTTTACTCCTATATTCGATCACGATGATTCAATCATTGTTGATATTTCAATGGCACCTGTTTATGATGATCTATCTGTTGATGAAGTCGAAACCTCGTAGGCTGTCGAGGCACTTCAACACGAGCTAATGGTTATGTCAGGCCCTCGCTATGCTGAGGTTAATTTCACTTCTGATCAGGAAATTGTTGAACTACCCTAGGCTCCTCATCACTCATATGTATGCATTGAAGATAAATCCAACACACATATTGTGCTTCCTCCACCTGAATCACATGATCCCATTACTCATGCTTTGGAGGAGTCATACACAACAATCACACTTGAAAGACGTAATTTTTCTCTCTTTCTCACGTTTTCTTGTCTGTCACAGTCAAGAGAGTACATATGGTTATCATCTACATACAGTGTGTCACAGCACCATGGTAAGTCCATAGAGTGCTTGTCATGTGCTTTCACTCTTTTCTTTTCTATGGACGAGTTTAAGCTCAGAGAGTGTTAGTATTCATTGTTATATCTTTCATGTTTGTTGGTTCACTTAACTTTTCTTTTCACAAACCATGCCTTCACCAACATGGGTCAACCAATTCACCAGTGGCTGCATTGGAAATATCACTTCACGTGAGCAGACCCATGCATCATTAGCTTAGGAGTAGGGGTAGTATTTGCTTGCATGCATGTTTTATTTATTTATTTGTTTGTTGTTTTCTTGATTTCTTACTTTGATTACTTTCTTTGCTTTCACATCCTATTCTGCACTTTTCTTTATTGTCTTGTTGCTTGTTTACATACGTAAGATAGTTTCGCATGAAACCATGTGCGACTCTTAAGACAAGCAGGGTAAAGTACAAGAGGACTTGTACAAATATCAAAACTTGGTTATCTAGAATCCTGTCGCTTTTTGCAGACTTGTTATCTTCAGTCAATGATACACCAATGGAAAATACGTTATGTTCGAAGTGAATCTTGGTGAAAACAAAACACTTGTGCTCTAACTAGTACCACCTACTCTAGTCGATCGTTTTGGATTAATCCTTTTCAGCTCAATCAAGTAGAGTAAGGTGGGGGGGAAACCTTAAAAAGTATGTCAGAGGTATACATAACATAAATAAATAATTGCCTATGCATAGTGCTTTGAAAAATGAAAAAAATGAAAATATGAAAATTTTGAAAAAATGAATAAGGCGAAAGAAGAGAAAGGCTTCCTGTGCGGAGAGCTAATGCAAGTAACTCCGTTGGGGTACTGACCAGGCTCGCTGGCAACAGAGCAATGCTTGTGTCCCTGTGTGACTCCACCAGGGTATTGTCTAGGCCTGCTGGTAGTGGAGAAACAACAGAGATGGAACTTAAACTCTAACAGTCATATTAATTGTGCACTAATATACCCCTCATCCCCAATCGAAACAAATAAGTTGACTTGGCTTGGAATGTGTGCTGACCGATCAAGAGCATGGTAAGTGCTACATCTTTCACTCAATCTAGTGTGGAAACCACGATGATCAGAGAATAAAACAATACTTCCGGAGGAGTTAAACTTGCTTTTCACGAAACAAGGTCCATTCAGAGAGCTAGATTTCTACTAGCATGTCGTCAGTGTTGTATCAGCTACAACCATCCTCCAAAATTTTTCCTTAGCTTCATTTTGGAGCCTCCCTACCAACCATCCTTAGTAGCATGTCTTGCACTTCCCAGGTACATATGCTTCCAGTTGAGTTTCTTGGCTTATTAGCTTGTGTTTGCTAACTTGTTTTCCTTTCACTCACAAGCTGACATCTCGTGACTTGGTCTTCAACTGGATCTTGTGCTCACTTTGGGAATTGCACATAACTAGAGGGCAACCAACCTTGCTCTCCAAAATTATGTAGAGCATCAAGGAATCCTGCTACTCTCCAGAAATCCACAAAGAAAGCAAAGTGCCTTCCATTTGAAAATTGCACAGAGCAGCCCATGACTGGGCTTGGTCTTAGAATTTGCACAGTTCTGGCTGGTAGCCTTGGCTTTAGTCCAGAAATTGCGTAGAGTTTGAGGGGAAGCCAGAGCCACTCAACCCAAAAATTGTGTAGAAGTCATCCAGAGGCTTGCAGTCCATTGCATATGCACCCAAGTTAACCGATTCCCTCTAGGACCAAGAAATATTGCTTTGCATGCATGGGCAGCTTTTTCCTGAAAAAGAAAAAAGAAAAAAAGAAGAGAGCATCCTTAGATTTTAGGGATCTATTTTTAGCAGCTGTGGGTTACATGCAAAAACCATTTTAGAAACCTCCTGCCAAGTGTCATTGTTTCTTATATTTGTGGCATGCACGTCATAAGCCTCGATCTTGTCAAAACTATTTATTTTATGCTTCAGAGCTCATTCCTCACTTCGATCTTAGATTTCCAACATTCCCCATCGCATCTAGAAACTTTCAGCACACTCAGCTCAACATTTTCTAGGTAAGTCTACCTTTCATGTCTTTTCCTACTTTTCTGTCGCTTTTTTGTTTCGGTTTGTGTGAATGTTTTTTGCTTGGTTTTATTAAACACTTGTTGTAATTTTAATGCATGTTAGCTTGTGGAAGCATTTTTTCAAGTTTTTCATTGCATCTCCTTGTTGTCACATGCATGACATTGTTTATGCACTAACGGTCATCGTTGCATTGACTCGCTTCACACACTTCATTGTTTTCCTATTTTACTGAATTCTACACTCATTGATTGCATGCATGTTCATTCACTCATGTCTGCACCCAGTTTCACACATGCATTCAGTCCTTATTCTTTTCAGTCGTCTGTTGGCGGGTCTGAGCTACCTTGGCCTAGACCTTGCCTTACTCGGCTTGCACTATGCATTTCTGGGATGGAAAGCCTTGCCTTGATCCCAAAAATTGCATAGATCTTGCCTCATATTGGCCTCCTAGAGTGTGCTCTGCAAAATTCTGAGAGGCAGTGCCTCAGTTGGCCCCCATAATTGTGCAATGTAGTTTTCCCGGGTTACAGTCATGCTGACTGAAACTGCACAATGCACAGTTTCAGTCCTCAGCAGGCCAAGATGGACTATGCTCTATGTAGTTTCAACAGTTAGTTAACTCACTGATAGTCTGGACTGTGTTTTTCGCAGTTTTGGCAGTCAGTCTCCTAGCCTCCCAGTGAAAATTGCGGAAATCTTCCAGTCAATCACCCATATGTGTTGGATGTCAGTCCTCAAGTTTCTTTTGGTTTTCTAGGTATCACAAGTGTTTATCAATCTCTCAACAGTACAGGTACAATGGCTTCCAAGAGAGCAGGGTCAAAGGACACCATTGAGAGTGCATCTGGAGATATGGTCGAGCAAGTGTCTATGAGCTTGCCCATCTATGAAGATACTAAGTTGTTCATAGACAAGGAGATCAATATCAAATGGAAGGACATCAATGACATATTTTTCAGGTACCTTTGAGGATAATATGGAGGATTGCAGAGTCTATGTCAACATACACAAGTCAGGCTTGTACCGGGTTGCATGCATGTATCCCACGTTTCCATGCACAGACATGATCCACTAGATTGTCTTGCATACTGATCTAGAGACAATGGTGTTGAGCAGTGTTAGTGGATCATAACTTGCTACCTTCAGGGAAAAGGACTTTCAGGTGATGTATCACTTGCCGTAGCCGGTGATCATAATGGATGCACCCTTCACCAGGGCCAGCAGTAGTGAAAACTCAAGAGACATATTGAAGAGCTGGGTGAAAGAGCCATATAAGTTCAAGACAACACCCAACCAGGTTTACAAGACAAGGATACTGCGGAAGGCTAATGATCTCTTGGTCATCTTCACATGTTGCTTATATGACCAAGAGAGAAAAGAGACCTTCCCACAGAGTTGGGTGATTGTGTTGGATCAGCTGGAGAACGAAGGAAGACCTTTCAATTGGTCTGAAATGTTGGCTCTCCAGATGAAGGGACAAGTAACAGATACCCGACATTCGCCCAAAGGTCAGTAGGCAAAGCTATTCATGTCTGCTTACATACTTGATGCAATATGTGCCCATCAATAGTTCCCTATCTTGGGTTGGGCATGAACACCTTCAAAAACCTATGTGCACACCTATTGCAAGTTGTTCTTTGAATGTAGCTTCCGTGGAGTTGTAATATAGCTATCAAACCACTTTGTCACTCTGGTGTATAAGATGATATTTGAATAGGGTCCACCTTGCATGTCACAGGTAGCAACATGCGCATTGGTAAACGTAGCAAATTGGTATGTCTCACCCCCTGACACCTTCATCCGAATGTACAATGCGGAGAAGGCTCTGCATGCTTTACCAAAGTTTTCCATGGATAAGTTGGTCATGCAAGAGGTTGCGTACCACATCTTGACAGGGTTGTAAGTAAGACTGCACAGGAAGAAGAAGGGACCTTGGCCCACTCTTCCTTTGCAGATCTGGTTGTATAAGATCCAAAATCTCAAGCATTCCGAGGCCAAGACAGAGGGATTCAATAGACTCACCTTCGACACCAGAAGTTTCAATCCATATGACCCACATCGCTCAATGGAATACCATTGTACGAGAGTGTATCATCCTTGGATCCACTAGGCATGTCATTATCCTCAAGAAGATCCATGGAGATACTACTATAACTTCTCAAGGCTCAATGAACCAGTCGGAATGGTTGTAGAATGGTTAGTAGCACAGAAGACAACAGCATCCTAGAGAGAAGCAACATCACTAGTAGCAGAGGATAGAAGACCTGCGCCTAACAAAGGCAAGAGGAAGGTTTCCGACAGTGCAGAGGTGGAGCAAAGCTGCAAGTTCAAATAAGATCCTCTTGTATAAAGAGAAACTTTGGATATTGAAGCGAAGAGGCACTAGTGCAACAGAAGGATTGCGCAAAGACAAATGGAGAAGCAAAAGCTGGAGAAGAAATAAAAGGAGTTGCAAGAGTTGAAGTGACAATTAAGGGAAGAACAAGAGCTATGCAAAAGAGAGAAGGAAGCACAGGAGGAACAAAATAGTAGGAGGTGCAACATGCACACATTGATGAAACTGCACCCATACAGGTTATTGATTCATTCGAATAGCTGGCAGATAGCAAACAGGGTGAGAAGTCATAGGAACAGGACTTTTCTCAGGAGATAGAACATGTGTTGGAACATATGGACATGGATGTGGTTCAGCCTGAGCTAGATCAGGACATTAACCTCATGCCTAAACACAAAGGGGTCACCCCACCAGATTCACTAGATCTGGGAGCAGAGTAAGTCCCAAGCAATAAAGGAGTCACTGAAATCCTTGAGGACAATTTTAAAGAAGATGTGCACAACATATCCTTGGATGAGTCACAACACAGAGTTGTGCACTCACACATAGTTCTCACTCTGCATGTCCATGTATCTCCTATGTAGTTTGAAGAACGAGTGATCGTGTTTGATGTGCACAGACATCGAGATGTATTGGCCGATGCTACAAAGGCATATGCCGAAGCCACCAACTCAAGTGTAAGATTCTTGATAGCTAAGAATGAGCGCATGGCTAAGGAGCTACAAGCGGCCAAGAAGGGAGAAGAGTAGTCTACATAATCTGCCGAGGCGGAGTTGAAGAAAGCGATACTTGATGAAGTATTGTGTCTTGAGACAGTCATGTGGAAGTTATACTTCAAGTTCGTCACCGTGCATAAGTCAGTTGTCAATATTAACGGTCAGCAACAGCGTTGTGCTAGGAGAGCACACATCTTGTCAGACATAAACACTGATGTCGATCACATGCAGATATTTGTTTGAATTTTTTCTAGGGTTTTCGATATGTTGAAGTAAGGTAGGACATACCTTTGGAAGGAACATTGAAACCCTATATGGAATGAAATTTGTTGTGAAGTAGTCTAGGGTTTATGACAAAGTCCCTAACAAGATGTTGAAGAGTATATATCTCTTATTTGTAATTAAGTCTAGATATCTGATATATATAATATTGTAATGCTTATGTGATTTTGATATGGCTAACTTCATGCTTCTATAGTTTTGGTTGTACTTGCTATTTAAGTTGTGCAGGTACACCATCTTCAACTTGGTGAAGATTCTCGATGTGACAATCATGATGAGGATGATAATAACTATGATGAAATGGTTGAAAGCCATGAAATATTCTCCGATGATGAAGAAGAAGAAGTTTATCTTTGAGAGGAATCCTTCATAAAAGAGATATCCCTAATATTAAGAGGGAGTCCAGATGAAGAGGCGCTTCCTGGTTTAGAGGGAGGGCATAACTTGGTTTTGATTAAAAAATGAATTTTGGAGGATATGTTGTTGCATGAGAAGTAGGAAATAAAATTATATAATTGAGGAATATTCTGTCAAATATTCAGTTGATAGTCTTATTAAGTTGAGGAGAAACATCTAGAACGACCCCGAAGGTTTTTGTTTCATTATGTAGATGTGAAAGTATATTATTGATTGGGATTGTGTTTATAGAGGTGAATCTCTCAAAGGTTTTGATAACATGCTAGTTACCAATCAGTTTTATTAGGAGAGATTGGTCATCCTTGTTCTGCTGGATCAAGGGGTTTCGAGGCCTTGTGAGTGAAGCATTGCCTGGGAAGACATCTGGCCAACACTTTTTGTTGATGTCTGGGTCCCGAATTTGGAAAGGTGGTGTTGGTTATTGAGCTATGTTTTGGATACACGAATTTTTGGGTTAGTGATTGGAAAGTAAGCCTAAGGGTACCTACAAGGGTTGAAATGTTGATTCCATATTATTCCCACATGGATAGATTTTCGTGGTCAGGAATCTAGTTTGTTGCATTGCGGTGCCTAAATTGTTCAGAGACCACTTGGATAGATTTCCCTCATCAAGAATCTAGTCCATGGCATTGTGATGCCTAAATTTCTTCATGGTTCATATAGTTTGAGATCTTCCATTTTATTTGTACATTATGAATATCTCCCAAGTTAAGAGGAAGTGTTGGAAAATGTAACAATGTTTGGTCTTCATTAATGTACTTGATTCATCATGTATTATACTTGTCAAAAGAGTAAAGAAAAGAATTTTATTATTATTATTGTGACTTATTAAAGAATGGGTTTCATGCTTGGGTCACCATGTTTAAGGTCAAAGTCCAAATTCAGGACTTCTAGGATTTATTCTAAGTCAAAAGAGTTATTGTACGTTTTAAGAGACCCTTCTTGGGCTTTTGAATCATGTAGAAAGGTTAAGTATTGAGTCAAATATGATTTATGTATCCTCCACACCATGTCAGCCTAGAAGAATATAAATTCGGCCTAAGCACCCTATTTGACCTCAGATGGAGCCGATAAATACAAGCTCATCAAATTAATTTGGAGCATCATTAACAAACATAAGTTCAATATCTCTTGTAGCTAGGTAAAAGCATGAAGTTCTCTTGTAGCTGGAAAAAGATGTGAAATATGTTGTTGGGAAGCCAAATTGAATGCAAATTTTGGGAAGTCTAAAGAGAAAGGAAATATCAAAATTTTGGTCTTTGTCTCTCTGTTTCATGTCCTAGATTGGGAGATCGAATTCTTCCAAGTTTCTATGTTTCCAGAAGCTGCTAGTTGTCAGAAGTTGTTGCCTAGTCGAAGTTGCTGGAAAGGGGTCAAAATTCGAGGCTAACTTGGTGTGGAGGAAAGGTCTTGTCTTGTTCTAGGGTGAAGACTTTCAACGAATATAATTAAAATGAATAATTTCTTGACTGGATTTTCCCCTCGAGGGGGGTTTTCCCTTAGCATAGTGCCTTCATCTTGTGTCTATTGTTTTATGTACTACTACTTTGGTAATTGCTTGATGAACTAAAGGAAAGAAGATATAAATAATTGTAATAATAAGAAACATCACAAGCAATTATCAAGAATAAGAAAATCTTTTTGCCTTTCTGATTTTCTAATAGAACCCAACGCGACCAAACAAATATCAGAATATGTACACAATTACACTGAATAAAACTCACTAATGTCTATGCTTCCTCTATATAACACATGTGTACATATCTTTAACTATTGAAAATTGAATCATGAATAATTATAATATTCAATCAATCATTGAACCATTCATAGACCATTGAACCAATCTCAGATCCGCTCACCCAATCACTGATCACTAAACCAATCAGAGATCACCACATTGTAGCATCATTACCATTCCACATTCAACTCAATCATCACTTTCAGATACATATTATCAAGATAGAGACATCATTGACAGACAACAACAACTAGAGAAGAACTCATCAAATTTTATCATCAAGTCTAGCTGCAAACCATAGAATCTATATGCGACATCAATGAAATGTATCAGTGTATGTACACAACTACCATGCATAACACCTATGTACAGATCTCAAAAAACTACAAACCATATCTCAAAATATATACATGACCCTACAGAATGGATCCATGTATGTACGCAACCATTCAGAAGTAAACATGTGTATATATCTAAAATCATTGAATCATACCTTCACAACATCTGTCAAACCCAAATGATGAGCCCCAAATTTGGTAACATTTTGGGCTCATTTGGCCTACTTACCCTTGCTCAACCCTTCATTTTTCATCACTTATGCATCATTTTTTAGTATATTCATGTTATTTGTAGGAAGGAGGGCAATCATTATTCCTAGGTGGCTAATACATGCTTATTTCAGGTTTTTTGACATTAAATGGAGCAAAACCACGCAGATGAAGGCAAGGAGACAGCCAAGGTGGCATTGCGGTTTTGTAGGAAGGTTGTCCACAGCCTTGAATGGCCTTCCTCGTGATCTCCACCCCAACTCCGAGCTCCAACAGCTATCACCACCGAGCTAGAAGGCAGCCAACGGATTCTAAGCGAACAGCAGTTTACTTTTAGTTGGTCAGCCAAGCCCCACTAATTTAGGAGGCCATCTTGGCCCTCATAATGTATAAATATTGAGGCTGTAGCCTTCGATGGGAACTTTTGAAACTTTGTTGTTTATTCTAGACTACGAGTTGATAGCTCTGTTTTGCTCTTTGTAAGCCATTTTTGGCATGTTATCAGACTTTTGACTATTATCTTTTAATGAATAAGAAGGCAGATTTGAGGCAGCTCTGAGTTCTTAAAGGAGCTTAAGCTCTCAGGGTTGGGCCCAACCTGAGAGCCTAAGGCTTCCTTCCTTTGTATTGTTACTTGTCTTTCTTTCAGCATTTTATTTCTTTTCCTTTACATGCATTTGGAAACACAGTTTGCTGAGTTGAATTTCTTGATGTGATTAAGTAGGTTAGTTTTATGGATAAAGTGCTTTCAGTAGTTTAGATTAGAGTAAGGGGATTAGAGTTAATCAGAGCTCCAAAAAAAGGGGTTGTTTGCACACTCACTTCCACCTCTGTTTAGAGATTGGGAGTGCAGCCCGTGCCACCCACCAAAAACACAGTTTTACATGTTCATACAAGCTTGAATGCAATTTTCTCGGTCGTAGCAGCATCCATGCATTCAGATCTTGTGAAATGAAACGTTGTTTCAATGCCATGCAAAATTTTCCTCACAAACTCACGTTGTTGTTCTATGGTTTTATAAAAACAGTTAGAATAGGTTGATGAATTCTCGGTTTTGTGCAAGACATGGGTGATTTGTTTCATTTACACTGCGTAGCACCACTCCATCATTTCCTTATCCTTCTAAGCCGTGCCTAAGCTATCTACTTATCTCCCAGCTAGATCATTTGCCTCCCAACTCTTCTATTATCCACGTTGTTTTATCTTTTCGGCCTTCCATTGCCTCTACCCTCCTCTAGACCAACCAGCTTTACACACCCCCTCTCCATCTCATCTCTCTGTCCATAAGCCATCACAAGCTCCCCTCCTACCTCCTTGACCATCCATATAGCCTCTCCCACTCATCCATCACCCAAAAATCCTATTGCAGAACATCCTGTAGAAATTACGGGACTTCCTGTAGAAATCCTGAACTTCCTATAGAATCCCCTGCAGACATCCTGTAGAAGCTTGCAAACATGGATGCCAGGCATCTGAACTTTGTGAACTCCTGTGGAATGATGTTAGGGATCCCTTAGACCCTCTCAGAGTCCTCCTAACCTTTTCCAAGCCTTCCTCCCCTTGATCTACCCCTGCACAGTCAAGACCCAGTAAGAAGCACAGTCATAATAACTCCAACAACTTGAGCAAAAATACAAAAACATGTTCTCTTCAGATGAAAGTAGTTTAGACACATGCATCTCATCTCAATAGAAGTAATGGCATCACTTTTAGAAGTTGCATTCCCACCATTGCATCATAAGGATTAAGCTGGTAGAATTAGGGTTTACTAGGGTTTCCCTGTTTTGTTGGCTTTCAGTTCATTCTTTCAAAGTAGGTTGATTCCCTTTGAGATAGCTTTCGTTCATCACTTAAAAAGCTTCTTCTGAGAACATATAGAAGTTGGCTTGAGCCCTAGTGGACTTGTGCAAGCTGACCAAGTGACAGTTGCGACAAGAGCTAGTACTTGTGCATACAGCACCGTCGCTTCCAAGTTTGTTACGAACTATCGGGTTGATAAAATTAGAGAAGGAAGCTCCAGGAGTTGTAGCATTATTGCTACAATACTGGATCCCACCATCTTTTTGGCGCCGTTGCCGGGGAAGCGTCAGAGTATTAGTAATTGTTGCTTTTCTTCTATTTTCCTACTCTCTCCTTCTGCTAAGTAGTTTGTTTCATTTCCATTCTGCAAAAGTAGCATAGACATCTCCTGCTTTCAATAGATTAACATTTCAATTCCGAAGTTTCATTTTTGCAAGCATAGATTAGCATTTCAATTCTGCAAGCGTAGACTAGCATTTCCATTCCTGCAATTTCATTTGAGCAAAGTAGATTAGTTCTTTCCTGATTTCATTTCAATTCTGCATTTTCATTTCAGCAAGATAGTTAGTTGTAGATCAATATGTTTCAGTTTTTGCAGGTACCAGAAAAAACAAAAGAAACCAAAAAAGCCTTTCCATTTCATGCCTCGTAGGAATCGAGATAAAACAGGCAAATTCTTACCCAACACCCCCACTACATCACTGAGTCACCCTTCTCTCTTCTTCAGTGACAGTGATCCAGAAGAACCTATAGGTGAACCTCCAGAGATATACGAAGATCCTATAGAAGAAGAAGAATTAGAGACCATTCCATCTGAAGCTATGGCTGACAATAGAGGAGAAGATGAGAGAATAGAAGGTGCCTTCCCCATCCAAGAGACCAATGGAGACATGAAAATGAAGAACATTAGCCCCTCTGCTTTACCTCACTTCCATGGACTGACTACTGAAGATCCTGATACCTTCTTGTTTGAGTTTGTTGTCCTTTGTCGAACCTATGATTATACTGAAGATGAGCAGAAGCTGAAACTCTTCCCCTCAACTCTTAAGGATACAGCATTACGCTGGTTCATGGGCTTACCTGGGAATAGTATCACCACTTGGGCTCAGATGCAGCAAGCTTTCAATACCAAATACCGGGACTACTGTAGGTCCAAGGAAACCAAGGGAGAAATCTTTCGGATGACCATGGGAAATGATGAGTCCTTAGAGGATTATGAGGAAAGGTTCCAACTTAGCTATAAACGGGCCAGGTGCACACTTGACCCTGAATCCCTCAAGTTGGTCCTGCTCCGAGGAGTCCCTGAAGACCTCTTAGATACCCTTCACATGTTAGCTGGAGGAGATATTTACCAACTGCCTTATGAGGACATAAACACTGTGTTTAGAAACCACTCTAGGGCAGCCCGGAAACGAGGTAGAGGAAACCTCCTCTTAGCTGGTATTCCTTTCTCCAAACATGAGTTTGCAAATCAATTAGAGGATCTCAAAAGTGAGGTGAGACAGACCATTGCCATGCAACTTGATACATTCAGGATCCAGCAGAAGAAGGAAGAAGCTGAGAGGGCCTTGGCTATCTTCTGCCCTAGGTGTACAAGGAGACACCCTAAGAATGAATGCCCATTGCATTCGGTTGAAGTATGTTTCGTTTGTGAGGAGGACCATCCCACGAACCAATGTCCAACCTTACCTGGGCTTAAAGCCATGTATCAAGGGACAGAAGCCCCCACCGAACCTCTCTATTTCCTCAACCAAAGGAGGCCACAAGGACCTAGACCTTACGAGCAGGGGATGCAAGGGGCACCCCAAGCTTATTACAGCCCCAACCAATCTACTCCTATGCCTTCCTGGGGTCCCCCTGCTCATCCTTCCTGGTCTGTGCCTCCTCCATGGTCTTATCCACCTCAGTACCATACTCCACCCACTACTCATTCATATCACTCACATCCCCAGCCACAGCCTCAGTGGAATGCACCTTAGTCGGGGTGGAGGCCCCAGTACAGCACTCCTCCCGCAATTTTGCCTCCACCACCAGTTCAACCTCAACCATTACCTCCTGCTCCTCCAAGGAAACCTCAAATTCCTGCTCAACCGAACCCGAACCCCAACAACAGACAGGCCCAGCAAGTATACACTGGGGAAACATCATGCCCTACCTATGCTGTGGAGATCCAGGAGATCAATATGCGATCTGGAAAGACTCTTCCGGATCGCCAACCTCCTCCCCTAGAGGACGAGGAAGACAAACAGGAAAGTGAACCAAAGGCTATTCCACCCTTTGCTGAGAGACTAACATCCACCACACAACCCAACCCAGAGGAGGATGAGCTTCTGGGAGAGCTCAAGCAGTTGTGTGTGAAAATAACACTTCTCCAAGCCATCAAGGATGTGCCAATATACAACAAACTGGTTAAGGAAAAGTGTTTCAAACACCCAGGCAGGCGAAAGAGAGATGCTTCAACCATCAATGTCTTAGGACAGCTGTCTGACCTTATGTTAGGACAAGTCATCTGCCCAAAGTATCTAGATCCTGGGAGTCCTGTAGCAGATGTCCACATCAATGGCACCATCATACCTCACACCTTGATTGATCTAGGGGCTGCCATTAATGTGATGACCAGGGATACTATGCTTAAACTCAACCTTCAGGGTTCCTTGAGGAAGACCTCGACAATCCTGCAACTAGCAGATCGCTCCACCGTGACTCCCGAAGGGATTGTGGAGGATGTCTTGGTCTCTGTTGACTCTTGGGAATACCCTGCAAATTTCTTGGTTCTGCAACCAAAGGCAAAGCTTACTGGATACCCTCTCATTTTGGGAAGGCCTTGGTTAGCCACTGCAGATGCTTACATAAGCTGCCGTGCAGGAAACATGACCATCAAAAATGGTCCTATGTCCAAGAAGCTAGTCCTATACCCTCCTACCCAACCCTCATTAGAGCATGACTTACCACTTTGGTTGGAGGAAGGAGAAGAAGATGAGGTGTACTCAGCACCTTTGTGCACCCTAGACACCACTAGAAGAGACCCCCCAACCGAGGATGACTTGATTGAGACCTTGATCCACAATCCACCTCCCAGTGCACTATCCTTAGAAAAATTGGTGGAGGATGCCCAAGACAGCACCTTAGTGGACCTTTGTGTAACCAACCCTGTCACTCCCAGAGTCAAGAATGTGGAGTTCGGCCCTGAGAGAACGTTAAAGATCAGCTCCTCCCTATCTCCTTCTCAGGAAAAGGAGTTGTGTAGTCTGTTGGCCCGTCATCTAGATGCTTTTGCTTGGAGCTATAAGGAGATGAAAGGAGTCCATCCTTCGGTCTGTACCCATCACATTTACATCAAGGAGGATTGTAAACCGGTTAGGCAACCCCAGAGGAGGATGAATCCAGCCCTTAAGGACATTGTCAAGGAATAATTTCAAAAATTGTTGGATGCCAGATTCATTTACCCCATCTCAGATAGCGAATGGGTGTCCCCTCTGGTGTTGGTTCCCAAGAAAAATGGGAAGTGGAGAATCTGTGTGGACTACCGAGAACTGAACAAAGCTACCAAGAAAGACCATTTCCCTCTACCTTTCATAGATCAAGTGTTGGATGGACTGGCAGGAAAGAAGTTTTTCTCTTTCCTGGATGGGTTTAGCGGGTACAACCAAATCCAAATCAGCCCGGAAGACCAAGATAAGACCACCTTCACTTGTCCTTGGGGAACCTTTGCCTACCGAGTTCTTCCCTTTGGGCTATGCAATGCTCTTGCTACCTTCCAGAGAGCCGTCTTGAGCATCTTTTCTGAACTGGTCCATGATGCGGTGGAAATCTATATGGATGAATTCACTCCTTATGGGTCCAACTTCCAGGAAGCATTGTCCAATCTGGGAAAAGTCCTAACCAAATGCATTGAGATGAACCTGTCCCTTAGTCTTGAAAAATGTGAATTCTTGATGACTAAAGGGACCGTGCTAGGCCATACCATTTCTTGCCAAGGGTTACAGGTGGATCCTAACAAAATTTCTCTCATCAAGAAGGTTCTACCTCCCCAAAAGGTAAGGGATGTTCGGAGTTTCTTAGGATTAGCAGGGTATTACAGGAGATTCATTAAAGACTTCAGCAAGTTAGCCTCGCCATTGTTTGGCCTCTTGGCAAAGGATGTGGAGTTTAAAAGGACTGACGTTTGTCAGAGGGCTTTGAATGAATTAAAGGACAAGTTGGTGTCTGCCCCAATCTTGAGAGGTCCAAACTGGTCCCTACCTTTCCACATCCACACTGATGCCTCGAACAAAGCCATAGGGACAGCCTTAGGACAAGTTGAACAAAAACTTCCGTATGCCATTTACTTTGTCAGCAAAAGCGTGTCCAAAGCAGAACTGAATTACACTGTAACCGAGAAAGAATTATTGGCTATGGTCCATGCACTGAACAAGTTCTGACATTATATCACTGGCTATCAAACATTTGTACATACTGATCATGCTGCAATTAGATATTTAATGAATAAACCAGATGTGATTGCTCGTATTATTAGATGGTTATTTTTGTTGCAGCAATTTGATTTGACTATCGTTGACAAACCAGGTAAAGAAAATGTTGTTGTTGACTTTTTATCTAGATTGGATCTATCTGCAGATGAGGATGGAACAGTGGATGACCAGATGCCTGATGAACATCTGTTTGCTATCTCAGTACTCTCTCCATGGTTTGCTGATATAGCAAACTACCTTGTTTCAGCACAGTTCCCTCCGCACCTATCCTCAAGAGAGAAGAGCAGAATCATCAGAAAAAGTGCCTCATTCACTTGGATCGGTGGCAACATGTTCAAGCTTGGCCCTAATCAGATCTTAAGGCGTTGTGTAAGGGAGGAGGAAGTCTTTGATATCCTCCTCACCTGTCATGATGGGCCTTGTGGAGGACATTTTGCAGCAAAGAGGACTGCCTTCAAAATCCTGCAGGCAGGCTACTATTGGCCCACACTTCATCAAGATGTCATAAGGTATATCAGCCAATGTGACCGATGCCAAAGAATGGGGAAACCGACTCAAAGTGATGAGATGCATCTCCAACCTCAAGTGACTCTTGAGCCATTTGAGAAGTGGGGTATGGACTTTGTGGGTCCAATCAACCCTCCTTCGAGGCAAAGGTCTTACCTCATTGTGTGCACTGACTACCTGACAAAGTGGGCAGAAACTAAGGCAATCAAAGAAGCAACAGAAGAAAAGGTGGCTGAGTTCTTAAGAGAAAACATCTTCTACAAATTTGGCTACCTAAGAGAGCTAGTCACCGATCAAGGAAGCCAGTTCACATCCAACTTAATTGAAGACCTACTAGCTCATCACAAAATCAAGCATAGGACTTCCACCCCCTATCATCCACAGGCAAATGGGCAAGTGGAAGTCACCAACAGAGCATTGGAAGGGATTTTGACTAAGGTGGTGAGTAGCAGTAGGAAAGATTGGGCAGATCGCCTGGTTGAGGCCACATGGGCTTATAACACCACTTGGAAGACCAGAACCGGCTTCACACCTTATGAGCTGGTCTATGGGAAGAAAGCTTTGCTGTCCATTGAATTTGAATACAACACTTTGAGGATGGCAGCTCAGCTGGACCTAGATCTCAACCATGCTCAACAAGAAAGGTTATTGCAGCTGAATGGACTGGACGAGCACCGAATGCAGGCCCTCCTTCACTCAGAAGTGGTTCAACTTCAGAGAAAGGTGTGGCATGACCAACACCTCAATGACAAGAAATTCCAGCCAGGAGATTGGGCACTGTTATATGATTCCAGGCACAAAGATTTCAAGGGGAAGCTGAGAACCAGATGGCTGGGACCATATGCAGTGGAAAAATGTCATGACAATGGATCTGTTCTTATTCGGACCATTGATGAGGAGGCCATCCCCCTGCTTGTCAATGGGCATCGACTGAAGATCTACAGAAAACCTCTCTCAAGACAAGAGTTCATCAAAACTGTGGAGAAATCAGTGTTGGTCATAGAGAAGGGTTCTGCCTCTGCTTTGGGCATACCTTGAAAGATCTAAAAAAAAAAAAGACCCTTGGGTGAAAACCTTTCTGAGGCTCCCAAGGCAGGTGGTAGGGGTGAAAACCGCATTGAGGCGCCCCTATTGTCTTTCAAAAAAAAAAAAGGATTTGAAAAAAGATCCTTGAGTGAAAACCTCTCTGACGCACTTAAGGCAGATGGCAAGGGTGAAAACCTCATTGAGGCACCCCTGCTATCTTTTCAAAAAAAAGAGAAAAGAAAGGAAAAAACAATAAGCAAAAAAGACAGGGACAACAAGTTTATAATGTGGAAATGCATGCAGGTTGCAGGTGTTCTATGAAGGGGAGGAGGTCTCTCAACTCAAAGTCAAGGATCCTTATCATGCTGCCAGGAGACCTCACCAGCACCTCCTCCAAGAATACTCATCTTCTCCAAGGTATGGGCACGATTTCATCACAGCTTAGTCTTCTACAGGAAGTTACAGACTTTCTACAGGAAGTTCTGTATTTCTACAGGAAACTTCCTGTAGAAGTTTTGGACGGCCCAGAACTAATTGTATGAGGAGATCTAACGACCAAGGTCCGGTATGGACGCATGCAAGCTACCATTTTCTCCCTCACACATTGTTGTCACCTCCTTCTACCACCCCTGTTGACATGCAATGAAGATACCTGCACAATCAAAGCAGATCATTGAGTGATCCGGATTTAAGCAGGAACGCAATAGATTACAGAGATAACCATAAATACAGAGATGCGATAACCATAAAAATAGAGATGCAGCGGAAATAATATTTCATTTCATTAATGGAGAATACTGAAATATGATTACAAATAGAAATAACCCAGCTAGGGCGATGGTAGCTTATCTCTGAGAAGAGATGTGTCGGCTACATGCCTCTGAACTGTTTCGAACTGTCTTTACAATGAGGCTCGAAGGCCTATTTATTATTGAGAAATAATGGAAAACCCTTCACATTCCAAAACCTAACCCTAGAAGATGAAACGGCAAATTGTGGGCCCCGTTTTGGGGTGAGTTGGATAGCCAACTTCCCGAGGTCGCGAATTGGTCGTATTATCTCCGTTTGACGCGCATGATAGCCCGTTGGAAAGATCTCTCCGAGGACTACTACGGAAAAGACGATTTTTTATCAGACAAATCGCTGGCGGTGGATTTCCCAAAAAACGCCGTTTAGGGCCTCAAAACGGCTTCGGAAGTTTAGGACCCGAAAAACTGCTAAAAATAGTAAACTGTGCTATAATTAAGGAGACTGAAAAACTGAAAGAGACAGCTGTGGGGGTCCAAATGGGATAGGTGGGTGGCCACCAACATCCACCTGGATCATTCCTCCCCCCTTAGGAAGCAATGGTCCCCATTGCGTTGAGTTCCTCCCTGAGATGAGGAAGCTTCTGCTGAGCTGGGTCTCTGGTGAGTTGTTCTGCAATCTCTGAGGTGTCTAGAAATGGTGGGGAGCATGGTCGGTGACGATCCACATTGAACACTCGGTGCAAGCGAAGGAATGGAGGAATGCTGTGCTTCAAAGCATTGTTGCCCGTAGCCTTGTTACTGGTGTAAGAACCATGTCGGAGTGGTCTGAGTTTCTAATGGGTTCTGGTAAGGCGTTCTTTCTGCAGCTGTAACCCAACTTTGTTGCCCACCTGAAGCTTGTGTGGTACCCCTGTGAGTGAGGAGAAGTTGTTCCTGTGTTCTGTCATGACCGTATCCCTTTGCTGTTGCCGCTGTGTGGAGGAACCCTTTGCGGGGGTCATGGATGTAGCAACGATCTTCCCCTTACTTTGGGAGCGAACCAGACAGAAAATGAATTTCCTAGTCTGCGAAATGAGCTTGCTTCCTTTCTTGGCAGTGATCAAAGAGGTGGCAGTAGGTGGGGCTACCTCCGGTATCCTGTATAATGAATTATCCAAAGAAATAATGACAGCGCAAGGCCTTGACTCATACACAGCATGTCGCCTCCACAAGTATGGTTGGCCTAATAGTACATCGCAAACATCCAGAGGTGTAACATCACACAATACCTCATCTGTGAAGGGCTTGATGCTGTAGGGAAGGCGGCACTACTGGCGAACTTTGAGATCTCGTCCGTCGTGAAGCCAACCGATATTGTACGGCTGTGGGTGTGGTGTAGTTGGTAGGCCCAACCGCTTCACGACCTCTGCTGAAATGAGGTTCTTTTGGCTGCCACTGTCGACAATGAATTGCAGCGGCGAACCCTTCACCCACATCTGTGAGTGGAAAATACGTTCCCCCTCCTCTGGATCTTCGGGCTCATTTTTCTGGATCTTGGCAGTAGCAACAGTGGCGCTGGGATCCGCATCAATGATCTGCTTCCCTTTGTCATTCCCCTTGTCGGGTTCTGACTCAGAGTCGGAACATGCATCTGATTCGGAAGCCTTCAACTCGGCCACTAGCGACTGCTTGGTCCGACACTCACTTGTGTTATGAGTGGGACTGTTGTGGAACTCACACCACTTTCCTGTGTCCTTCCTCGGCTTCGTGGTGGTGTTCTTTTCTTGCGGCTTCGATGAGTTGTCTTGGGTCACCCCGCCTTGGCTTTGTCCTTTGGGCTTCGGATTTGCAGATCCAAAGTCTCGCTTCTTCTGTTTGAACTTTTTCTCGATTTTAACAGCGTATCGGTATGCTGTGCCGAGTGAGGAGATGTTCAAGAACTCCATCTCTTCCTGGATGTATCTGTGTAGGCAGCCGCGGTATTTGAGTACCAGATGCAGCTCAGAATCTTTGATACCCAACTGTGTGCGAAGGGTATGGAATATGTTTGTGAACTCTGGCACATCTTGGTCTCGTCCCTGCCGCAGTGTGGTCCATTTGATGTATTTGTCCTCATAGCTTCCGACAGGGTAGTACTGCTCCTTGATGGCATCCCGAAAGTCATTCCAAGTGGGTGCAACTGAAAACAGTGAGCCTGTACTTTCATCCTTCTACTCGCAGTATGTTTCCCACCAGTCCTTGACGTGGGGAGCTGCTTTGAGAAGAGCGAAAACAATCTTTTCCTGACTTGAAAATTCATGAACAGAAAAATACCCATCTACCAGATTTAACCATTTATCTACGGCATCTGCGTCTATTTGACCCTCGAATATGGGGATTTAAAAATTAACTTGTACCTTAAATGGTGTGGTGTTTCCAGAGTAGCTATTGGAAGCCGATGCGTCGCCTCTGGGTAGCCATTGAAGGATCTGCGCAAAGCTATCCATCATCGCGTTCCTTTGCCGCTCGAGGGCTTCTTCGAGCAATATTCTGATAGGATCTCCTGCCCCCTCGTCTTTCTTCTCATCCGCCATGGGAGGTCGTCGAGATTTGCGAGGCTGGTCTTGCAAAGGTTCGACCAATTCAAGCCCTAACTCCTTATATCTCGACCTCGTTGGGGACATGCAAAGAAAAACAGAGAAAAAGCAGACTGCTCTGATACCACTGATCCGGATTTAAGCAGGAACGCAATAGATTACAGAGATAACCATAAATACAGAGATGTGATAACCATAAAAATAGAGATGCAGCAGAAATAATACTTCATTTCATTAATGGAGAATACTGAAATATTCTTACAAATAGAAATAACCCAGCTAGGGCGATGGTAGCTTATCTCTGAGAAGAGATGTGTCGGCTACATGCCTCTGAACTATTTCAAACTGTCTTTACAATGAGGCTCGAAGGCCTATTTATTATTGAGAAATAATGGAAAACCCTTCACATTCCAAAACCTAACCCTAGAAGATGAAACGCCAAATTGTGGGCCCCGTTTTGGGGTGAGTTGGACAGCCAACTTCCCGGGGTCGCGAATTGGTCGTATTATCTCCGTTTGACGCGCATGATAGCTCGTTGGAAAGATCTCTCCGAGGACTACGACGGAAAAGACGATTTTTTATCAGAAAAATCGTTGGCGGTGGATTTCCCAAAAAACGTCGTTTAGGGCCTCAAAACGACTCCGAAAGTTTAGGACCCGAAAAACTGCTAAAAATAGTAAACTGTGCTATAATTAAGGAAACTGAAAAACTGAAAGAGACAGTTGTGGGGGTCCAAATGGGATAGGTGGGTGGCCACCAAAATCCACCTGGATCATTGAGTTATCAAGAGAAAGAAATTTTTAAATGAAAAAGAGACGCTAAGATGCCATGCCATACCCATCCCAGCTATCCAAGAGCCTGTGAGCGTGATCGTGAGGCCACTGTCTTCATCGTTCAGCATGCACCCAAGGAGGAAAAACTACTACAGGACATCCTGCAGGAGTCCCGTACTAGTTAAGCCAACTAGAGTTTACACCATTCCATCGCCTGCAACATGCAAGGATAACGCAGGCACATGCAGCCGAATCATAAGATTCATCGTCAGCGGCCTGTGAAGAGGAACCTCCGGGCCTGTGCAATCAAGCAGCAGCAAACAAATCTAGTCATCGTCGTCCAAAAGCCTAAAGAATCATGTCGCGGCCGCACAGGTAAGTGCCTCGCCCTTTCTTCCGTCGAATTGCATGAATCTTTGAAATGTTTGCGAGTGTGAAGTGAATGGGTTGAGCGGTCGTATGGCCATTCGAC
Source organism: Pinus tabuliformis (assembly GCA_031772625.1). NCBI lineage: Eukaryota > Viridiplantae > Streptophyta > Pinopsida > Pinales > Pinaceae > Pinus > Pinus tabuliformis. Next base: position 816,985,226 of record CM062807.1, read on the forward strand.
TGGCCATTCGACTGGCCATGTCGACCAGTCAGATGGTCTAGTCGGATGGTAAACGGTGGTCGTGGCAAAAGGAACAGGCAGTGCACACGTGAGAGCCATCCAGTCGGGGAGAAGTGCGTTTTAACAGAAATGACGGCGGCGGATCTGCGGGGAATGATGCGGCAGTAAGGGAACTTTCAGAAGAATGATTGAGTGACGTCGTCCAACGGTCCGGTAGGGACAGCTCACCCCCGCACCACGGATTCCGCCGGATTCAAATCTAATCGGCTAGATTGCCACCCCACGCATTTATCATTCGCCGTTTGAAAGTCGAGTGAGCATCCGGATTCCTCTGAAGCTCGACACTCCAAGTCTTCGGCCGTTCGAATGCCTGTTAAGCAGCACAGAAAGCGCAGACCCACTGCAGTATCCTCCAAAATTCGTGCGCTGCTTCTACAGGAAAGCTGCTTCTACAGGAAATTGGGTTCCTCATGTCAAAAGGTGGCAGATTAAAAAGGTAAGCCTGAACCTTCCATGCAATTGGTTTCGAGGGTGGCAGAGTCGACGTTCTACAGTCTGGTAGTAGAAATTGCAAGTATTATCTGCCGTTTGCATGAATTGTCATCCTACAGGATGTGAGTTATAATTAAGCTGTGTTAAGGCTCATCTGGAGATAAGTTTTCGTGAATTGTATGCGTGGCAGAGGCGTAATTCTACGCTCTGTCCCAGTAGGCCAATTTTCTTCCGCACTCGCCACCTCCAGCTAACGCAGCAGTTTTTCACCATGCCGGGTGGGTTCATCAGAAGGGAACCAACCGACTCAACAAAGCTAAGAGAGAATCCTGAGGTGGTGGAGCTGTTCAGGCAAGCGCAATGGATGTCGTTCTGCGACAAATTGCAGGGCTATGACGATGAGGTGGCAGAGGATTTTTTGCAAGCTCTGAAGTCAAAATCCAAAACATTGGCCACCGTCAACTTCAGGGGTTTGAGTCTCAGACTCACCCCACAATTCATCAGTCGAGTTACTGAGCTCCCAATGGGATTACCATAGGATAAAGAAGAGAGGAAATTGGGCCAGAAGGTTAAGAAAGAATTCTTTCCACCAGAGGAGGAATTCTCAGAAGATAAAAACGGGGTTCGTAGAACCAGCTTACTGCCACTTTGGAGTGAAGTTAGCCTTTAGATTAAGAAGTACATCACCTGCGAAGGTCGGTTTAGCATTGTATATGGGTACCATTTTTGGTTACTCACGGAATTAAGGCATCAGATGGACCTACCTGTAGAAAACAAACTAAGTATCCCCTACTTTCTACTACAGTCTATGATTGAATGTGCCACCAAGTTGAAAGAAGGCACACCAGACCAGGTAGCCCACCATGGACTCATTAAACTCCTCGTGGAGGATGTGCTCCACACATACAAGGTTCCTCTCTCATGGGAAGCCTTCAGGAATTTGACCAAGGATGGTGATATAAAGATGTTGACCGAAGAGCTCGGTTCATCCAGCAGTGAGCAGAAGGAGTCAGTGCCCGCAGGGAAGAAAGAAAAAGGCCAGAGACCCACGGCCAAAGCACCAAAGACAGAGAGAAAGGAGAAACAAGAGAAAAAGGGTGCCAAGGAGAAAGAGGAAGCACCCATGTTAACACCCCGAGAGAAGAGATTACAAAGCAGGGTGGACAAGACTGAGCAGGTCCACATCAGCAAAGGCACCTCGACAGCAGCCTCGACCAAGTCAAAAATTAAAACACATTCAGCAAAACAAACTAAAGCGGTGCCACCTGTTTCTACAGGAACACCAAAACCGGCTTCTACAGGAAGCCCGAAATCAGCTGGAAAAGGGTCTTCTACAGGAAGCCCTGAGGAAGCGAAACCCAAGGAGAAGAAAGCTGACATTCTTGCAAGGGAGGCAGCAGCCGTGCTGGCCACCCTCAGTACACCTCCTAAGCCAAAGGAGAAGAGAAAGAGGGAGACCCCTCTATATTTTAAAGCTAGAAGAAGTGTGAGAATAAAGACGGGCAAGCCACAGCCTCCATCCAGCAGCCCAATCACTATAGAGGATGCCCCTACTTCGCCCAAGGAGAGGTCCCCCTCAAAGATATCAGTCACCTATGAGAGGGGGAGCCCGAAGAAAACCACTTGGAAAGAAAGGTTAGACCAATTGGCTTCAAAGGCCCGGCTACAGGATGCTGAAGCTGCTCTACAGGAAACCTTAGCCCGGCTTAAGGAAACAGAGAGAATGGAAGGAGAAGCACCCTCATCACCACCGAGGGAGGGCGAAGTAGAGCCACCAAAAGAAGTAGAGAAAGAGCATATTCCAGAGCCTAGCCCTCAGCCAAGTCTGAGTTCATATTACAACTTCTTAGAGGCTGGCAAAATTATACCTCAGAAATTCACTGTGCCACTGTTCTTTGCATTGGAGGAAGAGAGAGTACGCACGCACACGTGGATGAAAATAGCCAAGTCAAAGGATGTGGCGGACATAGGTCCCTTGGAGGAGCAACTCAAGGAGGCCAGAAGTGAATTATCCATGGCTAAACACGTGGCAAATTGCCAACGAGTGTTCCTACAGGAAGAAAACGAAAAGCTTAGATTGCAACTACAGGAGCTGAGGACAGGAACAGGTACATCCTCCGAGGACACCATAGCAGAATATCAAGGCAAAAAGGAACTGCACATCAGTCTTGGGGAGCATACCACGCATCTACAGGAAACAGAGCTGCAAGCACAAATTGAGGTGCAAGCTCTCAAACAACAGCTGGAACAGAAAGAGGCACAATTGGCCTGCATGGCCAGTTGGGCCATGGATGCTATACAATGCAGACAGCCGGCCAAATCCTATGGCCTGTACCTGAGAGACCAATGGCTACAATTTCAAATCAACACCTTGGCGCAAAGGGGTATCTCTCAGCTCCAAGACCCGCAGCAATTCACTGAATTATGCAGTACCAGCTCATCAGAGGATAAGGCCAAATTATCAGAGTTCTACCTCCATAATTTGGCCCTGCCTAATGTAATTTCATGGGATCCCAATATGGGCTTAGGAGATATGCAATTAATGGCATTTGCCTCATGGTTGAACCATGAGAACAAAAGAGCAGCAGAAGCCAAAGCGGTCATGAACCGAGAGCTGAATGAGCCATTACTAATTAGAGCAGAATCAGAGGATCCAGTTGCACTAATCTCGGCACACCAACAATTTTCCACTGACCCTCAAGCTTCATTGAGATATATGGATCAACAGGCCCAAGCCATAGCGCATTTTGAGGACATGGAGAGACTGTTAGGAGGCAACGCTGTCCAATCTTGCACCCGCCGATGGAATACATTGGCCCACAGTCTGAAAATCAGAGAGTATCATACCCCAACTCGGATGAGGGAAGCTCTAGTATGGGTGGCCCTCTATAAGAAATCCATGCAAAACCTCCAGGCCAGCTGGATTGGCCTCAAGCTAAGCCCACCACTGCTACTAGGATTGATGGAAGGCAGCACAGAGAAAGATGATAATGAACAGTGGGAAGAGGTGAACAGAAAGGCTGGGTTCCATATCAGCAAGGAGGACACTACTACCGAGGCTTGGGATGTAAGGGTGGCAGTAAAGGCAATGAAGGATGAGGAGCTGGACTAGTTGCTCAAGGATGAGCAAATATTTTAGCTGGGGGGTTATGATGAGCCCCAAATTTGGTAACATTTTGGGCTCATTTGGCCTACTTACCCTTGCTCAACCCTTCATTTTTCATCACTTATGCATCATTTTTTAGTATATTCATGTTATTTGTAGGAAGGAGGGCAGTCACTATTCCTAGGTGGCTAATACATGCTTATTTCAAGTTTTTTGACATTAAATGGAGCAAAACCACACAGATGAAGGCAAGGAGACAACCAAGGTGGCATTGCGGTTTTGTAGGAAGGTTTTCCACAACCTTGAATGGCCTTCCTCATGATCTCCACCCCAACTCCGAGCTCCAACAGCTATCACCACCGAGCTAGAAGGCAGCCAACGGATTCTAAGGGAACAGTAGTTTACTTTTAGTTGGTCAGCCAAGCCCCACTAATTTAGGAGGCCAGCTTGGCCCTCATAATGTATAAATATTGAGGCTATAGCCTTCGATGGGAACTTTTGAAACTTTGTTATTTATTCTAGACTACGAGCTGATAGCTCTGTTTTGCTCTTTGTAAGCCATTTTTGGCATGTTATCAGACTTTTGACTATTATCTTTTAATGAATAAGCAGGCAGATTTGAGGCAGCTCTGAGTTCTTAAAGGAGCTTAAGCTCTCAGGGTTGGGCCCAACCTGAGAGCCTAAGGCTTCCTTCCTTTGTATTGTTACTTGTCTTTCTTTCAGCATTTTATTTCTTTTCCTTTACATGCATTTGGAAACACAGTTTGCTGAGTTGAATTTCTTGATGTGATTAAGTAGGTTAGTTTTATGGATAAAGTGCTTTCAGTAGTTTAGATTAGAGTAAGGGGATTAGAGTTAATCAGAGCTCCAAAAAAAGGGGTTGTTTGCACACTCACTTCCACCTCTGTTTAGAGATTGGGAGTGCAGCCCGTGCCACCCACCAAAAACACAGTCTTACATGTTCATACAAGCTTGAATGCAATGTTCTCGGTCGTAGCAGCATCCATGCATTCAGATCTTGTGAAATGAATCGTTGTTTCAATGCCATGCAAAAGTTTCCTCACAAACTCACGTTGTTGTTCTATGGTTTTATAAAAACAGTTAGAATAGGTTGATGAATTCTCGGTTTTGTGCAAGACACTAGTGATTTGTTTCATTTACATTGCGCAGCACCACTCCATCATTTCCTTATCCTTCTAAGTCGTGCCTAAGCCATCTACTTATCTCCCAGCTAGATCATTTGCCTCCCAACTCTTCTATTATCCACGTTGTTTTATCTTATCGGCCTTCCATTGCCTCTACCCTCCTCTAGACCAACCAGCTTTACACACCCTCTCTCCATCTCATTTCTCTATCCATAAGCCATCACAAGCTCCCCTCCTACCTCCTTGACCATCCATATAGCCTCTCCCACTCATCCATCGCCCAAAAATCCTATTGCAGAACATCCTGTAGAAATTACGGGACTTCCTGTAGAAATCCTGAACTTCCTGTAGAATCCCCTGTAGACATCCTGTAGAAGCTTGCAAACATGGATGCCAGGCATCTGAACTTTGTGAACTCCTGTGGAATGATGTTAGGGATCCCTTAGACCCTCTCAGAGTCCTCCTAACCTTTTCCAAGCCTTCCTCCCCTTGATCTACCCCTGCACAGTCAAGACCCAGTAAGAAGCACAGTCATAATAACTCCAACAACTTGAGAAAAAATACAAAAACATGTTCTCTTCAGATGAAAGTATTTTATACACATGCATCTCATCTCAATAGAAGTAATGGCATCACTTTTAGAAGTTGCATTCCCACCATTGCATCATAAGGATTAAGCTGGTAGAATTAGGGTTTACTAGGGTTTCCATGTTTTGTTGGCTTTCAGTTCATTCTTGCAAAGTAGGTTGATTCCCTTTGAGATAGCTTTCGTTCATCACTTAAAAAGCTTCTTCTGAGAACATATAGAAGTTGGCTTGAGCCCTAGCGGACTTGTGCCAGCTGACCAAGTGACAGCTGCGACAAGAGCTAGTACTTGTGCATACAGCACCGTCGCTTCCAAGTTTGTTACGAACTACCGGGTTGATAAAATTAGAGAAGGAAGCTCCAGGAGTTGTAGCATTATTGCTACAATACTGGAGCCCACCACCAAATCTCAACACTCATATTGTTATAGTCATACATCATTATATGCAGATTCATATCATCATAGATCTATCGTTATTAACTACAAACATAAATATATCAACCAATATGTATTCCAAGTTTCAGATCTATTAGATTTGAGCCATCTCCATGCTCCCTGGTGCACACCTGTTTCAAATCAAACCATTCATAAACAATTCATCACTTGCACACCTAACACCTTGGTCTCCATCTCCTAATTATATAGTTTTTGTCTTAGCCAATACTTTGGGTAAATCCCTTGGTAATGTCGTTGGCATTATTTTACGGGATCAAATAATCGTTTTCATTCTAATTACTATGGACTAATACCATCGTAATGACCCCTGCTATCCAAAATACCATGGTTTGAATTTTGTATGTGACTTTGTCTTACAGGACCTATGTATGTACGTGACCCTTCTGCATACGATCCACGTATACTTTCTAAAACTTCACCTTTAACATCCATCTGTCTATGAACTGCCATTTCTCTATCTATATCACTTGTAACATTTGTACTAGTCTACATAAGTTCCATAATCATCATGTTATCGCAATGTTGACATCATTATCAAGTAGGTTGTCATCAAGGACAACACATTAGCCATAATGCCAACATTGTATCTCTGTAATTTCAACATCCCAAGGTATGAAAGTTCATCCTGAGGTATTTTTATGTGTCTTCTTTAAACCCCACCACTTAGACTTAAATTGGATTCTTCAAGAGAAATCTATGCAAATTCTCCCAAGGTGACTGGATTATGGACTTGTATGGACTACCACGTGTCACCTTTATGACCTTTGGCCCTGAAATTTTTCCCAAAGAAACTAAATTCCATTCAAATTTAGTAACTATTTACAAAATTAAAATCGGATGCTCGAAGAGAAAGTTATGTTGTTTTCCCTAGGTTTCTTGTTTGAGACTGAATTCTGGAGCACGCAGAAACCCTAAAATCCTTGGATGATAACTATGAAAATATAGCGAACCAAGATCTGGAATTTTTACACTAAGTTCACCATGATTTCTAATCCATGTGATAAAATTTTCACATTCTAAAGCCTCATATGAAAAAATTTATAGTGAAAATTCCAAGATGACCTGTTTGAAGCAGTGAAGCCCTAGGATCCAAAACTCTGATACCAAATGTTATGTAACTAGATAAAAAATTAGAAGAAAAAATAGTTCTATGACTTGAGAATAAGCGTATTCGAGGGGAAAACCTCCCTTTACATAACATGAATGAAAAATTATTTGATGATTCAAATGACAGGACATCCTTGGTATATATAGGAGCCTAAGGGGTCAAAATATAATTAGGGCCTACATGATAATAATAATGTAAGGGATCAACAATAAAAATAATGGTATTTCTATGGGGCACAAAAAGAAAAATAGTGGTCTTCTATGGTGGCACAACAATAACAATGTGGAGGCTACACTAGTATTATAGGGACCTAACAATGACTCATTCACCCCATAAATCACATTTTTTCTTCCAAATTTAAGCTCCAAAAATCACCCCAAAAATATTCCTCATCTCCTCTTGCACATCTCCAATATGTTTTTTCTTCGATGATCTTCAAATGAACTCATATACCCATTATTTATAGTGTTTCTAAGGTCATTTATGGATCCAACTTGTAAAACTAATTGGGTTTGATAGCTTGTATTTTGGTTGGGTCATCCTGATGAAATATTTCATATCTTCTTATTCATATGGAGTTAGAGGGAGTTATATATACCATTATAATTGTCTTAAAATAAAAGTTCCAACCACATATCATATCTCCAATTTGAGCTAGGAAATTAGAATAAAAATGTCTTCAAATATAGGTTATCCAAAGTGAGCATCAAAAGTCCAAAACCAATATTTCCAACAATCTTCATTTTCCAATTTTTACCTTTGATACATGTAATATTATCCTATCTTTGACATCAATGAAACCAACATTTCCAACACAATGCATTTCATGTTATATTTCCTTTTTATTTAATTTTTTAATCTTATAATATGTAGTGATAAATCGTTAACTTAATTCTCATTGTTTGTATCATTATAATTTAGTTAGAATAAATAATAGACTTATAATATGATTTAATAGATTGTTATATATATATATAAGATTTAAATGAAGATTAATAAGACTAAATGGTTTAGAGTAATTAACGTTTTTCTTTAATATATATGTACTTATGTTCTTAGAACTATCCCATCATTTTAAATGTGGGTAACTTGAATTTTGTTCTATGAAATAGCAATATGTGATTATGTAAAAAAAGTTGAGTAAAAAGTTGTGAAGAGAAAATTAATTCTTTAAACCCCACTGCAAAAACACACACGTGTATTAGAAGTTATCACTATATATATATATATATATATATATATATATATATATATATATATATATATATATATATATATATATATATATATATATCGTTACAGTGTAATGCATCTTTTATAATAAGTGGTGACTTAGAATAATCCATTTTATAACATAATAATTAAATTGTTACTATAGATTATAAATGATTTTGGCATTTAATTGAGTAGGAAATTATATAGTTCATTAATAATTAGTTATCATATAGTTATTGTAATAGAATCATACTTATATATGGGATAAGGAGAGGATTTATAATGGGTTTATTATATATGGTATGATGTGTATATTTAGTTGTTGAAATTTTTTATTGGTTGGTCATATAGTTTTAGACAACTATTAAAAAGACACATTAATTTGAAAATTTATTTTAGATATACTAAATATCTATATATATATATATATATATATATATATATATATATATTATTAAAAAAAAAGGTAAAATTTTAAGGTTATCACAATGAGCATTACATGTGGTATCAAAGCATGGTTTGTGCACTGGAGCCATGGAACCATTATAATTTTTGCATTTTGTCGATAGTTTTATGATGAATTAGTATGAGTTTAATTATTGTCGTGATAGGTATTATTGATAGAATAGGAAGAGGAAGGGGTAGAGCTACAAGAGCATGTAGTATTGTGCTTACTTCACAGACTACTCCCATAGCCCCTCCTAGAGATGAAGAGAATGTACTAGAATAGAAAAAAAATTGTATAGGAGAAGTATTAAACATGATGTGTTCTTTTCAAATAATGTCAGACACCTTAATGAACCACTTAGAGTGGGATTAGGGAGGAACGTGAATGCATGCAGAAGGGTCTAAAAACCAAACTAGCAACCATATGCATAGGGAATTAGTGTTAGGTCCCTATACTACTAGTGTAACCCCTTATTGTTATTAGTACAACCCCCTTATTATATTGTTGTGCCCATGTAGTCCCCATATTGTTATTATTGTGCCCCATAGAAGCCCACTATTATTATTGTTGTGCCCTTACATTATTATTGTTATGTCGGCTCTAATTATATTATGACCCCTTAGACTCCTATATATAGAAAGGAGGTCTTGTCATTTGTATAATTCAAGAATTGTCCATTTGTGTAATGTAAAGGAGGTTGCCCCCTCGAAGAGGCTTATTTCTAAGGCGTTGACCTATCTTTTCTATCTTTTTGTGAGTTGTTTTCATAACATTTGGTATCAGAGTTTTGGATTCAAGGGTTTCATTGCTCCAAACAGGTCATCGCGGAATTTTCGCTATCACTTTTTTTTCTGCGACGTTTTAGAATCTAAAACAAAAACCCATTTGAGAAGCAATATCGCTGAACCTCGGGTCCGAATTTCAAACCTTTTCTCGCTAAATTTTAGGATATATGACCTGAGAAAGTTATGGTTTTTGCAGACTCTCGAATTACATATTAAATAGGTCATCTTGGTAAAATCGTCATAACTTTCTCTCTGAGCATCAGATTGAAATTTCGTAAGAAATTACATAAAGAGGACATACTATAGTTTCCTATTTATATTTTTCAGATCCGAAGGTCAAAACAGGGACACGTGGCACTTCATACAAGTTATCTCTTCTGAAAAGGTATATAATCAAGTCATCTTGGGAGATTATGCATAACTCTTTCTTGGAGAATCCAATTTCGATCTGACTGATGGCATTGGAAAGAGGACACAGAGGGCTACTACAGGTAGCGATTTCAAAACTCAGAAATCCAAAATTACAGAGTTACAGTCATGGCAAGATCGAGCTCCTAAAATCAAGAAAAGGCAATATGAGGAAGTTTGATGGCAAGGATCTGGTAAATTGGATACTACAGATGGAGCAATATTTTGATCTACATTAGGTGCAACTGTTACAAAAGGTACGTGTTGCATCTTCATATTTAGAACCCGATAAATTTTAATGGTATAAAGGGTTGTGTTCTCGTAAATCACTTGTCACTTGGTCAATTTTCACGGAAGAAATGATAGCACATTATGAGGATACAAAGAGTAACACCTTCTTTAGCCAATTGATAAATCTCAAACAAAAGGTTTCAATGGCAGAGCACATTGAGGATTTCAAAAAATTGAATATAAGGGTAAATTATATTCTAGAGAAGAAAATGATTGATGTCTCCATAGGGAATTTAAAGGATAACATTCAACATGAGGTTAGTCTTTGGGAACCTAATTCATTAGAGAAGGCATTCAGGTTGGCAAGAGAAATTGAAAGCAGAATTATGGAAACAAGGAATCCTACCACTCACAACTATAAATATGGAAGTGTTTTTTCTTCTAGCCTTCCATAACCTACAAGTTTTACATGACAACAATTGGAAGAAAAAAGAGAAAAAGGAATTTGTTACATTTGTGAGAGCAAATACACTAAAGGTCATAAGTGTGCTGAGAAGAAATTATTTTACATAGATTATGAAAAGGAAGAAAAGGATCAAGAAACATCAAAAGAAGAGGATATACACTAGGAACCAATCCCAAAGAAAGAAGAAATGAATCTGAACATATCTTGTAAAGAATTGGAAATAATTACCACTCCTCAAACTCTCAAGATAGAAGGACATATCAAGAAGAAAAAGGTTCAAGAAGTGAAAGATAACATCAAGAAAGAAGAAATGAATCTGACCATATCTTGTAATGCATTCGTCAGAATTACCACTCCTCAAACTATCAAGATAGAAGTACATATCAAGAAGAAAAAGGTAATAGTGTTGATTGATTCAGGCAATACGCATAATTGTATTCCTTGTAAGATAGCCAAGGAATTGAATTGCTTCCTATACCCAACACCAAAGTGTCAAGTGATGGTTGCAAGTGGAGGAACCATAAATTGCTCTGGAAAGTGCCATAATATCAAGTTATCCATGGGAGAATATGTATTGAATATCTCAATGCTTTCCATTCCAATGGGTGGTGTTGATGTTGTACTAGGAGTCCAATGGCTACAATCTTTGGGTACAATAGCTTTTAATTTTCATGAAATTTTGTGCAGAAGGAAAGGAAGTTGAATTAAGGGGTATTACAGGGAAACCAGGAAATATAATCAGCTCTAACAGTATGACAAAACTTCTAAAGAAGGAACAATGAGACGGAATTGCACAATTATATTTGCTAGAGGTTCCCACATCAAAATCATCTATTTCTCCAGATCTCCAAAACGTCTTGGACAATCATTCCAAGGTATTTGACTCCCAAAGGCCTCCCACCTATTCGTGACCATGATCATGCTATTCATTTGATTCCAGGAAGTGTTCCTCCAAACATCAAGTCGTACAAATATCCCTATGCCCAAAAGAGTGAAATTGAACATATGGTTGCAGAAATGCTAGAGGCTGGTGTAATTCAACCTAGTCAAAGTTCTTTCTCTACTCCTGTAGTATTGGTGCACAAGAAGGATGGATCATGGTGCATGTGTTCGAATTATAGGGAGCTCAACAAGCTCACTATTAAAAATAAATTTCCCATTCCTGTCATTGAAGAATTATTGTATGAATTGAATGGATCAATTTACCTCACCAACTTGGATCTTCGTTCAGGATATCATCAAATCAGAATGAAGACATTCTAAAAACAGTGTTTAGAACTCATGAGGGTCATTATGGATTTTTGGTCATGCCTTTTGGCCTTACCAATGCACCTTATACATTTCAAGGTTTGATGAATTCCATTTTCAAAACCTTCCCTAGAAAATTCGTGTTAGTATTTTTTGATGATATACTAATCTACAGAAAGTCTTGGAATGATCATGTTCAACATGTTGACAGGGTGCTCAAACTATTGGAGGAGAAACAATTATATGCAAAAATCTCCAAATATTTTTTTGGAGTGCAAGAGGTGGAATATCTGGATCATATTGTATCTCATGAAGGTGTTAAGGTAGACTCTAGCAAAATTAAAGCCATTAAGGAATGGAAAATCCCTGCATCCGTGAAGCATCTGCGAGGATTTCTCGGGTTGACAGGGTATTATTGCAAGTTTGTTAAGAATTATGGGAGAATAGCAGCACCTCTAACAACATTATTGAAGAAAGATGCATTTTCATGGACTCCAAAAGCAACAAAGGCCTTCAAACATCTTAAAAAAGCAATGTGCCAAGAACCGGTCTTAGCTACGCCGGACTTCACAAAAACCTTTATTGTGGAATGTGATGCTTTAGAAAATGGAATTGGTGTTGTTTTAATGCAAGATGAAAGACCCATTTCTTTCGAAATTCGTCCAATAAAAGGAAAGTATTTACACAAAGCTATTTATGAGAAGGAAATGTTGGCATTACTACATGCACTTAAGAAATGGTGACCCTACCTAATGGGAAGACACTTCAAGGTAAAAATGGATCATGATAGTCTTAAATAATTTTTAGAACAAATATTGTCCTCTGAAGAGAAACAAAAATGGGTCACAAAATGTTAGGTTATGACTTTTAAATCATCTAGAAAAAAGGGAAGAAAAATGTTGTTGTAGATACACTCTCAAGAAAGGATGAGGATGTGGAAGCATTGTTTTGTGTTATTTCTATTATCCAACCAGATTGGATAAATGAAGTAAGGGATGAATGGAAGAATGATGAAGAAGTGTGGCCACTCATTCAAAAGTTTCAAAAGATCCTAGTTCAAACAATATTTCCAGAATTTGACGAGGAATGAAAAATCATATTGGAACCTGAAGCAGTCACAAAATCAAGAAATCGACGGCTATGAAATCAATCAATTTCAGAGTATCTCATCAAGTGGAAGAACTTACTCGCTGAAGATTCCACATGGGAGGATGATAATTTTATACAAAATCATCCAAAACTACTCAAGTGTTGAGGACAACACTTTTTTAAGGAGATGGCCATGTTAGGTCCCTATACTACTAGTGTAACCCCTTATTGTTATTAGTACAACCCTCTTATTATATTTTTGTGCCCATGTAGTCCCCATATTGTTATTATTATGCCCCATAGAAGCCCACTATTTTTATTGTTGTGCCCTTACATTATTATTGTTATGCCAGCTCTAATTATATTATGACCCCTTAGACTCCTATATATAGAAAGGAGGTGTTATCATTTGTATAATCCAAGAATTTTTCATTTGTGTAATGTAAAGAAGGTTGCCCCCTCGAAGAGACTTATTTCTAAGGAGTTGATCTATCTTTTCTATCTTTTTGTGAGTTGGTTTCATAATAGTTGGAGAATTTAAAATGTATGGAATTTTTAGGGTCTATGAAAGATCAAAGTAGTTGAAGCATGGCTAGAAAAGGAAACACAATGTTATGGTAGAAGACACTTCTACCACAATTGGGTATGGACATTACAAAAGTGTAATGGGAGTTTTTTAAGGACGAGTTCAAGGATATTATTTACCTAAAATTTTTATAAAAGGGAAATTTGTTAGGAAACCACCTCACAAAAAGATAAAAAGATAGATCAACACCTTGGAATTCAACCTCTTCGAGGGGGAAACCTTCTTTACATTACACAAATGAACAATTCTTAGATGATTCAAATGAAAAAACCTCCTTTCCATATATAGGAGTCTAAGGGGACACAATATAACCAAGCTGACCTAACAATGATAATATAAAGGCACAAAAATAACAATAGTGATTCTATGGAGCACAATAATAACAATATGGGGACAATAGGGGCACAACAATAATAATAAGGGATACAATGACAATACTAATGGGGCAATCACTAGTATTATGGGGACCTAAAATGCCCCTCTCCTTCAAAAAAGTATTGTCCTCAACACTTGAGTAGTTCTGGGTGCTTCTGTATAAAATTCTCATCCTCCCATGTGGAATCTTCAACAGCTAAGTTCTTCCACTTGATGAGATACTCTGAAATTGGTCGATTTCGTAGTTGTCGAGTTCTTGTTTCTTTGACTGCTTCAGGTTCCAACATGATTTTTACTTCCTCATCAAGTTCTGGCAATATTGTTTGAACTGGAATCTTGTCACCTATAACCTTCTTTAAGCATGAAACATGGAAAACTGGGTGCACTCGGGAAGCTGCAAGAAATTCCAATTTATATGCCATAGTACCTATCTTTTGCAACACCTTGTACAGACCATAATAATTTGGTGATAATTTATCATCCTTCTTAGCTTGCTTGAGGGACATTTTTTTATATGGTTGTAGTCATAGGAATACCCAATCACCTACATCAAAACTTCTTTCGCTGCGATGTTGATATGTCTGTTGTTTCACTCTATTCTGCGCCAAGGTAAGGTTATCCTTTAAGGGTTGGAGAACTTGTTGCTGATGCTCGATGTGATCTTCCACTGCTTGAACCTTAGAATTTTCTCTTAAATATGATGTGATGGATGGTGGATGATATCCATAAAGTGCCATAAATGGGGTAATTTTTGTTGCAGTATGGAAGGAAGTGTTATACCACCATTCAGCCAGAGGCAACCATTTGACCCATTGTGTTTGTTTATCAGATACAAAGCAACGAAGATATCCTTCCAAACATTTGTTTACTATCTCAATTTTTCCATCAGATTGAGGATAATAAAATGAGCTATGAGCTAACTTAGTCCCAAGACAATAAAATAATTCTGTCCAAAAATTTCCAGTGAAAATGGGATCTTTGTCGCTTACAATAATCTTTGGGTTTCCATGTATCTTTTGAATTGTTTCCATAAATGCAGTAGAAATTGTACTCGCTTTAAATGGATGATATAATGCACAAAAGTATGCATACTTGGTAAGTCTGTCAACTACCACCATGATAACACTCTTTCCTTCAGACTTGGGTAAAGTTGTGATAGAATCCATTGAAACCTCCTCCCAATGTTGGCTTGGAATGGATAAGGGTTGTAATAGTCTTGGGGCCTTAATTGTTTCAACTTTATTTTGTTGGAAAACCAAACATTCCACCACAAACTTTTGAATATCCGATTTAAGGCCATCCCAAAAAAAATCCTTCTTAACCCTGTGGTAAGTTTTTAGAAATCCTGAGTGCCCTCCTAAGGGAGAGGTGTGCAATTCCCTAAGAATCTTTTGTTGGAGTTGGGAATTCTTACATAGGTATAATCGATCCTTGTACCACAACGAATCATTTTTCCAGCTAAATGTATCAGATGTACTGGGATCTTGTTGTGTCTTTTGAATGAGTGCCCACACTTCCTCATCATTCTTCCATTCATCCCTTGCTTCGTTTATCCAATCTGTTTGGATAATAGAAATGGTGCAAAGAAATGCTTCCACATCCTCATCCTTTCTTGAGAGTGCATCTGCCACAACATTTTGCTTCCCTTTTTTGTAGATGATTTCAAAGTCATAGCCCAACATCTTTGTGACCTATTTTTTCTGCTCTTCTGAAGATAATCTTTGTTCCAAAAAGTATTTAAAACTATCATGATCCGTCTTTACCTTGAAGTGTCTTCCCATTAGGTAGGGTCGCCATTTCTTAAGTGCATGTAGCATTGCCAGCATTTCCTTTTCATAAATAGCTTTGTGTAAATACTTTCCTTTGATTGGACGACTTTTTAAAGCAATGGGTCTTTGTTCTTGCATTAAAACGGCACCAATTCCATTTCCTTAGGCATCACATTCCACAATAAAGGTTTTTGTGAAGTCTGATGTAGCTAAGACTGGTGCTTGGCACATTGCCTCTTTAAGATATTCAAAGGCCTTCATTGCTTCTGGAGTCCATGAGAATGTATCTTTCTTCAATAATTTTGTTAGAGGTACTGCTATTCTCCCATAATTCTTAACAAACTTGCAATAATACCCTGTCAACCCGAGAAATCCTCGTAGATGCTTTATGGATGTGTGGATTTTCCATTCCTTAATGGTTTTAATTTTTCTAAGGTCTACCTTCACACCTTCATGAGATACAATATGACCCAGGTATTCCACCTCTTGTACTCCAAAGAAACATTTGAACATTTTTGCATATAATTGTTTCTCCTCCAATAGTTTGAGCACCATGTCAACATGTTGGACATGATCCTTCCAAGACTTGCTGTAGATTAGTATATCATCAAAAAATACTAACACAAATTTTCTAAGGAAGGGTTTGAAAATGGAATTCATCAAACCTTGAAATGTAGAAGGTGCATTAGTAAGGCCAAAAAGCATGACCAAAAATTCATAATGACCCGCATGAGTTCTAAATGTTGTTTTTGGAATGTCTTCAGTCTTCATTCTGATTTGATGATATCCTGAACGAAGATCCAACTTGGTGAAGTAAATTGATCCATGCAATTCATCCAACGATTCATCAATGATAGGAATGGGAAATTTATCTTTAATAGTGAGCTTGTTGAGCTCCCTATAATCTGGACACATGCGCCATGATTGTTATAGACATTTTTGTGCCTTACAGCATGGAGCATGAAATGTCCATAATCCAAGGGATCCAAAGTCCCTAAATGAGTTGTTCCTACCCCTAAAGGAACAAGGTCAACCAAAGACAGCTTCTCCCAGAAGTTCTCCACCAAAAACCACTCAGAAACAGTCAATTCAGGATCAATTCAAAAGCTCCACTAGTTGTCTGCGCTGAAATGCAGAGATTACACTAGCTAGGTGCACTGCAACGCAGGTAGAAGCACTACCAGGGTGCGCTGAGCGAGAAATGCCAAATGGCAATGTCATTCCGCAAGGTGTACAGAGACTGGAAGCTTCCAGAATCTTCCTCAATGACACTTGCCTCAATGAATTCGACTAGTGATGAGTAAGAGGTTCTCAACCTCCAAGTGGAAGCAAGAACTGACAGAGAGAAGCCACAAGTCAAAACATGAGCTGACTCATCCTCTCTGCTCGCATCTATATATGGATCTCTCACCCAGAGGTTCAGGAGGCTGGAATTTGGTATTTTGCAGAGAATTGTTGTTGGTTTGAGATTGAGATTAGAGCTATTGGGTGATTTTCTTTGAAGGAGGTGAAGAAGGGATTCCTTTTGCTGGGAAGGTTGTTATAGCTCCAAATCTCACTCTTATGGTTTGTGATACTGCACTCATGGCCTAGGCCAACCCCTCCTTCCAGACCTGGTCCAAAAATTTAAAAAACAGTGTTTTATTCCCTATACGCAACATTGCCCTGAGTTAAACGCGTGTACACGTGGGTCTGTGTATACCCAACCCGCGTGTATGTATTAAAACACTTAAAAAAATAATAAATTCCTTATTTTCTGGCGGAGATCGCGGGTTTTACCTGCTGATCACCTGTTAGTGCCCGTGGCCCAACTGTTCCCAACCAACTCCTAACTAAAAAACTACTTTGGAGATGGTATAAAAAGACATCAAAGGGAAGGCCTAAGGGAGAGAGAAAGGACAGCAAGATTATTATGCCGAGATTTTCCCCTTAGACCAGGTCTGAAGTCCTTGGTGCTTTCTGCACTTCCCCCATTTTGCATAGGAAACCTTTGTTTCCATGTGTATTGGTAATCATTCATCCTTGATATCATCATTGAGTAAGACTTGGAAGGAGCTCTTGTTGGAGGCTTGAGGCTGGAACGAATCTGGGAGGAAGCTTTGCTTGGAGCCTGTTGAAGGTGTTCAGGTGATATCTTTCCGTTATATGTACTTACTTACCTTTATATATAAAGAAACACGTCTTGGTTCCCGAAACAATCTTTCTTTATGCTTATGAGATTCTTGTTTTGAATTCTTATGCAAGTGGTTACTTAAAGATTTTTATAACTAACTTTATAGCATGAAGATGGTTTATACATAAGTATTTGTACAAGTACTGTTGTGTTCTTTGATTTGTTTGTCTTACAGGTCAAAGGAAGAAGAAGGGAACTCCAAGAAGGGTTTGGACCCTAAAGGCCTTCTCGAACGTAGGACCTTAGGTACGTACCCTTAACACTAGAATTTGCTTAAAGTAAAGATAATGGTTGTGTGTGTGTTTCTTTGAATAAGAAATTTTCAGTCTGGTAGAGTCTTAGCCCAAAGGACCCTAGGGGTAATTCCCTTCAACCAGAAACGGCGACTCCACTGGGGAAAACACTCTTGTTGTTCCTAGTTTGGGTAGTCTTCAAGCCAATCAAGGCTCAACCCCTCTGTTTGTTGGCTCTGACTGTCTGATATGTTCTTAAACTCTAAGCTTTTCCAGTTTTTTCAGTCTGTGTTTTTTATTTTTCTTGAAAACCTTCAGATACGCTCTTTTTCTGGATTACAGAAGTGTATATACGCAAGTTGCACTAAGTGAACCCGCGTATACGCAGGTTTCCTTAGTTACAGTCGCGTGTACACGCATTCTGCACATAATTGCAGGTGCGTATATTATATAAATTTCAAGATTCATAAATTTTCTTTTTGCTGAATGTCTGTCTGGTGGTTTGGGTCAGTTTGAAGCAGTCATTTTCCAGTAACAGTTCTCTGTTTAACAGGGGGCATCTTGTTCTGAACTCTCTCTAGTTATAAGGAGTATTAGTCTCGTTTTCGTTGATTGCAAGCGTCATTGTTGTTGACACACAAGATTTCTCATTAAGGATCTTGACTGCTCTGTTTCGGCAGAGTAGGAAGATTGGATTTCAAGCTTTGTGTTCATTTTGTTTGAATGACCTTTTGTTTGCTTAACGAAATCATTTTTGTGACCATTTGCTCCTTTGTTTCGGAAAATTGTTTGTTATCATTTTCTTGAAACTTGTCTTTGGATTTTTTGAACTTTCAGTGTTGCTTTTGATTGCCAAGAGCGGTTTCAAACACATTTATTTTTGTTGGGTTTTCATCATTTGAAAGGTGTCGATTCACAAAAGTGTTTGATTTCCTGTTTATCAATCATTGGTGTCAGTAGAGTTGAGAGTTTTCATTTGAAAAAAACTTTTTGGTTTGATTGAAAGAAAATCTTTTGAAAGTTTTGAGTTTCGCTTTCTTAAACTTGCTTTTCATTTGATTTCCTTTTTGCGAAGTGAAAGTGCTTTGTTTTTATCTTAAAACTTGTTTTTATTGTTTGGACGAAATGATTAGTAACACATCATCTTCTATCTAAGCATTTTAGTGGCAAGACAAAATTTGGTAAAGCAGCAACTTTCCTTCTTTGTTTTTAGAGTAGTCTTTGAATCTTGCATCCACATATAGTTCTTGCATTAGGATAGATTTGCATCTCTTTTTAGGCATATATAGTTTTGTTAGTTTTTGTGAGTGTGGAGTCTGAAAAGAAAAAGAAAATTTGTTTATATTAGAAGTACCTCTGAACCTCATAGAAATTGCTCTTCATCGAAAACAAAAGTGCATATGCATGTAGCTAAGTTTTATTAATTTCTTTTGCGTCCATAAAACACCACAAGTTTCATCTCCATCGCCTTGTGACTTAAAGAACAGCCTAATAAAATCAAGCGCTTAATTAAAATCCACTAGAACTTTTTGTTTTAGTTATTACACCAACAAGTTTAGGATTTTAGGGCCTTGGATTAGGCGAGTGGAGAGTTAACTCTCCAAGGCCACATAAAACGTCAAACATAAGAGTCTGATTAACGAGAGAAAATCCAATAGCATTAGGGAGACCAGGAAAGCTCCGGATCTGGGAGTTAAGCACGAGGGTCTGTGAAGACAGGAAAGAGAGATACCCCCTCTCCTACTTGTCCGAACTTACCTCACGACTGTTCCGCCTGGCTTCTGCGACGAGTTGGTACCCATAGTTGCCTCTCCTAGGGATCTGCATAGGTGGCTGCGGAGGGGAATCCCATGGCACCTGAGGTCGACGTTGTATCACTCTCGACAGTACTAATGGAGGGCACCCTTGCGAAGCTTGGGGGCTTGCACCGGCGCAGGCTATTGTTAAGAGGTCAGCGTAACTTCCTCTGATACCTTCGCTGATAGGACTGGGCCCTCATCATCCAAGACTATCTTCGGAAGGCCCTTTGATTCACTTTCTCGTATTTTGGTGTCTGGTCCTAATCACCCGGAGCAGAAATACGTGGAAGTTGTTTGACTGGCTGTATCTGTTGGAAATAATACTGAGAGGGGGGGTGAATCAGTATTATATAATTCGTTTAATAAATCTTCTTTATTTGTTCTTTGAATTATTTTTGCATGTCAGTACCATAAAATAATGAACATGAACAAAAGAAACAGATAGTCACACCAAAGAACACAAGATGTAAGGTGGAAACCCAATGTGGGAGAAAACCACCTGCTGCAATATGTCTCTATCTTCTTTCAAATTAGAAACTCCTTTTACAATGGTTTTGTACTGGTGCAGTCCTTTACCCGTACGCAGGCTGCAACCTGCAGAGAGCTACAACTCTCTCTCGTTTTCCAGTCTCTCCTGGAAGGGAGCTACAACCCCCTACTTCTTTTCATACAAGGACCACTTTTCATAAATTTTCAAACTGGATCCATAAGCATCAATTGATCATCAAGTGTAAGAGAATTACCCAATCAACTGTAGTAACCAGATCAACATTAATAGGACCAAACCCATAACACAACAGTGATAAACAAAGATTTTAAGAGAAGGAAGCACCCTGCTCAACTGCTAGCCTGAGTCCGAACTCACCCTGCTCAACTGCTAGCCTGAGTCTCGGACTCACCCTGCTCAACTGCTGGCCTGAGTCCCTGGACGCACCCTGCTCAACTGCTAGCCTGCATCCCGGACGCACCATGCTCAACTGCTAGCCTGCGTCCCTCGCACTGAGTCTATTGAACTGCCTGCGTCTCGGCGCACCTGAACCCTTCTGCGCCTGCGTCCCGGCGCACCTGAACCCTTCTGCGCCTGCGTCCCGGCACACCTGAAACGCTTCGCTCCTGCGTCCCGGACGCACCTGAACCCTTACTGCACCTGCGTCCCTCCGGGCATAGATGATTTCAAGACTTCAGAAGTAACCCAGACAATCAGATCCACAGATCTGAACATGCGCCAAGAGATCTCGGTCCATTAATAGATTCGCCTTGATTAGATCTAGACCAGATCTCACCCCATAAGATATTCAACAAAGACATGCTCAAACCAAATGATCTCCTTTGCTTTATATAGGCAAGCTCCTCCTCAAATCAAGGAACAATACCACGAGCCGACACCTTAAAAACACAATACCGTCGGCTAGATACCAGGAGTAAATCACAAGAAACCCCCACGTGTGCTTTTCTCTGCCTTAAAAAGTGTGCACTGGGTGGACGCACCTTCTGAACAGCTGGACTGCGTCCCTGGACGCGGTCTATGCATGGATTACCTGCGGGTACGCACTTTCTGAAAGGTGTACCTGCGTCCTTCTTAAATTTTTCAATAAATTAAGAGTTGATCATCAATCTTTGTTGCTGACATGAAGAACAGTGATCTACCACCTGAATGGGTTGCCATCAAGGACAACACCTGAACCATAATGCCAACAATCTCCCCCTTTGGACTTGATGGCAACCTCATAATCTTCAGCTTCATTCTCCCCCTTTGACATCAAGGGCAAAGGGTATGCTCCCCCTAAGATCATGCTCCTCCTGAATATGAACCAGATCTGCAGCAATGAACCATAATCTACCATGAAAGAGATAGAGACATATTGCAGCAATTTCCAAGATCTCCTTCTGACCATCCTCCATAATGCCAACAATGCATTATGTGCTCCCCCTGAGCCTGTATCACCAATAAGAAGGGGTTCAACAATAAGATGATGCATCAACAACCCCCAGCTTTTTCCTGAGGTATTCAAAAGTGTCCCTGGGCAATGGTTTGGTGAAAATATCAGCAACTTGTTCCTTAGAAGGAACATACTCCAATTTGACCTTCTGTTCAAGTACTTGTTCCCGGAGAAAATGGTACTTGATTGGTATGTGCTTGGTTTTTGAATGCATAACAGGATTCTTTGAGATGTTGATTGCACTTGTGTTGTCACATAAGATAGGGATTGGTGGTGTACAAGTGATTTGAAAATCTTGTAATGTCTGCATCATCCAAAGGAGTTGGGTGCAACAAGATGCAGCAGCAACATATTCCGCTTCAGCTGTAGACAAGGCAATTGAACTCTGTTTCTTGCTGAACCAAGATACCAGTCTGGAACCCATAAAGAACGCACCACCACTTGTGCGTTTCCTGTCATCCACGCTTCCGGCCCAATCTGCATCTGTATAAGCATGAAGTGTAAGATCTGTATCTCTAGGATACCATAAGCAATAATTTTGAGTCCCTTGAAGATATTTGAAAATTCTCTTCACTGCCTGAAGATGAGTCTCTTTCGGATTTGCTTGAAATCTTCCAACTATTCCAACTGCATGCATGATATCTGGTCGGGTACCTGTCAAATAAAGTAAACTTCCAATCATAGATCTGTAGGTTGGTTGATGTACTGCTGCAGATTCATCATTTGCACTCAGGCTACATCCTGTGACCATGGGTGTACATATTGGTTTTGCATCTTCCATGCCATATTTTTTCAAAATCTGTTTGAGATACTTGGTTTCAGATAAAAAGATTCCTTCTTCCTTTTGTTGGATTTGCAAACCAAGGAAATATGTC
Source organism: Pinus tabuliformis (assembly GCA_031772625.1). Taxonomy (NCBI): domain Eukaryota; kingdom Viridiplantae; phylum Streptophyta; class Pinopsida; order Pinales; family Pinaceae; genus Pinus; species Pinus tabuliformis. Next base: position 817,007,759 of record CM062807.1, read on the forward strand.
AGTTCTCCTAGTAAGGACATTTCAAATTCTTTCTGCATGACCGAGGCAAAGCTTTGACTCATAGCTTCTTCATTGCTGCCAAAAATAATGTCATCTACATACACAACAAGAGTTAGCAATTTTTCATTTTCAACTTTTATATAAAGATTGCTATCTGCTGAACCTTTTGAGAACCCTTGTTGATGAAGATATTTGTCCAAGCGGTAGTACCAAGCCCTTGGAGCTTGTTTGAGACCATAGAGGGCCTTTTTCAATCTGCATGCGAGGCTTGGATCATTTCCAAGAATAAACCCATCCGGCTGTTCAATGTACACTTCTTCTTCCAAGTCTCCATTCAGAAAGGCTGATTTCACGTCCATTTGAAATACTTTGAAGTTTTGAAAACTTGAGAGAGCAAGGAACATTCGGATGGCCTCAAGTCTTGCAACAGGAGCAAAAGTTTCTTCAAAGTCTATTCCTTCTTGTTATGCGTACCCTTTACAAACAAGTCTGGCTTTGTTTCTAATTACTTCTCCATTTTCATTCAATTTGTTTTTGAAGACCCATTTTGTCCTGATAACATTCTTATCTTTTGGTCTAGGAACCAGCTCCCAAGTGTTGTTCTTTTCGATCTGCTCAAGTTCTTCATCCATTGCTTTCACCCAAAATTCATATTTGCATGATTCCTTCACATTTTGTGGTTCAGTCGAGGAGAGTAATGCCAAATAGCTTGAGGCTTCTGCAACTGTTCTTCTAGTTTGTACACCTACTTCTTTCTGTCCCATAATCTGAGATTCTGGATGGTTTTTCTGAACATATCTGGATGGAGTCTTTTCTTCTATTCTTGTTTGCTCCTCTGGTTCTTCTTGAGGTTCTTCTTCTTCATCATTCTGTCTTTGAGGGTAGCCTTCATCTTCTTCGATATCTTCCCGATGTACTTGCCTAGGAATGTATCCCTTCTCATCAACCACCACATCAATGCTGTCAACAATTCTACCAAGTCTTTTATTGTAGCACTTGTATGCTTTTCTATGTGGAGAGTAACTAAGAAGAATGCCTTCATCTGCTCTAGGTTCAAGTTTTCCAACCTGCTCATCAGTATTCTTGATATAGCATTTGCTCCCAAAGATTTTGAAGTGCTTTACCGAAGGAGTTTTACCACTCCAGAGCTCATGAGGAGTTTGAGTGCTGTTTACCCGGACATTTGTTTTTTTGAGAATAATAACCGCAGCATGTGCAGCTTCACCCCAGAAAGTTGTGGGAGTTCCTGATTCATCAAGCATAGCACGAGCCATTTGTTGGATTGTTCTGTTCATTCTTTCCACAACTCCATTTTGCTGGGGAGTTCTTGCTGTAGAGAATTCTCTTCTTATCCCATGTTCTTCACAGAAATCGAAAAATTCATTTGAAGTAAATTCCCCACCTCTGTCGGATCTGAGGCACTTAATTTTGTGACCTGATTCATTTTCAACCAAGGCTTTGAAGGATTTGAATTTTTTGAATGCTTCATCTTTGTGCTTCATAAGTCCTAACCAAACAAACCTGGAGAAATCGTCAATGAATAATATCAAGTATTCTTCTCCTCGAGGTGTCCTTTTTTTGAAAGGACCGCATGTATCTGTATGTACTAGCTCAAGAGGCATGCTAGCTGATCCTTCTTTCTCTGGAAAGTTAGTTCTGGTTTGTTTTCCAAACTGACATGATTTGCATATGGCGTTGTCAGGAATTTTGATATCTGGAAGATCGCGAACTGCCTGATATTTGCATGCTTTCCTTATTTGTGAGAAGCTTAGATGTCCCAACCTTCGATGCCATAACCAGTGCTCTTCATCCTTGCTTAGATAGCATTGTTGTTGTCCTTCTTCAAATATGTACAGATTATTTGGAGTTATTTTGCCTTTGAGCACTGTTTTACCTGTATCAAGATCACGAACAAGACATCCATTTGATCTGAATATAACCTCGGTTCTTTGATCACACATCTGGCTGACACTTAGTAGATTATGCTTCAATCCATCAACATACAAAACATTTCCAGCCTTGACATTTTCTTTTAAAGGAGCAATACCTTTTCCTTTTATAGTTGCAGGAGTATCATTTCCAAAAGAGACTTTCTTTCCCTTTTCTAAAGTAGAATAAGACTCAAGTTTTTCTTTATCACCTGTCATATGCTTCGAACATCCACTGTCAATGTACCATAGATTTTCCTGTCCCTCTGCATAAAATGCAATCCCACATCTTTCTGTTTGAGGTTCCTTTATTCTCCATGTTTTGGTGCTTGAGGCTTGTTCCTTTTTCCGCTCTTGTTCCTTTCTCTCCTGAAACCTGCTCCTGCATTCAGAGTCTTCATGACCAAAATTATTGCAAATGGAACATTCAACTTCATTTTCAAGAGCTGAAAAGTTGTTATAGGTCCTTTTTGTAATCCCCATCATACTTCTTTGTTTTTGAGCTTCCCTAGTCATGATCGTTTTATATGCAACACATTGAGCTGCTTTGTGACCAAAGTTATGGCAAGAAAAGCATTGTCCATTGAAGAAGCTTCTGCGGTTATTGAATCTACCTGCCAACTGATTGTAATTTCTATTTTCATCTGTTCTTGAACCAAACTGAGAAGATTTTACCTGTGGCTGGTTGTAGCTTTTGTTCACCCTTAAGATGGATTGCCCCTGATAGTTTCTGTTTGTATTTCGTCCCTGCTTTACCTGATTATCTTCATTGTTCTTCTGCTCATTTCTTCTTGCTGCATCAAGATAACTTTTTGAGGTGGATGCTTGAGAGGTTTCTCCATTATAACCCAAACCTGTCTTGTTTAGAGGAGACCGCTGCACATTGATAATATCATCCAAAGTTTCAGATCCTTTGACAAACTTAAGATTAATAGCTTTTGTTTTCTCAATTTCTTTTCTGAGACCAACAATTTCACCTTCTAGTTTTTCAAGATGTTTTTCCTTTTCATCAATTTGAAATTGTAGAGTATCAATGATCACGTTCTTTTCTTCTATACATCTCTTGAGTCTAGTAATTTCATCATAGAGGTTATTCACATCTACAGCATCCTCATAATCATCATCTTCAAATGCCATTAACAACTTATATTTATTACCTTGTTCATCTTCATCACTGTTTGATAAACCATCACTATCTTCATGGGTGTAGTAGCTTTTCTTATTTGCACTTTGTTTCTTTTTCCATCTAGCAGGTTCCTTTCCTTTATCCTTATAGGGACATTTTGCAGCATAATGACCTACTCTTCCACAAGCAAAGCATTTGAAAGGTAGCTTACCTCTGAACCTTCCAGAACCCCTTTGAAGATTTCTGACAAAATTTGATTCTTCTTCCTCTTCTTCTAGAACATGGCTTGCTTCATAATAATCTTCTTTGCCTGATGCCTTGAAAGCAGCTTCCCTTCTATCTGATGGACCTCCCTTTCTCATTTCATAAGCAGTTAGAATTCCATGTAGCTGAGACATAGTGAGAATTCGGAGATTTTCCTTTTCTTCTATTGTAGACACTTTAGATTCAAACTTGGGGGACAATGATCTTAGAACCTTTTCAATTACTGTAGCCTCTTTTATTTCTTCACCCAAATTTTTCATACAATTAACAATCTCATCTACCCGAAGAAAATAATTAGCCACACTTTCATCATTATACATCTTGAGAGTCTCATACTGAATCCTGAGAGTTTGAAGTTTAGCACGCTTTACCTGTTCATCTCCTTCATAGCTTCTGACCATTTTGTCCCATATCTCTTTTGCGGATTTGAAGTGCATTACCTTCATGAATTCTGTTTGGGATATACTTCCTAATAGAGTACTGACTGCTTTCGCATTTGTTTCATACTTCTTCTTCTCTGCTGCATCTGTAGGAGTAGCTGAAGGAAAAGCGTAGCCTGTTTCTACAATGTCCCAAACTTTTGTACCAAGAGATTGAAGATATGCAGTAACTCTTACCTTCCAATAATTGAAGTTTGTCCCATCAAAAACGGGTGGCCTGATTGATGCTTCTCTCTCGTAGTTTCTCATGATGAACGATCTACCTTCAAGCGATCAAGCTTCTCTGAAGGACCTGCTCTGATACCAATTGTTGGAAATAATACTGAGAGGGGGGGTGAATCAGTATTATATAATTCGTTTAATAAATCTTCTTTATTTGTTCTTTGAATTATTTTTGCATGTCAGTACCATAAAATAATGAACATGAACAAAAGAAACAGATAGTCACACCAAAGAACACAAGATGTAAGTTGGAAACCCAATGTGGGAGAAAACCACCTGCTGCAATATGTCTCTATCTTCTTTCAAATTAGAAACTCCTTTTACAATGGTTTTGTACTGGTGCAGTCCTTTACCAGTACGCAGGCTGCAACCTACAGAGAGCTACAACTCTCTCTCGTTTTCCAGTCTCTCCTGGAAGGGAGCTACAACCCCCTACTTATTTTCATACAAGGACCACTTTTCATAAATTTTTAAACTGGATCCATAAGCATCAATTGATCATCAAGTGTAAGAGAATTACCCAATCAACTGTAGTAACCAGATCAACATTAATAGGACCAAACCCATAACACAACAGTGATAAACAAAGATTTTAAGAGAAGGAAGCACCCTGCTCAACTGCTAGCCTGAGTCCGGACTCACCCTGCTCAATTGCTAGCCTGAGTCCCGGACTCACCCTGCTCAACTGCTGGCCTGAGTCCCTGGACGCACCCTGCTCAACTGCTAGCCTGCGTCCCGGACGCATCCTGCTCAACTGCTAGCCTGCGTCCCTCGCACTGAGTCTATTGAACTGCCTACGTCCCGGCGCACCTGAACCCTTCTGCGCCTGCGTCCCGGCGCATCTGAAACGCTTCGCTCCTGCGTCCCGGACGCACCTGAACCCTTACTGCACCTGCGTCCCTCCGAGCATAGATGATTTCAAGACTTCAGAAGTAACCCAGACAATCAGATCCACAGATCTGAACATGCGCCAAGAGATCTCGGTCCATTAATAGATTCGCCTTGATTAGATCTAGACCAGATCTCACCCCATAAGATATTCAACAAAGACATGCTCAAACCAAATGATCTCCTTTGCTTTATATAGGTAAGCTCCTCCTCAAATCAAGGAACAATACCACGAGCCGACACCTTAAAAACACAATACCGTCGGCTAGATACTAGGAGTAAATCACAAGAAACCCCCATGTGTGCTTTTCTCTGCCTTAAAAAGTGTGCACTGGGTGGACGCACCTTCTGAACGGCTGGACTGCGTCCCTGGACGCGGTCTATGCATGGATTACCTGCGGGTACGCACTTTCTGAAAGGTGTACCTGCGTCCTTCTTAAATTTTTCAATAAATTAAGAGTTGATCATCAATCTTTGCTGCTGACATGAAGAACAGTGATCTACCACCTGAATGGGTTGCCATCAAGGACAACACCTGAACCATAATGCCAACAGTATCTTTAGGAACTTTATAGTGTGTGCTCTGTGCTCCTAGTTGGCCTAGCTTTTAATTTTTTGAGTCTTTAGTTAGATCATAACAAAAAATTCAAAGTGGCTGACCAGTCTCCAAGACGGTCTCGAAGACTTCGTGGTCTCTCGCCACCAAGTTTAGAGCCTTCTCCTAGAAGGCGCAGAGGGAATACTACCGGTGGGGTCCGTCCCACGCCGGTTGACGCATCGGGGATTGATCCTCCTCTCGGGGATATTAGCGGCCAAGCAAGGCCTGGCTCTGCTGAGCAAGAGAGGGATACTCCAATCCTTTCTCGAGTTCGCTTTCAAGCGGAAAATAACGTAGAGGTAGAAGAACTTTCAGAGTCATTAGCGGCTCCAAATTCTCCACTACCATCTAGTTATCCAGACGTATTGCAATACGTTGGGACTCCGTCTCATAGACCATCGAGTCCAGGTTACGCTACGCGCTTACCATTCATGAACACTACTGGAAGCATGGCTTCTACGAGTGCTACGACTATGCAAACACCAACATCGGTGCAAGGGGGAGGAACCATTTCCATCCCCTCCGCTTCCTTGTTCGGATCTTTTGCTAGCACATCTTTAATTGGGTCTACCTCCATTCCGTCCACGAGTGGAAATGCCCAAACCAATGCTTTTAGTACTGGTTCCTTCCTTTTTGGCACCCAATCACAGGGTAGTCCATCGGTTCCATTTAGTGCCGCTACGTCCATGATGGGCGGATCGGCTTCATTCCAAGGTTTTCCTTTTGGAAGTGGTCATATACCACATTCCAACCCGACGGTAGGATCCATGCCTTTTTCTTCAGTAGGACAAAGCAGCAATCCTTTCCAAGGTTGGAATAACCCTGGGGTTAGTAGTGCGGGAGCCGGGAATCCGTTTACCGGCCAACAAGGGAATATACCGTATTCCACGGTTAGCATGTTTCAAAGTATTCCTCCCCTTGCTTCGGCTTGGAACCCATATCAGGGGTTATCAACTCCTTACCATTCTTTAGGAGGAAACTTTGCAGGCTATGGAGGTTATACGGCAGGAGTTGGTCAAACTCCGAATTTTGCTGGACCACAAGGCTTGCCTTTTGGTTCAGTCGGTTCTACTGGTCACTTCGGGTAGCCTGGTGCCTCCCAAATCCCAGGACAATCTTTTCAGAACTTAGGGAGTTCTGCCCAGTCTGGGTGGAATCCCCTAGGTCCTCCTAGGCTTCCGTTTCTGGCAACGTTAAACTTTCCAGATCTCACTAAGCTAACGAATGACCCTATCAGATACAATCCGGCCTGGCCTCCGGTCCCAACCAAACTCCCTTCGGATATACCGAAATTCGAAGGGAAGAGTGGTGAAGATCCGGGCGACCATGTAACCACATTCCACTTGTGGTGCTCGTCTAACTCCCTTATCGATGACTCGATTAGGTTGAGACTCTTTCAGCGCACCTTGACTGGTAATGCGGCTAAATGGTATATAGAGTTGCCAGGGGGCAGCTTTACATCGTTCGCTGACTTAGCCAATATCTTCTTGAATCACTTCCAGTTGCCTGTCCGTTATGATGCCGGAACTGAACTTCTGGCCACCTTTCGTCAGGATAAGGCAACCCACATTTCTGATCACATTCAGGAATGGAGATGGAGAAAGAGGCTTATTAAAGCCGAAATCCCTCCGGAGTACCGTCTAGAGTGGTTTTTGAAGTCTTTGCAACCCGAGATCTCCAAGGATGTCTCCATGTATGGGGTCTATTCTGAGGAGCAAGCCATTTTCAGGGCCCAGCAGTTAGAACTGATTTACTCTCAGTCTAGGATCCTCCAAAAGTACTTTCCAGATGCTCCTGGATCTAAGGTTGATTTAGCTAAGCCAAAGCCAGGTCCGCACGCGGATGGTATCGTTGGGTCAGTAGACTCGACTACAGTGAACTTGTTGAATCAATTGCAGCAGTTTTCATTACAAACTGCTTCTAATAACCAAGTCACATTGTCTAATCCTCCCGCTTCCCAAACTTCTTCCATTAACGCCGTCCAATCCGATAACCCCAAAGGAAATCAAAATTCCAATGGGAAAAAGAAACGACGTGGTAAGAAGAAGAACTTGGATGGGAAGCCCAATGAAAATAAATCCGGCAACAATGCTGGTGGTGGTAAAGGTGAGTCGAGAAAGAAAGTTAAGTTCCCTTGCAAGTTATGCAGTGGGGACCATCTAACTCATCTCTGCCCTAGAATTGAAGACGCTCAGTGCTTGTTAGGACAGCAAGGGACTTCTAGTTCGCAAGCTGTGTTAACTAACCCATTTCCCCAAGGGCAGCAACTTCTTGCTGGCGCGAATTCGAATCATGGGACCTCCTCAAGGGGCAACCAGGAAGGGGAAAAAGCATCAAATGTTTTTATGATGGGTTCAAATGTTAACGTGACTACTCGGTCACGTGATTATGGTGAAGCAGAAACATCTAAGGATAAAACTGCTCCCGGAAGTAATGACCTTCATATTGAGAGACCCCCTGTTGAGACTATACCTAGGATACCGAAAGGTTCCGCCAAACGCGCGACGATTAACCCTAATGCTAGGGCTGCCCAAAATTACTCCATTGTGGAGGATTTGGCTCAAAGCCCATGTGCTATGTCCGCTTTGGAAGTTCTCCAATCGTGTCCATCTCAGAGAAGTGCTTTACTATCCGCCATTGGAGCAGTCGATCCGGCCAACTCATTAGTGCTCTCTTTTGACATGTCAAATGTCAAAAAGAGACTCCCTCATCATATGGCTTTTCAGATAAAGTCTTCATACCGGAAAATTAATATTTTTCGCACCGTTATAGATGAAGGAGCTTCCACATGTGTCATGTCCATGTCATGTTGGAAGGCTATTGGTTCACCTTCGGCTATTCCTTCACCAACCGTCTTAACTGCATTTGATGGCCATTCTCACAAGCCGCATGGGATTATCCCGGCCTTTCCTATATGTGTTGGAGGGAAGGTCGTTAATATCGAAGTTGAAGTCGTAGATGCTAACCTAGACTATAATCTCCTATTAGGAAGGAACTGGGTGTACGAGATGGAAGCCGTCGTGTCGACTTTGTTTCGTGTCATTTGCTTTCCTCATGAGCGGAAAATCGTTAAGGTCGATCAATTGGACTATTCTCCAATCGATCCTCAAGCAAACTCTGACTCTATTGTTCCTTTGGTGGATAACCGTCGCCTGCCGACTGAGAATTTAGGAGTAGGGATGTATTCCTCTTTGATGGGTACGTTTGATCTTCCCTCTCCTTTTGCAAGAATCAATGCTATTTCATCATCCAAGGAGTCCCCTCGAGAAGAGTTCTTTCGAACTCATCATTTTTCTGACCCTTGGACCTTGCCTTCACCTACGACCACATTAGTTGAAGGGCAAGTTAATGGAATGGCGTTTCCTATATCTGCAGCTGAGCTTAGATATCAGTTTATCGTAGACTCTGCAGATAACCATTCTACTCCTTTTTCCGAAGAGGAGTTAGATGGTCATGTGGCCCCCGCTTGGAGCTTTGATTCTACCTCTGCCTTGGACTGCTTAGATTCGGTTCTACCTTCTGAAGAAGCAATCCTCGAAGTAATGATGGGTATAGATCGACCTTGGGAAGACTTACACCATCGTTCATATTTTCTTCCTCCTTTGCAGGAAGTGGAATCTAGATTCTCCGAGCTCGTTGGTAGTGATGTTTGCACGGTGTCGAACCCTTTGGCTCCAACGCACGTACGTGCCGAAGGTAATATGTCGGTAATTTAAAAAACGATACCTATAAACATCTCTAAGGATCCTAACATCATCGAGAATATCTTCATCGGAATTGAGTGTTCCCCTGAAGAAATTCAAATTTATACCGACCTATTCAAGGAATATCGTGATGTATTTGCTTGGTCTTATGAGGAAATGCCCGGCATTGATCCTTCTATAGTCCAACATGAGATCAAGACGTACGAAAACGCAAAACCAATTCGTCAAAGGCTTCGACCGGTTAACCCTAGGAAAGCAGCGGCTATCAAAGCTGAGGTGGAGAAGCTGCTAAGGGCGGGTTTCATATACCCTGTTCCTCTTACGGATTGGGTTTCTAATCCAGTCCCTGTGGAAAAAAAGCAAGGAACAATCCGAGTATGCATCGATTTTAGGGACTTAAACAAGGCTTGTCCGAAAGACAATTACCCCACGCCATTCATTGATCAAATTATCGACGAGTGTGCGGGTAATGAAATTTTTTCCTTCATGGACGGTTTTTCGGGTTATAATCAAATCTCTATCCGTCCTGAAGACCAACATAAGACAACCTTCATATGTCCCTGGGGTACCTTTGCATATTGAAAGATGCCTTTTGGTCTTAAAAATGTTGGAGCCACTTTTCAGCGGGCCATGTCATACGCTTTCCACGACATCAAACATGTCATCGAGGCATACTTGGATGATCTCGCTGCTCGTTCTCGAAAGAGAACTGACCATCCTAGTCATCTTCGATTAGTCTTTGAGCGATGTCGTTTTTACAAGATCCGGTTGAATCCCAATAAATGCGTTTTCGCGGTTACATCCGGTCGGCTGTTAGGGTTTATAGTGTCCAATGAAGGGATTCGGGTTGATCCCTTCAAGGTTGAGGCAATAATTCAGTTGCCTCCCCCGTCTTCAATTCGTCAACTTCAAAGTCTTCAAGGGAAGGCTAATTTCTTAAGAAGGTTTATAGCAAACTATGCCGAGATCACTAAAGGGTTCATGCGTTTGCTATGGAAAGGAGTTCCATTCGTATGGGACGACTTTGCGCAGCGGTCGTTTGAAGCTTTGAAAAAGGCATTAGTCTCTGCCCCGCTTTTGAGTCCACCGGATTATGGTAGAGACTTCCTTTTATATCTCGCTTCTGCAGAATCTACCATTGGTATGGTTCTAGTTCAGGAGGAGGATGCTCTTTCTGAGCACGTGATTTATTATTTGAGTTGAGGCTTAATAGGTCCTGAACTCCGCTATTCTCCGGTTGAGAAGTTAGCCTTGGCAGCAGTCCATGCTGTCCAGAGGCTCCGTCATTATATTTTGCTACGCAAAACTTTTGTCTTAGCAGCGGTCAATCCATTTCAATTTGTCCTGAGTAGGTGAGTGATTGGGGGCAAATATAATAGATGGATAGTCATTTTACAAGAATTCGATCTCGAGTTCTTGTCAGCTAAGTCTAAGAAATCTATGGTCTTCGTGGAGCTAATTTCTGAGCTTCCTTGTGGAGAGGATATTGTTTATGAGGAAAGTTTACCCGACGAACATATATTCCTCATCTCTTCACAAGACCCTTGGTATGGAGATATCATTGTTTATCTCCAGACTTCGAAGTTTCCCTCTACTTTCTCCAAGGATGAACGTCGCAAATTACGTCACCTAGCTAAAAAATATGTTATCATTGGTGACACATTATACCTTCGAGGGGTTGATTCAATTCTTCGACGTTGTTTAACCTTAAAGGAAGCAGAGTCTGTGCTTAATGATTGCCACAGTGGAGCTTGTGGTGGTCATCTATCTGGGCTTGCTACAGCCCAGTGCATCTTATGTGCCGGCTATTTTTGGCCTTCACTCTTTAAGGACTGTGTGGAAGCGGTCAAACGCTGTCACCCGTGTCAAATTTTTACTCGCAAGATGCGCGCGCACCCAGCTCCCCTTTTTCCCGTTGTCATCGTCGGTCCCTTCACTAAGTGGGGTATTGATTTTACGACTTGTAATCCGCCCTCAGTGGCGAATCACAAGTATATTATCGTGGTTGTAGACTACTTCACGAAGTGGGCTGAGGCCATGCCTACTTATAAGAACGACAGTGACACGGCAGCTTTGTTTCTTTTCAATCAGGTTATCTCAAGATTTGGTATCCCAAGAGAGATTGTCACTGACCATGGCAGTCATTTCCAAAATCAGCTAATGTCCAAATTGGCTCTTAAATTAGGTTTCCGTCAGGAGCATTCGTCTCCTTATTATCCTCAGGCCAATGGACAGGTCGAGGCGGTCAATAAAACTCTTAAGACGATACTCCAATGGACAATCGATAAAAATTGGTCCAATTGGCACATTATATTGTATTCAGCTCTTTGGGCATACCGAACCTCTGTCAAAACGACTACTGGTTTTACTCCTTTTCAGTTGGTTTACGGGATGGAATCTATCTTTCCGGTCGAATTTGAAATCCCATCTCTGAAGTTGGCTGTTGAGCTTCTTCCTGAGACTTCGAGTCTCGAGGAGCGCCTAGTTCACTTGGAACATCTCGATGAGCAGCGTCGAGATGCCGCCACGATGAATGAGGCCCATAAGAAAAGGGTCAAAACTCAGTATGATAAGTCTGTCCGTCCTCGTGTCTTTACTGAAGGTGACCTTGTCTTGGTCTATGACCAATATAAGGACACCTTGGGGGCAGGAAAATTTAAGCCTATGTGGTACGATCCTTTCATTATCAAACGAGTCTTAGAAAAAGGATCGTATGAGTTAATTGATTTCGAAGGAAACAAGCTGGCGGAGCCACGAAATGGGCTCTATCTAAAGAAGTATTTTGCTTAGTTTTACCAGGCAATGACTTCTTTGTATTTTATGTATATTTGTACATATATTATCGATCATTTTCTGATATCAGCACTTTTTGGTCTGCTTTGGCAGGTGTTGATGGATGATTTGGTTTATTTTAGGTTCGCTGATGGTGCTAGTCGGCACACTCGGAATCTTGCTTCCGCAGCTTGGGTACTTTATTATCCAACTGGTCAATTGATGGTATCGAGAGGCGTGTGTATCGGTCCTGCTTCAAATAATATGGCCGAGTATACAGTTGTTATCAATTTATTATCCGAGGCAATCTCTTATGGGATCGACTCGTTGGTAGTGTATCTTGATTCTCAATTGATAGTGTCTTAGTTAAATAACATTTATCGGGTTAGAGATCCATTATTATATCGCCAATATTTAAGAGTGAGGTTGTTGCAAAGATCATTTATTTACATTAATTATTTGCACATCCCAAGGTCTCAAAATTGTTAGCTGATTCTATCGCTAATCAAGCATTAGACTGGCATATCAATCATTCATCATCATAAAATCATGCATCAAAAAGTCAAACTGTATATATATATATATATATCGCAAAGCGTCTCGAGTGTACATATGTGTGTCCAAAAATATACAAAATTGGGACTCAAATGCCCATAATCATGTCAGGCATATCTAACGCCTCGGCTCAGGATGAGCATCTAAATATGTCACTATAGCATTGGCCACGCGCCGAAAGATGCGAACCCAGTCACGTGGCATCCCAACCACATGACGCTGCATATCTGGAGGAAGATCCTCTATCGCGGCCATCGGTACTTGGCGGCTCAGTCTCGCCAAGTGTCGCTGGACGTTGTTCAGGGTCCGTTCATTCTCAGCAGCCGCCTCTTCGGCTCCTCGGCCACGCCGTCCATGCCGCGGGAATCCATCTGGTCGTACAGGCCCAATGTCTGGAACATGATCATCATATTAGTCATTTGAATCTCATCAAAAAATATTTTTCAAAATTCATCATTATATTTGAAAAAATCATAAAAATCAAAAATCTTACCGATCTCGCCCCATGCTGCGTCCGGTGGTAACACTAGATCAGGATCTCCTCGGAAATCCAGTCCAGCATAGGGGTAATCATCCACGGCGATGATTTGCTGCTCCCACCAGGTAAAGAAATCATCGTCAAATGCATTCCTTGGGACTTCCCCACCCCCCAGACGTTTCATCAAGTCAGCCCACCGGCCCATGCGTGGATCACGTGGACTACTGATGGCAACTGCTACCCTGGGGCGGAGTGCGGGAACCCTCTCGAAGAAGAAAGTGCACAAAATAGTCCCGAACCCAAAGTTCTTGGTCTGTCCCCTCCGGATAGAAGTGAGTTGTTCCTTCATGTTGGCCAGTAGAGGAGTACACCAGTCAAACACAGTGGTGAGACAGTCCACTGCCACGCTCATGTTGACCCGTGATGCCTGATGCAGTGAGGATGATCCGTTCACCCGACCTATGGTGAACAAAATTATCCTGAGTGACAAACTCGCCACAGCTGGGATAGAAATCTGGCTCCCGACCTTTCGGTGACCCGGGCAGTAAATCTCTACATAATCATCTACACTGAGGCTATTCCGTGTCCTGCCCCGGGAATGTACTACCTCTCCCCTTCGGGAAAGGCCCGTGATAAAGTATATATCTTCCACTTCTACCCTGAGTGGCATCTGATCAATGATGAATGCTTCCTCATCGACATCCCAGTAATCAATGAGTCTCTCGAGCAAACGCGTATTTGCTTTCATATTTGGCAATTTGAAGAACTTAAGCAATCCGCATCCCCGTAAAGCATTTAATGCATCATCATTGCCCATAACTTCATTATCTACAGCTGAGTGCTCTCTTTCTCGCCATGTGAGAGGCATCCTGGAAGAAAAAATCATTTTCATCCGTTAGTTTTGTGTATAAAATTAGTTTGCTGCGCACACGCGGGTTCCCTTGTATACAGTCGCGTGTAGGGCCGTCGTATACGCGAGTTCTATACAGCCAACCCGCGTGTACGCCGCAGAGGAATTTTTTGCAAAATTCTAACGGTGAAACATCAATTAAACTTCCTAAAAACTATCACAATTGATTGCAAGACAAGTTTAGTGCTTACCTGGAAGTTTTCGGCAAGTTTGAACGGTTGAATAAGTCACAGGGAAGTTTGCTCCTTTTGCTCCACAATTTTTTCTCTCCAAGTCAAACGGTGAAAATGGTAAGTCCAAAATTTCTTTTTATAAGTTTTGAAAATGCAAAAATTTTTCAAAATTTTATTTTGTTTGGTTTCATGTCACTTTTAACTTGGGAGCTTGGAATGTCGAGTTTGGGTTGTTTTTCAGGACATTTTCGACGGTTCGAGACGTTTCCATGACTGCTGACCCGTCATGGCAAGTATCGTGTTCTCACTAGCATATAGGGTAGGGACACCATTTTTCCATTGCATTATGCATACTAGCCTCCATTTGACCGATACATCTGCCATAGGGTCGATCCCATCGTGTTATGGTTCGTAAACCATTTTCACTCGCCGATTCTTTAAATCATGACACGATGGTAGAGCCATTCCTTTACATGGGCATCCTAGTTAGCACCTCACTGACATTTGTTGCCCATGCTGCTTCGTTTTGAGTAGGCTCGGGAGTCCTCTGTAGTCCCGCCATGACTTATGCATTGAAGACTCATTCCTCTTGGCTTCTCCGCTTTGTTCTGGCCTTATACCCTAGAGGCTCCTTTGTGTTGAGTTGTACTACTGCATTGCATGTTGACCATTTGCACCTTTGGGCCTAGAGCCGGCTTCACTTGGACTCGTGTTTAAGCCAACTTTTGACCTTGACATCTGCAAAAATCAACCTTGCATACCTTTGACTTCTGCAACTTGACACACCTTGACCCGTGGAAGGAACATACCTTTGAGTGTCATTGACCAGTTTTCACCTCCCTGCATTGAGCATAGGAACGTTCCTTTCCCAGGAACTAGATCATCTGTTTCACCGACACTCGTTCTTTCCACTGTACTATAGCATTCTTTTATTCTTTTTCCGGCTTATCAGAAAAAGACAAAAAAATTAAATATTCCAAAAAAGAGCGGGAACAGGGACATTATTTCCATTTATTGTTGGCAGCTAGAGTCAGTCGTGTCGCCCTTGAACAAAGCACTCAAAACAAAGTCTCCTCCGCATGGGTGGGATTTAGTTTGACTTAGGTACGCCATAACCTTGTTATTGAGTCAGTTCTCCCCCGATTGGTTATCTCTTCCAATCATATGGAGGGTTCGTTCGTGCCTCCTGCATGACGAGCTTATATAGAGTCATCATATGCTGCCACATAGTCACATTGAGTCGGCTTTTGTTCAAGGGAAGTTAGCCTAAGTCGGCCTTTCTGCAGTGTCTCTTGACTCATTTTCAATCGGCCATCCCTGGTTGTCAGTGTCATGTCTATCATCACATCAGTTATATTGGTCCTTTACTCGTGCCGGTTTGAGAAGGTCCCCATTGACTTCTTGCTGGCGGGTCTTGTCCTTATCGACGACGACACCTTGCTCTGAGGACAAGCCTAGAGACCGCACCCTGGCCCTATTTTCATTATTGATAGGTCACCTTGTGCTCAGCATCGATCAGTATCATGGGTCTTTGACTGAGTGGTTTCCCTTGTGTTCGACATCAGCATACATTATCACACATTGGGATTCGTTCAGTACCTTGGTTTCCATTTGACCCTATTGGTGGATACCTCGCCTCTGTGATTAGCTTTCATTATTGGTTGGTTCAGAGGGTTTCTGCCGTGCGCTAGCCACATTTTGTGTATGTCGGAAACGTACTTCGGTTGGGTTACTACATCTTTTTCGTCTGATTCCTTCCACATTATTGGCCTACGGGTTACACTCGCGCTAGATTGATGGAGGATGCCTTAATGCCTTCCTTCTAGCGGATCTTTCCCTATCGACTCCGACTCATTGCTCTGGGGCAAAGATCTAGAGTCCATTTGGCAGTACCTTGGGGTTTGCAGTCATTAGTGGCAGATCCTTCGCTATCGATAGTGGGAAACCATCATTGTCTCCTGATCGATAGATTCTTACAGGTGTTCGACTTCAGCTCATCTATTCACACTTGTTAGATTGTACTGGGTACCTTGACGCTCATTATCATTATCAATGAGTAGTCTCGCGTTTGTTAACGGTATACATCAATGACCGGTAATCAAACGATTTATCACATGGTCGAGTTCAGATCATTTATTCCCATGGTGTAGAAATGTACCACGGCGGTCGGTGAAGACCTCAGGTTGTATCAGCATTCATTGGTTCACTTGACAGTTGCTCCTGTTGCTGCTAGTTGATACCACTCCACCTTATATGTTGCAGTCAGTCATGGCGACATTCTATATGCTGGCACCTGAGTTTACAGTGTAGTACCATCCTATTCCATCATGTTCAGTTGGTATCTTTGGGATCAGTCTTTGATATCAGTGATCCGTTGCATCTTACAGCATCATTGACAGTCTTATATGTGATATTCAGACATGTACTTACTCATTATGATCAGATGATCCATTATGTATCTTACAGTCATTTACACTTGTATACTTAGTGGATCCGCTTGTACTTGATATGCGGACATGCTTTACTTTTCCTGAGCATGGGTATGCCTGCCTCAGACAGTGTTTCTTTCTGATCTCCTTTCGGTGGCTTGGCAGGCTGAACTCTGGTGCAGTCCTCCTCAGTTTTTCGACAGAGTTCCTTTCCATGTGCTTACATAATATATTTCGGCCATCATGTTCCCCTTCTGACCTCATATATTAGGGGGCATCTGTTATAGCTCCAAATCTCACTCTTATGGTTTGTGATACTGCACTCATGGCCTAGGGAAACCCCTCCTTCCAGACCTGGTCCAAAAATTTTAAAAACAGTGTTTTATTCCCTATACACGACATTTCCCTGAGTTAAACGCGTGTACACGCGAGTCTGTGTATACCCAACCCGCATTTATGTATTAAAACACTTAAAAAAATAATAAATTCCTTATTTTCGGGCGGAGATTGCGGGTTTTACCTGCTGATCACCTGTTAGTGCCCGTGGCCCAACTGTTCCCAACCAACTCCTAACTAAAAAACTACTTTGGAGATGGTATAAAAAGACATCAAAGGGAAGGCCTAAGGGAGAGAGAAAGGAGAGCAAGACTATTATGTTGAGATTTTCCCCTTAGACCAGGTCTGAAGTCCTTGGTGCTTTCTGCACTTCCCCCATTTTGCATCGGAAACCTTTGTTTCCATGTGTATTGGTGATCATTCATCCTTGATATCATCATTGAGTAAGACTTGGAAGGAGCTCTTGTTGGAGGCTTGAGGCTGGAACGAATCCGGGAGGAAGCTTTGCTTGGAGCCTGCTGAAGGTGTTCAAGTGATATCTTTCCATTATATGTACTTTACTTGCCTTTATATATAAAGAAACACGTCTTGGTTCCCGAAACAATCTTTCTTTATGCTTATGAGATTCTTGTTTTGAATTCTTATGCAAGTGGTTACTTAAAGATTTTTATAACTAACTTTATAGCATGAAGATGGTTTATACATAAGTATTTGTACAGGTACTGTTGTGTTCTTTGATTTGTTTGTCTTACAGGTCAAAGGAAGAAGAAGGGAACTCCAAGAAGGGTTTGGACCCTAAAGGCCTTCTCTAACGTAGGACCTTAGGTACGTACCCTTAACACTAGAATTTGCTTAAAGTAAAGATAATGGTTGTTTGTGTGTTTCTTTGAATAAGCAATTTTCAGTCTAGTAGAGTCTTAGCCCAAAGGACCCTAGGGGTACTTTCCCTTCAACCAAAGGTGATGCTGGATTGGGCCTCATTTGGTTGTATCTCTTCCTAAACTTTGTTAC
Source organism: Pinus tabuliformis (assembly GCA_031772625.1). Lineage (NCBI taxonomy): Eukaryota > Viridiplantae > Streptophyta > Pinopsida > Pinales > Pinaceae > Pinus > Pinus tabuliformis. The sequence continues at coordinate 817,025,593 of CM062807.1, forward strand.
TAAATCAATCAAACCATTTGAGTTTCTCCTATATGCTTGTATATCAATGATGTTTTGTTGTATTTGCATATTTAGTTTATTCTAATCCTAAACTAGTTATGAATGTGAATCTATGTCTTTTGTGTAGTTTTCCTCTCTTGTGATCTTGCAGGACCTTGGTGAAGCTGGACCAATGAAGGAGCAGGTAGTGGGAAGCGAACAAAAGAGAGAGATTGGATCAACAAACCAGCGGAAGACACCGGTTAGTTACATCCTTCTTCTCCATTTGCATTTCATAAAGAAGAATACTCAGATAGTTTTCCTTGTTTGTTGCTAAGGCACTATCACACCTTAGAGTGCGATAGGGGCATTCTGTATTGGATACTTTTCCCAACAACAAATTGGCGACTCCGCTGGGGAGAGTATCTTGTTAGTTTATTTGTGTTTTTTGCTTTTCATTTCATAAACTCAGGAGTGCCGAATCGAACTGCATTTGCCATTTACAAATGCAAAGTAGAGATCTGCTACTCTAGTCCATTCACTGGGCATGTTTATGATCTGAACAGCTGATCCACAAGTGCTCTAACAGACCTTTGTGATAGATCTTAGTCCTCCTTTAAATCATCCCTCTGATTGTACCCAATTGATAGCTTTTATCCGGCCAAAAATTGTAGATTTAACTACAAACCGTAACCCAGAACCCAGAAACAACTCTCGTTTCTACTTCAGCGCAGACTCTGTGAAGAGGTTCTGCATTTCAACGCAGGTCCCGTGAAGGCTACCTGTGCTGAATGTCAAAACCTCTGTGCTGGGGGTGCGCTAATCAGTCTTTGCCTTGTGCAGCTGTGGTTCCCTGCTTCCTTTTGCTCAGTTTTATCTCTGTTTTTTGCAGCCTGTTATCAGTCAGTGTACCTATCTGAAACCCCTTTTCTCTGCCTCAATTCCGCCTCAGTTGTATAAAGAAATTGTATTTGTTCTTTGTGTATTTGTTACATCATTTTCAGTTTCCCATTACGAAAGTAAACTAGTCATATTGTCACCCTTAGATCTAGACCTGTCATAAGTGTCGTTTTGATCTTAGGAGTGAGTTTGTTTGTTGTTCACAGTTGATTTAGCTTTTACTTTTGTCCTTTGGTTTGAATTCATGCATTTCTAGTGTCGAAACAAGTAAATCATAAGGTGTCATAATCGTCTTTTGATTTTCAAAAAAGGAACTTGTTTATGTTTTCACTTGAAATCGAATTCAAATTTATACAACAGCTTTCTTTATAGGCATCAAAATTAAGAAAGAGAAAACAAATACATGCATATGTGCATTTGCATTTTGACAGCTTGTATGTTGATTTAGGGAAAAGTGCATTACTGTGTGCTCTATGCTCTTTGAGAAAAGATGGTGTCTTTCTTTTCCCCTTGTAGCTAGGATTTTCATTGTTGAAAAGATATAAAAGCTTGCTTATCATCTTTAGACTGCATTTAGGAGTTTTATCATACATCTCGTGGTGATCCAAAAAGGCAAACTTCTAAAAAGATCAACCTAAAATAAATTGAATGAACTTAACAACGCTTTGTAACTTAACGCACAACATAGAGGTCTAGGCTAGAGACGTGTTCCGGCGTCGTAAAACCTGGTATCTTACCGTCGAGTGGTTGGGTGATTCCTCCACGGTGAAGCGATAAGTATCAGTACGGATTGTGCTCCCACGTACCGTTGCGTATATATTGGGAGACCCCTATAGGAATAAAGCCTTTATCCATAGGAAGCCGTGCCAGCCACCCTACTGATCGCAATGCACTGAACACAGCATTCACGAAGATTGACCGCCCGTACCCTAAAAAGTATTCTGCGGTTTTGCAAAAATTTTGGCACACCCTCTACCTAGAACTCCAGAGCAGTTCCTTTTGGCCTTTTTCGGACTCTATAACGGAAAAAGTCCATCCGAGCATTTGTCACTTCGGGCTCGTCAAAACATCGAAGGAGACTAGAGTCATCTTTAGCTTTTTCTCGACTCTTTAAAATTGAAAAGGCAAGTTGTGTCTAAGCGTCGTTAAAATTTATTTTAAACGGAATAATCACCCCTTTGTTTCCTGTGTTGATCTTTCAGTTGAGAAAATGGAACCCACCAACCAAGGAATTCCCCTTGGTGGAAATCCTAGTCCCTTCTCCTCTTGGGGAGATGTTGGTGCGCCCCATATGGCCACATTGTCGCTTCCAGGACTGACAATTGGCTTGCCGGTCTGGCTCTTCTCAACCAATGTCGTTCAGAACACCATTATTCCTGAACAGTCGAATCGACAGCTAGATGAGTCTAAAGTTGCCCACCAACCTTCTACCTCTTCTAACTCTTCCTCTCCTCCTTCCTCTTCGCTTGAGGGAACTGGTAAAGCTAAAAGCCAAGTTCCTAAGGAGAAGAAGGAGAAGAAGAAGAAAGAGAAGAAGAAGAAGGAGCCAAAGGCGCATGGGGGCAAACAAGTGTCGTCCAGCAAAAATCCACACACAGCACTGACCGGGCCTAAATCGCCATGTGTCATATGCAGAGGAGACCACTTCCATAGAGATTGTCCCTATATTCCCCGGATACTGAGGGACTGGTCTCCTCATTTGCACAATCCGGTGGCATCAACCTCTGGTGATCATGTTGAAAGCACACCGTCAACTAGCGAAAGTGAAGCCCCAGGACAAAGAGGGAGAGCTAGATTTCCCTGCAAACTGTGCGAAGGCGATCACGCCATCCACCGTTGTCCCTTCTTAGACGAGGCGAAAAGAGTTTTGGAAGATCGTCCGGTTTCACTGTTACGACTTCCTCCTGGATATAAAAAACTCTTGCCAAGTCCTTCGTTAGTTGAGAATCCAGCCGGCCCGCTCAAGTGGTCAGCTGAAGCGTCTGTCATTGAAGATGAACCAACTGAATCAGTACCAGACGAAAGTCAAAAGGTCGAGGCGGCAGTTGACCCGGTATTGCCTTCAGAGGTTTTATCTTCGAATGACACAGTCACTGAGGAGAATAAAGATGACACCATCCAAATTCTCTTCATCAACACAGACTCCAATGAACATGAGGTTAATATACCCGTCCCTTTACCGCAGGAAGGGAGTTCATCAGGGTCGTACCCGGCCGTCTACTCGGTCCCACCTCCAAGCAACCTAGTTATATCCTTCGACTGGAACCAACTAGGCAGACCCCGTTTTCCAGCGAGCATACCATTCAGAATTATCGTTCAAATATATAGAATGGTCATGGCTGGCACCATCATTGATGAGGGGGCATCTGTGAGTATCCTTTCCTCTATTGCTTGGAAAGCGCTTGGTTCGCCAGCATTTTTGCCTAAAATGAGAAATCTGACAGGCTTCGATAAAGGAACCAGTCGACCTTTAGGGATTCTTCCCAATGTGCCCATAACATTGAGGAAGAAGACAGTTCAAATGAACGTCATGGTCGTTCAAGGACCCTTGGATTATAACCTACTCCTCGGGCGAGACTATATATATTGCATGGGAGCCATCGTCTCCTCACTCTTTAGAGTAATGTGCTTTCCGCACGAAGGAAGAGTGGTCAAGCTCGTGGACCAACTTTCATTTCCCGGATCACACATCGCAAATAGTCATATACCATCCCTAAATGGTCTCTTCACGGAAGAAATGTCTCAACCCACGGTCCGTCCTCCCGATGAGCGTGAGTGATTCGGAAGGATATGACTGGAACCCAAGGGGCATGCATCTTGGTCTGCTTCGGCAGGAAAACTTTGGTTATAGGGTAGGTTTCTGTGGGAGAATATGACTAGTCCGTACCCCGTCCGTGATTGGAAGAGGGGTTGTTCTAGAATAAGATTCTTTTGTCAAATTTATGTGTTTGACGGAACAGGGTCACTCACCTTTGTTTATCTCGGTAGACATCGCCGAAGAAGTGTTTTGTTTGCTGCGCAAATGAGACAATCTTTGGGTAACCTGAAAGAGGTAGGCCTTTCCTGGTAAAACAAATGTTTTATCTGCAAATTGAGGGGTAACCTTGAAATCGTACTTTATGCCTGGGGGCATGCAAACCTTTTTGAGTGCAAGCAAGGGGCGGCTATTTATTTTTTAAATTTTTAGGTCCTCCCTTTAAACCTGTAGGTCTAACCCTTTAAACTCGTAGGATTAGCCATTTCCGAACTTGCATAAAGAAAGGATTCGGGGCATAGCTTCGTGAGATGTAAGCTCCATAAAAAATAGCATATTACATGAGACATTCTTATCATATGACTGGATATTCGAGCAGTTTTAGCACATAGTTCATGCTCGTTAAAAAATAAACATAAGATCGAGCAGTTTTAGCACATAGTTCATGCTCGTTAAAAAATAAACATAAGATCGAGCAAGTGTTTCAATCCGCGTTTAAGCTCGTTAAAAAATGAACTACCCGGTAAATAACCACTGCGAATGTAGATTTATCAGCCATTAAAGCCTTGGTCGTGTTTGCACCGTCACATCCACTTTTTCATTGGTTGATCATTCACCTCCATTTGATTGTTTACCCATTTTGAGGAACAGCTGCGAAGAGTGAGTTCACTAGCCATCCTTGTGACACTGTCGTGATTGGAAAATTCCAAGCCTTACCTGGAATCAGCTGCTATCCTGTTTATCTCTCGTTCCTCAAAAGACGAGTCTTCTTTAAGCTCTTTTCATCTAACTCGTAAAACATGAAAAGATTGCCGAGTCCTTGGCCTTCCAGCTCGTTAAAGGGACAGGAAGTTCTATCCCTCCTCTAGATTTTAATCTTTTTGGACCTAAGGGATTATTGCACAAAAAGATAGAGCGCTTGTTTTGTTCAGCTCGTTAAAACTATCGAAAACTCATCCCTTTTGTATTGTTTTATACTTTTTCGGACTTAAGGGATTATATGACGAAAAAGGAACTTTGGAGTTATCTTTACGTACCTTTTCAGACTCTCTAAAATTGAAAAGGACGGAGTTATCTTTGTCCTTAGACTCGTTAAAAGCATTAAATAGCGACAAACTTGTCTTTAGACAAGAACGAGTTTCACTATCGCTAAGCTCGTTAAAACATAGCGATGGGTTTGCCCGAAGGGAAAATTATAGAACAAGCATATGTTATCCTCCTCAAGCTTGACAAAAATAAAGAGGACTGGTCAGAAATGACTGGGGAAAAATTGGGAAGAAACTCAAAGAACTTTATTGGTAGCAAGTCGCTCTTGAACATGACACTTCCACTCCGTGCCCGAGTCGGGTTGGGTTGTTTCATTCACCGGTCACATCACCATGGTCTTGCCATACCATCCACCTTTGGGGTAAATGATACCAATCCATCACACAAGTGTCGCCGATATGTTCAAGAGAAGTCATCCAGAGAAGTCAACCATGTCCCATCCACTACCATACATTATCCTTCATCCTTTCATGACCGCCACCCTGAACCATATATCATCAGATCGTTTTCACCTCCATCAAAATCATTTGCTCCGTTTCATGTCACTGATGTGGGATACATTAAGGCCCTCCTTTGACGGATTGCTTCTTGTCGACATCAGCTCATTATCCAAGAAGTTGATCTAGGAACACCCCCTTCAGTACTTTGAAGCTTGCATGCCTCAATGGCAAGTTTCTCACTTCCGGCGACAGGTATACATCAATGACCTTCGACCGAAAGATTTTGCGTGGTGTTTGACGCCAAGTCCTTTTTTCACACCACGTGAATTGTACTGCAGTACCTTGAGGGTCATTATCATTATCGGTGATTCCTCTCGCGCTTGTTAACAGTTTACATCATTGACTGGTAATCAAGCGATGTCTTTCCATGTTCGACTTCAGAACATTTCTCACATGGATCAACTTGTACTTAGAGTGAAGATCGGACGAGATTGAAGACTCCGGATCTAGTTTCATCCATCCGGTCTGCGATATATATTCAGGAAAAATAAAGACATTGACATGTACAGCATTGCAGCAGATAATCATCCTACCAAAAGGATGATGATTTCATCAAAATCATTAGTCTACCGTCAGACGATTGTCTGTTCTATGTACAGAAAAATGAATTTATAAAGCTGAGCATGGGAATTCCCGCCTCAGCTAGATCATGAAAGCAGTATGAAAAATAATGTATTGTATTGTATCTTATTACAGGTCTCCTCCCAGCATTGGAAGAACTTCGGATCCTCCTAATAAATCATTTCACCCGATAAACGGCCTCATACTTTAGGGGGCAACTGTTATAGACATTTTTGTGCCTTACAACATGGAGCATGAAATGTCCATAATCCAAGGGATCCAAAGTCCCTAAATGAGTTGTTCCTACCCCTAAAGGAACAAGGTCAACCAAAGACAGCTTCTCCTAGAAGTTCTCCACCAAAAACCACTCAGAAACAATCAATTCAGGATCAATTCAAGAGCTCCACTAGCTGTCTGCGCTGAAATGCAGAGATTACACTGGCTAGGTGCACTGCAACGCAGGTAGAAGCACTACCAGGGTGCGCTGAGCGAGAAATGCCAAATGGCAATGTCATTCCGCAAGGTGTACAGAGACTGGAAGCTTCCAGAATCTTCCTCAATGACACTTGCCTCAATGAATTCGACTAGTGATTAGTAAGAGGTTCTCAACCTCCAAGTGGAAGCAAGAACTGACAGAGAGAAGCCACAAGTCAAAACATGAGCTGACTCATCCTCTCTGCTCACATTTATATATGGATCTATCACCCAGAGGTTCAGGAGGCTGGAATTTGGTATTTTGCAGAGAATTGATGTTGGTTTGAGATTGAGATTAGAGCTATTGGGTGATTTTCTTTGAAGGAGGTGAAGAAGGGATTCCTTTTGCTGGGAAGGTGATGCTGGATTGGGCCTCATTTGGTTGTATCTCTTCCTGAACTTTGTTACTCTATCAATAAAACCATTTGAGTTTCTCCTATATGCTTGTATATCAATGATGTTTTGTTGTATTTGCATATTTAGTTTATTCTAATCCTAAACTAGTTATGAATGTGAATCTATGTCTTTTGTGTAGTTTTCCTCTCTTGTGATCTTGCAGGACCTTGGTGAAGCTGGACCAGTGAAGGAGCAGGCAGCGGGAAGCGAACAAAAGAGAGAGGTTGGATCAACAAACTAGCGGAAGACACCGGTTAGTTACATCCTTCTTCTCCATTTGCATTTCATAAAGAAGAATACTCAGATAGTTTTCCTTGTTTGTTGCTAAGGCACTATCACACCTTAGAGTGGGATAGGGGCATTCCGTATTGGATACTTTTCCCAACAACAATGATCCATCATTCTTGTGAACCAATACTACTGGAGCTGAGAAAGAACTTTGACTAGGTTGAATTATACCAGCCTCTAGCATTTCTGCAACCATACGTTTAATTTCACTCTTTTGGACATAGGGATATCTATAAGTCCTGATGTTTAGAGAAACACTTCCTGGAATCCAATTGGTAGCATGATCATGATCACGAATAGGTGGGAGGCCTTTGGGAGTCTCAAATACCTTGGAATGATTGTCCAAGACTTTTTGGAGATCTGGAGAAATGGATGATTTTGATGTGGGAACCAGTGAACATAATTGTGCAATTATGCATCGTTGTTCTTTCTTTAGAAGCTTTGTCATTCCATTAGAGCTGATTATCTTTCCTGGTTTCCCTGCAATACCCCTTAATTCAATTTCCTTTCCTTCTGAAGAGAATTTCATGAAAATTTCTTGAAAATTAAAAGCTATTGTACCCAAGGATTGTAGCCATTGGACTCCTAGTACAACATCAGCACCACCTATTGGAATGGAAAGCATTTTAGCTATTCAATACATATTCTCCCATGGATAACTTGATATTATGGCACATTCCTGAGCAATTTATGGTTCCTCCACTTGCAACCATCACTTGACACTCTGGTGTTGGATATAGGAAGCAATTCAATTCTTTGGCTATCTTATAATGAATAAAATTATGGGTACTTCCTGAATCAATCAACACTATTACCTTTTTCTTCTTGATATGCCCTTCTATCTTGATAGTTTGAGGAGTGGTAATTCCATCCAATGCATTACAAGATATGGTCGGATTCATTTCTTCTTTTTCTAAGGTTTGTTCCTGGTGTATATCCTCTTTTTTTGACGTTTCTTGTTCCTTTTCTTCCTCCTCTTCACAATCTATGTAAAATAATTTCTTCTCGGCACACTTATGACCTTTAGTATATTTCCTATTACAACTATAACAAAGCCCTTTTTCTCTTTTTTCTTCCAATTGTTGTGGTGTCAACCTTGTAGGTTGTGGATGGCTAGAGGCAGCAACATTTCCTGTTGGGTTGTGTTATATTCTTTCCACAACTAGCCCACGTAGTTAAACGGGGGGTTAGAAGGGGGGCGGAGCACCCCCTTTGTTGTGGCAATTGCGTAGCGAGAGGAGTCACACGGAGTTTGAGGGGGGGAATTTTGGTTTTGGACCCTATATTAGGTTGGGTGGACCTACCTATGGTTTTGTGGATGTTTTTCGCACATGGTTTTGGACATGATGGTTTTCGGTCCATAGTTTTGGACGCGATGGTTTTCAGTCCATGGTATTGGATGCTTCGGCATGTATAAATATGTATTGTAACATTCAAAGGAACATAATGAAAAATCAAGCTGGTAGTCCCAATTTTGGGATCCAGGGAAAATCTCTGTGTATATGTGTTTTATGTGTTATGCTCTCGCATTATTTATTTTCTGTGTTTTAGAATTCATATGCAAGTAATTTTTGTACGGGGTTAAAACCTACATTTGGTATCAGAGTTGTTTTGGCTTCAAGGGGACGCCTTTGTTGCTGAGGGGTTTCGCTCGGGCCTGTGGTAGACCCTGTTCAATGGGAGATCTGCGGGATCGATTATGGTGGTGAAAGAAGATGGCAAGCAGTGGAAAGATAGAGATTGAGAAATTTAATGGTCAAAGTTTTGAGTTGTGGAAACTCAAGATGGAGGATTTGTTGGTGGATAAAGATCAGTGGATCACAGTAGATCCGGGTACTAAACCAACGGGAGTGTCTGATGAAGAATGGAAGAATCTGGATCAGAAGGAAAAGAGCACAATATGATTGTGTCTCTCAGATTTAGTATTGTTGAATGTATCAGGGGAAGATACAGCAAACGCTTTGTGGGACAAGTTAGGGACTTTGTACCAATCTAAGTCTCTGGTGAATAAATTGTTCATACGAAAAAAGATGTATAACCTAAGGATGAAAGATGGAGACTCGATGAAATAGCATCTGAATGCATTTAATACTATGGTAAGTCAGTTATTGTCTGTTGATATCAAAATTTCATATGAAGATAAGTGCATTAGTTTGTTGTGTTCTCTACCAGATTCGTGGGATGGTCTGGTTATTGCAATAGGTAGTAATGCAACTACCTTGCAGTTTGATGAAATAGTCTCATCCTTGCTGACGGAGGAGATGAGATGGAAAAATATGGAGATCCAGAATGGTGATGCCTTGTCTATACGAGGACGGCCCCAGAACAAAAACAAAAATAAGTCATCGAGTGTGATGAGCCCCAAAAATGGATAATTATTTGGGCTCATTCAACCTCCTAATTTGACTTAATCCACCATTCTCATTAGTTTATTACATGTTTTTGATTATATTTATGTTAATAGAGTGAATTTGGTTAGTCATTATGCCAACAAGTCTAATGCGTGCTTTGTGTAGCCTTTTTGGTCAACTTGGAGACAAAATTGAAGGTCTTAATGAGCACTTGGCAGCCAAATTCGTGGGAGAACAAGCTAAAGGATTTGTAGGAAGGTGTCCCCTTCATTTATGGGCCCTTACCTCGAATTCTCCACCATCAGCTCGGAGTTCAAGGGCCACCGAATCAATCAGCACAAGGGCAGCCAAGCAAGTCAAGTAGGACTCCTATTAACTCCAAGTTTTGGGCAGCCGAGTCCCTAAATTTTAGGAGGACTGTTGGGTCCTCAAATTGTATAAATAAGAAGGCTTAGGGCCTCATTTTGGTTAGCCAGTGTAGCCAGTGGATGTTAGCTAGTTAGCCAGTAGATAGTAGCTAGTAGTTAGTCATTTCATAGCCTTGTTGTAGTCATTTTGTAATTTGATTTGTAGGCCATGGATTAGTTTTGCTTTCAGCTCTTTCTCAAGCTCTCCATGTGGACAGTTTTGATGTAACTCTTCATTCTTGATTAATAAAGATGAATTCAGCTTTGCACCAGCTCTAAATCTCTCTTGGGAGGCTGTAGCTCTTGGGGTTGGGCCCATCTCAAGCGCTCAGTACCTCCTTTGTTTATCTTTATGTGTTTGTTGCGTTCTTAAAACAAAATCTGCTCTTTAGATCTTGCTTTGTTATTTTAGTTGTTTTTGGTGGTTAAAGTAGCTTTTTATCATTAGATTCGATTGGTAGGAGTTTGTCATGCATTTAGATCTTTTTGAATGTTCTTACTCACGTGATGTACATGGTTCTCCTTCCAAACAAAGCTGTTGTTTATTCATTTCATTGACAGTTGGATTAAGTTAGCTAGGACTTGGTTTGTTTGCAAGAATTCATTGATTCAGTTGAATGTGCATTGTGCAGGGCATCTCTATCACTCACTCACATGGTCAAGCTTCATCAGAGCCATCTGATTCATTCCATATCTAGGTTTCTCGCTTCACACCCATCCTCTTGCCCACGTAACCCTACCTTCTTCTCCATTGTTGTCTCAACTACCTTAAAGCCAAGTCAGCCTCCCACATCACCTCACCACTCCATCCATCAATTCCTGGGTCACTTCAGACCCCCATCCTACCTCCATAACCATCCATGCATCTTCCATCAATCATCCATCACCCAAAATTCCACTTACAGCACATCCTGTAGAAGTTAGCAGACTTCCTATAGAAACCCTGAGCTTCCTGTAGGATCCCCTGCAGACATCCTGTAAAAGCCTGCAAACTCGGTTGTCGAGCACCCGAACGTTGTGGACTTCTGTGGAACGATGTTAGGGATCCCCTGGAACCTCTCCTAGCCCTCCTGACCTTTCCCAAGCTTTCCTTCCCTTCGAACCACCCCTGCACAGTCAAAACCTAGTCAGAAGCACAATCATAATAACTTCAACCACTTAAGAAAAAATACAAAAACATGTTCTTTTCAGATGAAAGTAGCTTAGACTCATGCATTTCAACTCACTAGAAGTAATGGCATCATTGATAGAATTTGCATTCCCATCTTTGCAACGTAAGGGTTAAGCTAGTCAAATTAGGGTTTACTAGGGTTTCCATGTTTTGTTGGCTTTCAGTACATTTTTGCAAAGTAGGTTAATTTCCTTCGAGATAGCTTTCGTCCATCACTCATAAAGCTTCTTCTGAGAGCATATAGAAGTTGGCTTCAGCCCTAGCGGACTTGTGCCAGCTGACCAAGTGACAGCTGCGACAAGAGCTAGTACTTGTGCATACAGCACCGTCGCTTCCAAGTTTGTTACGAACTACCGGGTTGATAAAATTAGAGAAGGAAGCTCCAGGAGTTGTAGCATTATTGCTACAATACTGGAGCCCACCATATTTTTGGCGCCGTTGCCGAGGAAGCGTCAGAGTATTGGTGATTTTCTCTTTTCTTCTATTTTCCACTACAATCTTTTGCTAAGTAGTTTATTTCATTTCCATTATGCAATTTCGTTTATGCAAAAGTAGATTAGCATTTCCCGCTTTCATAGATTAGCATTTCAATTCCGCAATTTAATTTCTGCAAGCGTAGATTAGCATTTCAATTCTGCAAACGTAGATTAGAATTTCATTCTTGTAATTTCATTTGAGCAAAATAGATTAGCCCTTTCCTGCTTTCATTTCAATTCCGCATTTCCATTTCAGCAAGATAGTTAGTTGCAGTTCAATCTATTTTAGTTTTTGCAGGTACAAGCAGAAAGAAGAAAAAACAACCAAAAAGATTTCCTTTCATGCCTTGTAGGAGTAGAGATAAGTTAGAAAAATATTTTCATAACACCCCCCTTTGCTTCACACAGCCAACCTTCTCTCTTCTTCGATGGCTGTGACTAAGAAGAACCCCTAGGTGGACATCAAGGCATATTTAAAGAACCTCTAGGGGAGAAGAAGAAGAAAACATTCCTCTGAGTGAATGGCTACAAGCAGAAATGTCGGGAGCAACACCTTGTCCAAAGATGAATTTGAAAATCAGATCGAAGATTTCAAGAGTGATATGAGGCAGTTTCTTGCCATGCAACTGGATACCTTGTGGATCCAAAAGAAGCAAGAAGAAGCCAAGAGGGCTTTGGCCATTTTTTGTCCTAGGTGCACTAGAAAGCATCCTAGGAACGAATGTCCATTGTACTCCATAGAAGTGTGTTTTGTCTGTGAAGAATACCATCCTACAGATCAGTGCCCTTCCTTACCCAGAATCAAAGCTGCATATCAGAGAGCCAAAGGAGCCACTGAATCACTCTATTATATGAACCAAAGGAGGCCACATGGACCCATACCCTACCAGCAGGGAATGTAAGGTACATCCCATACCTATTATGACCCCTATCAAACCACTTCCATACCCTCTTGGGGTCCCCCTGCTCACCCTTCATGGTTCACACCTCCTCCTTGTTCCTTCACAGATCCATATTATGCCCAACCAGTTGCTCATTCATTTCACTCTTATGCTCAGCCACAGCCTCAGTGGAATGCACCTTATCAGGGGTGGAGGCCCCAGTACAACTCTCATCCCGCTCATTTTCCTCCACCACCTGCTCATCCACAACCATCGCCTCATCCTCCACCAAGGCAACCCCAAATGCCTACCCAACCACAATGCCATCCATCTCCATCTCAATTTCACACCTCCACTCAACTACCCGTACCATTTCCAAGACCATACAATGGAGCAGCTCAACCCAATGGTAATGATGAGGCACAACATGTCCAAACAACAACTCTTGAGCTAGATGATCTTCACCCTAGCTCAGGAAGAGTATTGCAAAAAGGTGACTATATTGCAAGCATTGAAGGACCACATCCAGCAAAAGAAGATTCAAGAGATGAGATCAAAGAACCATGGGCTGCACTTGATGAAGAGAAGAGATCTAAATCAGAGATCAAGAGAGTTCCCTCATGGTTACCATCAAATCCTCCATGTACTCAAGAGAAAGATCAGCAAAAAGAGGAAGATGAGAAGATCATGATAGAAGGTGACATGAAGAATGATCCAGATCAGCAAAAGAACCAAGGATATCAAAGCTATATTGAGATATGGTTTCAAAGGGTCACTAAGTTGCAGCGGTACTCTCTTCCTCAGCTATGTTGGATCCCTTCAACGCTAGATCATTTGGTCTCTGAGATCTGGATACCTGTCAAAGCATGCATTTCGAGCCTTCACATCATCTTGTCTCTAATCTCGATGTGCACATGGCTCCATTGGAAGTATTCTTATACTTGAAAATGATTTTGTTTTTCAAGTAGGGTAGGGTAGAAAAAAATAAGAAAAAAAAAAGGAAAAAAAGTAAAGAAATGAAAAAAATGGAAATAAGAGGAAAAATCTAAGGTGAAAACCTCCTCGGAGGCACCTTAGATTGGCTCATTGATTGAAAACCTCCATGAGGCGGTCAATGGGTTGGAAAGAAAAGAAAATAAAAAGGCAATAAGATCTTTGGGTGAAAACCTCCCTTGGAGGCGCCCAAGGCAGGCAATTAGGGTGAAAACCTCCATAAGGCGCCCTAGTTGTTTTTCAAAAAAAAAAAGAGAAAAAGAAAAATAAAAATAAAACCAATTCCATTGGCTAATTGTAGGTTGCAAGAAGGACGTTTCATGACAGGAGGAGCACTCAAATCAAGGTTAAAGGAATTTTTCTTGTGCCTTCTACAGGAAGCTCTGCATTTCTACAGGAAACATCCTGTAGAACCTTTGGACGAGCCAAATTCAATTTCAAAAGTGAATCTAATGGTGGGAGCCTATTGGTTAGGCCTGCAAGCACTTGTGTGTCCATCCCTTGCCTTTCTCCATCATTTTTTCCACCTCATTATGCTTCTCATTGTGCTTCTACAGGAACTTCCTGTAGAAATTGTGGGAAACTAGTCATGGATTTCAAAAAGTGGTTTGGCGAGCGTGGTAGCTTCCTCAAGGGTTCAGAAGCATCCTGCACTCTTCCAACTCCTCCTCCATCATCTCCATACCTACATCACATCCCAAGCTCAGTTTTCCCTTCCATGCAAACACTTGCAAAAGGCCTTGAAGCAAAAGTACCTAGAACAAAATTTGTTTTGCCATAACTTGAAAACCATACATCCATTTGACAAACCGTTTTATGGGGAATTGTACAAGGGTGATGACAACATGCCTGAGCAGTTTCATGCCGTTCCGGTGCACGGTTTCCAAGAAATCAGCCTCCATCACCATCAGCCATTTTTGCATTTTCTCCATATCCGTGCATCTGTTTTAAAACCTGTTTCATGGGGAGATGCACATGGGTGATAGTAGCCTACCCAAGCAGTTTCAGCCGATTCCTATGCACGGTTTTCGAGAAATCGAGCTCTGAAATCTTCAGCCATTTTCCATTTTTCTCGAAATCCGTGCATCCATTGATCATGATTTTGCTATGGGAGATGCATAATGATGATAGGAACATGCTCACCGAGTTTCAGATCAATCCGGTTTACCGTTTGAGAGCAATGGCGAAAACAAGTTCTGGTTTTATGACCATGCAGCAGCAGCAGCTTGAAGGTGCAGATCTGAACGTGGAAACAATTGCATGCAGCTCAGATCCGGCTAGAGGACACCTGCACAAGGAAAAGCAATCAAAAATCATCAGCCAAGCCCTCATGCAATCAAAGGATCCAAGCATGTAGCAGCAGAATCAGAGCATGCAGCAGCAAAAAGCTTCACAAGCAGTCGTTTGACTTCAGGTACGTCACTAAACCTTGTTCATATATTGCATGAATCTAGTCTAAGCATTGCATGAACGAATGGAATGGTGAAATTAAGCCATGAATGTAGCAAGACACCCAGTTCTCTAGCACTCACGAGAAGATCACGCAGCATGCGTGGATAGTCATTCACGTGGAAGTTGAGAAACACAGGCAATGGAAGATTTGTTGAACTTCAGTGCACAGGGCATCAATTGATTAACAAATAGAAGAAGACATGCAGTTCATATGGGCCAGCACACGTTTTTGCCACCTCACTCCACCAAAAATCACGCAAAATTAATGAGCGCTCAGCCGAAACTCATAGAATGTTGTTAACTTGCACTTGCATCATGTTCAACTCGAAGTATACATCCTTTGCTCCCACAATCAGCTTAACCTATCTTCCTCCGCTGAGTTCCCTATCTGTTCTCGAATTTCACTCGTGCATCGGGCTCACTCAAAGGCAGAATCACATTCTACAGGAAACGGGTGGGGTCTTCTACAGGCAAGTGCAGCAGAGTCTTCCAGAGCAGAGAAGCCTAAGGTTCTTCATCCAGTTTGGAGCTTGAAGAAAGCTCTGAGATCCGACACCATTGTGGAATAAATCTAGTAGCAATAGCAGGCCATGGAGTCAGAAACGAAAACTCCAGAGTTCACTGGTGGTCAGGAGATTGCAACTTTTCTTGTCTCATATGGACTACTACCCAAGGTTTGGGGAAGAGTCTCTTCATGCAAGCAATTCAGAGGGCTTTGCTGTGAATGAGCATGAAGATTTCGTATGTGTCGCTTTCGCTTCAAAGAGTAGAAGATTTCATTGTCAACCAGAGTAAACGTGGAGAGGACAATATAAAAATTGTTCAAAAGGTCTCCTCTGAATGCCTCAGGGGTGATGATGGTGAACCAGCCTTCATTCATCCAGGAGCTCTTATGTTGTTTCTCCATATAATCGAGAAAACAGATTTCCAAGCAAAGTTGCAGATTTACACGGACTTCAAACAAAAGAAACTCAAGCCCATCATATTTGTGGGTCACTCCATAGGAGGGGCAGTTGCAACCTTGGCCACATTATGGGTTCTGGGAAAAGGCTAAGGCAAAGCTCTCCCTTTTGTATCACGTTTGGTTACCCTCTGGTCGGACATGAAAGGCTTGTTGAAGTAGTTGGCTGTGAGAACTGGGGAGGAAACTTTTGTCACGTGGTTTCCAAGCATGATATTGTTCCTCGGATGCTCCTTGCACTGATTGAGTCCATTGCTAACTCCTTGACGACCATTTTTCCTTATTGGCAGGGCACAAATGTGCCTGATTCTTTAATTCAAGATGCTTGTAGGACTCTTCTGAAACAGATCTTTGTTTCTCCAAGCAGCCCATACAGACCTTTTGGCACTTACATGCTTTGCTCAAGCAATGGTGTAGCTTGTATTCAAAACGCTCAGACGGTTTTGGAAATGCTTAGTTTAACTATGTGAAGCCAACAAACTTCTTTTGATGAGATTGTACAGGCCTGTCTTTCAGAGCACATAAGGTATGATTATGTTTTGGAGGAGGTTTTGCAAAACCCCATAAGAGGGATATGATCAATAGATAATTCCAATTCAGAATCCCCTTACGAGATGGGTATTTTATTGCAGCTTGAAGTTATTGACGTTGGAGCTCAGAATGATCATGCACAGTTGGCCCTACGAACAACTGGGGAAACTGAAAAAGGGTATAACACAAATGTTGACAAGCTAGCTATTGAATTAAGCGTAAAACAAAGTAGCATGGCAGAGCTTGAATGGTATAAAGAGAGATGGAAGAAGGTTTAGTTGCATGGCGAACATATCCTAGTCCAAGGCCTCAAGTACCAGACTCTACACCACCACCAATTTGTTTCTCAGCATATCCATCAGGCCTATCAGCATATTGATGAGCCTCGTCATTGAGTTTTTGGGAGAAAATCATGGCAATTTTGGCTAATTAAGAGCAGAAACTTGAATGAGACAAGGAGGAGAGATTATAGGAGATAGATCCTCCTCATTAAACCCTCACTCATTCAAATATTACTTAATCAAATCACACTAGCTCAGAGTTGCAAGCAGCACAGTTCAAGGAGAAGGCACCCCCAGCCAAGCAAGCAAAATCAGAGAAAATTGGTTCAGCAGGAAGTTAGCAGACTGTTTCTACAGGAAGACAGAGGACTGTTTCTACAGGAAGCCAGCAAACTGTTTCTACAGGAAGTTTGAAAAGAGGGAAGCCAAAGGAGGAATCGGCCGAGATATTAGCCAAAGAAGCCACCAGGGCTATCAAAGATGAGGAGAGAGATTGGTTTCTCAGAGGATGAGCAACACTTTCAGTAGTGGGGTGATGATGAGCCCCAAAAATGGATAATTATTTGGGCTCATTCAACCTCCTAATTTGACTTAATCCACCATTCTCATTAGTTTATTGCATGTTTTTGATTATATTTATGTTAATAGAGTGAATTTGGTTAGTCATTATGCCAACAAGTCTAATGGGTGCTTTGTGTAGCCTTTTTGGTCAACTTGGAGACAAAATTGAAGGTCTTAATGAGCACTTGGCAGCCAAATTCGTGGGAGAACAAGCTAGAGGATTTGTAGGAAGGTGTCCCCTTCATTTATGGGCCCTTACCTCGAATTCTCCACCATCAGCTCAGAGTTCAAGGGCCACCGAATCAATCAGCACAAGGGCAGCCAAGCAAGTCAAGTACGACTGCTGTTAACTCCAAGTTTTGGGCAGCCGAGTCCCTAAATTTTAGGAGGACTGTTGGGTCCTCAAATTATATAAATAAGAAGGCTTAGGGCCTCATTTTGGTTAGCCAGTGTAGCCAGTGGATGTTAGCTAGTTAGCCAGTAGATAGTAGCTAGTAGTTAGTCATTTCATAGCCTTGTTGTAGTCATTTTGTAATTCGATTTGTAGGCCATGCATTAGTTTTGCTTTTAGCTCTTTCTCAAGCTCTCCATGTGGACAGTTTTGATGTAACTCTTCATTCTTGATTAATAAAGATGAATTCAGCTTTGCACCAGCTCTAAATCTCTCTTGGGAGGCTGTAGCTCTTGGGGTTGGGCCCATCTCAAGCGCTCAGTACCTCCTTTGTTTATCTTTATGTGTTTGATGCGTTCTTAAAACAAAATCTGCTCTTTAGATCTTGCTTTGTTATTTTGGTTGTTTTTGGTGGTTAAAGTAGCTTTTTTATGATTAGATTCGATTGGTAGGAGTTTGTCATGCATTTAGATCTTTTTGAATGTTCTTACTCACGTGATGTACATGGTTCTCCTTCCAAACAAAGATGTTGTTTATTCATTTCATTGACAGTTGGATTAAGTTAGCTAGGACTTGGTTTGTTTGCAAGAATTCATTGATTCAGTTGAATGTGCATTGTGCAGGGAATCTCTATCACTCACTCACATGGTCAAGCTTCATCAGAGCCATCTGATTCATTCCATATCTAGGTTTCTCGCTTCACACCCATCCTCTTGTCCATGTAACCCTACCTTCTTCTCCATTGTTGTCTCAACTACCTTAAAGCCAAGTCAGCCTCCCACATCACCTCACCACTCCATCCATCAGTTCCTGGGTCACTTCAGACCCCCATCCTACCTCCATAACCATCCATGCATCTTCCATCAATCATCCATCACCCAAAATTCCACTTACAGCACATCCTGTAGAAGTTAGTAGACTTCCTGTAGAAACCCTGAGCTTCCTGTAGGATCCCCTGCAGACATCCTGTAGAAGCCTGCAAACTCGGTTGTCGAGCACCCGAACATTGTGGACTTCTGTGGAACGATGTTAGGGATCCCCTTGAACCTCTCCTAGCCCTCCTGACCTTTCCCAAGCTTTCCTTCCCTTCGAACCACCCCTGCACAGTCAAAACCTAGTCAGAAGCACAATCATAATAACTTCAACCACTTAAGCAAAAATACAAAAACATGTTCTTTTCAGATGAAAGTAGCTTAGACTCATGCATTTCAACTCACTAGAAGTAATGGCATCATTGATAGAATTTGCATTCCCATCTTTGCAACGTAAGGGTTAAGCTAGTCAAATTAGGGTTTACTAGGGTTTCCATGTTTTGTTGGCTTTCAGTACATTTTTGCAAAGTAGGTTAATTTCCTTTGAGATAGCTTTCGTCCATCACTGATAAAGCTTCTTCTGAGAGCATATAGAAGTTGGCTTGAGCCCTAGCGGACTTGTGCCATCTGACCAAGTGACAGCTGCGACAAGAGCTAGTACTTGTGCATACAGCACCGTCGCTTCCAAGTTTGTTGCGAACTACCGGGTTGATAAAATTAGAGAAGGAAGCTCTAGGAGTTGTAGCATTATTGCTACAATACTGGAGCCCACAAGAGTAGGAGATATAAATCTCCAGGAAAACATTTAAAGGTGGTGTGCTAGAAATGCGGAAAGGAAGGGTACTACAAAAGGGACTGTAAATCTAAAGCTCCTGACAAAGGAAAGGGATTTGATGATACTCCTTCTACAGAGGTGAAAACCACCTCAGATGAAGGTGGGGATGTGTACTTGGCTTCTTCAAGTACACATGTAGATCATGAGGCATGGTTGATTGACTCAGGTGCATCCTTTCACTTCACTCCCCATAGAGAGTGGTTCTGTTAGTATGAAAAATATGATGGTGGTGATGTCTTCTTGGGGGATGACAGGAAAGCTAGAATCGTTGGTTGTGGAAAAGTAAAGCTGAAGTTGCAAGGTGGAAGGGTTATAACACTTCCAAGTGTTCTGCATATTCCTGCATTGGCCAGAAATCCAATTTCCGTAAGCAAGTTGGATGATGCAGGTGTAAAAACAGTGTTCAAGAAGGATACCTGCAAGATGGTTTGGGGAGCACTTATATTGATGCGGGGAGTTCGGATTGGAACTCTATACAAGCTGCAAGGTAGCATTGTTGTTGATGGGTGCAATAGCTCTATGGTTCCTGAAAGTGGAGCAGAAAATCTAGTGGTCTCTGGAGAAAAGATCAGGTTGTGGCATCAAAGGCTTGAACATATTGGAGAGAAGGGCCTTCGAATACTTCATGGTAAAGGTATGGTAGAAGGTATGAGTAATAGCTCTCTGGATTTTTATTTCTATGAAAATTGTGTATATGGGAATCAGAATCAGGTGAGTTTCCCCTCTGGTGGTAAAAGGGTGAAACAGATATTAGAGCTTGTACACAGTGATGTGTTTGGACCTGTGAAGGTTCCATCACTAAGTAAGTATGTGTACTATGTATCATTTATAGATGACTTCTCAAGGAATACATGGATATATTTCCTTAAGAAGAAATCTAAAGTCTTTGATAGGTTTAAATAATTTAAGGCACTTATGGAAAACTAGACAGAAAAGAAGATAAAGGTGCCGAGGACAGATAATGGTGGATAGTTTTACAGTAAGGAATTTGAAGAATTCTGTAAGAAGTGTGGTATAGCACGATAGAAGACTACTCCATCTACACCTCAGAAAAATGGAGTTGCAGAAATAATGAACAAGACATTGATGGAAAGGGCAAGAAGCATTTTCAGTGGTGTCGGGTTAGGACAGGAATTCTGGGCAGAGGCGGTGGAGACAGCATGTTACCTGGTCAACAAATCACCTTCATTAGCGTTGAAGGATAAGACTCCACAAGAGGTGTGGATTGGTAAGAAACCTTCTCTTTCACATCTGACGGTATTTGGATGTGATGCATATGTACATGTTCCAAAGGAGAAACGAACCAAGTTAGATAGTAAATCTGAAAAGTGCATATTTATTGGGCATAAGGATGGTTTAAAGGGTTATAAGCTTTGAAACCTAGTAACAAGGAAGGTTGTGTACAGCCGAAATGTGGTGTTCAGAGAGGTAAAAGATGTTATTAAACATGAAGTCCAACCAAAGGAACCTGAGAAGATAGAGTTTGAGCTAAAGAAGAAAGAATCAAACTCTACAGCAGAGGAGGAGTCAGAAGATGAAGAGCCACAAACTCCGAGCGTGAGAAGATCAGTTCAAGAAAGAAGGCAGACAGAAAGGTATAGTCCATCTGCTTTCTATTCAAATTTTGCTTTATTTATTACTAATGATGATCCCATAACTATGAAGGAAGCAGTAGATTCAGAGGATGGAAAACTCTGGAAAGAGACCATGGTTGATGAAATGGCATCTTTTCACAAAAATGAGGCTTTGGATCTGGTGGAGTTGCCAGCTAGAAGGAAACCCATTGGCAGCAAACGGGTGTTCAAGAAGAAGACAAATGCAAAAGGAAAGGTGGAGAAACACAAAGCTTGGTTGGTAGCAAAAGGTTATTCCCAGGTGTCGGCAATTTATTTTGGTGATATTTTTTCTCTTGTTGCCAAGGTAGCTTTTATTAGATTACCTTTATCTGTTGTTGCTGCTTTTGATTTTGAGGTAGAATAGATGGATGTGAAGACATCATTTCTTCATGGGGATCTGGAAGAGGAGATCTACATGAAGCAACCTGAAGGCTTTGCGATGAAGGGTAAGAAAGAATTGGTATGCAAGTTAAAGAAGTCTATGTATGGGTTAAAATAGTCACCAAGGATGTGGTATCAGAAATTTGATACATTTATACGGGGACTTCGCTTCACTAGAAGCAAAGCAGATCATTATGTGTATTTTAAATTAATTGGTGACCATGTTATTTATCTAGTCTTGTATGTCGATGATATGTTGCTAGTTGGAAATGACAAAGAAATTATCCAAGATTTGAAGACCCATTTGTCCTCCAAATTCGACATGAAAGATCTTGGTGCTGCAAACTATATTTTGGGCATGGAAATTGAAAGAGATAGGACAAAGAGGAAGCTCTGGTTAAACCAGAGGAAGTATGTCGAGACAATACTGCAGAGGTTTAATATTCAGGATAGTAAATCGGTGAAGGTTCATATTCCTATAGGTGTAAAGTTATCCTTTGAACAGTGTCCCAAGACACAAGAAGAGGAAGAGGACATGTCCTGTGTTCCATATGCAAGTGCAGTCGGTAGCCTGATGTATGCGATGGTCTGTACTAGACCAGACATTGCACATACAGTGGGAGTATTGAGCAGGTTTATGTCAAAACCAGGGAAGGAGCACTGGACAGCACTGAAGCGGGTTTTCAAGTATTTGTGTGGCACTAGTGATTATGGTTTGTCCTACCAAGGAAGACCAGGATTGGACAGAGTGTTGGATATTCATGGCTTTGTTGATGCAGACTGGGTTGGAGATCTGGATCAAAGAAGATCTACAAGTAGGTATGTGTTTAACCTATTTGGAGGTGCAGTCAGTTGGATGAGTAGGAAACAATCTATAGTGGCACTATCAACTACAGAGGCAGAATACATGGCAGCCACTCATGCAAGCAAGGAAGTAGTTTGGTTGTAGAGATTGTGTTCAAGTATGGGGTTAATAGAGGGAGTTATAAGGATAGACTGTGACAGCCAAAGTGCAATTTTCTTGGAAAAGAACCCTGCATATCATTCAAAGACAAAGCACATTGATGTTCAGTATCACTTTGTGAGGGATATGATAGAAGACAAAAAGGTGTTGCTGGTAAAGGTGGACACTTTGAAGAATATTGTAGATGCATTGACAAAATCTGTGAGCTCTGAGAAGTTCTCTTGGTGTAGAGAAACAATGGGCGTTGCAAGGTTGGATAAATGACTAAGCTCTCTTGTGACCCCCTGTGGAAAGAAAACAACAAGTGGGAGAATGTTGGGTTGTGTTATATTCTTTCCATGGCTAGCCCACGTAGTTAACCAGGGGGTTAGAAGGGGGGTGGAGCCCCCCCTTTGTTGCGCCAATTGCGTAGCGGGAAGAGTCATAGGGGTTTTGAGGGGTGCAGGTAACCCCACTTTATGGGGTCCTATATTAGGTTGGGCGGACCTACCTAATGCTTTTGTGCATATTTTTCGCACATGGTTTTGGACGCGATGGTTTTCGGTCCATGGATTTGGACACGATGGTTTTCGTTCCATGGTATTGGATGCTTCGGCATGTATAAATATGTATTGTAACATTGAAAGGAACATAATGAAAAATCAAGCTGGTAGTCCCGGTTTTGGATCCAGGGAAAATCTCTATGTATAAGTGTTTTATGTGTTATGCTCTTGCATTATTTATTTTCTATGTTTTAGAATTCGTATGCAGGTAATTTATGTACGGGGTTAAAACCTACACTTCCATCTTTATGATTGTGAGTGGTAAGCTTCCTTGTTGCCATAATTTTGCTTTCCATTTTTCTTGCCAACTTGAATGCCTTCTCCAATGAATCTGGTTCCCAAAGGTGAACCTCATGTTGGATGTTATCTTTTAAAGTCCCTATGAACATATCAATCCTATGCTCCTCTGGAATATCTTTTACCTTTATATTCAATTTTTGGAAGTCCTTAATGTGCTCCATCAGTGAACCCTTTTGTTTGAGATTTATCAATTGGCTAAAAAAAGTGTTGTTTTTTGTATCCTCATAATGTGCTATCATTTCATCCATAAAAATATCCCAAGTGACAATTTGTTTACGAGAGCAAAGTCATCGATACCATACAAACTGATTTGGCTCCAAATATAAAGTTTCAATACATACCTTTTGTGTGTTTTGCACATTATGGAGATCGAAAAATTGCTCCATCTGTAATATCCATGTTCCAAGATCCTTGCCATCAAACTTCCTCATATCGATCTTTGGAACATGGTGGTTCTTCGATCCAACATTAGAGTCTATGAAATCATGATTAACATTTATTTTTTTCTCATCATGAGTTTCCTTTACTACCCTTTCGCCATTAGTAAGCATTTCTTGTAGAAACTTTGTCAAATTTGTCTTCAAATCTTCCATGCTTGTCTTCAAATCTGTCTTCAAATCGTCCATCTTAGTTTCCACGCCATCCATCTTAGCTTCTACGTCTTTATTTAAACCATCCATCTTAGCTTCCATGCCATTCATCTTAGCTTCTACGCCTTTCTTTAAACCATCCATCTTAGCTTCCACGCATTTCTTTAAACCATCCATCTTAGCTTCTACGTCTTTCTTTAAATCATCCATCTTAGCTTCTGTTACTTTTTGTGCGAGTGACATTTGTTGTACTTGGTCTTGTAATTTTGATATATCATGTTGCATTTCTTCCTCTTCTTCATGAGTCATGCTAGAGCTTTCAGGTTGCTTACTAGGTGTTTCCATTTTCTTTCTTCAGGGCATCAATTACCGATAATAATGCTTCACTATGCCCTTTGAATTCCTTCAAACTAATTTTTCAAACCAAGCTTATGCAAAAATTGAAAAAAAGAAAAAACTACACACCTTTTTTTTCACTTTGTAGGAGCCTGATATTGAATCTGATGTATTTTTGTAATTTCAGCTCTTCAAGTTTTGAAATCACAACTTTTCATATCCCTCTGTGTCCTATTTCCAATGCCACCAGTCTAATCGAAATTGGATTCTCTAAGAAAGATTTATGCACAATATCCCAAGATGACATGAGTATATACCTTTTCAGAAGAGCGAACTTGTATGAAGTGCCACGTGTCACTGTTTCGACCTTTGGATCTGACAAATATACACAAGAAACTACATTCCATTCTCTTTCTGTCACTTCTTACGAAATTTCAATCTGATGCTCAGAGAGATAGTTATGACGCTTTTCCCGCGGTGACCTGTTTGGAATGTAATTCGAAGGTCTGCAAAAACCCTAACTTCCTCATACTATATCTCTGAAAATGTAGCGATATAGGATCTGAAATTCGAAGCCAAGGTTCAGAATGATTTCTTCTCAAATGGGTTTTTGTTTTAGATTATGAAACTTCATAGTGAAAGAGTTATAGCGAAAATCCCACGATGACCTATTTTAGCTTAAATTATAGAGCTTACAAAAACCCTAACTTCATCAGATCATATCTCCGAAAATATAGAGAGACAAGCTCTGAAATTTGGACTCGAGGTTTAGCGCAATTTTCATCTGAAATGGGTTTTTGTTTTCTCTTCTAAGACGGCACAGAAAAAAAAATAAAAAAATAAATAAAAAAATAAAAATAAAAAATAAAAAATATTATAACAAAAATTCCACGATGACCTATTTGGAGCAGCGAAACCCTAGAATCCAAAGCTCTGATACCAAATGTTAGGAAACTAGCTTACAAAAAATATTAAAAGATAGATCAACGCCTTACAATTCAGCCTCTTCGAGGGGGAAACCTCCTTTACATTACACAAATGAACAATTATTGGATGATTCAAATGACAAAACCTCCTTTCTATATATAGGAGTGTAAGGGGACACAATATAACCAAGCCGACCTAACAATAATAATATAAAGGCACAAAAATAACAATAGTGGGATTCTATGGGGCACAATAATAACAATATGGGGACAATAGGGGCACAACAATAACAATAAGGGATACAATGACAATAGTAATGGGGCAATCACTAATATTATAGGGACCTAACAAAATTGAACAAGTTCAATGCCTTGAGATGGAGAGGAAGATCCATAATAGAATATGAGGCCAGATCTACGGATTTACTATGGCATGCCTCACACTTGAACACAAAAAAATTAAGGGTAAACAAGTTAGTGTATGTTATGAACTACAACATTCAAGAACAGGTGAGGATTTTAATGCCTCGCAATTTGCATGAGGTAGTTTAGTGGGCCATTATTGCTGAGGAGGAGATCCTTAGTAGTGGTCAAAGAAGACCACCAAGGCCTAAAGGCTTAGGAGCTTCGATACTATTAGGTACATTGATAGTAAGTTGAGATAATATATTCCATAAGGATAGATATACATGTTTGATATATAACAACCAAATATGGTTAATGAGAAACAATATTTGTAGGCATCAACCTACAAGAGACATCACTCCTTGATAAGTCTGCTTACTACTTCTTCCTTTACTAGGTCTTATTATTGCTTCTTCCTTCACCAACTCGATGTCCTACTTCTTACTTCACGAAGTTTGTTATAAGTGGTAGGAGAATTGAGATTACTAGATATATATAGGATAGTGAGTTTCAAAGATTGATTGAGCTTATAACCATCTTCTCAATTGAAATTGTTTGGTTTTTTTTCTATTTCAAGGGCTTCTCTAATGATTTAATGAGGTAGAAAGGAGATGATTTTTTTTTTGAAGTTATCAAAATTGATGAGGTAATTGGTATTATGGGAATGATCAACTATAATCGATTTCAAGATTTGATTATTTTGGTTCTCAACTATATGCTCTTTTAGCCAAGCCTTAAAGGATTTCCCTATTTAGCCAATGTATGCTTTTCCATGTGAGCAGGGAATTTGATAAACCCCTGGGTCGATCATGGTATTGGGCTAGGGTTTAGTAGTCTCACTCTATCTTGTTGATTTTGTTTTTACTTCTCTAGTGGTAGTGATGCATTATCTTTATTTCTTCATGAAAAACCCTTCATTCAAAGCTCTTGGAAGGTTAACAGTGGAGTAACTTCCCTTGAAAGTATGGTATCAAGAAGATCTTCTATGGTTTATACTATAAAACTTGATATATCAACCTTGATCTACTTATATTTATTCAACGGAGCCCATAATTGACCACATATTCCCAAATAGTGGGTAGTAATATTCTCCTTTTAGTAAATCATATTTTATAATTTCAAATTCTATTCTATATTTGAGGGTAAATTTAGGGTTTTGTTTAACATACATTTAATTTTAAACCATCAAAACCTCTAGATGTTTAGGATTTTAATGCACTTTTTGGGACCTAAAATTCTATGGTTTTCTTGCATATTCTTGACCTAAAACCCTAGGTTTTTGTTGCATATTTAACCCAAAATAATTCGTCGTGTAAAATATCCTTCACTCACTTATATTGTTGCATAATTGGGGATAGATGTCTTTTTTAAATGTTGGTTTTTATACTCCTTGTACTTTTCGTATTTTAAGAGTTAGTTAAACTTTAGATTTATTCAAAATTTTAACCCTATTTTTTACTAGGTTATAACTCATTTTGAGGGACAAATTGTATTTTTTTTCTTGTTTTCAGGATAAGCATGATTTTATATCAATTAGGAAAAAAAGAGCATATGGTCTTATTTTCTATTATTTGCCTACTACTTGGGAAGACAAACTAGTAGAAGGGACATAATTCTTGTACTGACACCATCACGGAAAATGATATCCACTATTAAAAAAGATCAAATGTGTGAAAATGTCTAATATGTGACAAGAAAAATGATAGTTGTATTGCTTATCAATAACAACCTTGATACTTCTAAAGTAAAAGATGCAAAGTAAAAATAGTAATGTTATTGGGTGTGTGTTATATTCTTTCCACGACTAGCCCAGTTCGAGAAAGAAGGTAGGAAGAAAGGTATAGTTCATATGATTTCTATTCAGATTTTGCTTTATATGTTACTGATGATGATCCTAGAACTGTCAGGGAGGCAGTAGATTCAGAGGCTGGAAAACTCTAGAAAGAGGCCATGGTTGATGAATTGGCATCTTTCGACAAAAATGAGGCTTGGGATTTGATGGAGTTGTCGGCTGAAAGGAAACCCATTGGAAGCAAATGGGTGTTTAAGAAGAAGATGAATGTAGAAGGCAAGGTGGAGAAATACAAATATGGGTTGGTAGAAAAAGGTCATTCCCGGGTGCCGTGAATTGATTTGGGTGATATTTTTTCTCTTGTTTCCAATGTAGCTTCTATTAGATGAATTTTATCTATTGTTGCTGCTTTTTATTTTGAGGTAGAACAAATGGATGTGAAGACAACATTTCTACACGGGGATCTGGAAGAAGAGATGTACATGAACCAACCTGAAAGCTATATGATAAAGGGAAAAAAGAACTGGTATGCAAGTTAAAAAAAGTCTTTGTATGGGTTCAAATAATCACCAAGGATGTGATATCATAAATTTGATACATTTATATGGGGACTTTGCTTCACCAGAAGCAAAGTGAATCATTGTGTGTATTTTAAATTAATTGGTGACCGTGTTATTTATCTGGTCTTGTATGTGGATGATATGTTGTTGATTGGAAATGACAAAGAAATTATCGAGGATTTGAAGACCCAATTTTCCTCCAAATTTGACATGAAGGATCTTGGTGCTGCAAAATATATTTTGGGCATGGAAATTAAACATGATTGAGAAAAAAGGAAGCTTTGGTTAAATAAATGGAAGTATGTCAAGAAAGTACTACAAAGGTTTAATATGTAGGATAGTAAACCGGTGAAGGTTTCTATTCCTGTAGGTGTAAAGTTATCTGTTGAACAGTGTCCCAAGACACAAGAAGAGGAAGAGGACATGTCATGTTTTCCATACGCAAGTGTAGTTGGTAGCCTAATGTATGCAATGGTTTGTACTAGACCATACATTGCACATGTAGTGGGAGTATTGAGCAGGTTTATGTCAAAACCAGGGAAGGAGAATTAGACAACAATGAAGCATGTTTTCAAGTATTTACGTGGCACTAGTGATTATGGTTTGTGATACAAAGGAATACCAGGATTGCAGAGATATTTGGACATACGTGGCTTTTTTGACGCAAACTGGGCTAGAGATATGGATCAGAGAAGATCTACAAATGGGTATGTGTTTAACCTATTTGGAGGTGCAGTCAGTTGGATGAGCAATAGAAAATTTGTAGTGGCACTTTCAGCTACATAGGCAAAATCCATTGCAGCCACTCATTCAAGCAAGGAAGAATTTTGGTTGCAGATATTGTGTTCAAGTATGGGGTTAGTACAACGAACTATAAGGATAGACTGTGACAACCAAAGTGCAATTTTCTTGGCAAAGAACACTTCTTATCATTCAAAACCAAAGCACGTTGATGTTCAGTATCACTTTGTGAGGGATATGGTTGAGGACAAAGAGGCATTGTTGGTAAAGGTGGAAACTTTGAAGAATGTTGCAAATGCATTGACGAAGTTTGTGAGCACTTAGAAGTTTTCTTAGTTTAGAGTAACAATGGGAATTGCAGGGATGGAGCAATGACTAAGCTCTCTTGTGACCCCCTATGTGGAAAGGAAAAAAACAAGTGGGAGAATGTTGGGTGTGTGTTATATTATTTCCATGACTAACCCTACCCTATATTAAGGGGGCAGACCTACCTATGGTTTTGTGCATGGGTTCCACACATGGTTTTGGGTATGATGGTTTTATGCCCATGGTATTTTGTAGATCCGATCAAGGGAACTATGGTTATGTTCTAATCCAAGGTTAATGGGTTGGGGTTTATGAATGCTTCGACATGTATATTGTTGAAAATTTCAACAAGAAATGTTTAAAATATGAACTAGAAAAAATCCTAATTTAATATGTCCTTGAATTAAATTAGGAATTAAATTGTAATTCTATTCTCATAGCATCTTGTAACAATTAAATAAGTTAATTTGACTTAGTTGGCTCAGTAAATTTGAGTTGGGAGTCTATCTAGAGTCATGTAGAGTGATCCCTAAATTTTAGGGGCCCAGGTTGAGTTCTTATTGAGTTGTAATTATTTAATTCATTTTAACTGAGTTAAATTCGGCTAAACTAGTTCTAAGTGTTGGAGGAACTAGTGAGTGGTCAAGTGAATTAAATTGGATTTAATTCAAATGCACTGATCAATCAAATAATTGATAATTCACTAAAAAATAACTCATGCATGCCAGTTCAAATGAAGACCCAATTGAGATTAGAGTTTAGGGACAATGTATTATCAGTTGTATAATTTTTCGAGTTGTACAGATGGTGCATGCAATCAGTAGAAAGCCTATGATGGATTGTGCATTTGTGGTGAGGGATTTTCCGAATTAAATATGGGCTAATTTCCTTAGGGATTGCGCAAGGAAGTAGGGCCTTGACAGGCAGTAGATTTGGCTAAGTGTTGAATTGAGATGGCTTGTGAAGCAGTGAGATAGTTTGTACTTAGTTTGTACTTGTGCAGAGATTGTTCGAGTTGAACAAGCATTACATTTTCTTCTCATTTATTCTAGTTAATGCAATATAGATAGTCAAGTTTTTGAGCAGTTTCTTTCACCGGAAAAATATTGTGTTATGTGCGACTGGAATTCATCCTTTTCTGCTTCATTATTTCATCGATCAATTTTTGTTTCCACTGATGAGTAGATTAGATTCATGTATTTTGTTTAGAATATCACATAAGAAGTTTGAATCTATAGTAAACATATACATGGTATGAGATCTAGATTTGTAGAAATTTCTACATGGTATTAGAGCAGGAATTTTTTTGGGCAGCAAGTTTGCAGAGAAGATCTGAAAATTTTTGTGCAAAATTTTCAAAAACAAATAACATATCTGGATTCCTTGCAAAAAAATACCCAAATTCAAAAAACAAAATCGGCCAAATTAGGGTTTGGATGAGGGAGATATCGCCAATTTAAAATCAGTTATTTTTCAGAAAAAATTGTGACAATAGGACAGTTACAACGCGGATCTGAGTTTCATGAGTGCCCAAACATTGTGATATTTATCAAAGGGAAGGTTTTCCTTAGACACATTGCCATGGGACAGATGAAATTTATTAGTGTGTGACTTAAGAACTTGTATGCTCTTGAGGTCAAAGATGCATGCAAATCTTTGAAGAGCAAGGCAAAGGTTAGAGACTTGGTGGTTGAGAGGGAGCATGAATTACCTCTCTACATGTAGCCTTAGAAAGTTGTGGAGCAGCCACAATTAGAGAAGTAGAGAGGAGACCGAGTGGAGACATCCACTCAAGTAGAGACCTCGAGTAGGGGGGAATTTTGAGCCAAGTAGGCAGAGGGAGAACATGCAACCATACCTCTGGGTGAGAGGTGGGGCGATGTGAAGCAATAGTCCCAAGAGTTAAGAAATTGGGCAGGATCCATTGAGGTGTTTTTCGTCTCATGGAACATTACCTCACTACGGGGGCCCGAAGTATTCAATAGCAGGAGGATCAATGTCAATCCGATATTGAGGAGTGCATAGCAGTGTTGACAGTAGAGTAGGAGGCTCAGCAGGAGAGTCAGCAGTAACACAGTTTTCACAGTAGACAGTTGCAGACACAGTTGATTCAATTTATTTCATTTGGATGCTTTTTGGTTGCAAATGTTGCAGTAGCAATAGCAACAGTGAAAATTGTTGCATGCATAACATTCCAAATGTACCAAAATCGAGATATAGTTTAATTCATTTCTTGTTGAGAGGGAGTGTTGAAAATTGCAACAAGAAATGTTAAAAATAACATCTAGAAAAAATCTTAATTTAATTTGTCCTTGAATTAAATTAGGAATTAAATTGTAATTCTATTCTCATAGCGACTTGTAGCAGTTAACTAAGTTAAGTTAACTTAGTTGGCTCAGCAAATTCGAGTTGGGAATCTAATCAGAGTCATGTAGAGTGACCCCTAAATTTTAGGGGCCTGGGTTGAGTTCTTATTGAGTTGTAATTATTTATTTCAGTTTAACTGAGTTAAATTCAGTTAAACTAGTTCTAATTGTTGGAGGAACTAGTGAGTGGTCAAGTCAATTAAATTCGAGAGTTAACAATCATATAACTGATAATTCACTCAAAAATTACTCATTCATGTTGGTTCACATGAAGACCCAATTGATATTAGTTTTTAGGGACAATGTACTATCAGTTATATAAGTTTCCGAGTTGTAAAAATGGTGCATGCAATCAGCAGAAGGCCTATGATGGATTACGCAGTTATGGTGAGGTATTTTCCCAATTAAATATGGGCTAATTCCATAAGGGATTTCTCAAGGAGGGGCTTGGTAGACAAAAAATTTGGCTAAGTGTTGCCTTGAGCTGGTTTGAGAAGCAGTGAAATAATTTGTACTTGTATAGAGGTTGTCCGGGTTGAACAAGCATTGTATTTTACTCTCAAATCTTCTAGTTAATGCAATATAGATAGTCGGGGTTTCAACAGTTTATTTCCCTAGAAAAATATTGTGTTATGTGCAATTGAAAATCTTCCTTTTTTGCTTCATGATTTCATCAATAAATTTCTGTTTCTGCTAATGAGTAAAGTAGATTCATGTCTTCTTTTTTAGCATACCACATAAGCAGTTTGAATCTAAAGTAAAAATATACATATATGTGTGTGTGTGTGTGTGAGTGTGCGTTGTAACATTGAAAGGAATATAATGAAAAATCAATCTAGTAGTCTCGGTTTTGGGATCCAGGGGAAATCTCTGTGTATATATGTTTTATGTTTTATGTTCTCACCAGTGTTTATTTTCTGCTTTTAGAATTCATATGCAAGTAATTTCTGTATGGGGTTAAAACCTACAAATGTGTTATGTAGATAGAGATTCCAGCTGATTCATGGCAAGAAATTCAACATCTTCTTCAGAATTAAAAAAATCTTAGTTATTTGCTTATCCACTATAGAAACCTTGTCATCTAGTTTTCTATTTTTTCTCTAAATCTCATCAATGCAAAGAAGAATTTCTTGCTAAGCCTCAAAACTCTTACTTAGAACTTTCCCCATGATTTTTAATTTCTAATAAATATCTATTGTTTTATATAGTGCATTTGTTGAGTATCAGTGTTACCAATCTAAGGGATCCAACTATGAAATTCTTACTTGATGTATATGTTATGAAACCAACTCACAAAATAGAAGAATTAGATATATCAATGACTTCAAAAGTAGCCTCTTCGAAGGGGAAACCTCCTTTACATTACACAAATGAACAATTATTCAATGATATAAATGACAAGACCTCCTTTCTATATATAGAAGTCTAAAGGGTCACAATATAATCAAAGCCAACATAAAATAATAATGTAAGGGCACAACAATAACAATAGTGGGCTTTTATGGGGTGCAATAATAACAATATTGGGACAACATGGGCACACCAATAACAATAAGGGGCTACAATGACAATAATAATAAGGGAATACACTAGTATTATAGGGACCTAACATGCCCCTCTCCTTCAAAAACGTGTTTTCCTCAACGCTTGAGTAGTTCTGGATGCTTTTGTATAAAATTCTCATCCTCCCATGTGGAATCTTTAGCAGGTAAGTTCTTCCACTTTATGAGATACTCTGAAATTGATCGATTTCATAGTTGTCGAGTTCTTGTTTCAATGACTGCTTCAGGTTCCAATATGATTTTTCCTTCCTCATCAAGTTCTCGAAATATTATTTGAATTGGAAGCTTGTCACATGTAACCTACTTTAAGCATGAAACATGGAAAACTGGGTGCACTCAGAAAGATGCAGGAAGTTCCCATTTTTTTCCATAGTACCAATCTTTTGCAACACCTTATATAGACCATAATACTTTGGTGATAGTTTATTATCTTTCTTAGCTTACTTGAGGGACATTTGTTTGTATGTTTGTAGTCATGGAAATACTCAGTCACCTACATTAAAACTTCTTTCGTTGCGACGTTGATCTAGCTGTTGTTTCATTCTATTATGCACCAAAGTCAGGTTATCCTTTAAGAGTTGGAGAAATTTTTGTTGATGCTCGATGTGATCTTCCATTGCTTGAACCTTAGAATTTTCTCTTAAATATGATGTGATGGACGATGGATGATATCCATAAAGTGCCATAAATGGTGTCATTTTTGCTGCAGTATGGAAGGAAGTGTTATACCACCATTTAGCCAGAGGCAACCATTTGACCCATTGTTTCTATTTATTAGATACAAAGCAATGAATATATCCTTCCAAACATTTGTTCACTATCCTAGTTTTCCCATCAGATTGAGGATGATAAGATGAGCTATGAGCTAACTGAGTACCCAGACAAGAAAATAATTATGTCCAAAAATTTCCAGTTAAAATAAGATCTCTGTTGCTTACAATAATCTTTGGGTTTCCATGTAGCTTTTGAATTGTTTCCATAAATGCAGTAGCAAATGCACTAGCTTTAAATGAATGGGATAATGCACAAAATTGTGCATACTTGGTAAGTCTATCAACTACCACCATCATGACACTCTTACCTTCAAACTTGGGGGTAAACCTATGATAAAATCCATTGAAACCTCCTCCCAACTTTGAATTGGAATGGATAAAGGTTGTAATAGACCTGGGGTCTTAATTGTCTCAACTTTATTTTGTTGGCAAACCAAACATTCTGCCAAAAAAATTTGAATATCATATTTAAGCCCATTCCAAAAATATTCCTTCTTAACCTCGTGGTAAGTTTTTAAAAATCCTGAATGCTCTCCTAAGGGACATGTGTGCAATGCCAGAAGAATTTTTTGTTTGAGTTGTGAATTCTTACATAGCTATAAGCGATCTTTGTACCATAATGAATCATTTTTACAACTAAATGTATCAAATGTACTAGGATCTTGCTGCAACTTTTGAATGAGTTCTCACACTTCTTCATCATTTTTCCATTCATCCTTTGGTTCATTTATCCAATCTGGTTGGGTAATAGAAATGGCACAAAGTAATGCTTCCACATCATCATCCTTTCAGGAGAGTGCATCTCCAACAAAATTTTGCTTCCATTTTTTGTAGATGATTTCAAAGTCATAACCCAACATCTTTGTGACCCATTTTTGTTGCTCTTCTGAAGATAATCTTTGTTTTAAAAAGTATTTAAGACTATCATCATCTGTTTTTACCTTGAAGTGTCTTCCCATTAGGTAAGGTCGCCATTTCTTAAGTGCATGTAATATTGCCAACATTTCCTTTTCGTAAATATATTTGTGTAAATACTTTCCTTTGATTGGACGACATTCAAAAGCAATGGGTCTTTCTTCTTGCATTAAAACAACACCAATTCCATTTCCTGAGGCATCATATTCCACAATAAAGTTTTTTGTGAAGTCTGGCATAGCTAAGATCGGTTCTTGGCACATTGCCTCATTAAGACGTTCAAAGTCTTTCGTTGCTTCTAGAGTCCAATAAAATGCATCTTTCTTCAGTAATGTTGTTAGAGGTGCTGATATTCTCCCATAATTCTTAACAAACTTGCAATAATACCTTGTCAACCCAATAAATCCTCACAGATGCTTTATGGATGTGGGGATTTTCCATTCCTTAATGGCTTTAATTTTTCTAGGGTCTACTTTAACACCTTCATGAGATACAATATGACCCAAATATTCCACCTCTTGTACTCCAAAGAAACAATTGGATGATTTTTCATATAATTATTTCTCCTCCAGTAGTTTGAGTACTCTATCAACATGTTGAACATGATCCTTCCAAGACTTGTTGTAGATTAGTACATCGTAAAAATATACTAGCACAAATTTTCTAAGGAAGGGTTTGCAAATGGAATCCATAAAACCTTAAAATGTAGAAGCTGCATTGGTAAGGCCAAAAGGCATGACCAAAAATTCATAATGACCCTCATGATTTCTAAATTTTGTTTTTGGAATGTCTTCAGTCTTCATTCTAATTTGATGATATCCTGAACGAACATCCAACTTGGTGAAGTAAATTGCTCCTTGCAATTCATCCAATAATTCATCAATGACAGAAATGGGAAATTTATCTTTAATAGTGAGCTTGTTGAGTTCCCTATAATCTGCACACATGCACCATGGTCCATCCTTCTTGTGCACCAATACTACTAGAGCAGAGAAAGAACTCTGACTAGGTTGAATTATACCAGCCTCTAACATTTCTACAACCATACATTTAATTTCACTCTTTTCTACATAGGGATATCTGTAAGGCCCGATGTTTGGAGGAACACTTCCTGGAATCAAATGAATAGCATGATCATGGTCGCAAATAGGTGGGAGGCCTTTGGGAGTCTCAAATACCTTGGAATGATTGTCCATGACTTTTTGGAGATCTGGAGAAATAGATGATTTCAATGTGCCAACCTCTAGCGAACATAATTGTGCAATTACGCCATGTTGTTATTTCTTTAGAAGCTTTGTCATGTTGTTATAGCTGATTATCTTTCCCGGTTTCCCTATGATACCCCTTAATTCAACTTCCTTTCCTTCCGAAAATTTTTTCAATAAAAGTTCTTGAAAATTAAAAGTTATCGTACCCATATATTGTGGCCATTGGACTCCTAGTACAACATTAGCACCACCCATTGGAATGGAAAGCATTGGACTATTCAACACATATTCTGCCATGGATAGCATGATATTATGACACTTTCCAGAAAAGCTTATGATTCATCCATTTGCGACCATCACTTGACACTCTGGTGCTGGATATAGGAAGCAATATAATTCCTTCGCTATCTTACAATGAATAAAATTATGGGTATTGTCTGAATCAATCAACATTATTACCTTTTTCTTCTTGATATGTCCTTCTATCGTGATAGTTTGAGGAGTGGTACTTCCGGACAATGCATTACAATATATGGTCAGATTCATTTCTTCTTTCTCTAGGGTTTTTTCCTGGTGTATATCCTCTTCTTTTGATGTTTCTTGTTCCTTTTCTTCTTCCTCTTCACAATCTATGTAAAATAATTTCTTCTTGGCACACTTATGACCTTTAGTGTATTTGCTATCACAATTGTAACAAAGCCCTTTTACTATTTTTTCTTCCAATTATTTTGGTGTCAACCTTGTAGGTTGTGGAAGGCTAGGGGTAACACCACTTCCATCTTTATAGTTGTGATTGGTAGGCTTCCTTGTTTCCATAATTTTGCTTTCAATTTTTCTTTCCAACCTGAATGTCTTCTCCAATGAATCAGGTTCCCAAAGGCGAACCTCATGTTGGATATTATCCTTTAAAATCCTTACGAACACATCAATCCTATTCTCCTCTAGAATATGTTTTACACTTATATTCAATTTTTGGAAGTCCTCAATGTGCTCCACCATTGAACCCTTTTGTTTGAGATTTATCAATTGGCTAAAAAAGGTGTTGCTTTTTGTATCCTCTCAATGTGTTATCATTTCTTCCGTAAAAATTGCCCAAGTGACAATTTGTTTATGAGAGCAAATCCATTAATACCATACAAACTGATTGGGTTCCAAATATAAAGTCGCAATGCGTACCTTTTGTGCGTTTTGCACATTATGGAGATCAAAATATTGCTCCATCTGTAGTATCCATGTTACGGGATCCTTGCCATCAAACTTCCTCATATTGATCTTTGGAACATGATGCGTCTTCAATCCAATGCTAGAGTCTATGAAGTCATCACTAACATTTCTTTTGTTCTCATCACGAGTTTCCTCTACTACCTTTTCACCATTAGGAAGCATTTCTTGTAGCAACTTTGCCAAACCTCCTTTCAAACCTTCCATGTCTTTCTTCAAATCTTCAATGTTTACTTCTAAACAATCCTTCTTAGCTTCCACGCCATCCATATTATCTTCCACGCCATTCATCTTAACTTCCATGCCTTTCTTTAAACCATCCATCTTAGCTTCTGTTACTTTTTGTGAGAGTGAAATTTGTTGCACTTGGTCTCGTAATTTTGATATATCATGTTGCATTTCTTCCTCTTCTTCATGAGTCATGCTAGATATTTTAGGTTGCTTACTAGGTGTTTCCATTTTCTTTCTTCGAGGCATCAATTAATGATAAATATGCTTCATTGTGCCCTTCGAATCACTTCAAACAAATTTTTCAAACCAAACTTATGCAAATTTTTAAAAAAGACTACATACCATTTTTCTCTTTGTAGGAGCTCGATATTAAATCTGTTGTATATCTGCAATTTCGGATCTCCAAGGTATGAAATTTCATCCTGTGATAGCCCTATACGTCCTCTTTCCAACCCCACAAGTATGATCCCTATTGGATTCTCCACGAAATATTTATGTCAAATATCCCACGTTGGCCTGATTATAGACTGGTTCAGTAGAGCACACTTGTACGAAGTGCCACGTATCACTATTTCGACCTTCGGACCTAAAATCGATACAAATAAAACTAAAGTCCGTCCTATTTTTGTAAATGTTTACGAAATTTCAATCCGATGCTTAGAGAAAAAATTATAACTATTTTCCCAAGGTGACTTGTTTGAGATTGAATTCTGGAGCCTGCGAAAACCCTAACTTCCTCAGTTCATATCTCCGAAAATATAGCGAGACAAGATCTGAAATTCGGTCCTGAGGTTCATCATGATTTTGGATCAAATGGGTTTTAATTTCAGCTTCTGAAGCTTCATAAAAAAAACGTTATAGGGAAAATTCCACGATAGCCTATTTGAAGCAGCAAAACCCTAGAATCCAAAGCTCTGATACCAATTGTTATGCAACCAACTCACAAAATAGAAGAATGAGATAGATTGACGACTTCAAAAGTAGCATGTTCCAAGGGGAAACCTCCTTTACATTACACAAATTAACAATTCTTCGATGATACAAATGACAAGACCTCCTTTCTATATATAGGAGTCTAAGGGGTCACAATATAATGAGAGCTAACATAGCAATAATAATGTAAGGGCACAACAATAACAATAGTGGGCTTCTATGGGCACAATAATAATAATATTGGGACAACATGGGCACAACAGTAACAATAAGGGGCTACAATGACAATAATAATAAGGGAATACACTAGTATTATAGGGACCTAACAATATACATAAAAAATGAACCTTTTTCTCGACTTTGGCATCGTGCGCAACATATAGTATTTCAATATGGATTTTGGGGGCATCATAGTGGTGTAAATAGCTAAAACATGTTCTGCAGTAACTTGAACTCTTAAATAACATGGATCTTAGGACCCCCTTTGGTGCATATGATTAAAGGCTTGGATAGGCAGAAAATAAACCCATTTGAGGGGGTGAACATAAAGGAAAGGGAGATTGCAATAGGAAGCAATCAAATTCACCAAATTTATAGAGAAGAAATGAAGAAATTGTGTGATATAAGGAGAGTAAAACCAACACCCTCACTAAAAATTAACCATAAACAACAAGAGGAGATGGGAAAAGAGGATGAGGCCCTCCACCTCAAAGACTAAGGGGAGATAGCTAGCAAACAATAGACCCTAGGAGTATAAATAATAAATAGGAAACCACAGAGCATTAATATGTTGAAAATCATTGGCTAAAATAGAGGCTATCCAAGAAATGAACCACTATGCACAAACAAAAAAGGAAAATCGAGAGAATTCTAACTAGATGATTAAAAGTATTCCAAAATATTGGGGTAAAGAGTGATGAACCTGAAAGGAGGAGAAAGATAACCATCTTTGAAAAGATATGCTCTTCTTGTCATTAAAGAGGTATTTAACCTAGGCCCAATGATGCCAGGGCGATATTTCCTGAGTCAAATTTTGAAACAACAAAGAAAAATCACCTCCCACTTCCCTCCTTAATAGCTAAACTTGCATAGATACTAGAAACATTGTTAAGCATAAGAGTAGTATTTCCCAATTTTCATACATTTTCTTTCCTTATTAAATCATTTTTTCCTAAGTGGCATAGCTAATTCACCCTCTACAACCATGCATACAAAGGTGTATCATAAAGTACCATCATGAGAGAACCAAAGATTAGAGCATGTCAAACCATCAAACCATCCACCACCCTTCATTACATAGTGTATTAATGCCTTTTCATGGAGAACCATGCCATACAAACACCAAGTATGTGGGGTGGGTTTCCACCTACCCCCACTATCCCATAGATAATAACCTTTTGCTATGTTGAGTATACAACCCTAGATGGGGAAAGGTGTTAAATTTTTTTGTTATTGCAACTTTTTTACTACTATAATTTCCTACCTTTTATGCAAGTTTTACAACAAACATTGGTAGTTTTTCATTTTGACTACTTTGTAGATTGTTTTGCATTGAATTGTTTCTTAGTAAACCCCCTAGATCTTCCCTAGAATATTATCTCAACCCAAATATGGAATTGACCTTCATTAGCCATCTAAACTTTGACTTGACTGATATATCTCACTGGTCATATATTGGGTAGCTACTTAGGAGACCTTATACTTGATTGTGTCTTTCCTTAGGAGTTGTAAATCCTACCAAGGAAGCCTCCCTTTGTTTATATTTATCCTTTAATAAAATGAGGGAAGTTGTTTCAAAGGTGGAAATGGTAACACTTGTGATGTTCCATGAAGTCTTGGAAACTTGGGAACGATTTCCACTAGTATTTTATATTTTCTAATAAAAAGAGTCATTTTTATCTAGATTGGATCATCATATAATTTTTCATCTAACTTGGCACTTTCTGCATGGAAAATTTTGAGGGAATGGCATGAAGAGTCCATTTAGTGGTAGGTTCTTGTTTGGAAAATTGGGATTTGAAACCTTCCATAACCATTTTAAGGCATCAAATGATGATTTTGGAGTTTCCATGTTTGAAACTTTCGTATAAAACCTTGATGTTGATATGCACATTGAGACCTTTCCAACATTGTGAAAATAACCTCAATCATAGCTTGTATGTGAAAGCTATGTCTCTTGCAAAATGACCTACATTGTTAACAACCATGGTATGATTAGATGTCATGTTATTCACCTATTTTAACACATCTAAGGATAGCCACATGTGGACTTTTGAGAAGATTCCAGAAGGTAAAAAAAATTATCACAATTGAGGGTTGAGGAGGTCAAAACCCTATCACTATATGTCTATTGGGTAATGTTAAATATTGATCCCCTAGGAGGATAAGAGGGTTCCAATATCTAGCATCGTATATTGTTCCTAGATGAGAAAAAACATATAAGAGTGGTATTTTATGATCATAGTATAGGACAAGGAAGATTTTTTACTGAGCATTTAGGTCACGGTGTGAAAATGTTACTCCATGGTGAGTTCCAATGCCTTTGTATCTACATTTTTATAACTGAAGCAAAGAGAGAAGATAATGGGCGTCACCTTATTGTTATATTTTCTTGTATATTTGGTTTTCCAATATAAATATGGTTTTTATTTGTGTAGATGGTTTATTTGAGTGTCTATTTTTGCCATTTATTATTTCAATTATTTCATATATTTGAGTAAAGATGATAGTTAATTAATATGCGATCTAAGGAAAATTAACTTGCATCGTCTAATATTTCAAAAAATTATAAGATTTGTTGTTATGAATTATTCAAGCAAAATATCCATGATAGTTTATATATCACATTTCAAATATGAAAAATCAACTCATAGTATGTGTATCTTACTTGGATGTTAAAGAACCCCACCCATGGCCTTGAATACTATTCTTGGTGTGGGCTTAAGAAAAAAAAAATTGGGACCATTTTTTTTGTTTAATCATGGTGCTTGTATCCCTCTAGTAAGCTAGAGATGCTCTATAAGGTCCCCAAGTGGTGCTCAACAAAAATCCCATGGAACTATAAGATGACAAGCCTCATGGATTGTAGGTGTTTTCCATGGCACTTAAACCCAAGAAGCATCATTTAGAGAACATGAAGCTTATTTTGTTGCCTTGAACTTGGTTATACCTAAAGACACATTCTTAATTCACAACGAAGTTTTTCATGGCACCCATATCCACTTGAGGTAGATGACACCATATAGAGGTCACATATGGCGTTTAAGGATTCTTTCATGGCACTTGATCGTGAGAAGTAAGGTTTAGGTCTAGAGGCTCTTGTTTCACACTCTCAAATATGGTTAAGGACCTAAGACCCATCCATGATGCCTATGACCTCATAATGGCACCCTTATTTAACTTAGATGCCAATGACTCCATGGGAAGAGCTCATATCATAAGTTTTTGGTGTTTTTAGTGGTGCTTGAGGTTGAGAAGTTGTAACTTAGGGCTTAAGGCTCTTGTATCCCCACTTAACCATGTTTAGGGCATAAAACCCATTTCTAGTGCATAAATCCTAATCATGCCACATGTATCCCACTCCAAGGGTTGCAAAGGATCTATTCAAAGGAATCATGTGATGGTTCAAGGACTTGTTTGAAACTCTTTAGCTTTAGAAGATTCAAAAATATCCGAGACATTTTTTTCCTTCCTAAACAATGCTCAAGGCCTTGTGATTCATCCTCTATAGATAAAACCTCCTAATGACACCCATATCAAAATTTGTTATCAAAGACTCTTAAGAGAGTACCTTTATTGTTGTTTACAAGAATTCTTCATTAAAATTGATCCTAAGAAGATATTTTAGGACCCAAGGCCCAAGTGTTTTATTTCCCTAAACTTGGTGTCTCATCTCAAGAAGTTTCATTTAGGGTTTAAGCCCCTTATTCTCTAGAACTATGTTTATGTCTTTAGACCCTTTTTCATTGTACAAAACCTACTGATCGTGCTCATATCCCACTTGACTATTAATGAACCTCAACAATGTCCTCAAAAAGAATTCTTGGTGTGAGTACAAGACACATTCCTATTTAGGGTTTGTGTTGTGGTTTAATCATGGTGCTTATATCCCTTTAGTAGGCTAGAGATACCCTATATAGGTTTGATGTAGTGGTTTGAGGATTTGATCATGACATTATATAACTTGAGAAGATTTGTGGGTTGTAGGTGTTTTTCATGGTGCTTGGACCCAAATAAGCATCATTTAGGGCACAAGGCTCTTATGGTTCTCCCATAACCTTGGTTAAGCCTTGAGACCTATTATTGGTTCATAGCTAACTTGTTCATGGTATCCATATCTCACTTGGAGTTGAATGATTCCATTTAGAGGTCATCCATGGTGCTTGAGCTTGATAGGAAAGTATTAGCATTGGTGGTTCCTCTTTCCTCTATTGACTATGGTAAAGAACTCAAGACTTGTCAATAAGATGTGCATGAGGCATGCATAGAGGTTAATAGGAATGTGTATACATTTCTATACTACATTCACATTACTAAAATTCTCAACAAGCATGTGCTTCATTACAACAATTTCAAGAATAAATTTTTTACACTTTCTTTATTCTATGAATAATTACGAAAAATATAA
Organism: Pinus tabuliformis; assembly: GCA_031772625.1. NCBI lineage: Eukaryota > Viridiplantae > Streptophyta > Pinopsida > Pinales > Pinaceae > Pinus > Pinus tabuliformis. The sequence continues at coordinate 817,068,110 of CM062807.1, forward strand.
TTTTAAATTTATTAAGTTGTACTTGAGACATGGTTTTCATTGGATTGATTTAAATTTAAATTCATCACCGAATATAAAATTTCAATAATATCTCATATACAATATTGATTTGTTGATTTTATAGTGCTTAGTAGACAAGCACGAAATTCTGCATTTGGTAGCTACTTCCAATTATATATGAACTTCATTAAGTAATTACACATAACTTTAAACTTCGTAGAAAACGTTGGCCTCTTCGTTAGATATGCTTCCATGTGTAAAAGAGAGAGAATAATATTTGAGTGATGTGTGTTATGATTGTATCGATTATATTTTTATAGTGATATTAGGATGCTCCAAAGAGATGCGTCTCTTTGTAAATTAAATTTAAAAATAATTTTCTTTCTTTTAATTTTAGCTTAAATTTATTTTTTCTTTCTTTTGATTTTAACTTGTGTAGCTGGGGAATACCTCTCACAACTACCCAAAAATCAATGCTCCTTCTTAGCTAGGGAGGTATTCACCTTGAATTTCTTAGATGTATCTCTTTGTTGAATATTTTCATTAAGAATAAGATTTCATGACTCACATTATCAGCATCATAATCACCCAAATCAACACACTTGACCTATAACAATCATAGCATCCACTTGTTACCATTATCTAGGTTATCACACCTCACCTATGGTACTAGGTACCATCACATAGGTTAGTACATCTAACCTATGGTACATCATCAGTATGTACTAGGTACCATCATCTAGGCTAGAACACCTAGCCTATGGTACAACAACTAGTCATCATGATCTGATTAGTGCCTCAACCTCATGGTATACAAACTAGTATAGGTTTTCCATTGCCATGGTCAAACCATAGGGAACATCCATGTTCCAACTTTATAAGGTTAGACAAACCCTAGAATACATCCACATCTTCACACCAAAAGGTTGCCATCACCATGGTCAAACCCTAAAGGACATCCACGTCCTTACACCACAAGGTTTCCATCACCACGTTCAAACCCTAAAGGACATCCACGTCCTCACTGCATGGACCTCATTCTAGGCCATGATTTTATATGGGTTCACTCTATAAGTTACCGAGCCTAATGCTGAAAAGACACTCACTCTTATAGAGTGGTCGGGCCAAAAACACTAAAAGGCATCCACTCTCATTAGGGAAATTTTGAGGTCTAAAATGGGCCTCCTAAGGAAATTTTAAAATAATAGTGGAAATAATAAAATAAGATTAAATTACATCATCAAATTTTAGGGGGAAAAAGGAAAAAACATTTTTTTCAACTTGTATTTTCAACTTATCTCCCTATGGGTTTACTCAAATTTCGAGCATAAACACTCATTAGATGAAAAATTTGATTCCTCATCCAAGGATTACTCATGTTGCATACTTTCAATGGACGCTACTACATGAAAAACGTGATTGCAATCACGTTTTTTCATTTATTTCTCATTTTTCGTGTAGCAAGGTCCATCAAAAGTATGTACTCCTTGGATGAAGAATTACATTTTACATCTAATGAGTACTCACACTCAAAATTTGAGTAAAATCTTAGGGAGATAAGTTTAAAATATGAGTTGAAAAGCAATTTTATTATTTTATTATTTTTTAATCTTTTTACTTTTTTTACTCCAAAAATGGTGAATCACCCCCCATGGTTGACATCATCTTGAATTCTATTGGTTCTTATAAAGTTTATCTTGGTTGTAAATTTTTCTTAGGAGGCCCATTTTAGACCTCAAAATTCCCTTGATGTTCGAGTAGCCTCCACCAAACCATTCTCCCTAATTTTGGTCACAATACTTAACATAGGGAGAATGTTTGTCCACCAAACCATCCTTCCTAATTCTGATCAATGTACTTAGTATAAGGATAACATCCCTAATTTTTATCAAAGTACATGATACAGGAAGAATTCGTATCCATGATGTTATCAAATCTATGAACCCATTCTCCCTAATTCTGGTCAATGTACTTAACATGGGGATAACCTCCCTAATTTTGATAAAATTACATGACACGAGGAGAATCCATATCCATGAGGCAATATCATCATCAATATGTACCACAACCCAAGTTATCTCTCATAGCCAATGGTACTTACTTAACTAGTCACCATGATCTGATGGGTGCCTCGCCTCATGGTACTCTGACTAGTTCCGGGTTGCCATCCCCCATGGTCAAACCCAAGGGAAACCCATTTCCTAAATTGAAATTCCTCTCTATTCCATGATGCTTAAGAGGCACCCATTGCACGAGTGTCTAGGCCTCAGAGACCAAACATTTCAAGAATGTTTTCCCCTCATGTTATCTCACCAACAATTTGGGTCATGCTCCTGTTGTCACTGATAGTATGAGTTATACCCTTGTTTTCCACCAATCAATAGTCCAGTTCAAGCTCCTATTGTTACCAATATTTTCAACCATGCCCCTGTTGATGTCACATAAATGCTCCCTCTCACTGATAGAGAAGTTCTCCATTAGTCCAAGCTTGTATCTAAAGTATAAAAACTTTGTCTGAGACATATACTTTTTGATAATGTCAGTCGTGTACTCATCATTGGAGATATATTAGAGCCTCACTTCTTCCTTATGTACCATATCACGAATGTAGTTGTACTTGATCTCAATTTTCTTTGACCTTCCACACAGCTTTAATTGTCACAAAATATCATGGTCGATTTCAACACTTGGTCAAACCATGTTACGAGCAGCTTTTGAAGCTGCACTACTTCACAACTCACAAAACTATCTGCAATATACTCGGTCTCTACAGTGCTGAGTGTGACAAATGTTTGCTACCTGTGAAGCTCAAACTAAAGCAACAACTTGATGTGTTCTTTCTATCTTCTAAACTCCCTACTCAATCCCATCAGATGTACTTCAACATTTGAGAGATATCTCAAACCATATCTAACTGTACCATGTCAGTGCCTCGACACATGGAGTGGCTCATGCCTTATCTCAAACATAAATTGATGGCTTCCTTTACTAGATCCATCACTACAACTACTTTCTAATCACCCTGATTGGGTGCTCCCTTTAACACTAAAATAGATCCTACTATGGAAATCCTAGTTGCTCCCTCTGCCACTATTTCCTCTTAGTCACTAAAGAATATATGTTGTCTAGCATGGTCCATTCATAGAAAGGCATAATGCTCTGAGAGACCTCTCATCTCTGGGCATCAATATTGTAGTCCATCATCTAAAGGATCTCAATAGTATGCTTCCCTTGACCAAGGAAGTAATGCATCAAATCTAGATCCTTCATCTTGAATTCTAAGGTCATTTTCTTTTAACATTAAAGCAAGGCTTCTATGGTAATCATCACTGCTCCCTCTATCATGAAAGAAAATATTTCTACCATGGTTTCTTCCTCTAAGTCGGAATAGTCATCAACAAGATTACAGGCTCATCAAAACCCAAGGTACCTGACAACTAGAGTGAATGTCTTGCCATAGTCTTCTCCCTCCTTTTGGGAGAACCTTCTTGCCATGGATTTTGCTTTGTACTACTCTATGTTGTAATCTGCTACATGCTAGATCATGTAGATCCACTTGGAAGTCACCATTAACTTCCCTTAAGTCTTGGAACACTTTCCACACACATCGTTATTTGAAACTTGCTAGCCTAATTGTTTGCTTCCTCTAAACTGGAAGCTCTTCTAGTCATCTAGCATGGTTTTATATTTCATGTTCCATTCCTCCCTCTCAAACACAAATCTCTCTAGTTGAGTTTGTGCTCCACCTTGGGAGAATCCTCTTGTCATAAACTTTGCTTCATTCTTCCTAATGCTTCCATCTGCTACCAAAGCCTTAAAAACCTTCACAATGTACCTATAACCTTCATTAAGAAGTCATTTTAACTAAGGATTGTAGAGAATTTTCAACTCCCTCTTGATCCTTTACTTCTTGGAGGAAGCATTGCAATCTCATCAAGCTAGAAATTATTATCCTTGTCCTCGTCATCATGTTTCTTTCATTTCCTTTTGGGCATGAGCTAGGGTTTCTTCTTTCAGCAAAAACAATCAATCCTAGGGTTTTCTTGTATAATCCATGTAGCTTGTTAGGGTTTACAAAGTATAAAACCTTATATTTTCATTTTACATCTTCTTATAAGTGCAACCATTTTTGCAATGTGTAGAGTTCTCATTTTCATGTCCATTTCCAAGCATATTGGAGCATTACTAAGAATTGTTTCTTGATATTTTCAAACCAAGCATCCTACATGTTAGATTTTCATTTATATTATTATATAATTATATAATTTATATTATTATATCATAAAAATTTAAATAATAAAATCCTGATCTAATAAAAGGAAAAGAATAAATTAAAACAATTAAAACAAATTTATATTATTATATAATTATATTAATTATATAAATTAATATAAATTAATTTATATTGATTATTTTAATTATATAAATCATATTAATTAATTTATATTAACTATTTTTAAAAAAATTTAAAAATCTTATAAATTATATTAAATCATAGTAACAAAATTTTTTATTGAATATATAAATTAATTATATTAATTAGAATAATTATATAAATCTATTATAATTTATATATATTATATGTACTATTTATATATTAATTATAATATTATAATAATATAATTAATATAATTTAGTTATATTAATTATTGCAATTTAATTATAGTAAAGGTTTTAATAGTTGTTCATAATTTTAATAATTAATATATTTTAATTATAGTAAAAAATAATTATAGTAAAAATTTTAATATGTGTCCATAATTTTAAATAATAAAAACCTGTTCTAATAAATTGGAAAATAATAAATCATATGTCGACCTTTATTTATGAATTTAGGGTTCTTGTATCTATTTCCAGGTCGCAATTCTCTTCTCTCTCAATAATCTCTCATTCTTATTCTTTCTATTTTGTCCTGATGATGGACCCCCTTTGGGCTTTAAAACGTTGGAAGAATGAACTGAGAACTGTGGTTAATCCGGATCATGAATCAAAAAACTCCCACAGAAGTCTAAAATCTAACATTACTTCCCTGGGAAACATGGAAGGAGATCTGTGTTCTCGAAATCCTGAGGACAAAAATTGAGAGGAGAACTGTGGACCTGCAATTTCTAAAGCAATGTAGGAACAAGGAAATCATTCCTCCCTTTGCCAAGGTTAATCATAGACTATTTAATCATTACAATAATAAGTCATTTTTAAGATTAAGTTTGTCCCTAATTCGGAGCGAAATTAGAAGAACCGGGGCATCCTTAGATAAGCTCAATTGCTTGGCCCTCTCCTCCCATCTGAAACTAACTAAGATAATAAGCTCTGATCTTTGGAAAATTATTGATGCAAAGGCTGCATTAAAAGCCCAGTCAGAGGGTAGAATCGCCAGGGAGAGGCAATCCAGGAAGCTGGCCAGGTTGGAGGAACGTGTGGGTTTGTCAAGCATGCCAATCTCCTGCACAGTTAAAACTTCATGCGTTGTTATCCCTTGCAATGTTCATCAGGACAGCACAGAGGAAGGAACAAATCCTGACAGCGCTGATACTAGAGGAAGATCTGATGTGGAATACGCTGGAATTAAAGTTACAAATGAATGCATGAACACTGATCGGGCTACCCACGCTGCTCAGCCAGGAATCAATATCAGTGGTAAGATTATTAACGATGTTCAACCAGGGATCGGGAGTGATATTGGCAACAGACCAAAGGACAGCGGCAACAGGCCAGAGGATAGCGACAACGGACCAGAAGAAAGCCATATATGTTTCAATCACGCTGTCATTAACAGTTGCAATCGCTCGGTTCAGAGTGTAAACAACATCAGCTGCAACTTGAATCTATCGCAGGCAAATAGACACGACGCTGTGAATTCTCATTGCAACCACGTAGTTCAAGCGCAGACAAATAATGAACACGCAGTTCAGTCGCACCATGACGCTGTCCAACCAGTGAAAAATAGGGAACACAACGCTGTAAATTCTGTCCCTTACGGTTGCAATCTCGCAGTTCAAGCGCAGTCAAATAATGAACACGCAGTTCAAATGCTCCACGACGTTGTCCATCAGGTGAATTTTGTCCCTTGTGATGATCGCAGCAACAATAATAATAAAAATAATCGAATGGGAAGTCCCTCTGAAATAGTTAGTAAGGATGGGGAATTCGATAATAAGGTCGAAATTAGTGATGCTAATGTGATCATAGAGGATTATAATATATATGGGAACAGAAGTAATTATAATATACATAAGAATAGAGGCAACGTTGAAGAAAAAGGAAAAGATAAGGAGGCTGAAGCGAATTCAATTATTAAGAACCGTAATGCTTCAAGTTATAATTGTAACAATGACAGCAATGACAGGTTTGTTATGGTAAACCCCATTGCTCCCAATAAACATGATAATAAAGTCGTGAATCTCTCATCCACAATCCTCAACCCTGAAGAAATTAAAATCCTGAGCAAGGGATTGGGATTTGCGGTCTCACCTAAAAACATTCCCTTTGAAAGTATCATTTGCAACATTGAGAATGGGACTCAGAATCTTTCAGCAAACGACAGAGAAATAATTAGACAAGAATGTTCCCTAGCTATGCTGAAGTCCAAGCGGCCAGAAAGTAACTTGAATAAGGAAGAAAGAGAGGCTCTCAGATCTATCCGAAATAATGATGAGATAGTTGTTCTTAAGGCTGATAAGGGTGGCGCCACGGTTGTATTAAACAAAGAAGATTACATCCAAAAAATGAATGAGCATTTGAACTGTGGGAGTTATAGAAGAGTTAACTCCAACCCTATTCCCAATGTGATAAAGCAGGTCAAGAAAGCCATCATGGAAACCAACCTGGAAGATAAAATTAAGAAGAAGCTGATCCCCTCCTGTGAGGTTATTCCTAGGATCTATGGGTTACCGAAAATCCATAAGGAAGGGGTTCCCCTCAGACCAATCGTTAACACCATTGGTTCCCCTACCTATGAATTAGCAAAATATGTGGCTAAAATCCTAAAACCTCTGGTTGGTAACACAGACTCTTTTATAAAAGACTCAAGTGATTTTGTAAAGATTATTAAGAATAAAAGGGTGCATAAGGATGATATTCTTGTAAGCTTCGATGTCGTATCGTTGTTTACAAAGATTCCTCTTGATGAAGTTGTTCATGTCATAAAGATGGCCACTGATCCTGAAATAGCAAAGCTTGCAGAAATCTATTTACGGTCCACATTCTTCAGTTTTCAGGATCACTATTATGAGCAAATTTCTGGAGTTGCCATGGGTTCCCCGCTCTCACCTATTGTCGCCAACCTATACATGGAGTACTTTGAAAGAAAAGCCCTTGACTCCTTCCACTTGAAGCCAGCATGGTGGAAAAGATTCGTAGATGACACCAACCTGAACTGGAATCATGGTAGGGCAGAGCTTGAGAGGTTCTTCAATCATCTTAACTCTATATCTTCCGAAATCAAATTCACGATGGAGCTTGAGGAGAATGGCAAGATTCCCTTTCTGGACGTTCTGATTAGTAGAAAGGAGGATGGTACCTTGGGTCACCAGGTCTACAGGAAGAAAACTCATACTGAGAGCTATCTTCACGCTGACTCTTATCATCATCCCTCCCAGAAATCAGGAGTCTTAAATACCCTTGCTGTGAGGGCTTTTAGGATCTCTGACCCTGATCACATAAAGGATGAAATAGATCACTTGACCTCTGTCTTCAAAAGCATTGGATACAAGGAGTGGAACATCAAGAAAGCTATAAGAAGGGCCCGGGATAAGGCGCTCTCTGAACATCCCCCTAAAGACAAAAAAGAAAATCAAGGGAAGGTTTACCTTCCATACATCCAAGGGATTACAGATAAGATTGCAAAAATTTTAAAGAGGAAGAACATTCACACTCAATTTACAACCTGTGGAACAATAAGGCAAATAATGAGGTCGGTTAAGGATAACATTGATCGTCAGCAGCTCAAGGGGGTGTACAAGATCGATTGCTCCTGTGGCAAGAGTTATATCGGGGAAACAGGTCGATCTTTGAAAATAAGGCTTAAAGAACATGCCGCGGACATAAAGAATGAAAGATCCCGCTCATCAGCCCTTGCTGAGCACTCGTCCAAAACCAAACATCAGGTGTGTTTGGAAAGCGCCAGGGTAATTGCAAGAGAAGACAACTATCATAAAAGGAAAATCAGGGAGGCCATTGAAATTATGAAATACCCTCGGAACCTCAACAGGGACAATGGGAGTGAAATCAGTGGAAATTGGCTTCCTCTGATAAAGCAAATAAACACCCCCCCCTCGAACCCTTGGAAGCTCAGGATCGGAAATAAAGAGTCTTGCATTTCGGGAGTTTACTTAAAGCAATTAAAGCAAATTTATATAAGTATATAATAATTATATTAATATTAATTAATAAAAATTAATTTATATTAATTAATTTTTTTAATCATTCTAATTAATTTATATTAATTATATTATTTATTATATTAAAATCTTATTAAATCTTATAAATTATTATATTAAAATCTTATTAAATCTTATAAATTATATTAATTAATTTATAAAAAATTTATTAAATTATATTAAAAAAAAATTATTAAATTATATTAATTAACCTATATTAAATTATATTATATAAGTATATAATTATATTAATTATATTAATATAAATTAATATAAATTAATTTATATTAATTTTATTAATTATATTAATTATATAAATCATATTAATTATATTATTTATTATATTAAAATCTTATAAATTATATTAATTAATTTATAATCAAACTATATTAATGATATTAATTAATTTATATTAAATTATATTAATTATATTAATTATATAAATTAGAATAATTATATAAATTAATTATAATTTATATATATTAAATATATTAGATATATTATATATATTAATTATAATAATATAATTAATATAATTTAGTTATATTAATTAATATAAATAGATTATAGTATAGATTTTAATATTTATTTATAATTTAATAATTAATATTTTTAATTATGGTAAAAAAATTTATTCATAAAAATTTAAATAATAAAATCCTGATCTAATAAAAGGAAGAGAATAAATTAAAACAAATTTATATTATTATATAATTATATTAATTATATAAATTAATATAAATTAATTTATATTGATTATTTTAATTATATTAATTATATAAATCATATTAATTAATTTATATTAACTATTTTTAAAAAAATTTAAAAATCTTATAAATTATATCAAAATCATAGTAACAAAAATTTTTATTGAATATATAAATTAATTATATTAATTAGAATAATTATATAAATCTATTATAATTTGTATATATTATATGTACTATTTATATATTAATTATAATATTAGACAGGAGGGAGAAGATATGAGATCCGGCGCGCTCTGCTGTTAATCGCGAGGGTTTCGGTTAGGGCATCCTGAAACCCTACCTCCACAGCCCGCAGACACCCCTCAACCACCGTTTGGAACTGCCGACCGGGCCCGAATTTTCAGGACACAACTGTCGCTGTCGTTTTCACCATGGAGTCGGTTAATGAAGTTATGGACACGGAAGAGGAGATCGATTACTCCGAAGACCCGCACCCGTCTCAGGTCATTTTTGAACGCCCTCCTCTCGCATCATCGTCTGCTGCTTCGGGCTCCCTGTTACCTGGGTCGCACCCCTCTCCTGCGGTATCTATCCCGGTCCCCCCCCCCCCCCCCCCCCCCTCGAGCATGCCTGAAGGTGCTGTTCTCTCGAAATCTGCTGGCCTGGACCTTCCCCCCTTATCTCCGGGAACCCTTCGCTTTTTATCATCTGTGATCCCTCCATCACCGCCTTTCGAATCGCGTCCCCTGTCATCCTCCATCCCGGCTCCACCCTCCACAAGCCAGCCCCTTCCATCATCGTCTGGTTTCTCTGCGCTCCTCCATTCTCCCTCGGGGTGTTTTGAAACCCCTGCTGTCAAAGTAAGCTCTACCAGGACGAATCCGCCAGACTGCCTCCCGGATCCCTTGTTCAACCACCCTTCTGCACCGCGTTCTGGTAAAAAGAGAACTAAGTGTGTCAAATCTACAGCAAAAGACATCTCTATTTGGTTCGGTGAGACTACGGCCATAGCAGAGGCTGCAATCATGGCCAATACTATTTTGGTGGGTCATGTCCGGGGGCGAGCCTACTCTGCGACACGGTTAACACAATGGGTAAAAGAAATCTAGGGTGGGATTCTGATGGAACTCCCTGAAGTACAGGTTCTCCCTCGCGGCTGGTTTGCTCTTCATTTCGCAAAAGAAAATTATACGGATCTGGTTCTGGCCAAATTCTGGCATATTGAGATGGCGCCGGTGTTGCTCAAGCAATGGAGTCCTCTGTTTGATCTGGAACGAGAACAGATTGGAGCTGGGCCTTTATGGGTTTGATTGCCAGGTCTTCCCCTACAATACTGGAACGAAGAGGTATTCATCCGCATTGGCAATGCTCTGGGCACCTACCTTGATCATGATCGCACCTTTGTGGAGTCTAGAAATAGAACCCTCGCTCGGATCCTGGTGCATCTGGACACTCGCGAAGGTCTGGAGGAAAAAATCACACTTCATTGGGGAAGATACACTCGCGTCCAGATATTAGATTATGAAGGTGTCCCTTTCAGATGTCGTCGCTGTCACCGGGTTGGACACGTCTTCAAGGATTGCCCTCTCAACTAGAGACGAGCAGACGCACCTGAATCCACCATCCCCACTCCGAGATCTATCTCTCTGGCTGCTCGACATGTCCCGATCACGAGCATCCCCACTGATACTGCTCCACAGGCTCAGGGTGTCTCGCTTGGACGTGCAACTGCTCCGGTCACTAGATCTCGGGCGGCCACAGCAACGGCATCCGCAGGCACACCGGGTAACTCTCTATATCCTACATTGTCAAATTTATCTTCATCTCCATTATCATCTCCTTCATTATCTGTTGCATTCTGTTCAATGCCTTCATCCTCCGTCATTGCCCCTGTGGTCACCGCCACTCAACCACCTTCATCCCCTACATCTTCCCCCTCATCACCCAGGGGCGCAAATCACCCATATTTCCTGCGGCCTCGCACTCACTCTCAGGGTCCTCAATTTTCAAACATTGGTTTGGGTATAATTACTCCTGGTCCGTCCTCCCTGCCCTCGCGAGGGAGAAAATCTGATCTTACCAAGGCTATCCGGAGAGCGGGGGCAGAGGTCGCCACCGGGAGGCAATCCACTATTGATGGGGTACTTAGAGCGAAGAACACCCCTGGCCACCTTCCCCCATGAAGTGTCTCTCCTTCAATTGCAGAGGCTTGGCTAGTGCCTCAAAGAAACTAGCACTCAGGCGTTTGTATGAATCCTCTCCTGTCGATATTATCCTTCTGCAAGAAACACTTGGTCCTGCGGACTCCATATCGGCCTCACTATCTTCTATCTTCCCCGATTGGCTGTTCTCGGCCATGGACTCCTCTGGTCGATCAGGTGGTTTAGCGATAGGATACAATCCTGTCACCATTAAAGCCCAAGGTACTTGGGGGGGACCTGGCTTTCTGGGGCTCGATCTATTCTCTACAGACTTGGGCACCTCCCTCAGGGCTATAAACATATATGGGCTGTGCCACCAGCGTGAAGCCTTCTGGAACAATCTACTGGGCTTATCCATTCTATCTGTTGAAAACTTAATCATCGGGGGGGACCTAAACTTTTCTCTGGGCTATGGTGAATCATGGGGAGCCTCAGCACAAATTGATCCTATTTCCGCTTACATGACTGACCTATTGGATTGTCATGACTTGAGCGATGTCCCAATGATTAAGCCCCTACCCACCTGGAGGAACAGAAGAATCGGTGATGCTGCCCTGGCTCGTAGACTTGATAGATTCTTGATGAAAGGATCTCTGCTTCAAAGACTACACCACTACAGGCAATGGGTGGGGACTGGAGGTATATCAGATCACCATCCTATCTATCTGGAAATAAATGGTCCCAATAAAAAACCAAAGGCGTCGTTCAAATTCAATCAAGGATGGCTACAGGACCCATCCTACATCAAACTTGTTACGGATTTCTGGCCATTACACCCGATTGATCGCGCTGACTCCTTGGCTAAGGGCTTCTGCACGAATCTATTGCAGCTCAAGGAACTCTCGATCGAATGGGCTAGGAACAAATACAGGCTGGAGGTTTCAGCTCTCATGCGCATTGAAGATGAGCTCACCTCTCTCACCGATGAAAGAGGATTGGGTTTCATATCGGACGCAGATAAAACCCACTTAGTGGAGTTGGAAAATCAGAAGCAAAAAATCCTTAAGGAGAGGGAAGAATCTACTCGGTTGCGCAGTAGAGCCATCTGGCTTAAGGATGGAGATGACAACACTCGCTTTTTTCACAATTATGCCAAAGGCAGAAAAGTCAGTAATACTATTTGGAATCTCCCTATGCCCGAGGGTGGAGTGGCAGACACTTTCAATAAGCTCTCTCAGATGGGAACAGCCCATTTCAGGAACTTATATAAGCAACCCCCGGGTTCCGACATTGTAAATATCATCAACATTGCTGGACATTTCCCCAGGTTTGTAAATGAAGAATAAGTTGAGATTCTTTTTTATCCGGTGACCCCAGAAGAACTTGAGTCCACCATCAAATGGTTTAAAAAGGAGCGTAGCCCGGGACCTGATGGATGGACCATCGAATTCTACATTGCCTTTTATGAGATGATCAAAATGGACCTTCTTCGGGTAGTAGAGGAATGTAGAATGTTGGGAACCATGTATAATGCCATCAACTCCACTTTCATTGCCTTGATTCCTAAATCTGATTCTCCCTCCTCATTTGATGAATATCTCCCCATCTCTCTCTGCAATGTTCTCTATAAAATCATCTCAAAAATCATTGCCAATCGCATTCGACCCATTTTGTCTCGCCTCATTGCCCCTCAACAATTTGCCTTCCTGGAACACCGCCAGATTCATGAAGCTATTGGGGTTGCACAGGAGGCCTTCCACTCCATCTGGAGAAAACACCATAAGGCCATCATCTTAAAAATTGATCTTGCAAAAGCCTTCGATCGGGTAAGCTGGCTATATATCAAAATGCTCCTCATACATCTGGGCTTCCCCCACCAATTCATCACTTGGATCATGGCTTGTGTTACCACCCCTTCTTTCAGTGTGTTGATTAATGGATCAGCATCACCTTTCTTCCATTCTGAGCGTGGTCTCAGACAGGGGTGCCCTCTGTCTCCCCTTCTCTTCCTCATTGTCATGGACAGCCTCACTCGCCTTATTGAAACCGCCAAGAGAAATGGAGACTTTTGTGGCCTCAAGATATCAGAAGATTGGTTCCTCACCCACCTACTATTTGTGGATGATGTCATGATCTTCTTAGACGGTAGCATCCGGGACTCGCGCTCTTTCTCAAATATTATCACTCTCTTCTCATCCGCCACTGGGATGCAGGCCAATCATTCAAAATCATCAATCATACTAGCCAGAACCTCTGTAAATGAATCACATATGGCTCTCCAGTTTTTTCCCTACAGCTTACATCCCCTGGATCAGGGCCTCAAATACTTGGGATTCTGGATCAAGCCTATTTGTCCCAAAATAGCTGACTGGATTTGGCTAGTGGCTAAATTGGAAAAGAAACTCAATATTTGGAGCCATCGATATCTTTCTCGAGCGGGTAGGCTGGTCTTGATTAAAGCTGTGTTGGAAGCCACCCCGGTCTTCTGGATGGCTTTGGCCTGGATCCCTCGCAGCATTTTGTCTAGATTACAGCAAACCTGTAATAGGTACCTATGGAATGGGGCAAAAGAGAAGCGCATATTTGCTTGGATCGGATGGAAGAGGATTGCCATTCCCAAGAAATGGGGGGGCTGGGGGCTCAAGGATCTCCCTTCTTTCACACAGGCTCTGGCTGCAAAGATGGGATGGACCCTAATCTCTGGGGAGAACCTGTGGACTCACATGGTTTATCATAAATACATATGGCCTCTACAGCTTATGGAATGGATCCGACTTCCGACTTGGCCCAAAGCTGGGATATCTTCCGTCTGGAAGGCACTACCTCATGCATTACCACTTATCAGAGAAAACCTGATTTGGAGAATAAATGATGGCGCACAGGCCAGGGTCGGTCTGGATCCAGGCATATATTACCTGAAGCTCTCATCCGGTTCCTGCACTCACAAGGGATCACTTACATTGCTGATATAGCTGATCAACAGAATACCTCCATCTTTGAACAACGTTGGAAATCTGTTGACCAGATCAACATCCCTCCTCATTGGCACCAAGATTAGATGTCATATACCAGTGCTTTATCTGAAGCACACATTAGAATCAAGCAGGGCCCCGATGAGCTTATATGGTATCCTTCCAAGCACGGTATCTACACCCCTAAAGATGGGTACCTCTCCCTAATCTCTCATAAGATCCCGGACCTCATATCTTTCTGGTGGAACTCCATTTTGAAACTTATTGTGCCTCCCAGACAGAAGTTATTTTTTTGGTGCATCCTAAAGGGTGTAGTCCCCACGGGAGATTACCTCATGAGACGCGCTGTCCATGGACCATCCTGGTGTATCTTATGTAAACACGCAGCTGAATCATGCATACACCTTTTTATGCAATGCCCTGTACTGACTCACATATGGCAAACCATTTCCACTGATATTTGATACTCTGGTAGATGGGAAGGGGATGACATAAATCTTATCTGGGAAAACTGCTACCAACAACACAGGAACTCAAAATTGCAAAGCTTGCCCATCATCATCTGTTGGTACCTCTGGCTGGCTCGGAACCGTTTTACCTTTGAGGATAAACCGGTACACTGGCCTCATCTCTCTGCAAAGATCATTGTTGTCTTCAACGAAATACCGGAGCCTGTGCAGCCAAAGCCCCGTCGTCCTCATGACCCTCCTCACATCAATCGAAACAACCCATGGGCCTTTTTCGATGGTGCTGCCCAACAGCAAGGTTGCGGGGGGGGGCTTCCTTCTTTACAAATCTGAACAGCACTTCTACAAAGCAAAGCTGGAATTGGGTGTTGGTTCAAACAATTTCGCTGAGCTCATCACCCTCCGCCATCTCCTTCATTTTTCTTTGATCCACAATTGCATGCATCTGAGCATATATGGGGATTCAAAGATTATCATAGATTGGTTCAATAATAATACTGCATGTCATACACACACACTCAGCAGCATATTGGATGAAATTAATTTATTGAAGGCACAGTTTAATGATATCACATGCAATCATATCTACAGGGAACACAACAACAGTGCCGACCAACTATCCAAGGAGGCTACGGCACTTCCCAGAGGCGAGTGGATGATACAGGAGTAGCAAGGCACCAATGCATACCAGTACTACCACCATCCGTATATAGATGCACAGTTCACAGGGCAGCCAGCCCATGAAAATGTTTATGAACTCATATTTATTTTTGGAACAATTTTGTATATAGTTGAAAAAGAAAACAACTGATAGCCCTGCGTGGCAACATATATATATGACGATACAGAACATCCTATGAGATGCATTTTGCTCTTTTTGTTAGATTGTAATTAGAAGCTACAGCTACCCACATGTGTGGTGGAAGAACATACAGCATATGCTAACCGCATCTACAACATGTAATTTTTTCCAATCAATGAAAAGATTATGATTTTTCCAGTGGAAAAAAAATTAATTATAATATTATAATAATATAATTAATATAATTTAGTTATATTAATTATTGCAATTTAATTATAGTAAAGGTTTTAATAGTTGTTCAGAATTTTAATAATTAATATATTTTAATTATAGTAAAAAATAATTATAGTAAAAATTTTAATATGTGTCCATAATTTTAAATAATAAAAACCTGTTCTAATAAATTGGAAAATAATAAATCATATGTCGGCCTTTATTTATGAATTTAGGGTTCTTGTATTTATTTCCAGGTCGCAATTCTCTTCTCTCTCAATAATCTCTCATTCTTATTCTTTCTATTTTGTCCTGATGATGGACCCCCTTTAGGGTTTGAAACGTTGGCAGAATGAACTGAGAACTATGGTTAATCCGGATCATGAATCCTACATGTTGTTCCTTAAGAAACCAATTTCCTGGTTGTAGGGAAATTGTGCTTAAGACATTAATAAATATCACTTACTGTCACTTATTGTTTGTTTTGTTCTCAAATGAAGGACCTAGAAAACGTGGTCTTTAACTCTTAATACATGTATGACCAAAACATCTCAAAATGCCATTTGTTGCAAGATATAAATGATGAATGAATAAAGTTTGAAGGGGAAGTTAAAGATAATATGTTGATCTTTCATAGAAACTACTATCTGTAACTTAGAGGAATTATGATAATGAGAACTGAATCATAGACAATATGTTGATCTTTCACAGAAACTATTATCTATAATTTAGAAGGGAAGTGAGGACTTCGAGTATAGGAGCGCTCTTTTAAGGAATCTTAACCTTATCTACGTAAGTAAATAAATACCTATTGCTTCATTGCTATACTTGAAAAGAAGAAAACATAGTATGACACATGACAGAGAAGCTTACAAAATTATATGCAACAACTCATGGAAACCTCTTATTCTTTCATTAATCAACGATAATATCAGGAATACAGTGGCCTAGTCTCTGGGTTCTCCAAAGTTCGAACCCTTTCTTAGTAAAATTTCCTCTTTTTATACATTGTGGAACAATTGTTAATTTCTGAAACTGCTCAAATTATCTAACTACTTCTCTAACTATATGAAGTAAAAACTATTACAGAATTTTACAGAGGGTAAAAGACACCTCAAAGAACATGAAATAACAAAATATAACTGGATTTAGGAGGGAATGATAATTGTTGGCTTGCTCTGTTGATCCGCTGCCAAATTCCTCTGTAAATGCCCTAATGATGCTTAATTCATTTTAGCCGTAATAAAATACATTTAGTTTGTGTAATCCTGGCTTACATGGGCATTCTAATTGGCCAAAATGCCAAGAAACATATCGGATTGTCTTCCTCTTCAGCTTCGGCTCTAACCCTGTTTTTCCACTTTACACAACGAAATTAACGCGACCTTTGATTAATATGGAACTTAAAAGAGTTAATCCTGCTTCATAAACCTGTCAAATCCGCCCATTCAGCACTTCGTTGACTTCCATCGCAAATCGCAATCGGCTCAAAAATCACTGTAAAACCTTAACTTATGCACCCTTAGGCTGCATAACTATGGAAATGTTGGACTTTGGCATAAAACCTTTATATCTGCGCTTTCTATTGTAAACCTTTTATAATGAAAATATATGATAAAACACGCTTTTTCCACCTTCGCACAATTTTCGAGGTATGCTTCCCGTCGATTCATCCCCGCCGTTGATCTACGCTTTTCAGATCGGACGGTCTGTAAAGGTTTCGGGTGGGACATAAGCCCAAAGAATACCCGCCCGAAATGGGTGGTTTCCTCTCTCCACCTAACTGCTACGTGTTTAATGCTGAGTGGAATCGGGTGAGTTCCATAAAAACCATCTACTGCTTGTGCTCCACTCGAAAATTTGCCTTATAACTTTAAATCTGCCTTTTCTTCGCTTTGCGGCTTTAACACTAATTTTTTGTTTACACAAAAAAATCGACGCAAAACACATAAAGTGGAATTGAAAAAGAATTAACCCAATTTAATAAATATATCGGGTTCAGAACCCAATTGCTCATCGCAATCGGCGCTTTCCATATATATATATATATATATATATATATATATATATATATATATATATATATATATATATATATATATATATATATATATATATATGTTGTGTGATACAACGGACCCGCCGCAATTATAAAACATAATATATATCGTTTCGGTTCCATCATCGCAAATTGTGATCGACGGAACCCATATGCATGTATATAAAGGACTTTCGATACAGCGGACCCGCCAAACTTTTAAACACGCTGCATATATTATTTTGGGTCCGGCCCACCCATGTCGAAATCGGCGGATCCATATACATACATATAACTACGATGCAGTGGACCCGACACGCTTTATAAAGCATAGTGTATATATTTCAGGTCCAGTGTTAATGTTTAACACTTGTTTCCTTTGTAAAACCCAATATATTTCTTCATTTCCTTTATATTTTGATTTCCGATATACTTGCCTTATCTTTTTTCAAAATATTTTTCAAGTGATTTTGAATGAAACAAACAACAAAATACATGTTACAGCACTACACACATCGAGTTCTATAGTCATTCAATTTTATTGAGAGAAATTACAATTTTAAAAGAGAACTCAACCACTTTTTCATTGTGAGTTTATCATGTTAATGCTTTTCCTTCATCATGGTGAGATATAATACAATGTCTTGCTTCTGAATCACAAAGAAACACAAAACCCTAAAATATATAAGTTCATATTTTTATATATTCTTGCAAGGTTTGGTCCTTATGTTTGAGTAGTTATTCAGGCTTTCTTTATCGAACTACATATCCAAACAATTCAAGATATATCATTGCAGTATATGGAATTATAGACTTTACATCTTTTAATAATTTCTTTTTACACTCACACAAGTTTCCCATATACCATGATGGTTAATATGCTACACATCAACAGCTGTCCTTGAAGTATGGTTAAAGGATTTCTTTATAATTGCATACAATTTGTAGATCATTCACAGAGTCCTCTAATGCATTTTTCATTCTTCAATTCATAGACAAAAAACTTCGGTATATCAAAATATTATGACGCAAATCTTCAAATTTTGAGAGAGCTTCTCTTATGGTGATAAGATATTATCTAAGAATAATTCAAACAAGATTGTAGTGATGATGCATAGCTCTCATTCCAATGATTCTAGAAGTTCTCACATTATAGTATGTTATGCATGGAAACTTTATGAAGCTAGGAACCAAGCAATATGTCAAGTTGAAAGCTCTTCAATGATCTCACCTCTTTAATGTCAATGCCACTTTAGATTTATGAAAGAGGGTCTTCACCAATCTTATTTGAGGAAACTGATTTCAAAACGAGTTATCTTTAGTGAGACTTTTTGGAAGCTTTTCCGGTCTAATTCCTCTAAAATACGGCAAGCATTTATTGAAATCATAAGCTTGATGGGTAACCCAAAACGAGTTGTCTTTAGTGAAACTTTTTGGAAGCTTTTTCGGTGGGTTTTTCCGGTCTAATTTCTCTAAAATCTGGCTTTATTGAAATCACAAGCTTGATGGGTAACCCCTACACAATCGAAGTGCAAAAACCCACCGAAAAAGCTTCCAAAAAGTCTCACTAAAGACAACTCGTTTGGAAATCAATTTCCTTAAATAAGATTGGTGAAGACCCTCTTTCATAAACCTTAAGTGGCATTGACATTAGAGACAACTCCATTTCAAAATGCATGAGGACTTTCAATTATGCTTTATTCTATATTGACAAATATATTCATATTTTATGGAATTGTTTTTATTCTTTATATTTTGGTAATTAGACATATTTACGAGGAATTATTGCTTACCATAATTTATCGCATTATTTGTATTATTTATATTTTGGTAATTAAACATATTTACCACAAATTACTACCCACCATAATTTATGGAATTCCTTGCATTCCCTTCTCCATAGAAGCTATGATACCATGATGATTTTATAGTGCTTAGTAGACAAGGACAAATTTATGCATATTTTTGTAAATTAAATTTAAAATTATTTTTCTTTTAAATTATATTCAAAATTAAAAATATTTTTTTATTTCTTTTGATTTTAATTTGTGTATGAGGAATACCTTCCGCATCTACCAAAAAATCAACCTTGATTTAGCAAATAAAATAATATGTTTTAAGTAATACTAATTTAATAAATAAAGCAGAATTATAAAATATTTTAATTTGAAAATTATAATAGTTTTTGTGAATGTGGAATTTTGTGACAACATTAACATGGGTATAGCCATGGACTCTTTGTTAAGAAACTTTATTTATTTGAAAAACATTTGAAAACTCTCAAGATATCAATAAATATTGACAAGATTAAGGTTATAGTTATTAATTTTAAAAAAAATGTTTATTTTAATTTTACCAATGATTAATGGAAAGTGAAAAGCTTATTTTTATCTTGAAAATAATAAATAAAGAATAGGATTCTTAATCTTTATGGATATGAAATTTGTAGTTGAAACATTTTCAAAGATAAGCAAAAAAAAAAAAACATTAAATATGATTTATAGTTTATAATATTAACATTTATAACAATATTTCCTATCACATTTTCCTTTTAGAGGAAGGACTTCTATCCATTGAGAATATATGATTATAAAGACGATCTTAATATACAAATAAATGATAATTAGTAAGAATGATAATGGTTTTCCTAACATGGTTTTTATTTTTATTTAATGATTAAGAGGAGGCCTCTCTCCAAAATATTGATAACATCATAATCATAAGCAATATGGTGACTAAATTTTCTATAAAGAAAATTCTATAAAAGAGATTATTCACTTCAAATAGGAAGTTCAAAAATGTCTTTTTTCTATTGATATTTTAAAAAAGAAATGCAATCTTCATAGATTTATAAAAACAAAATCTCACAAATTTTATAACAAAAATATTGAATTGGATATTGATACTTTAAAAAAGAAACTCAATCTTTATAAATTTATAAAAACAAAATCTTATAAATTTTATAACAAAAATATTGAGTTGGGTAATGTTATGATAAAATAAAATTATAACTATTATAATTTTAAAACTATAAACAACAATAAAACAAATTAGAGCAGGAGCGATGGAGCAACACGCAGGTGAGTATGGGTAGGAGTTGTGTGTCTGAAGCACGTCGACACAGATGATTGTACCGTCTGCGTACACGTCTACCTCGGAACAGGGCAGATAATATAATATACCCATTCTCTGTAACAAGGGTTTTTTTTTACTCAGGCAACACGGTTTGAAGTATTGACCCAGGGTTTCAAGCTGTTTTGTCGACTTGTTGCTCCATCTCTTGGCGGTTACCACAGGTAGCTGGCGATACCTAGTTCCTGACAGCGATGGACCTCGATTTGGAGGATTAATCAGAAGAAACGTTAGCGGAGGGTTCTATCTGGACTACCCCTCATTCAGCTAAGCTAAGATCACATCCATTTAGCAATGAACTGCATGAGGCAATCTCCGACCTCCCTTCTCTCTCAGGTCCATTTGACCACCGGGTGATCTTGCCGGATGACCCCCCAACTTGGTCATCCCTCTCCTCTCCTCTGCCATCTCCGTCTTCCCTAGGGTTTGCGTTAGGGTGCCTAAACCCTAACCCTTCAACCCCTACCCCTAGTCACATCTCCCAGCCCCCACTGTCTGCTTTCCCCTCCGCTCCTCCCGCTCCATCTTCCATTTCGATCCCCCTGATTACGTTGTTCTCGTCCTCGCCTCCCTCTGGCAGTTATACCATCGTTTCCCCCTTAACGGGCGCACTCCCTAACGACTCATCCCTTCCCCCAGAGAATCCCCCTGTATCGGAGCACACCCCTGACCATCGAGGAGACACAGCGGCCGAAGTTAGGGTTTGCAAGAAGACCAAGTGCTTCCAGACCAAAGCGGTCAATACGTTTCTCAGGCTCAAGGAGGATATCCGGCTCGATGACACTATGGGCTTTGCAGACAGGGTGCTAGTTGGAAGAGTCTGGGGTCAATTATACAGCGGCTCGTTTAAAAACATGGACATCGGAGGTCTAGGGGCATCATTTAGCCGACCTGCCCACAGTACAAACATTTGTGAAAGGATGGTTTGCCCTATGCTTCTCCAGACCAGACCACACGAATTGGGTACTATCGTCCTACTGGCATTTTGAGCATGCCCCAGTCCTCCTGAAGCGTTGGTCTCCATTGTTCGACCCGGACACAGAGCAGCTCGGTGTTGGCCTGATATGGGTCAGATTACCGAAACTCCTGTTACACTTTTGGTCCGAAGACATCTTCCAGCGTATTAGGAACTCAATTGGCACATATATGGAATCTGATAAATCCTATTTATCTACGGGCAAGATGGCTTTCGCTAGAATTCTGGTTCATATGGACACCAGGGAGGGCTTCAAGAATTCATCACCATTCAGTGGAGATCGTTCACCCGGAAGCAACCATTGGACTATGAGGGCATACCCTATAGATGTCACAGGTGCCATAAAGTCAGACATGTATACAAGGACTGCCCCCTGATCATCAAGAAGGGCCAACAACCAGAGATCAATGAACAGGAAGCCCGTACCCCTCGGGACATTCCTCAACCTGCTACGGAAGTGGAAAATCAATCTCAACACACCCCGGCTTTAGCAGACATACCACACGAGAAAGAATCAAGGAAGAAGCGAGAGAAAGCTCCTCTTCGGCCTCCCTCCCCACCTCTAACAAGAGCACGGGTGGCTATAGGGGACGCTCACTCCACGGGGAGCGGAACACCATTGCTGACCACTTATCCAAAGAAGCAGTGATCAGGGATGGCGACACTTGGATGATTTGTGAGGAAAAGGATGGTGTCGTTTATCTACAATATCACAGACCTTTTATAGATCCTGAATCTATCTTAGCAGCACTGCAAGAACAGAATACATTTTTGATGTTTATCTTTTGTTTATCTGTAAATATTTATCAGAACTTTTCACTCCCTCTCAGTGAAGAGGTCAGACAGTTTACTATTTTTGTTTATCTCCAAATACTCCCTGTGCGGAGGAATGCTCAAAGTTTTTTCATTTTTGAACAGGCAATGCCTCACTTAAGTAATGCTTATGCATATGCAGAATGTAATTTTCTCCTATAATGAAAATTACGACTTTTTCCATGCAAAAAAAAAACAAACAAACAAACAAATTAATCTTGTAGCAAAAATATATTTTTTACTTTTATAATAATAATATAAAACACAAATAAAATTTATCATAATTCAAAATCTATTTATAATAAAATAATATTTTGAAAAACCAGACTTCTAACTTAATATAAATCAATTAAATTAAAATACTAAAAAATAAGAGTAAATTAAAATTACTCAATTAAAAAGACACCTTTTTATCCCATAAATATATTAAAATCCAATTATAAAATATAAATATGGTTAGCCTGTATAGTAAAATAATATTTTGAAAGACTTTTCTCACTTCTAACTTAATATAAATCAATTAAATTAAAATACTGAAGAATAAGATTAAATTAAGATTACTCAATTAAAAAAACACCCTTTTATCGCATGAGTATATTAAAATTCAATTATAAAACATTAATATTACTAACAATATTCATAATATAAACCAGAAAATTCTGAAACAAACAAATTAATTATAAATTTATATATAAGCTTGATCCATCGGATTTGAACATCAAATTGCTTGATCTAATTAATAAAATAAAATAAAAATTATAACTAAAATCCTTATAAAATATTGATATGTGATAATAAATATAATGTCAGTTAATAAATTCGAAATCAATAATATCGTATAAAATCTTCTTTTTACAACGTGAAGTTTGGTTTTGGATGGAGAATATATTAAACTCTACCTACACATTCCAGAGAGTTGTACTGGGCCGAAAGCCTGACTTGAAATTTGCTATATAACCCATGAATTATTGGGCTTGACATGGGGAGACAGAAAAGGCACGTGTGCCTTAAAACCAGTGTTGCACACATCGCGATCGGGATTTAATCGGCGCTGGGAAAAAATCGTTAAAATCGGGAAAAAATCGGAAAAAAGCGGGAAAAAATCGTTTGGCACAAAAATATTCATTTTTTTTCAATTTTTTTCAATTTTTTTAATATCTAAACCATCTACAACATAAAATAAATACATTGACACATAAATATGATAAAAAAACTAATATATAAGATGTTTAATATCATTTCTAGCGCTAAAATCACACATAACATTGAATCATGTCCTGAATAGTAAGTCCTGAGTCCCAAGTCCAACTCAGCCTCAAAATATCAACAAAAAATATGATAATGTATCTCATCATGTCATAATGTCATATACAATAAAATGAAAGTCTAATCCTATTGATTTCCTCTGCCCCTCTTGCGAGAAAATGGCACAACTTTCTCTTTCCCTCTAGATGTAGAAGCTGGTGCCTGTGGTGGTGGAAATGGCAGTGGAGTCTGACGTGCTCTAGAAGCTGAAGAACTAGTAGTAGCAGCTACAGGAGGCTGAGGTGGACGGAGACCACGTCCTCTACTGGTGGTAGTGGTAGCCCGGGTAGCCCTGGTAGGCGGTGTCACCTCCTCCTCCTGCTCCTCCAACTCCTCCTCCTCCTGCTCCTGCTCCTGCTCCTGCTCCTGCTCCTGCTCCTCCTCCTCCTCCTCCTCCCCCTCCTCCTCCCCCTCATCCTGCACTAACCAATCCTCAGTGGGATCCATGAGAGGCCTCTCGGTCTCAACCCTCCATTCAGCAGTGGTGTCAATCCCATCCAATGAGATGGCTTCCGTATCAGGTGTCTTCTCTAGTTGTTTCACCCACAATCGAAGATTGTAGTAGACATAGACCATGTCATTAAGTCTATGGGACTCCAACCTGTACAAAGTTCATGAAATAATAAATTAATAATTAATATTATAAAAAAAATATTGTTTAAAACTTTAATGAATTCAAAAATTTATTTGGAAATTTGCAATATTTTAAATGTTTAAGTGTTAACCTATTGCGCTTCTTGTTGTGTATTTTTTCAAATACACTCCAATTGCGCTCACATCCCGAGGAGCTGCATGTTTGGCTGAGGATGCGTATGGCAAGATTTTGCAAAAGGGGTACTCTGCCACCATACATCTTCCACCATGCGTCTACAACAAAATTACAAATAAAATTTTAAATAAACATAAGAAAAAAATGGAATTTGAAGAAACAATGAAATTTGAAACAAAGTACATACTACAAACTAAAAAATACCTGGCATTTTAACCGTCCTATCAATGACAGCCATCTCAAAGCCAAATAAGCCACCTGACAACTTATATTGCTCAATTTGTCTAGAGATCTCCATACGTTCTTCTGAAGATCTCACCATCTTCTGGACACAGGTTAATAATCCTTCCACGACCTCAACATCAAAATTAAACCCACATGCATAAGAAAATGCAGGGTTCAGGAAAAGCCCAGCAGCATGAATGGGACGATGGAGTGTGTTGTTCCATCGCTCATCAATGACGTTCCATAGAAGGAGTTGTCTCTGGAACCCATCATCTCCCTTGTCATCATAGTAGGACCGAATGGCTTCTTTTGGCCCTATCCATGGCTTCATACAAATAGCCCATTGCGGGCTTCTCACCATCAACCAACCGAAGAACCTTTACCAAAGGTTCTGTAACAGCGCACACCTCCTGCACTCCCGCCTAGAAGTCCTCCTGGTATGAAACTACTCTGCAGACGGCCTCTCCTTCTGGTTTGCGGCTCATTGACGAAGCATGCCACTCCTTTGAAAGAAACATTCTCTTCAAATCCCACATAGAATTCAAGAGGGATTGAAGAGATATGAAACTCGTCGCAAACCGTGTAATGGCGGGGCGCACCAACTCTTTGTTGTTGGTGCATTTTCTCATCAAGCTAAGCACAGATGTGTGATTGTAAATAAATTTTGTGATGCTTTTTGATGAGTCAACAACCTCTTTGACAAAGGGAATTTTCCCAATGTCCTCTAACATCAAATCAATACAATGGGCAGCACAAGGTGTCCAAAATAAAGCAGGATGCCTGTCCATAAGCATTCTACCAGCAGCAACATAATTTGCAGCATTGTCCGTTATGACTTGGACAACATTTTCTGCACCCACCTCCAAAATAAACACATCCAGCAAATCACATAAAGTTCTTGCATCTTTGATTTGATGAGTTGCATCAACAGATTTGATAAACATAGTCCCCAAGGGACAACTAACCAAGAAGTTTATAAGGGTTCTCCCCTTTTGGTCAGTCCAACCATCTGACATAACAGTGCATCCTGTTTGTGCCCATGATGCCCTAAAATCCTCCAATCTTTGGGTGCAGTCACGCTTTTGATCTTGAAGAAGCCGGCCTCTGAAATCATGAAGAGAAGGGAGTTTGTACCCCGGGCCAACACTGGCAATAGCATCAACAGTAGGTTGGAAAAATGGATTATTCCTTATAATGCTGAAAGGAATATCACTCCAGAGGAGAAATTTTGTCATCAACTTGTCAGCTTTTTCTTTTTCAGTTCTTTTTAGCATTGAACCAATAGTTGGTTGTGAACCAGGTGTGGTTCGAGGAACAAAATATGATGATGCAGCTACCGGATTGACTGACGCTGCAGTAGAACCTGTGCCACTTGGCCCACTTCCTTCAACTGACCTTTTTAGTTGCCTTTTGAGTTCTTCTTTGGCGTCTCTAGTGTGCTCTAATTCTCCCAATGCTCTCATGGCTTTTTGGATAATTTCAGCATTTGTCTTTAGACAGGGCCCCACATCACGTCCAGGGATTTGTGCAAGGTGGAACTTCAACCTGTACACCCCCCCAAATATTTCCTTTCCACACAACTTCCAATACAAGTTTTGTCTATCATTCGGAGTTTTAGGGTCACCATATTCCCAGAAAGGATCCAATTTCCTTGGCATGTTTGTTTTTGAATTTTGAATTTGCAAACCTATGGAAAAATAAGGATTAGGAAATAGGAATTTAGGATTACATAAATGATAATAGTAAATACAAATTACAATTTAGCATTTGCAAAATTACAAGCTAATTATTTCCAAAATCCCAATTTCTAAACCCAAGTTACCCAACCAAATGCCAAAAAACAATGAAAAATAAAAAAAAATAAACAATGTTTAAAGAAAATGAGAAAATAAAAATAAAAAATTGGTTCTCATAGTCATAACAAATAACCCATCCCAAATAAATGAAAAATTTCCAAAAATTCTTTAAAAACAATGAAAAACAAAGTTTTTATAGAACCAAAACAAAAAAAAATTAATCTACATACCTGGTTTATGGACAAATTGGTGATCTTGGCTTGGATTCCTCCTAAAATCGCTTGGATTCGCTCCCAAATCCGACGGCAACCCTCTCCCTCACTTCTTCTCCTCCTCCTCCGCGCGAACTGCTGAATGAAATAAAAGAAAAATCGATTTTCTATATAAAACGCCCGCTGCCCACGCCTCTGGCGATTTTAACATAAAAAATCGCCATTTTTTCGATAAAAATCGTTATAAAAAAAAGTGGCGATTTTTATGTATAAAAATCGCGATTTGAATCGGCTAAATGAAAAAATCGCGCTTTTACGATAAAATCGCGATTTTATCGCGATTTTAACAACACTGCTTAAAACACAACGCTTCATTAAACCACACAGTGTAACGTGGACCCTCATTGATTACCAAAGTTAATGAATTGGGAAATGACCAGCATTCATGCCCACAATCATGTTTCTGGCTCCCTGGAGAGGTAACTTGTTCATTTCTATTGAAAACTATCAAAGTTCTGAGTTTTTTTGATAAATAAAACTTTACTATTCTTGTAAAGAAATATAAAACTTTACTATTCTTGTATCTTTCTTTACAGACTGCAGGCTTAATCAATCAATTTGGCAATGTCTTCTTACATATATCTTTATGACTTGGGTAAACTAATTGTTTTGTGGCTGGATGCAACTCAACCACAGAGTTTTTACTGTTTTAAACTTGCATGTATGTGTTTTGATTGTTATGTTTTTTCTTATGTTCAAGAACTTAACTTCACTTGTGATCTCGAGCAAAAAGAGTACAAGAGTACATTGGAACTAGCATTCCATGGAGAGCAAAGATTCTTATTGCTCAATTAAGAACTAACTCGCATCAATTACGGTGCGAAACAGGTCGGTGGGAAAGACCTAAAGAAGTTTGGGAAGAGCAGGTGTGTACTTTTTGCATTTCTAGGGCAGTGGAATCAGAAAAACATTTCATTTTGGAATGTGATGCTTTCAGAGACATTAGAGACAATTAAAATAGTATGTTAACAGCGGTTCCTTGACATTGTCTTTTCAGTAAGGGGACTGTTAGAAGGTTGAGTCAGCTCATCATTAATTTGAATAATAAGAGGACTGAATTGCAAAAGGGAAAAACCAAGGAAGCTAGTGGTCCCATAGACTTATCTGGTCTAGTGGACGTTAAAATTTCATTTCATTTCATTATTGTTTTGTGACTATCATATATCTTGCACATATTTGTCCAGATTGTTAAATAGGTCATGGATGCTAGAAAGAACTAAGAGGGTGATATCTAGATCAATAATGCTTAGAATTAAGGGAATGGTATTCATATAAAGTTAGGTGATGGTGGTGGTTTCAATTTATTTCATTTAGTCATCCAACATGTCATATTATTGTTTATTGTTTTGTGTTTTTATGATTTTATGATTTTCTTTTCCTTTTAAGTGATTATTTGGATGTTGTATTTTGAATATTTAGAATTTAAATTAAAAAAAATGATTTGAATTTTTGTTTATTGTAGATTTGGGAAACCAAACTATATTTTGCTTTCTCTTCATTAAACACAATGAATTTCAAATCTACTAAATATAAGATTATTTGAAATTAAAATTAAGAGAACAATATGTATAAAATTCATTGGTTATAGTGTCATACAAGGTTTTACAATCCTCATAAAAATATTTCAAAAATGTGAAAACACGTTCAAATTATTTAAAATTAAGAAAACAGTGTTTGTAAAGTTGACTTCCTGTAAGATAAATATATTCTATAAAAAAGTTATATAATATTATTTTTTTATATTTAAAAATATTTTTTTGCTTATATAATTTTCAATAAAATATTTAACACCCTAAGGCGTTTCCCTCTGGGAAGAACTCTCCTAGCTAGCTATCACTCCCTCTGGGAAGAACTCCCCTAGATAGCTATCACTTTGTATTATTATTATCCATTGTTAGACGATTGAACAATGGTTAAGAATGGTCTTCCATCAGATTTAAAAAAAAAAAACAGTGTTAAAAATAAATAAAAAAATTTGCTAAAAAGACATAAGGAACCATTAATTATTAATTCATAAACCATAAAACAGTTTCTGGTTAGGTAGAGTTGCAAGTGAATAGCTGCCTTTGCAAAAGGATGAGGAACAACTGGAATGACAAGTGATTCACGAGCCGCCTTTACAGTAGGCACAACTGCAAGGAGTCGTCATTTACCAGCGATGCCCTACATCCGTACAAGGCGTCCTTTGCATCACAAGTTCATTATGATGACGGCCTGGTGGTTATTAGTTAGGGCCACATTTTTCATAATTTAAACGATTTCTCCACCAGGATTACAGTTGTAGATGCATATCCAGAAGCAAAATCACTCATTGGTGTTCCTATCACCAAGGTGCCTTTCCTATTTTATGGTGTTGTTGGTGTTGTGAGGACAGTTACTCTGAGGCTAACACTAGGACCTTGAGCCGGGGTTTCTCTTGCCCATCCCTCTAAGCTTCTCTTGCCAGATGGAACTTGCGATGCCCTAGTTCGTAGTTATGGTTTCTCTCTGTCTCTCTAAGCTTCTCGGAAAACCATATCATTATCTACTCTACAAGATGATATTAC
Organism: Pinus tabuliformis; assembly: GCA_031772625.1. Classification (NCBI taxonomy): domain Eukaryota; kingdom Viridiplantae; phylum Streptophyta; class Pinopsida; order Pinales; family Pinaceae; genus Pinus; species Pinus tabuliformis. The sequence goes on from CM062807.1 coordinate 817,097,665, forward strand.
ATGGGTTTAGTTGTACTCATAATATATTTAGTGTTAATGGAATTAGGGATGCGTCATTTCCAAATTTGTGTATGACTTTCTAGTGCCCCGATGATTTGTTACGCTAATGTTACACATTGTGAGGTTAGGCACATGCTCATTGATCCTACTTGCATCTTGTCGAAGGGTTGTCTCTTGCTTTTTCAATCTTGCTATCCATGGGTTTGCTTACCCGAAAAGATCTTGATTGATGACCCAAATCTACAGAGATGAGAAGTTACTCATACCCCAGGAAGGTAATTTTTGCAGTGAATGAACGGTTGGTTTATTTACTTGAATGGGATTTTATGTGCCTTTAACAAACAACGGCTTATGTGAACCTTCTTTGTGTTAGGTGAATGAGTGGCTTCTCTGTGTTGTTTGTGAATGGCTTTCTGTTTTCTTTTATGAGATATCCTCACACCATGCATTGACATGCATTCTGAATGATATTATATCACCATTATTGAAATCCATGATGAGATAATGTACCCATCGTAGATGTTGTAGATCTACCAAACTGATTAAATCGCCCACCAAGTATTTGATTTTTGATAGCCTTTACGCACTGCATAAATTGAGTTTAGACACTGCTCAAATTGATAAACAATGTAAATAACCAAAGACTAAATTTCCTTCTTAATCTTCGCTTACACATTGATCTTTGTTTTCAATTGCACATCATCTTTTTGCATCTGTTGTTATTTGATCTAGCCCTTTAAATTTAGGGAATTCTGGCTCAGGACAGCGTAGGCCATTCTGGGATGTCTTGACTATTCCTCAAATTCTATATGCCAATACAGAGATAAACACAATAGTAATTCGTTAACACAATTCATCCATAATGCCCACTTAATTAGAACTATTTCCGCTCATACTTACATTCACAAACAATCCAATTTCTGATTGATGTTATTAATACACCTCCATATTAATGTTTCAATATTATTGAAATCTAAGATAGGAAGAAAGATGATATTAGATGGGTTTAGTTGTACTCATAGAATTTAGAGCAGAAAATTTGGTATGATTTTGTCCAACTGAGCTCTTGTTATAAAAAAAGGTTAAAATACTCCATAAAAAAAAAATTAAAAAAAATACTTTCTCCTTATTAATAAGTAACACAGACTTACAGAGGCTATATAAGGGGAGGCTAAGAAAAATTCATATCGGTCATTCAGGATCAAGTGATAGGCTAATAGGAGGTGCCACTCCACTGTGGATGCCCCCATCGACATAATCATCATGGCATGTCAGGAGTTTTTATAGTTGTAGAAATAATTCCAAGGCACCTATGTTGCATCTAACCTTACTACTATCTAACACATATGAATAAGGAAGTTGGGCACATAGAGGGTCAAGGAGGGGGGAGGTTGAGCATAAGGCATATCAGTTCTGCACAATCAAAGGAGTTGTCTATATCTTTTCATTTTCAGAATTGTGTGTACACTTGTCATCTTAATTTCTATCACTACTGTTCTAATTCAAAGGAATTGTTTGTATCTTTTCATGTTAGGAATTGTGTGTACCCTTTCCATCCTAATTTCTATCTTAATTTCTATCACTATTGTTTTGATTGGATTCTATGACATGTATAAAAATGTACCCCGGGAAGGTAATTTTTGCAGTGAATGAATGGTTGGTTTCTTTATTTGAATGGGATTTTATGTGCTTTTAACGAACAACGGCTTATGTGGAACTTCTCTTTGTTAGGTGAGTGAGTGGATTTTGTGTGTTGTTTGTGAATGGATTTTTGTTTTCTTTTATGAGATGTCCTCACACCATGCATTCACATCCATTCTGGATGATATCAGATCACCATCACTTAAATCCGTGATGAGATAATGTACCCATGGAAGATGTTGTAGATCTACCAAACTGAATAAATCACCCACCAAGTATTTTCTTTTTGACATCCTTTACGCACTGCATAAATTGAGTTTAGACACTACATAAAAAGAGTTTAGATACTGCTCAAATTGATAAACAATGTAAATAACCGAAGGCTAAATTTCCTTCTTAATATTCGCTTACACATTGATATTTGTTTTCAATTGCACATCATCTTTTTCCATCTGTTGTTATTTGATCCAACCCTTTAAATTTAGGGCATTCTGGTTCAGGACAACGTAGGCTATTCTATGACGTCTTGACTATTCCTCAAATTCTACATGCCAATATAGAGATAAACACAATAGTAATTCGCTAACACAATTCATCCATCATACCCACTTAATTAGAACTATTTTTGCTCATACTTACACTCTCAAACAATCCAATTTATGATTAATGTTATTAATACACCTCCATATTAATGTTTCAATATCATTGAAATCTAAGAGAGGAAGAAAGATGATATTACATGGGTTTAGTTGTACTCATAGAATTTAGAGGAGAAAATTTGGTATGATTTTGTCCAGTTGAGCTCTTGTCATAAAAAAGGTTAAAATACTTTGTCAATAGAAATTTAAAATACTTTGTCCATATTAATAAGTAACACATACTTAAAGAAGGTGTATAGGGGGAGGTTAAGCAAAAAGCATATTGGTAGTGTAGGATCAATTAATAGGCTAATAGGAGGTGTCACTCCACTGTGGATGTCGTCGTCCACATAATCATCATGGCATGTGAGGAGTTTTTATAGTTGTATAAAAATTCCAAGGCACCTATGTTGCATGTGACCTTACTACTATCTAACACATATGCATAAGGAAGTTGGGCACATAGAGGGTCAAGGAGAGGGGATGTTCAGTGGAATGCTTATCAGTTTCGCACAATCAAAGGAGTTGTATATATCTTTTCATGTTCATAATTGTGTGTACCCTTGCCATCCTAATTTCTATTTTAATTTCTATCACTATTGTTCTGATTCAAAGGAATTGTGTGTATCTTTTGATGTTCAGAATTGTGTGTACTCTTGCCATCCTAATTTCTATCTTAATTTCTATCACTATTGTTCTGATTGGATTCTATGACTTGTATAAAAATGTACCTGTTCTCAATGCTACAGCAACATGGATTTTAGATCCTCTGTTTGATTGGATAGAAGCCTGGGAGATGATTTCCCGCCTTAAATATTTAGGCACAATGTTTTTTCTACAAAATTTTGAAAATGCATTCGAGCAGTCATTCACTCTCATTCATGTTGCTAAACAATTGGCATCTTTACTGGCAAGACCCATGGTTGAGCCACTTGTGGAACTTGGAGAATATACATTACCATTCTGGGTTCTTTGTCTTGACAAAGCTGAGAATTCTGTGAATATCATTTGGATTGTCATGTCTTCAACATTTAGTTGTGTTTTATATTTAGTTTAGATACTAATCTTTCCATTATTGATTCTATTCTACCATTTATGGAGTCTGGGTATGTTTCTACACTGTGGAACTAGATATTAGAGTTTATTTTAGCTGCAATATTCTTTTGACTTTCCTATAAGTGAATATTCATAATATCTACATGTATAAATTTTTGTTTGTATTTCTGTCATTTACATTTTAGGAACAAATTTTGGATTGATTATTGATGACTTTTTGTATGGATGGTTTTGCAGTAATAGCTATTGTATACCCTATAGGTTCTACCTTCTGGGAGCTTCTTATCACTCCCATATGATTAGTCGTCAAGTTGCCAAATTTTGTAGCTCTGATCTCATCTGAGATTTTTTATTTTGGAAAAAGGACATATGAGTCTGTAAGTGGGACTTTCCAACTGATATCTCTTATTGGGACAACAACCAATACAAATACATTTCCAGTATGGCGTGCACTTTGGAACGATATTATTCTCTCGAACTATCATCCGTGCATAACATATTAGCTAACCTAAAGGTGCTACATCACACATTTTGTTAGTTTAAAATTGATCACTAGGGTTTACTTTGACTTGGTCTTCAAGTCTCTTTAGATTTGTGATCCTAGATCCATGCTTTTCTACTTGATCATGAAGAGATTCTAATTGTAATGGGTGTAAAGGTTGGCTCGATGTAACTGGTTCCTCAGATTTTGATGGATGCACTCTTCTTGGGGATCAAAGTTGATTTTTTTTTTATCAAGGTTGAGTTGGTCCAAATCATATATCCAAGTTGTGCACTATTGTAAACTAATCATTGCAATTTTAAGTCTATTCTTTTCACCATTATTCACTACAGTTTTTGTTGCCTTCTTGCACAAGACTATAGTTGTGGGTTCTTCACACTAAGCTGAGTTTTGCACTTGGAATTGTGCACAAAGTTGCACTCAACAATACCCGAATATTCACTATTTCAAGAGATTGAATTGCAAGAGATGCTATAAAGAAATCATTTGTTTAATAAATTCAAGATCTAGACATCCTAAAACCTACATTGTCTTACTTATATACTACTGAATATTTACTCATCATTCTCTTCTTGAGAGCCCCCAAACCAGTTTTCTCCCATGATAACCAATGATGGTGCCAAGGTTGGTTGCCCAATTTGCAACCATTAAAAAACATTTATTCCTTAACTCCTAGATCCCCTCCTAAATCCTCTTAAGCTTCTTACTGTGGCTCGTGATTTTAGATAGCCAGTGGTCAAGTACAGTACTAATTAATCTTACAGGCATGATAGCCTTGGAATATTTTGGATTTCAAAGGTGTTCTTTGCACTATAGATTACTAATTCTGGCATTTTTTGTGTTTATTTAAAATACATTTGTAATAATATTTGCATTATGGACAATCTCTAGAGTAATACAAAACTCGCTAATGTAGTCAAATTTTTTTGTCTCTTTCAGGGTTCCCTGACACATATTTTTTCAAAACTATAGACAATTAGTCCTGCAGAAAGATATTAAAAGGTCAATAATATCGTGATTTGTTTCTCTGATGACTGGCAATTTCAGCGTAGCCTGCTTCTTCCGACAAATTTCTTGATAAATCTCTCTACAAAGGTATACTAACCAGCTTTTCTGTTAAAAATGACATTGGAGATCTCAACATGGTTTATGTGCAATAGGATCTGGATGATGAATGAAATTTTTATATTATATGTTATATCTTTTTACCCTTTCATGGTGGAATTTGTAGCCAATCCTGATAGGTTGTTGAAATGCTTCTTTTGACCAAAATTTATTGGTTGAATCTAAAACTAATGCCCATAAGGTCAGTCAGTTTTGTTTGAATGTATCCAAAATAGTTGTTTTAATTTCTCCAAAACAGAATCATAAGCTATGTGCTCTTGAATGTGTTGGAAATAATATTGAGAGGGGGGTGAATCAGTATTATCATATCAATAATTTAATTTCCCAAACAGATTTATATACGCTACTTCAGCTAAGTGAACTAGCGTGTACACGTGACTGTACTTAAAGCAACCAGTGTATATGCAGAGAACTTTTGATTTAGGCAGTTTATCATGTATTGAACTTTAACTAGTATATCAAAGATTTATTAGACAGTGCAGTAAAAGCATAATAAAGCATCACACATAAGCAACACACATGAACACCAAGATATAAGGTGGAAACCCAATGTGGGTAAAAACCACATGTTGCTGTCGTCTCTGTCTTCTTTTAATAATAAGAAAATCTGTTTACAATCTTGTACTGGTGCAGAATTATACCAGTACGCAGACACCCACCTACAGAAGGCTGCAACCTTCTCTCGTTCTCCAACTTCTACTGGAAGGGAGCTACAACCCCCTAGCTCTTATACTAGCCGATATGTTTACTAGTACGTAGGTGCCGACCTACAAAAAGCGACGACCTTGTTTCTTCCTCTAGAGACCACGTTTCATGAATTTTCAGACTGGATACTCCTGGAACACAACACCACAATCTAAAGGCCACGTTTCATCCAATTTTCATACTGAACCCATCAACAACATTGAAGCTCAAAATCAATCACCATTGCAATACAACTATCAAATACATCTGCATCAACCAATCACTGAAACTCAAACATCACAACTGAATCAATCAATCACTTTGACAACCCATCATCACTGTAGCAAATCACAATCAATCAATATGATCATTCAGAATACAGTCACCAGAACCCAAAGCAGAACCTAGAATTATGCAACAGCGAACAGAAACAGCTGAAACATACTTCATAAGGTATACGCTACTTCCGTGTTGAACCGGCATGTATACGCGCTTTGATCAAAGCCAACCACAGTATACATCTGTAAATATTAATTCATAATTTTGCAGCTATTCTAGACTTCAGTTATACCCAGATCATAACATTTACAGAATAACACATGCGTCAGTATTCAGATCTAGACTATACATGATCAAACCATATAATGATAATTCATTTCAAGCCTTAAAGTCCCAATCCACCATTAGATCTTATCCCTCATCAACCGCTAAGGTTCATCCTTGGTTCAAATCAAGCAAAGCACCATAAGCCAATAACCTGCATACTAGATCTCACACTTCATCAGATATTCGATACTTGCACACCTTGGCCTAATGATCTTCTCCTCCTTATATAGTTTTAGGCCTTTCTCAATACCATGGATCAAAACCACTTAGGACCAATACCTTGGACCAAATACCTAGGGTCAATACCTCGGACCAAATACCTTGGACCAATACCATGGATCAAAATACCTTGGACCAAATACCTCAGACCAAAAACTTAGTTTTCCAACATATACGCGCTTTTCCTTCTATGAAAGTGTGTGTGTACGTATACGCTACTTGTGTTCAAGGAACCTGCGTGTATATGCAACTTGGTCAAGGTGAACCTGCGTATACCTATCTTACTTTGTTCTTTTTAGTCTGATTTGTAATTCTTTGATGTTGACATGTTGCACCGTGATCTTTCATCTGAGTGAGTTGCCATCAAGGACAACACCTGTATCATAATGCCAACAGAATGTAATCCTATACAATCTTATGATAACAATTGTCTTGATTTTCCATCCTCAAATGAAGCATCATCAAAACTGTATCATAGTTTTCAATACACATTGTACCATGGCTTAAGCAAGCCATTGGAGAATCAAGCCCATAGTTTTCTAGTGTATAAGTATAGTACATGACATGAACAATATTATTCTTGGAATGTTCAAATGCTTTAGGATCCATCATATAGGATTTTTTTTTACCCACGTCTCCAACCACTAGATGTGGTTCATTCACCCTGATGAATGGACCACATATGTTGGTTCGAAATTTAGATAAAATAAAATTTATGCGATAGATCTAAAATCATTTCAACATAATCCATGCTGGAATTCTTGTGAAAAAAAATTCTAAACAATTCTTACAACTATCTGCTTCAAAAATACTTACATATATCGTTGAAGGAAAACCAAATGTGATACATGAGGTGGAGATTTTCCTTTGCCCTTTTGCCAATGCCCAATAATGCAACCAAGGTTGCAACTGCCTCAAAAATTTTATGTAAGAAAAAGTTTAGAATTTTATGTTAGAAAAGGTTTATTTATTTGTTAAGAGCAATTTTATTTAAATAAATTTGTTTGTTGTCTTTATTATGTTGGATATTCAAAAATGATGAAATGTGAATAGAAAGATTTTATTTTTCATTAAATATTGTATTCTCACAATAAAGAAAAAAAAATCAAAAATCATATTGAAAATTGGGAAGCAACATTCCAAGAGGATCAAGTAGGAACCATTGTAATAATTCTCAAGGCGTGAGCAAGAAAATCCCTAAAGATTCAAGAGTCACATTCCAAGAAGACTAATGGAAGATATTGCAGAAATTTTGAACACACTAGTAAAGGGTCTAACAAGACAAATAAAAAATCCTTAATTTAATGATATTTTTGTATTGTAATAAGACATTGGCATCACAATTTCCTTTTTCTTTTTCACTATTATATTATGTCAAAACTCTTTCACTATTACATTCTTTCACTTATAATATAAAGACAAATATTCTTTCACTTATAATATAAAGACAAATAAAAAATCCTTAATTTAATGATATTTTTGTATTGTAATGAGACATTGGCATCACAATTTCCTTTTTCTTTTTCACTATTATATTATGTCAAAACTTTTTCACTATTACATTCTTTCATTTATAATATAAAAACATAGATCCCTTTAAACATAAATATATTTGAAGTTATACCAACGTAAATCCCTTTAAACTCAAACATACAAGTATCAAGAAATATTAAATTCCTTAAAATACAAATATTTCCTTAAATATACTCCTTTAAATTTGAAAAAATCTTAAATTTAAATAAATCTATGCTAGTAGTTAATCCTTTTAAATGAATGCAACCTTTCTATGCAACGCATGCATACTCATTCACGCTAAAAGTTTATAAATTGCTTGAAAATGACTCTTCCCAAACCTTGGCTAGTATTCCCCATTTTGCAAGAAAGTTAACCTGTAACAACATTTCTATAAGTTAGCACCATGTGGACACCTGGCAATGGTTCCTCGATTTGGAGCTGTGTACAGCATAAGAAAACAAGTTACCTTTCAATCGTACAGTAAAATTTGATTATGATCTTGAGTCGGGGAAGTTCAGAGCTCAAGCATAACTTTGTAGAAAAAAAAAAAAAAATCAAAATTCCATGGTATAGGTTTAGGAAGTCCTCAACAACAACTTGAATTAGGACCCATTCAAATTCTTAGAAAAATTAATTAGGCATGGTGTCATAAACATAGGTAATCTTAAATGGTTCTTTTCAAAACCAAAAATCTTCAAGATTGTCTAATTCTCATGCAAGTACTAGTCCCCATATCTCTTTCGAAAACTTCAAAATAGTTGACTTTAGTCATTCCAACATAAGGGACTGAGACATCCCAACATCCATCATACCATAAAAAGCCTTCCCTCCATACATACATCCATAAAAAAGAGTCTAGTTTATCTCTTTTTGGTCCTTTGTTTGATTGGATAGAAACCTAGGAGATGATTTCCCCCCTTAAATATTTAGGCACAATGCTTTTTCTACAAATTTTTGAAAATGCATTCGAGTCGTGATTCACTATCATTCGTGCTGCTAAACAATTGGCATATTTACTGGCAAGACCCATGGTTGAGCCACTTGTGGAACTTAGAGAATATATCTTACCACTATGGCATCTTTGTCTTGACAAAGCTGAGGATTGTATGAATATGATTTGGATTATCACATCTTCAACATTTAGTTGTATTGCATATTTACATCAAATACTAATCTTGTCATTCTTCATTCTATTCTTCCATTTATGGAGTTTGGGTATGTTTCTACACTATGGAACAGAATATTAGAGTTTATTTTAGTTGCAGTGTTCTTTTGACTTTGCTATAAGTGAATATTCGTAATATCCACATCAATAAATTTTCGTTGGTATTTCTATCATTTACATTTTAGGAACAAATTTTGGATTGATTATTGATGACTTTTTGTATGGATCATTTTGCATTAATAGCTATTGTATACCCTATAGGTTTTGCCTTCTGGGAGTTTGTTTATCACTCCCAAACGATTAGTCGTCAAGTTGTTGAGTTTTGTAGCTCTGATCTCATTTGTGATTTTTTATTTTGGAAAAAGGGCATAGCAATCTGTGAGTGGGACTAATTTTCTCCCATGATAACCATTGATGGTGCCAAGTAGCGCACCTTGCCCAATTTGCAACCATTAAGAAAACATTTTTTACTTAACTCCTAAATCCTTTGAAGCTTCTTACTGTGGCTCATGATTTTAGATAGCGAGTGGTCAAGTACAGTACTAATTAATCTTACAGGCATGATAGCCTTGCAATCCTTTCGATTTCAAAGGTGTTCTTTGCATTATACCTTACTAATTCTGGGATTCTCTGTGTTTATTTAAAATAGTTGTAGGCCTCTGTTAGGTCCCTATATTACTAGTGTAACCCCTTATTGTTATTAGTGCAATCCCCCTATTATATATTTTTTGCCCATGTAGTCCCCATATTTTTATTATTGTGCCCCATTGAAGCCCACTATTGTTATTGTTGTGCCCTTACATTATTATTGTTATGTCAGCTTTGATTATATTATGACCCCTTAGAATCTTATATATAGAAAGGAGGTCTTGTCATTTGTATCATCCAAGAATTGTTCATTTAAGTAATGTAAAAGAGGTTTCCCCCTCAAAGAGGTTGATTTTTAAGTTGTTGATCTATCTTTTCTATCATTTTGTAAGTTGGTTCCATAACATTTGGTATCAGAACTTTGGATTATAGGGTTTCATTGCTCCAAACAGATCATCGTGGCATTTTCGCTATAAATTTTTCTTTACGAAGTTTCAGAAGCTAAAAAGAAAAACCCATTTGAGCCGAAATCGTTTTGAACCTCGGGTCCAAATTTCAAATCTTATCTCGCTATATTTTCGAAGATACGATCTGAGGAAGTTAGGGTTTTGAAAGCTTCAGAATTCCATCTCAAACAAGTCATCGTGGAATTTTCACTATAATGTCTTTTACGAAAGTTCAGACTCTAAAATTAAAACCCATTTGATCTGAAATCTTGTTGAAGCTCGGGCCCGAATTTCAGATCTTGTTTCGCTATATTTTCAGAGATACAGTCTAAGATATTTAGGGTTTTTGCAGGCTCCTGAATTACATCCCAAATAGGGGACCTTGAGAAAATTGTCATAACTTTCTTCCTAAGCATCAGATTGAAATTTCGTAAGAAGTTACAAAAATAGGGCGCACTGTATTTTTCTGTGCATTGTTTTCAAGTCCAAAGGTCGAAACAGTGACACGTGGCACTTCGTACAAGTTCGCTCTACTTAAAAAGTATATAATCTGGTCATCTTGGGAGACTAGGCATAACTCTTCCTTGGAGAATCCAATTTCGATTGGACGGGTGTCATTGCAAAGAGAACGCAGAGAGATACTATAGGTCGCAATTTCAAACCTTGGAGATCCGAAATTTCAGAGATACAACAAATTCAAGATCGAGCTGCTAAAAGCAAGAAAAAGAATGACTTGAATCAAAAAAATAGAAACACCTAGTAAGAAAATTTGGATGGATGATTTGAAGAATGCGATCGAAGCTAAGATAAATAGTTTGATATGTGCCATGGAAGCTAATATTGATGGTAGGGAAGCAGATTTGAGTAAAGGCATGGAAGATTTGAAGAAACACATGGAAGGTTTGAAGGAAGGTGGGACAAAGTTGCTACAAGAAAGGCCTCCTAATGACGAAAAGGTAGTAGAGGAAACTCATGATGAGAAAAAAAAAATCAATGTTAATCATGATTTCATAGAATCTAACATTGGATTGAAGACCCACCATATTCAAAAGATCGATATGAGGAAGTTTGATGGCAAGGATCCCATAACATGGATGCTATAGATGGAGAAATATTTTGATCTACATGATGTGCAACTGTAACAAAAGGTACGTATTGCATCTTTATATTTAGAACCAAATCCATTTTTATGATATAAAGGGATTTGTTCTCGTAAACCACTTATCACATGGTCAATTTTCACGAAGGGAATGATAGCACATTATGAGGATACAAAGAGAAACACCTTCTTTAGCCAATTGATAAATCTCAAACAAAAGGGTTCAATGGAAAAGCACATTCAAGACTTCCAAAAATTGAATATAAGGGTAAATGATATTCCAGAGAAGCAGAGGATTGATCTATTCATAGGGACTTTAAAGGATAACATTTAACATGAGGTTCATCTTTGGGAACTTGATTCATTGGAGGAGGCATTCAGGCTAGAAAGAAAAACTGAAAGCAAAATTATGGCAACAAGAAATCCTACCACTCACAATTATAAATATGGAAGTTTTGTCACTCCTAACTTTCCATAACCTACAAGGTTGACACCACAACAATTGGAAGAAAAAGAGAAAACAACCTTTGTTACAGTTGTGATAGAAAATACACTAAAGGTCATAAGTGTGCTGAGAAGAAATTATTTTTCATTGATTGTGAAGAGGAGGAAGAAAATGATCAAGAAACATCAAAAAAAGAGAATATACACCAAGAACCAACCCCATAGAAAGAAGAAATGAATCTGACCATATCTTGTAATGCATTGGCAGGAATTACCACTCCTCAAACTCTCAAGATAGAAGGACATATCAAGAAGAAATAAGATAACCTCACTTTCGCGCAAAATCGAATGAAACAACAGGCAGATCAACATCGTAGCAAAAGAAGTTTTGATATAGGCGACTGGGTACTTTTACGAATACAGCCATACAAAAAATTTTCCCTCAAGCAAGCTAAGAAGGATAATAAATTATCACCAAAGTACTATGGTCCTTACAAGGTGCTGCAAAAGATTGGTACTATGGCATACAAATTGGAGCTTCCTGCATCTTCTCAAGTGCCCCCAGTTTTCCATGTTTCATTCTTAAAGAAGGTTATAGGTGACAAGCTCCCAACTCAAACAATATTGTCAAAACTTGACGAGGAAGGAAAAAATCATATTGGAACCTGAAGCAGTCACAGAAACAAGAACCCAAAAGCTACGAAATCGATCAATTTCAGAGTATCTCATCAAGTGGAAGAACTTACTCACCGAAGATTCCACATGGGAGGATGAGAATTTTATATAGAAGCATCCAGAACTACTCAAGCATTGAGGACAACAAAAGGAAATATGAAAATGGCTAATAAGAAATACAACCACTTAATAAATGACTAGGAAATTTGGTTAAATGCAACATCTACCATAGAGCATGTTTCCAGCGAAAGAACAACAACCCAACAATGCATTTCAATATAAAATAAATCAATGATATCATAACAAAAAATGTCAACTCGATTGTTGATGTTCTTGGTATTGTTACTAACATTTCCAATCTCTGCACTATACATAGAAAATTCGACTCTGAAGTTACTAAACAAACAATACACCGTTAATACATGTTTGGATATAACATGGATGCGATCTTTTGGGGAGGAAATTTTGATGTTGTATCACAAGAAATATCCTCCTTATGTGCTGCAGGAAATAACCACATCATTGCAATCAAGTTTACTTGTATTGAAGAAATTGGTTCAAAAAATGTCGTCACTACAACAAGATCCATTATTCTTGTAGATCTTGACATTGAAGAATCCCACACGCTAAAGTCATGGTTTAAAAAAGAAGGTTCCATTACAACTTCTACATCCTTAACAAGAAGATATTCACCTTCTTTTAGCCATCAACAAAGAAAACAATTGTTGATATTTACAGTAGTGATTCCTCAGATAAACCTGCATTCTATCAACTGAGGGGCACAATAACAAAAATTTGTATGGAGAGCTTTTACTACCTTTCTTTCTCGTCTATTGTTGATGGGAAAAAATGCATGAAAAAACTTATACCAAAAAATACAAGCAAATTATATTTCCTAAAATGCAACGCTGAAGTAACTGAATGTGATTACAGATACTTACTTAAGATCTACATACAAAATCACACTGGTCAGTTAGATTCAACAATTGATTTCGAAGATGCAACATCTACAATTCTTGGGATTAATGCAAAGGACTTCTATTTGTTATCTTCATATCTAGATATAATCAAGGAAATTATCTCCAAATCATTATGGACAGATCACATCTTCACACTATCAATGAAGATAGAAACATTTAGAGGAATACCACGCTTGAAATATGTTACCATGAAATAATAAAGTTTGCAATTCACAACAAAATGCAACACCAATCCTTCGAGCAATCGATAACATGTCGATATCATAGATAGATACCGTTACATGTGCTTTTCACTTTATGGCAATTTGTATTATTTTACTTTATAAATACAATTTTAGACCATATAGTATTGTATGCCTTCTCAGCAAATTCTCTTATACAGTATTGAAAAAAATATTCGTCCTCCATTGTATCTATTATTGCATTATGTACATACACTTATTCACATTGTTTTTACTTTCTTTCTCTTAACAAATGAGGGAACTTGATGCATTACACATGCAATTACCTTCATGTATAGTTGCAAATTACTGAAATGTTATTTCAAACACATTGTTCTAATCATAAATTAACATAGAAATATTCAAAACTTCAATTTCTTTTTTCTCTTTTCCTTTTATACAATAGCATGGTTGTTTTCTTTCCAAATAACATTCATGTTTTCCGCTCTCTTGCCTATAGGTACCTTAACTTGTGCAAACGTTTGCTTCTTGTAATGATGAATGTCCCTGAAGATACTATGCAGCAAATAAAGAACGAATAAATGCACGTCGATGTGAGCTTTATCATGCTAAAAAAGGCGTCACAAATTCCCAAAAAATCAAAAAGAAAAAGAAAAACCAACATTCATCGTCTAAAACATATGATGCAAATTCACATTTTCTATCAAACCTCTACCTATTTAATACTTCCCACCCTGAAACCAATCCTCTTTTGCAATTTTCAAACTCTCCATTTCTTGAGCTAACTACTCAAACAAATACATCCATAACTCATTTCCCTTCCCCCTCCATTGCACATGTTTTCAACAATGCTCACACTAAAAATGCACATCGTGAATTCCGTGCAAATATTGATAAACTAGCATCTAAATGTCTATGCTCCATTTGTCTAGAATCATATCATAGAATACATATCCGCAATTCGAGCCAAATGTATTACTACTTCAGATGCATGTCTAAAACAAAAGGTCACCTCTTCTCATTACCAAACAACATGGACTCTGGTCCTCAACCACCTGTCCTTGCTTCTCTTTCACAAATAGAAGAAATGCTCATTTCCAGGGTTAACCCTATACTCCAAGTAACAAATGCACGTGATGGCCAATATAAATAAATTGGCCACACAATTTGTTTTCCACAAGACATTAGAAAAATCACAAGCATGTTGCCACGGATGTTGAATACTTGGACATTCTAATTGTCACCCATCATAGTAATGACCATCATTCTTATGATTTCATTGTCATTAGACATCGTGTGCTCGCTGAATTAGAATACAATTTGGAAAATGACCCATACTATAAGAATGTTAGCATTGATAACAACGTGCTAACATCCTTACCAGCGTTCCCCACTTATGTCTCCTCCTCACTTTGTCATTCCAATACCATAGATCCAACTGCCCACCTATCACCTAAAACACCACTCGACCCCACTGAAGATTCCACGAACCCATACCCACACCACACATCATCATTTATACCCACTATTCTCAATACAAATACATAAATCCAAGAAATACGACAATATTTACATGCCTACAACCACCATTATGATAATACAATTGAATGGTCACCAATCAGCTTATCCCTAATCAATTAATACAACACATAAGGTCTCCTCTCTATGGATTTTCCCACCCTTTTCCCTATAGAAGCTGCAATGCCAAATCAACCAAGAATGAAAGTAGTGCAGTTACATGAATACGCACTTCATTTCATACATTACCACGATAACAAGTCTGACAAGCATCCACGCTTTTGATACTACATATACAATCTCCTGATGCAACATCATATTCAAGAAACAACCTCTATTTTTGTAAAAAAATATATCACAGATAACTTTCCAACATCTATCCATGATCTAAACATCCAATTAGAACAATTTCCAGACGAGAAATTGGTAGAATAAGTCTGCGATTCAGTTTCTCTCTACGTGGCACAAGGTCTTTTTGGCACAAAGCTAGAAATGAACTAACAGAAATGATATCTCAGCTTGGATGCCCAATGTTGTTCTTCACATTAAGTGCAACTGATACAAAATGCGTGATCTTCATGCAGTCATGTTAGGATGTCAACCTCCCAATGTTGCAAAAAAACTAAAATAGGTATATGATAACATTATCTATAACCCCCATTTAACATCACTATATATGCACCATATATTCACAACATTTCATGAAGTTATCTTAGAGAAACAATTGCATACAAAAGACTACCCATATAGGTACGCACTCTACCGCATTACTTTTGTAATTCTCTAAACATAAAATCTCATCTAATGCAAAATTGTCTAACAAAAATGCATACTTCACAGGTATGAATAGCAGCATAGAGCATATGCACACATCCATGGTTTCGTTTGGCTAGAAAACACACTTGATATAGAAAGCCTCAACTGGGATGACACAGAAGCAATTGATAATGTTAAGCAATTCTTCGACAAATACATATTAGCTTGGAACCCTTGCCTTTCTACACTTCCAAACCAACCCATTACTCAAGAAAATTCAGAAGACCCTTACCTATTTTCCACACCACACATTTTCAAAAGCAATCCTTTTAATGATTATGAACAACTCATCAATTACATTGAACGACACATAAAATGCACCGAAAGCACATGCCTAAGAAAGAAAGGCTCCTCATTCGAATGTCTCTCTAAAGCACCTTTGGAATTACATCCAAAATCATCCTTGTTCATTGACTCCAATGGCCGAAAGACATACACCCTTGCTCGCAACGATGATTGACTCAATACCCATAACCCTACCATCCTATCTATTTGGCATGTAAACGTTGACTGCCAACCAATACTCTCAATCCATGTCGTACATAGATATATCGCAAAATATGCATCCAAAGCAAAGCAAACAAAATATATATATATATATGAAAGCTCCCACCACATTCTTCATAGAATTGCCCTCACTTCACCTAATGCTGGCCTAGAAACATCTGCATTTCGAAAATTCCTTGCAAAAACACTTGTTGATCATGACATTGGAGCACAAGAAACCTGCCATATTCTCCAAAAATTAACATTGACATTGTGTAGTCAATCCTTCTTTTCTTTAAATGTAAGCCAAAAAATTTATATGTGTCTTCCACAAAATAACACCACCTCCTCTCCATCACCACACATCATAGATACATAAATCAAACGCCCATCTTCCCAAGAATCCACATCACTTATAGAATTAGCAAGATCATGGTCATATGATGCTCGTCGAAAGACAATGAAATGGAAACTTAAACCTGAGAAAGCAATTGTTCAGGTCATACCACGCTACTTCTCAATACCATCCACTACAGAACCTTGCTATGTTGACTTTTTTCGAGTTGAACTTATGCTATACACACAATTTCATCATATTGCTTGAGATATAGGAGATTATGCTGAAGAATTCATCACAAATTGGCAAACTTTTTGTCCTTTCTACAAACCTTGGCATCAACACCGCATATTATCTGATATTGAACCTGTTCCAAATGATAACTCAAATATTCATGAAACCCATCCTCCAGACACCATGGAGTTAAATGAATGGAAATTACTCTCCCAATTACACCCTACAAACGAGCTCCTCATAAATGAACTTGACATGCTTGGCCTTCGTGGTTTTGATGACAACCATAATTGGACTCATACCACTATCCCATTAGATCTACAAGAAAAAGGCATACAATTCATTGAGAATAACTTATTTGTCCAACGCATTCTTCAAGAAAATAAACATATCTTGATGAGCATTTATTCATTATCTCCAATGCAAAGAAAAGCTTTAAATATTATTTCTAATCATTTTGCTAAGAAAGATATTTTTCCCGCTCTAAGAATGATAATTCAAGGCACCGCTGGTACTAGAAAATCCCTCCTTATAAATTGCATCAAAGAAATGTTCATAACCCTTTCCAACTCAGGACCTTCACCGATCATGCTCCTTGCCCCTACAGGCGTTGCAGCCTTCAACATACAAGTATCGGCAATCCATTCTGCCCTCCACCTTCCTATAAAAGATCTTATGTCCTTAGAAGGCAATGCTCTTGCAAAATTACAAGAATAACTTAAGCATATCTGGTACATACTAATCAATGAAATGAGCTTCATTGGGTCAATGCTTCTCATCCAGATTGACGAACGTATTTGAGAGGCATTTCCACTACAAAGAAACACTTCGTTCGGTGGTTGTTCCATTATATTAGTTGGTGATCTCGGCTAGTTACCTCCCGTCAAAGACATACCACTATATGCAGGCACAAGCCACGGAAGCGAATTGTGGAACACATTCAACGCAATGATCACATTACCTGTGAGGGAGAATATGAAACACCATATGGATTGGGGACATACTCAATAAACACTAAATATGCCAGTGGTTCCTTTGTCTTGTATAGCTCTTGATGGATAGTGCTTGAGGGACTATGGGACCATTTTAAGGAGGCCAAGTGTCTAATAATGGATTGCAATGTCAAAGTCTAGTAGGGATGTAAGGATTTAGATGCTTGGGGTTTTGCACCTTAGTGAGTGTGGAGGGAGTGGGCTAGCCTTTCGAGATGCCTGGAGTATTACTGCATGGAGTACTAAGTTGGGTGCTTGCCTTGGGGCAGATGAGGTCTGAGTTGGGCGTGAGCCTTGGGGCCAGCCCTCGGATATGGTACAGGCCGATGAGGCTTTATGCCTCGTTCTAAAAGTTGGAAAAAATGACAAAGATTCCTTTGTATTTCCTGGGTATTGTAGGAACTTTTGATTCTTGCTGGTTATACTAGTTCAACGGAGGGTGTAGGGAAAACGTGAAGTAATAAATAACTAAATAATATAAAATGTTAAATGGTTCAAATTAATTCCAGGATGAATTTCCTTAAATAGGGGGAGTATGTAATTACCCTAATAATAATAAAAATAATATAATATAATATTAAAATATGAGTAAATAAATAATAAACAATAAAGAAAAGATAATAATAGTCAATAAATTGTAAACAATAAAGAAAAAATAATAATAGCAAATAATAAAGAAAAGATAATAATAGTAAATAAATAATGAAGAGAATATAATAATAATAAATAAATAAAATAGTAAATAATAAACTTAAGTTCTAAATAAATATATATAAAAATAAATTATAAAAAGAGTAAGAATAAGTAAAATTAACAAAAAGTAAAAAAAGAATTAAATAAGAAAGAATTAAATTAAAAGAAATATTGAATTAAATAAAAAAATAAAAATTGGCATGTTGACACATGGAATGCGTGTATGCGGATCCCCTTTTCATTTTTGGAATTGTTTCGTGTATTCAGTGGATGAAGTGGAGGATGAGGTTCGTGTATGCGGATCCCCTTTTCATTTTTGGAATTGTTTCGTGTATTCAGTGGATGAAGTGGAGGATGAGGTTCATCCATTCTCCCGGGAGAAAAGTGTTGTGAGACAAAGGATTACTTGACAGTAGTAAATTGATTGAAGGCTCAGAAGTGGCCAGCTGTAGAAAGATTATGTGTAGTTGGGCCTACGATTGGGTGGAGAGTCATCCCCAAAACTTTGTTGCAGTTAGCAGGATTCAAACAGTGTTCAACTCTGAAATCACAAGTAAAGAATATCATCGCTACAAGTAAGTTGTCTCTGCTCATATTTTTCAAAATTTTATGTTAATTATTTCAATAATTGTGTGTTGATTATTAATCACATAAATTGATGTAACTAGTTTTATATTTAATTTCGGGTTGTTACACCTTGCACGATATTTTCCCTCAAGTGTAGATGGATTTGGAGATACGACCATCTAAGAGTTTGAAGTGGCAACATAACATTGCTAGGATGATAAGTTATGGGTTAAATATAATGGTAATGTGCAACAAAACACCATCGATGAGGAATCAATGGGCCTTGTGCTTGCGTTGATGTGGCAGTGCCACATGGGCCATGTAGGGACCGTGTAGATGCCACATGGAAATTCAATGTTGACATGGCCTAATATGATTGGCTAAATTTATGATGGGCATAAGTCTCAATTTGGGAGTCAGATTGAGGTAAAATTTATATCACTTGAAATCTCTTAACGAGTTGTATGCGATGGTGGTCTTTGTCTTGAGAATTGAAGATTTAGAAAAGGAGGTTTTGGTAACCCCAACTCCATAACAGACCTTGGGGGTCAGATAAAGAAAACAGGTAACACCTCCCATAGCTTGAGACAGTTAAAGGGGCGGGAGGGAGTGTTACAAATGCATCATACGGATTCCACAAAAAAAGATAACGAATAGGTCTATGCAGTGCATTTTTTTTATATTTAGTGGTTTTCGTCTCTACGTTTTAGTTCAGAATTTTTATTTTTGGAAAGTTTATTTTTCTATTCCCTCCACCTTAATATCCTCTGAGTAAAGAGCGGGCCATCCTCCCATTTTTTAGATTCCGAATCAAGGCTCATTCTACCTTACCATTACCTCTAGGGACTCACCGTCAATGAACTAACTAATCATACTTAAGAATGTAAATCCTAAATTTTGATTTTAATCACCAATTTCATTATGATAATTGTTATAAATGGTCTGATTACCCAAGTATGGAGTCTTGAACGTGTGAATAATATAGAGGCTCATTGAAATTCTCATATTCAACTTGAACAACACTCGATACAAACACAACCCTCTTGCATTCATCTTCTTTCCCTATTGATTGTTGTATTGGAGATAAATGGCAGGAAGAGGCAACAAGATTGTTGCTATAATTGAAATTAGAATTGCTTGGTGCATGTGTTGTTGCATAATTTCTATTTTTATTGTGGCTTGAAGCTCTCAGGTGTTTTGACTTAAGAAGGGCCCAATCTTTAAGTTTTGTAGATGACTGCTAGTGCTTGTGGGGCTGCATGTGGAGACCACATTTTTTTCATAAAAGTGATGTACAAAATGTTTATATTATCAATCAAACAAAGCTTTCATGTCAAAATATATTTTGATGATGCGGAATACATCTAGGAACTGGAAGAAGGTCCCAGGTATTTGAAAACCACAGTATTGGAGAAACCTGCAAACATAACAGAGTTATAGGAATAGATGAGTTGTGTCCCAAGAACAACGTCTAGAGAGAGGGCCATAAGCCACCAACAGGCCACTCCTAGTGGTGTGAAGAACTTTGTCCCCCTTCCAATTTAGGATGACAAATATTGTGCTGGCTTTCAGGTCAAAACCATTTTTCAGTTCTCTTGCATAATTTCTATTTTTATTGGGCTTTCAAGTGGGTTGTGCTGGCTGCATGATCAAAGAAGGAAAGATAGGCTGGCCAACTATGCCTACAATGTAACTGCTATGGCAATTTGTCAGAAGCTATGTTACATTCAAGTTCTATTTCTCTTTAGGATCCTTAAAAATATCTGTAGGAGTCTTTGTCTCCCTCTTACTATGATAATGGCTATATGTAGGAAATGTTTCAAAAATATGATGGTGGCGATCTGAGCTTTTGCATGAGGACTAGCTTGAGGTTTTTCATCTACCCAAACATCCAGGTCAAAACACTTTCAGGGGCTTGCCTCAAGCTTTCCTTTTTTGTGATTGTGTAACAAAATCAATTTAATATTTATGTTCCATCTCCTAAAAATTAAAAAGGAAACTGCGATTAAAAATTAGGAACTAGCATTTAAGATTAGTTGTGGACTCTCAAATTATTCTAAAAGACACTTGTAGAAAGTTATCATATTATGTTCTAAAAGTTATCATATTATGTTCTATGATCTATCTCTTTTTCTATGTTTACAAATTTTCATTTTATCATATAAATTATAAATTAGTTTGATTTGCATATTGTATATGATTTAAAGCTCTACTCTAGACGAGTCACCAAATCCTATAATTTTGAAAGTTGCCCCACCAGCACCTGAATCACACTTGCAGTCATATTTCTCATGAAATCGATATGTACCAGCCTACAGATGAAGCAAAAAGATCACTGACGTTTTAATTTATGTCAAGTGAAATCCAACTGTATATGTCAAGGCCTGAAATGTTTTGAATATATTTTGAGTGTATTGTGCTTTTCCATGATCATTACAGATTTCATATGCTAACGCTTCCAACAGTACACATTTTGGATGACCATTATTTCAACATTTCAAATGAGGCACGTTTTTTCTTGCATTTAGTTTGAAGTTTTACACACACTAATATTTTGTTCTTGTTGGATTATTTTTCGTAATTGTTATACTCAGAAAACTTGATAGTTACACCCAAATGGACAATCTTGTAAGAACTATGCAAATCTTCCTAAAAGGACCAATCACAGAGATTCACATCCATATAAGGAAATAACTATCCAAATTTATAAGCATTTAAAAAAGCCATGGCGCGTGACCATATCCTTCAGCATCTGTAATCAAACACTGATTTCTTGCCCTTCATTATAATTGCAATAGAGCAGAAGATTGTGAGATATTGAATATGACACCAGGAATGAAGCTCCAAGTAAAAACATCGAGACAAATTTTTCGCTGAAATGATAATATCACCTACAAATATCATAATATTTTCATCCCTGAAAATATCATGATAGCCTCTTCGATATCGAGATATTATCGCAAGGTGAATGAAAATCCCCGAAAATATCATGATATTCTCTTAGATATCGAGATATTATGAGGGTACCATTAGACTTTGCCATCACCTCGTTTTTTTGGAGTGGGGATTGAAAATTTGAAAATTTTGAATATTTTTGCATTTTTTTTAATTTGATCAATATTTTCCTGATGTTGCCAATATTTTCTTTTCCAGACCCTCAGTGATTTTTTCACCGACACAATGTTTTCAATATTGGAAAAAACAGTGCTCGACTATCAGACATCTTGCCAGAGTGAGAAGAAATGACAGTGACATTACTGGATTTGGGAAACAGTGCTTTTAATATACGATATTCATTATCATAAGGCAAATTCAGAAAACCAAAAAGCTCTACAGAACCAAAGACAGAGGCAGCAGTCAACATGCTCATGTACAAACTAACCTTTGTTGAATTGTGTAACTTGGGAGGTACTCCACAAGCCTAAGAGTCAGGTTTGTGAGAAATTTGGTCAGAAAAGGCTTTGTGGGCAAAGAACCCAAGCAGAGGGGTTTTAGACCCAAGAAGGGGTTTAAAATCTAAAAAGAAATTAAAAGGAAAATTGTTAATTCCTAAGGTCTAAGGGGACTAAAATCATAAGATCAAGAGGGTTCCTAAGAGGCCTAAGTAAAGTCTAGTCAATCAAGTGAAGGAGATCATTTGATCATAGGGCTGCTACAGATGTAGCTCTAAGAGTAGGCCAAGCTAGTAGGTCGAGTAGGGCTGCTAGTGGAGGCCGTGATCTGATCCAAGGGAGCATCTTTCTCAAGAGTGAAGTGTGAATGTCTCAGGATAGCCACAGGCCTAAAGAAGGGATTATGTGGAGCTTTGAGGGTCTGGTTCATGGTGAAGAAAGGCCGAGAAAGCCAAGCTTAGATCTGAAGCTTGAGACCTTACAGAGGTCGGATCTGGCAAAATTTTGAGGACGCCTTCTGTGACTAGCTTGTGCCCTAGTTAAGGGCCAATTCCATGGCTACTTTGTCCTTAGGGTCTGCCCTAAAAGTCTATTATTTCAGCGTTGGATCCTATGCAAGAGAAAGCACTGAGACCCTTAGAAAGCAGACCCTAATCCTATGACTATGCCACAGATCTATGTGTATAGAATCGTGGTTAGGGAGGCTGAGTCTTGTGAAAAGATGAGCGAGCTTTAGGACAGAGAAGAAGGATGAAGTGGCATGTGGAATGAGGCCAATGTGGAGCTGAGAAAGGACACGAGTGGATGAGAAAAGGGAGTTGTTCTGAAGTGTTTTAGGACAGTAGTCCTTGAGCCGTAGTTATAGATCTACCTTTCATGCAAGAACAGTCCAACAGCGGCCTAGTTCTGTGCATCTCTAGGAAGGCCGAAACCTAGAAAAGGAGACATACATGTGTGGTATGGATTTGGTATGAGGGCCGCAAGCCTTAAGGGATGTGCACAGAAGATTCAGAGAGAAAAGAGGGTCGAGGCATTCTTCAGATTGAACAAAAGAATAGTGAGTATTGGGACTATGTGATGGACTAGCTTTGGTGGACTGTTCATAGATCATGAGCAACAGTGATTTGGTGCCTAGATCTGTGCAATTTGAGGAACAAATTGCAGAACAGAGGGAAACATATTTTGAATCCCTAGATCAGTCAAAGTATTGATTGTATGTGGGCAGATTTGTTGACCCTAAAGACAGTAACAGGAGTAGCTAATTGTCACAGAGTTAGGGCAGGTTTTGTGTGCCCTGGGTGCAGCGCTCTGGAGCAGCCAGAATCATGACAAGTAGGCAGATCTAGAAGAGTGAGCATTGTTCACAAACAAAGTTGTGAACAGTGCAGGACGCAGGCCTCAAGTACAAGTTCATGAAAGGAGCCATGGACTGTTAGGAGGCAAATCTATGGAGCCCTAGTTCAGAAGTTGCAAATGGGCAAACTTCAGTGAAAAAAGGGCAGATCCAGAAGACCCAATGTGCAGACTTCTTAATGGAGCTAGAAGGCTGCTAGTGGGCAGATCAAAAGGCCAAAGTTCAATGACACTAAAGGAGCAGTGATCAGTGATAGTGGCAAATTGGACAGGTTGCAAAGAACCTGCAGATGTGTTCAAGGCACGTGAACTGAAAGGGCTGCGAGGCACCACATCAACAAGTAGGTCAAGTGTGTCATGTTCAAGGTAGATTGGTGGTCAAAGTGACCGACACCAAGCCCTAGTTGTGTCCTTGTATCAGGGTTGTATGTAAGGGCCAAGATCCCTGGTACAGGAGCCCTATGACAGTTGTATTCTAGGTTGTAATATAACATGTAGTGGGTTTGAAAAGTTAAAAATTGTCATGTGCACTAGTTGATTCACTAATGTGTATAGATTTCGCTGTGAAAAGTGGTATTGTTGTGGCATTTGAGTGTGATTGTGTCAAAGACTTTAAAATCCAAACTAGATTCTCTAGTGCCATGGTAAATCAACATGGTATCAAAGCTACTTTGAAGGGCCAATGGATCAGAGCGTGCACAGTGGAAGCAAGATGAGCCAGTGGAGATCGTGTAGATCCAAAGGGAGTCTAGCTTCAGAGGGAGCAACCCTATGGAAGTTTGAGATCTTCAGGTTCTGATGAGGCAAAGACACTATAGAGATAGTGTGATCCATCCTATAGCGTTAATTTTAGGCAACAATGGTATGTTCTATGCTTTAGAGCAATTTTACTTCAATTTATTTATTAACCCAATATCAATATTCAGATTAGCAATCACATCAACATGATAGTAAAATGCAGATAGAACATAAACATAAATAGTAGAAGACAAGCCAAGACAAGAGGACACAAGATGTGGCACCAGCCAGGGACAAACCCCAATGTGGGGAAACCCTTCATCAAATCTTCTTTTAGCCTTCAATAGTTCAGCAGAGAGAGAGAGTACAATTTACAAATCTGATAATTTACAACAACAGCAAAAGAGCCCTAACCAGAAAAGTCAACGCTGGTCAGCAGGGCAGATTTGACCCTCAGCAAATCAGTCAACTTCAGCCTCCAAACAGCAAGATGAAACAGCCCTCAAAACAGTCAAATTCAACCCAGACAAAGTCTGGTCAAACAGCCCACCTGCGGCCAGCCCTAGCTGCAGTCAATGCTGGTCAACGGTCAAGAAATTTGGTCTCTTGAAATTTCGGCTTCCTGAAATTCCGCTCCTGAAATTTCTGCCTATTGAAATTTCGGCCTCCTGAAATTTCAGCGTCCTGAAATTTCGGTCTATTAAAATTTCGGCCTCCTGAAATTTCGCTCTCCTGAAATTTCTCTATATGCAGGAAATGTTTCAAAAATATGATGGCGGTGATCTGGGCTTTTGCATGAGAACTAGCTTGAGGTTTTTAGTCTACCCAAACATCTAGGTCAAAACACTTTCAGGGGCTTGCCTCAAGCTTTCCTTTTTTGTGATTGTGTAGCAAAATCAATTTAATATTTATGTTCCATCTACTAAAAATAAAAAAGGAAACTGCGATTAAAAATTAGGAACTAGCATTTAAGATTAGCTGTGGACTCTCAAATTATTCTAAAAGACACTTGTAGAAAGTTATCATATTATGTTCTAAAAGTTATCATATTATGTCCTATGATCTATCTCTTGCTCTATGTTTACAAATTTTCATTTTATCATATAAATTATAAATTAGTTTGATTTGCGTATTGTATATGATTTAAAGCTCTACTCTAGACGAATCCCCAAATCCTATAATTTTGAAAGTTGCCCCACCAGCACCTGACTCACACTTGCAGTCATATTTCTCGTGAAATCGATATGTACCAGCCTACAGATGAAGCAAAAAGATCACTGATGTTCTAATTTATGTCAAGTAAAATCCAACTGTATATGTCAAGGCCCGAAATGTTTTGAATATATTTTGAGTGGATTGTGCTTTTCCATGATCGTTACAGATTTCATATTCCAACGCTTCCAAACGTACACATTTTGGATGACCATTATTTCAACATTTCAAATGAGGCACGTTTTTTCTTGCATTTAGTTTGAAGTTTTACACACACAAATATTTTGTTCTTGTTGGATTATTTTTTGTAATTGTTATACTCAGAAAACTTGATAGTTACACCCAAATGGACAATCTTGTAAGAACTATGCAAATCTTCCTGAAAGGACCAATCACAGATATTCACATCCACATAAGGAAATAACTATCCAAATTTATAAGCATTTAAAAAAGCCATGGCGCATGACCATATCCTTCAGTATCTGTAATCAAACACTGATTTCTTGCCCTTCATTATAATTGCAATAGAGCAGAAGATTGTGAGATATTGAAGATGACCCCAGGAATGAAGGTCCAAGTAAAAACATCGAGACAGATTTTTTGCTGAAATGATAATATCACCTGCAAATATCATAATATTTTCATCCCTGAAACTATCATGATAGCCTCTTAGATATCGAGATATTATCTCAAGGCGAATGAAAATCCCCGAAAATATCATGATATTCTCTTAGATATCGAGATATTATGAGGGTACCATTAGACTTTTCAATCACCTTGGTTTTTTGGAGTCGGGATTGAAAATTTGAAAATTTTGAATATTTTTGCATTTTTTTTAATTTGATCAATATTTTCCTGATGTTGCCAATATTTTCTTTTCCAGACCCTCAGTGATTTTTTCACTGACACAATATTTTCAATATTAGTCTTCAATAGTTCAGCAGAGAGAGATAGTACAATTTACAACTCTGATAATATACAACAGCAAAAGAGCCCTAACCAGAAAAGTCAACGCTGGTCAACAGGGCAGATTTGACCCTCAGCAAATCGGTCAACTTCAGTCAACCTCGGCCTCCAAACAGCAAGATAAAACAACCCTCAAAACAGTGAAATTCAGCCCAGTCAAAGTCTGGTCAAACAGCCCACCTGTAGCCAGCCCTAGCTGCAGTCAATGCTGGTCAACAGTCAAGAAATTCGGTCTCTTGAAATTTCGGCCTCCTGAAATTTCGATTTCCTGAAATTCCGCTCTCCTGAAATTTCGGCCTCCTAAGATTTCGGCTTCCTGAAATTTCGGTCTATTGAAATTTCGGCCTCCTGAAATTTCGCTGTCCTGAAATTTCTCTATATGTAGGAAATGTTTCAAAAATATGATGGCGGCGGTCTGAGCTTTTGCATGAGGACTAGCTTGAGGTTTTTAGTCTACCCAAACATCCAGGTCAAAACACTTTCAGGGGCTTGCCTCAAGCTTTCCTTTTTTATGATTGTGTAACAAAATCAATTTAATATTTATGTTCCATCTACTAAAAATAAAAAAGGAAACTGCGATTAAAAATTAGGAACTAGCATTTAAGATTAGCTGTGGACTCACAAATTATTCTAAAAGACACTGGTAGAAAGTTATCATATTATGTTCTATGATCTATCTCTTGCTCTATGTTTACAAATTTTCATTTTATCATATAAATTATAAATTAGTTTGATTTAATTTTAAATGTAATATTATTACGGTGGTTGATCAGCTCTGAGATGGAACTGTAAAAAACGCGCGAAGCTAGGGTTGCAGAGGAAAATCAGTGTTGGACACCATGGACGGACGAGAGGGAGGGAGCTCTACTCCCTCCTACAGGCAGGCAGTCTCCAATAGCTTTTCAAGAAACCACTGGGAGCTGAACCCGGGAGTTCAGGAAAAGGGAAACAAGAGAACAGAAATGCACAGGGGCAGGAAAATAAACAGGAAGAAGTCAGAAAAGAGAAGCAAATAGAGGGAGATAGTCAGAAAACTGAGCACAGAAGCCAGGCAGGACCATGTAAACCTAGGGCGACCATCACAACCCGAGTGGTGTTAAGCGATCCAGCGCTACAGGCGCATAGGGAGCACATGGCGAATTATGTAGTGATATGTAAATTCATGGGGTTATGGCCTACGGAGAAAGCTCTAAATGCTTGGATAAAGAATCATTGGAAACCTAAGGGAGACATAGATTTGCACCTTGGATCCAAGGGTTTCTTCATAGTCGTTTTTACAAACATAGAGGATAAAGATAGGGTGTTTGAGGGAGGTTCGTACTTCTATGCTGCTTCAGGCCTCTATATGCGGCCATGGATGATGAATTTTGTCCCGGAACGAGAGACATTTACTTTGGTTCCAGTTTGGGTAAGGCTCTATTCCCTACCTCTGGATTATTCGCAACCAAAATCATTAAAAGCCATAGGCAATAAACTAGGGCATTTTTTGAAAATATTAGAGGCTGCACTGAGAGGAAAATACACCTCCTTTGCATGCATATGCGTAGAAATGGACCTTTCGGGAGCTCTGTCGGATGAGATAATTCTAGAAGTATATGATGAAGAATGGGTGCAGGCGGTGGACTATGAGCATGTCCCCTTCCGATGCCGCAAATGTCATGAACACGGGCACCTCTTCAGAGATTGCCCTTTAAACAAAATTGAGAGCAGTATTAAAGCTACCTTAGGGAAAGAAACGGAAAGTTTCACCAAAATGGGACGTAGAGGTAGAGGAGGGAGAAAGAACCAAAAGAAATACAATGAGGAAAAGCAGCTTAGTCAGAATAGATTCAAGATTTTAGAAGAGGAAGAGGGGCAAGATAAAGAGTACCAGGAACTGGAGGATAGACATGTAGAAAAGGAAAAGGAGGACAGCATGGAGAATAGACCTAAAAACAGCCAACACAAGGAGGATCAACTGAGCACTATGGAACTTGACAAGGACCAAGAGATGACCCCAAGCGAAGTGGGAATGGAGGATCATGATCTGCAGGATATTCTTGAAAGGGAACATCTCGATCTGGAAAAGTTCCTGGAGCAGGGACAAACCAAAGGAGTGGATTCATTACCTCAAGAGGAGTTTAACAGAGTGCAACAGCTATTCCTCTGGAGAACTCAGGCAAAAGGTGCGAGGGTCAAAAGAAATTATGACAGTCAGGACAACGGAGGGGTTAAAACGATGGAGGCAACAATGGGACAAGCTCCCAAGAACCTAGGTAGGAAAAGAGGAAGAAAAAGACAGAATGAGTTGCTGATAGAGTGTGGAAAACTCATGATCAACTCAGGTAAGATGAAAGACCTAACTAGTTATTCATTTACAAATCTTTCTTAATGAATCTTACAACATGGAATATTAGGGGTCTAGGAAGCAAAAGGAAACAAAGAAATCTTAGCAATAGAATGAAAGAGGAAAAACCAGATATGATATTTATCCAAGAAACAAAATGTTCAATAAACAAAATAAGAGAAATACACAGCAAATGGCTGATTAAATATGAATATCTAGAAGTTAAAGCAGATAAAACAGCCGGAGGAATTCTCACACTTTGGAACCCTCAGAAAATAGGAATCCTAGATGCTGAAGCATCCAGGAACTATCTTTCAGTGCTCATCCAACCTTTGGGGGACAAGGAAGTTTATTTAATCACAAATGTTTATGGTCCACAAAAGCCTGAAGACAAACTTAGGCTTCTTACCTCACTGGAGGAATTAAGAGAAAGACATTCGGGTATCCCCTGGATTCTGGGAGGGGACTTTAACATGCTCTGATCCCTATCAGAAAAAAAAAAAGGTGGAACCAGATCACTTGGCAGGGATTCCATAGCATTTCAGGATTTCATAAACAACATGAGGCTAGTAGATACAGAGACATTTCCAAGGAATAGCAGAGGCACCTCTCATAGACAGATCACAATTCATCAATGACTTTACAAAGCATATTCCTAAGCTAGTGACAAGAGAAGACAACTTTAATCTAAACAAGCCAGTGAATGAAGAGGAGGTTAGCGTGTTGGACACAGATTGTCATTGATGTCAATATGGCAATATTCAAGAGGAGGAGACAGAGCATATCGGAGCCAAGAGGAGCAAATGGAGCCAAGAGGAGCAGACCAAGCCAGAGGAGCCACATTGGAGCAAAGAGGAACATATCGGAGGAGCCACATATATGCCAGAGAAGAGAGAGGAGGGGTGCCGAAGCATTATTACTTAAACTTTTCTCTCGGTCTAATGGCTTCTGTTAATTGAATGTGTATGCAGGCCTCATAAGCTATCTTATAAATTATCGTGTCTACTCTGTTTACACAGAGGATCCACGACTTTTTCTTTAAGCGGGCCTTTATAGCGGACGTGAAGCATTCTTAAGATTGGTTCATACCCCATCGGGTCCGAACCCAATATCGCGTCGGAGAGGGCCTTTTAAGCTCTTAACTGTGCGCCCCGAAATCCCGGAGCCGAAGTATTATAAAGTGCAGCGGATAAGGATTTCAGGTCCGAACCCAATATCGCGTCGGAGAGGGCCTTTTAAGCTCTTAATTGTGCGCTCCGAAATCCCGGAGCCGAAGTATTATAAAGTGCAGCGGATAAGGATTTCGGGTCCGAAAGGAACCTTTGATACGGCTACATGGGAGAGCTCCGATATCCCGGAGCCGAAATACTATAGATTGGAGTTAATGGGTATCGGGTCCGCAAAGGCTTAGACTGTACGCTCCGATAATCGGAGCCGAAATATTATAAAACAGAGCCTAAAGGAGCGTCGGGTCCGCAGACCCATTACATTGCAAATCTGCCGATAGGGAACTGCCGATAGGCCGGACCCGAAATCTCTTTAGAAGGGAGCTTAATGTGCGTCGGGTCCGCACAGCAGATTGGAAGCATTGGTGTACAGACTCCGCCGATAGCGATCGCCGATATCGCGTCGGGGGAAAGGGAAAAGGGATATCATAAGGCGCGAATGTATTTAAAGTCACTCTTTTGAATTACTGCCGACAGCATAAAGCCGCCGATAGAGTGTTGGGCGTATTATCCCTATAAAAGCCTCTGATAGTGTTTTAAAGTAATTCCTTTGGAATTGCTGCCCGATGGAAGAGTAAAGCCCTATTTGTCAATTAAGCAAGGATTGTGGGCTCGGAGAGATCAATGAAGATATCAGTTTAATGACTGATAAGCCAAAAGAAGAAGAAAGGGAAATTGAGACTGATATAGGAGAAATTACTGCCAGATTGGGAAGATTATCCCTAACGCCTGCACCCAGGCCATCAGGTTCTGAGGCAAAAATACTGTAAGGAACAGTTCCGATAGTGCGGGAGACCGAATCATGGCGATTATGATTGGGATAAGATGTGGTTGTCTGTTAAATGAGACGGCTCCAGTGTATGCCTGCGATCATGAGCAAAACAAGAGTGTTGTTACAATTTTGATATATGTATTCTGTGAATATTGGAACGGTTGGATAGACAGAGGGAACTGAAGTCCGGGAAGCCGAAGAAGCAAGCAAGAGAGGAGGTAACTGACAGGGTAAGCAAGCGTTGAGGAAGCCGAAGAGCCTGCGGAGAAAGGAAGCCAAAGAGCCAGCGAGAAAGAGGAAATGAATGGACAGAGGCATGGAATGTATAAAAGCAGCAAAAACAGAGAACTGATGTTGTCGTTGGTGTATGGTATAACCTGCGTATGAGATAGTGGAAGCAGAAGAGGTAAAGGGGGCAGTAGAAGCAGTGGAAGCTGAAAAAGAGTGCAGCAGCACACCAGTGTATACCAAAGAGGTTGGAGCCTCATAATTGAACAGGATTGAAGTCCTTGGCAGTTGGTGCTCCTAAGTCCAAGATTGGTGTCTTGGCAAAACAGAGTTGGTGCTCTGGAGGTTGGAGCCTCACTGAAGTCCAAGTTGGAGCTTGGCAACTGTTCACAATTAGATATATATTAATATTGTATTTATTTCATTGCACTGTTTTGCGTTTCTTTAATAAAAGCATTAATTCCAGCTGTTGATTTCTATGTGGTCTGTGTATACATATACAAATATATATATGTTTTTGGGAATCACTAGAATAATTAAAAAAAAAGGATTGTAAGAAACACTGATTCACCCCCCCTCTCAGTATTCCCAACAATTTGTATCAGAGCCAGCTTCTTCATTCTAGCCTAACAGCTTGAAGAAGGATCCGCAGCCATGATGAGAAATCACGAAGCATCAGGAAAACCTCCTCTGTTCGATGGCACTAACTTTGGTTTCTAGAAGAAAAGAATGACTTACTACTTAATGTCCCTTGGACCTGAAGTCTGGCATTTTTGTCAAACTGAATACCAAACAACTTCCACTCTTCCAACAGACCAAGACGACAGGAAAGCCTACATCGCAAATGCAAAAGCCATGAACTCCATCACTAGTGGAATCACTGATTCCGAGTTTACAAAAATCATGCACTGTACCTCTGCCAAAGAAATGTGGGAGAAGCTAGTTGGCTTGTACGATGGAGACTCAAAAGTCAAAAAAGCAAAGCTTCAAACTCACAGAAGACAATTTGAAAGTTTGAAGATGGAAGATGAAGAAGATATTGCAGCATACCTCCTTCGAGTAGCTGAAGTAGTAAATTCCCTGAAAGGATTGGACGAAAAGGTGGAAGAAAGTACCATTGTTCAAAAGGTATTAAGGTCTCTTCCAGACAGATTTGACTCCAAAATAAGTGCTATAAAAGAAGCAAAGGATTTAGATACCCTCAAAATGGATGAACTTCATGGAATTCTCACTGCCTATGAAATGAGGAAAGGTGGCCCTAGCTCCAAAGATGCAGCATTCAAGGCCTCAAAGTCAAAGAAAGAAAGGAAAGAAAGGAATGACTGTAGTGATGAGTCAGATGTGGAATCCGAATTGGCTCAATATGTACGAAAGCTGAAGAGAGGATCTAAGCTTAAAGGCAAGTATCCTCTTATCTGTTTCAAATGTGGTTTAAAATAGGTCATTATGCAGCAAAATGTCCTCATAAACATGACAGTGATGATGAAGGAAATTCTAAAAGAATGGCACATAAAAAAGAAAAGGTTCAATAAGAAAAACTTCTTCTCCAAGCAAGAACGAGTCTGAGGATGAGGATGAGTTTATGGTCATCAAAGAATAATTAGATGAGGGAAAGTGATCATGATGAAAG